>CM054136.1:37607496-37697496 GCA_028751875.1 Rapana venosa
GCTGCCCTACACACCGCTGGGTGTAATGGCTAATGATGATGATGATGATGAGTAACCCTTACTGCATGTTGACTGAAAGTTCTTTTTTGCTCATTGTAACTGGTTTAAATACATGTGTACTTGTCATTTAATCTTATGCCGTCTATGGAGTCGGTTGATGTTGGTGTTGTTGTTAAGATAAATTTTTCTAGGGTTTTTTTGGTGCTCTTTCATAGGACATGAAGCAAGTGATAGCTTTTCGTTTTTCGCCTGAAGACTTAAAGATGGCGGGTTTGGCTTACCATGCTGGTTAATGAAAATAACAGCGGCATAGAGTATAAAGGCAGGCTGCCTGGCATGCCCCTTGATGCTGATTTTTCTGTCTATACATCTATTTGCAGATCTCAAAACGTGTGAAAAGCCAACGTCCTGTGTCAGGGCGCTAGTCTCTGCCCCCACTGTCTGCAGGTATGTTCATGGCATCAGTCCTCGCCATAGTGTGAGAATTGTATGTAGACTGTACTGATGGCAGCTAGGGTTTCTTTTGTCTTCAATATTATCTATGATATTGTGATTGTCGTTGTAATTCTTTTCCTGTGTGCATTTTAAAATGTGTTTTGTCGAATATAACATAATATAGGCCTATATTGACATATATCTGAAATCATACAAGCATAACATATATACGGTATAGTCGGGGTTGTGTGCTTGTGATATTTTGTGCATTTTGTGTATCACGGACATTATTTTGTTTACTAAAGGGATAAAAACAATAAATCGACTTACACAAAATTAGTGATTATTCCCCCCTCGATTTATTTCAAAGTGAAAAGTAGTTCAGATTGTGTAATTTTTGTACCACACTAGATTGATAGTATTAGTTTTATTCTCAAGAGGTTGCTTTGTTAAAGGGAATGTGTGTGATCAAAATCAAAGGAACCTAAATAATGACCTCAAAAGTGAGCTTTTTATAGAGTAAGAGCAGGAAGTGTACTTTGCATAATACAAATCTAAAACAATTGATAACTCAAACGGTCCTTTTATTTTAAACTCGTGATATTGAAAGCGTACCAGACAAAAGTTTGAAAAAATACAACCATTGTATCAGAAAAATCAGGGAAAAGTTACCTGACTTTCCTAACTGAATCTGCTATGACTAAAAAAAAAAAAAGGATGGGGTTCTTTTTAGTTCACTGTTATTAACGGCTATAGACCTCGTTTAGTAAAATCTCGGTCAAATCAAATCAGGAAGCATAAAACGCAGAAGAAGGAGAAAATTCAGATTGAGACCAAGATATATATACTTCTACTTCGTCAAACGCTCAGACAGAAACTATTGTTTGTTTGTTATATGAGCGAAAATGCGACACGCTGCCGTTAAGCGTCTGACAAGTCAGGCCCAGCGCATCCGACTTTGGCGTAAGAGAGAAATGTTATCTTTTAAGTCTTTCTGGAAAAAAGCAAGAGAACTGACTAAGGAGGCAGACAATAGACAAGGACAGGAAGAAAAGGAACAAGGCAGAAGCAAAGAGAATGTTAGAAAAGAGGAAATTTCTAGCACAGAATTTCTAGAAGGTGGTCATGCTATTTATACTGACAGGTCTCCGGCATCCCCACGGGTTGATACATACACTAAAATAGAAATTTGTTTTATTGACTACATACGTGTTTGTTTGATTAAAGTTTAGGGTTGATGAATTAATTGCCAGGCAGGCACTGAGATTCACATAAGATCATCAGTAGAGATACGGTTTGGTGTGTTTTTTAATGACGATTCTTAGGGGTTTTTTTTATTTAAATTCGTCCTGACGTTAATTCTGACATCATGAAGTAAGGATGAAGACGTCATGACTGACAGTTGACTACTTATGTGATGTCAGCGCCTCCCAGTCTGCCATCCATTGCGTGTCTGAGAGTCGGGTCATGACCTCCTGCAAGACCTCTCACTCTGAGGTCACTTACCCTCGTGTACAGATACTTGTGTCGGAGTTATGTGCCGGTCAGTGCATAGAAAAATCGTGTGTGTGTGTGTGTGTGTGTGTGTGTGTGCGTGCGTGCGTGCGTGCGTGCGTGCGTGCGTGCGTGCGTGCGTGCGTGCGTGCGTGTGTGTGTGTGTGTGTGTAACAATAACAATAATAACAATAACAATAATTTTAATTCAGTTTTTGCAGGCCATATGGCCCCATAGGAACAACAGTTAATCATATACTTTCATGTAAGGTGAACATCCTTACTTCTGATATCTAAACATTTAGTAAGAAATAATCCAACTTTAAACATCAAACTAGGTTTAGTGTTCATACAAAGAAGCTGCACTTTCAGATTCGATGGAAATCTGTAATAATACAGAGGAATACATTTTCTTCGCAATACAGCATATTTTGGGCATACAAGTAAAAAGTGACAAACATCTTCAATTTGTTGGCCATCACACTGAGAGCAGAATGGATCAGTAATCGGTTTGCCATAACGTGAAATTCCATTTAAAGGTAATCTGTTTGACCTCAGTAAACATATACCTCTACGGTATTCTAAAGATTCTACTTCACATACATAATTTGCTCTACAAATAATCGGGTGATAATCTAAGCAGTCAGGGTATGCTGATAGAGAGTCATGCCATTTTAGTTGGTGTTTTGTGTGTTGTGTGTGTGTGTGTGTGTGTGTGTGTGTGTGTGTGTGTGTGTGTGTGTGTGCGCGTGTGTGTGTGTGCGTGTGTGCGTGTGTGTGTGTGTGTGTGTGTGTACAGAATGTTTTTGTGCGTGTATGTGTATGGTCATGCATGTGTGTGTGTGTGACTGAGCATGTGTGTGTGTGTGTGTGGAGTGTGTGTGACGCGCGCGCCTACAGAATGAGTGTGTACGTACGTGCGTGCGTGCGTGCGTGCGTGCGTGTGTACGTGCGTGCGTGTGTGTGTGCGTGTGTACGTGCGTGCGTTTGTGTGTACGTGTGTACGTGCGTGCGTGCGTGTGTGTGTGTGTGTGTGTGTGTTTGTGTGTGTGTGTGTGTACACGTGTGAGCTAACCTCTTCATTGTACCGGTCTATCCACAGCGCTGTCCTATTTCCCACCCTCTTACCAAACCTGCCAGGCCTTGACGCAGTGCCTGATGACGTCAGAGGAGCTTGACGTCACAAAAGCTAACGGTTCCTTCAGTGCAGAGGCACTGGCCGTGCGCATGTTCGATCCAGAATTCGTGTGCCTGTGGGTTTTGTTGTCGTTCGTTTGTTTTCTATTTATAACACACAGAGAGAGGGGATGGGGGGGGGAGAGAGAGAGAGAGAGAGAGACGCAGACGCAGACGCAGATGATTTATTCAAATAGGCCTCAGCCCCTTATGAAGGGGAATGTGAACAATATTATACATAACATAAATACAGTGAAAAGTCGTTTGATCACGAAGTTGTACGTTACTTCACGAAGTGAGTATTTCTCTAACTTTGAAAGCCTTGTACAAATATAAAGAAAAGTTCTGTATAACTTCAGGATTTGTACAAGACATCAATAAATTCAATTTAAACAAGCATGGTTTCCTATAATATTTTTGTTGAATAAATTTCAATCTAAGGTCATGCAATTGTTGGCAACATAGAACAAAGTGTACTTCATCTTCTTGTGACACATTGCATAAAGGACATAACAAATCATGATCATTATATGTTCTGTATCTTAAACGATGTACATTCAGATCAGATATACCGAGTCTAAATTTTGCTGTGATATGTTTCAGTTGTCGATTCATGTCAAGTTGTAAATAACATTTTAAGTCATGACCATTACAGTATGTTCTATAAAACTCAAACCTTTGGCTAGTATCAATGTGATGGTTCCAGTTTTGCCACCGGCAGTCAATTAATCGTTGACGAAAAACTTTAATGAACACACAAGCATCACCCACACCTTGATTCAACCACACATCTCCAAAACCATTTTCATTTAAACAGACACGCACCCTTGATACCCAATTTGTCTTTCCTCTTGCATCTAAATTATACAACATTTTATAAGCCTTATGTGGTAGTCTCAGATCTTCCATTTGTAGCAACTTAATCCAATAACGAATACAGTTAACTGCAGAATTTATGTACAAAGGATATCTGTTAGTTTCACCATAGATGATATCATTGGGTGTTCGTCTATCAACTCCTAAGTATTTCTTTATTGCAAACAAATGAACGGATTCACAGTGTACTGCTGCTTTGTCCAACCCCCATAATTCTGACCCATACTGAAGAACTGGTTGAACCTGCGAGTCAAATAACTTCATTAACAGCCCAAAAGAATTGTTGTTAAGTGTATACAACCTTTGCATTATATATACCAACGCATTCTTTGCCCTACTAGAAAGGTCCTTACAAGCGGCAGTGAAACTCAGACGTGTAGAAAACAATATCCCTAAGTACTTATAAACATTAACCACAGGTAACAGATTGCCATTATATGTCCATCTTTCTCGTATACCCAAATAGCCTCCCTTGCGAAACACAATGATGTTACTTTTCTTCATATTTACTTTCAACTGAAGTGAAAAGGAAGCGTGATACAGGTTGTTTAACTGATTTTGTAACCCCACAATAGTCTCTGATAACAGCACTACGTCATCAGCTAACAACAGGATGAACAACTCCAAGGCATCATGTGACAAGACAGCACCATGTTTTCCATTATTGATTACTTGTAATGCTAATTCATTTATGAAAAGTGAAAATAAAATAGGGCTACATACATCTCCTTGCTTGACTCCGGCTGTGCAACTAATGTAATCTGTCAATTTAGAACCACATCTTACTTTACATTTTATATTGTCATACATTCTTTTAATGCATGTGTGGAGTTTACCTCTAATACCGTTTTTTAGCAAAATGGGCCAAAGTAGATTTCTGTTAATGGAGTCGAAAGCTTTTTCAAAATCTATAAAAGCTACATATAACTTACGGTTGCATGAAAACTGTTTCTGTATCAATGCTAATAAAGTGAACATGTGATCTAATGTCGAATACCCCCTTTTAAATCCTGCTTGACACTCTCCAGTAATGTTATTTTCTTCTATCCATTCCTGTAGTCTTCTATTAATAATGGAACTAAAAATTTTGCTACTTATGTCACTAAGTGAAATACCCCTGTAATTGTTAGGATCATTAACATTTCCTTTTTTGTATAAAGGTAAAACAATAGACTCTGTCCAATTTTCAGGGAATTGACCAGTCTCAAACAGTGTATTAAACAACTTTATAAAGAAATCCACTATATATTCATTTGAATATTTAAATAATTCACCAATAATTCCATCTGGCCCTGCTGCTTTTCTACTTTTCAGTTTTCTTATGGCTAGCAATACTTCTTCTCTTGAGATGGGACGATTCATGTAGTCATCACCATCATCGCCAGTTATATCTTCATTTAAAGTGCCATTACTAACATCTACATCTAATAAAGATTTGAAATGTTGGAACCACTTCTCAACACTAATATTGGCTCTTTGCTGTTTTCTTTTAAATGAAACTTTACGGACATTTTCCCAAAATTCTTTTTGACTCTTAACTGACGTGAGAAGTTTATCCAACATTGCAGTATTAAACTCTTTCTTCTTTCTTTTCAGTAGATTTTTATACTCACGTCTTGCAACAGTGTATTTTTGCTTATCTTCATCTGTCAATGACCTTCGACTCTTTCTCAATAATTTTCTCACATTATTTTTACTGATCTCACACTCTTTATCATACCAATCACTTCGAATCCTACTGTTATCAATATATATACTCTTCTTCATACACACAGGGCTATCCCTGATGCATTCATTAAATAACTGTAATGCCCCATTAATATCAACATCAATTAAATTCATGGAACACTCTAATTTACTTTGAATGTTTTCGTGACATAGTTTATCGTTATATGTAACAGCACAGTCATCATTCCAAATCAATTTTTCAATCACCATACGTGTATCGTCTATGTTTTCATCAACACTAACTTTGTTTTCATATGGAAATACTATTCTGGCAATAACAGGCATATGATCAGAATCTATTCTTTCATCTATCAACAGTTCACAAAAATCAAAAACAAGACACAGTAAATCATTTGAAAGAATGAAATAATCGTTGACACTACACCCTGAATCTGAAATATATGTATAGCGACCCTGGAGGTCACCGTGACATAACCCGTTCAAAATACATAAGTTTAAAGTGGTGCACATGTTCAACAAAAGTTTACCATAGTTATTCAAAGATACATCCTGAGAACATCGATTGCACATTAGTGACTGGCTTTTGCATTGCAAATCAGCAATTTCACTGTCTGACAATTCCTGGTGCGAAATATTGGATGTTCTACTATTAAGGTCCCCACACAGCATTATGTAAACATCATTCTTTATTGTACAATCAATCAAACAATCTTCCAACATGCTAATTCCGTTATCTATGTCGAAGTGAGCATAAAAAGGGGAACCCTCTGGTGGGACATATGAACACACATACAAAACATCTTTATCTAATCCAAACAAACTTTTGTCAATAAGAAACACACAAGCATTCACATGGTCATTTATTTCAATACGTTTCAAAAAGGGAATGAATTCATTTTTAATCAAACAAATAATGCCCCCGGATCGTCTCCCCTTGACAGACAGCTTTACAGCATGTTTGCAGAATATCTTAAAACCGGGAAAGAAGTTTTGCTCACACTCATCCATAAATGTTTCAATCAAACAAGCAAAGTCAAAACGAGAAACATACGAAATAAAATCTTGATCTGCAAGTTTTGGCATCAGACCATTGACATTCCAAGACAGGAATGAAAAAGGCCTCTTTGCCTCTGACCCAGTGTCATTCGGCACGTGCAAATTGTCGGATGAGCGCTCAGTTTCCCTATCGTGCTTGGGATGCGTGTGTTCGTTGACTGTGCTAGTCCAAGGACAAGAAGACGGTGTAACCTCAATTTGATCCCCTGTAAAATCGTTCACATGGGAACAAATATTTTCAAATATGGACCGGCCTCTTCCCTATTCGTTTTGTGCAGACGAATGAAAGTCTTTCAAATACCTTTTCTTCCCATCAATGAGAAGATGGTCAAAGACCATTGTGGCCCTTTGTCCATTCTGTCTGGCACTTTTCAGGTGAGGTGACAGCCTGCGCCTTATTTCCCTGACCCGACTAGAGAAATCCTCTCCAACGAAAACATTGCTGCCCTGCAATTTCTTTTTTGCCTTAAGAATCGCTATTTTGTCTTTGTAAAAGCAGCAGCGAGCAATGATCGGGGAGTCAGGCTTGGCGCTAAGGCGGTGCACACGGTCAAACTCCACAGTCCTGGTCATGTCCATCTTATCAGTCAATAAGTCATGCAACCTGCCCTCACACTCTTCATTGGTTTCATTGGAATCCCTTGGCATGCCATAAAAAATCAAATTATTTCTCTTAGATCTTCCCTCTAAGTCATCTGTTTTCTTTTCTAACTCTTCAACTCTATCGGTCAGCTCTGTGTTTTTCTTTACAAGGTCCTGGTTTTCTTTCTTAAGTACCCCCACCTCCTCCGCAAGTTCCTTCACAGTACCCCGTATGGTCGCACACTCTTCCGTCAGGTCCTTTATCGCCCTCTCCACGTTGTCAAACTTACAGTTCATGGTGGAGTTCATCTCGTCCAGTCTTTCCACAATACCGTTCAGAGTCAGCTGCAGGGAAGTCAGTTCCGTAGGAGGAGGAGGAGAGGTTGCCTGCCCGTGTCGCCCACCTTCCGCACTGGTCCGGCGCCCGCTGCCACTGGTCAGCCTGGTCTGCCTGTAGTTGTCAGAGCCAGGAGGAGGCTTGGGTCCTGGGTTCGACTCCACGTCTCCACATTGCACAAGAAATCCGCCCCAAAATGTCAGGGTGAGGAGCAAGCCAAGTATGACACCGTCTGCTCTGTGCCGTGGTGACAACATGGCTATTCTCATAGCCGCTTTCTCAGTAGCCCTTTTAAGCATGAAGGCTTGGTATACCAGGAGAAAGCAGCCACATGACCACCGGAAAGTCAGCGCAGCAGATGGCATGGTTTGTCATATATCTATTTGCCAAATATTGTGCCAAAACAATGTGACAGTCCGTTGAAATAGACAAAAACAGTAGGACATTGACAAATGCCACTTGCACGCATAGATTGCCCGTTCACGCCCCCGAGAGAGAGAGAGAGAGAGAGAGAGAGAGAATCTTTATTTTTCAAGGGTAACAGAATAAGCATGCGCATAATTTGTTTTTCATATGGCCCATGCCCTGATTAGGGACTATCAACAAAACAAGGGGAGAGAGAGAGAGAGAGAACTCGAACTCGAACTCCAAAGATTTATTCACAAAAAGGCCGTTGGCCCATACATGAAGGGGGGTTGCCGAGCTGCTTAGTATTTGAGTGAGAAAAATAAGGAAGTACAAAAAAACAAAATGATATTGTATAACCACAACCACCACAATAAAAAAAATCAGTTACAAAAAATATGACTTAAGAAACCAAGAGAGAGAGAGAGAGAGAGAGAGAGAGAGAGAGGACAGACAGACAGACAGACAGACAGGCAGGCAGGCAGGCAGGCAGGCAGACAGACAGACAGACAGTCAGAGCATATGTGTCAGTACTTGTGTGGGGATTTTTTTTCCCGTTCCTGGGCTAGAGTTCCGAGGTTCACCAATGGTGAGACTTGTGGGGATGAGACCGTTTTGGCTCACCATTAAGGTAGCCGTATTCCGTATTTAGGGATTCCAGTGTGGGAATGAAGTTGGTACCTGTGGGTAAAGTTTTACTTTATTTTTTGATACAACAGTTGTCTCTTTTTATTTCTTTATTTCCTTTTTGTTTGTTTGTTTGTTGTTTTGTTTTTGTTGCTTTTGTGTGGGGTTTTTTTGTTTGGTTTGGTTTGGTTTGTTGTTGTTGTTGGATGTGGGGGGTTGTTGTTGTTGTTTTGGGGGGAAGGTTGTATCCCCATTTCCAGGTGCGACAGTTGTTAAATACCTCACAGTTATAGGCAACCATTTTTTTTTCTCTAATCTCAGAGGAGGATATCCAAGATAAACACATCTATTACAAAAGGTCTTTTTCCTTGTCTTGTAAAGTCCTTTAGTGTCTGTATTTAAGATAAAATGGGGAAAGAGGGGGGGGGGGGAGTGGTGGTCAGGAGAAGAAGGAGGTGGAGTGCATGCCATAGCACACACATCAATATCATCATTTTCTATTTTGGCTTACTGTTGTGTTGTTGTTTAATCCACGATGATTAGGGGTTTTTTTTATTCATTCGTTTGTAATTGTAAGCATTAGCTTTATATTCATTTATATAAGGTTTTCCTGATTCTTTTTGTTCTAGATGGTTTGATTGGCGGAGGGGGGCATACGCTTGCTTATTCAATGCACCATGGGAGAAAATAAGATTTTTACTTTGACTTTGACATACGATAAAGACATATCTATGTCTTTATAGGCTAACAGTTAACTTATTGCCACTGGGTCGAGTTTCAGATATCTGAAAGTCACAGTCCACTGTTACCTCAGCGAGGCCCCAGCGTGTGGCTACACACCACTGTTTGTCAAAAACATGAAGGCCATACACCAGACGTATCAAAGCTACTGCCCTGACGCAGGTACGGACAGGGGTTTTGTTTGTGGGGTTTTGTTTTTTCGTTTATGGTTGTGTACTTTGCTAGGCTGGTATGAAAACGACGTTCAGCAGGTAGGCTGTCACAGACCTTGCAACCAAACATTCCGTCAGTAAGTTCTTGGAAGCTTTTGCTGACAGGTAGCCTGTAATTATCCAAGTGAATAATGGATGGGTGGTCTAGGGGTAACGCGCTGATATAGTAGTAGTAGTAGTTCTTTCGATCCAGAAGGACCATAGAGCCGGAGCTTATCCCGGTTTCTGTAGCGTTAAGCGAACTGATGGTTTTTCACCAC
Organism: Rapana venosa; assembly: GCA_028751875.1. Lineage (NCBI taxonomy): Eukaryota > Metazoa > Mollusca > Gastropoda > Neogastropoda > Muricidae > Rapana > Rapana venosa. The sequence continues at coordinate 37,617,387 of CM054136.1, forward strand.
CCCTGTGACAGGACGATAGTCTGTCGCCAGATACTTCCCCAGCAGAGCTGGTACCCACTTGTACACCTGGGTGGAGTGAGGAAAATAGGAGTAAAGTGTCTTTCCCAAGGACACAACACCGAGCCGAGCGGGATCGAACCCGCGACCTCTGGATCACGAGTCGACCGCCTAAACCACTCGACCACGGTGCCTCCCTAACGCGCCGATATGGAAAGCGAAAAGTCGCTGGTTCGGTCCTCGTTTTAATCTGAACTTTCCCCTTATCTACCTACACCTTGAACAGTGGTCTGGGTACTGGTCTCTTGGATAAGACGATAATTCGATATCTCTTGTGCAACACGCATTTAGCGCACGTAAAAAATCCTATGGCAATAAAAGTTTTGGCTCAGGCAAAATTCTGCAAAATGAATTTTAATAAATAAAAGTCTACTCTTATTGCAAATAACAGCACATGCAGACGGGGTGGGGTGGGGGTGGGGGGTTATTCACTGGTGTTTTTCTTTTAATGTGTTGAATTAGCATTGCTAATAGATCAAGCTCATACTCCCATATCATGCACATGCTTATAGCAATAGCTATTTCTCCCGTTCTTTGCCTTCTTCTCCTCACTGATTTAATGTCCATTTACTACAAAGTGATTTCGAAAATGACATGAACCTTTTCAAAATGAATGTAAAGAATGGGGAAGAGGGTGAATGATGGAAAACAAGGGGTGACATATGTCCATAAGATAGATTCTATAGCAGCTTTCCTACCACTGACTAAAAAGTTATTGCAGCAGCTGCTATTATTACAGCTTGCTAGAAGTTATCTCGCATACCGTGAAGATTATCACGTTTATCCCCTAATTCTACTCCTTTTTCCAGAACATCTTGTGCACACATTAAAACCCGTTCCGCTTTTCAGAAGAGTAGGCCATTTTGTGCCGGTGGGAACGGATGACAAAATTGACAAAACTGCATACACAAGGGGACTGGATGGAAAAAAGCACACGAGTGCTTATTCCATTATCCTCGAAATAAAAGAATAAATAAATTAATAAAATTTTAAAAATTGTATGAACTTTTGAGCATCGGAAAATCATACAATATAATGGCGCACAAAAATAGTTTTATCGATTGATTTCCTTATTCTTTTATATCGTGGATAATGGAATAAGCGCTCGTGCGCTTTTTTTTTTAAACATCCATTCCCCGTGTGCATGCGTAGGGGTATGAAGAATATAAAAACCAAGTGTCTCAATACAACTCCCACTCGTAGTCTGTAACTTTCGTGGTATTTATCAAATAACATTAATGCCACTATATAGACATGTATAGTTAAATTACCGATGATGTATACCTATACCTGCCCACCTTCCACCGCTGCTGCTGCTGCTGCTAATTCCACCTGTGTTGATGCTGACTGTTGCAGAGGAAGAAAGTGAGGGAACTGTCGTCACCCCTTCACCGCTAAACATCGGGATCCCCCTGCTCCTCCTTGTGGCTGCAACCATACCCTAGTCTACCCTTCCACCATACCCTAGTCTACCCTTCCACCATACCCTAGTCTACCCTTCCACCACACCCTAGTCTACCATTCCACCATACCCTAGTCTACCTTTCCACCATAACCTAGTCTTCCACCATACCCTAGTCTACCCTTCCACCATACCCTAGTCTACCCTTCCACCATACTCTAGTCTACCCTTCACCATACCCTAGTTTTCCACCATACCCTAGTCTACCCTTCACCATACCCCAGTAGTCTACCCTTCCACCATACCCTAGTCTACCTTTCCACCATAACCTAGTCTTCCACCATACCCTAGTCTACCCTTCCACCATACCCTAGTCTACCTTTCCACCATACCTAGTCTTCCACCATACCCTAGTCTACCCTTCCACCATACCCTAGTCTACCCTTCCACCATATCTTAGTCTACCACCATACCCTAGTCTACCCTTCCACCATACCCTAGTCTACCCTTCCACCATACCCTAGTCTACCCTTCCACCATACCCTAGTCTACCCTTCCACCATACCCTAGTCTATCCTTCCACCATACCCTAGTCTATCCTTCCACCATACCCTAGTCTATCCTTCCACCATACCCTAGTCTACCCTTCCACCATACCCTAGTCTACCTCTCCACCATACCCTAGTCTTCCACCATACCCTAGTCTTCCACTGTACCCTAGTATATCCTTCCACCATACCTTAGTCTACCCTTGTACCATACCCTAGTATATCCTTCCACCATACCCTAGTGTACCCTTCCACCATACCCTAGTCTACCATTCCACCATACCCTAGTCTACCCTTCCACCATACCCTAGTCTACCCTTCCACCATACCCTAGTCTACCCTTCTACCATACCTTAGTATATCCTTCCACCATACCCTAGTGTATCCTTCCACCATACCCTAGTCTACCATTCCACCATACCCTAGTCTATCCTTCCACCATACCCTAGTCTATCCTTCCACCATACCCTAGTCTATCCTTCCACCATACCCTAGTCTATCCTTCCACTATATCCTAGTCTACCCTTCCACTATACCCTTGTCTACCCTTCCACCATACCCTAGTAGTCTACCCTTCCACCATACCCTAGTAGTCTACCCTTCCACCATACCCTAGTCTACCCTTCCACTATACCCTAGTCTACCCTTCCACCATACCCTAGTAGTCTACCCTTCCACCATACCCTAGTAGTCTACCCTTCCACTATACCTTAGTATATCCTTCCACCATACCCTAGTCTACCCTTCCACCATACCCTAGTCTTCCACTATACCATAGTCTACCTTCCACCATACCCTAGTCTACCCTTCCACCATACCCTAGTAGTCTACCCTTCCACTATACCTTAGTATATCCTTCCACCATACCCTAGTCTACCCTTCCACCATACCCTAGTCTTCCACTGTACCATAGTATATCCTTCCACCATACCCTAGTCTACCCTTCTACCATACCCTAGTATATCCTTCCACCATACCCTAGTGTATCCTTCCACCATACCCTAGTCTATCCTTCCACCATACCCTAGTCTACCCTTCCACTATACCCTAGTCTACCCTTCCACTATACCCTAATAGTCTACCTTTCCACCATACCCTAGTCACTTACATACCCTAGTACCACCATACCCTAGTGTATCCTTCCACCATACCCTAGTCTATCCTTCCACCATACCCTAGTCTACCCTTCCACTATACCCTAGTCTACCCTTCCACTATACCCTAATAGTCTACCTTTCCACCATACCCTAGTAGTCTACCCTTCCACCATACCCTAGTCTACCACCATACCCTAGTCTATCCTTCCACCATACCCTAGTCTTCCCTTCCACCATACCCTAGTAGTCTACCCTTCCACATACCCTTCTATCTTCCACCATAAACCCTATCTATCCTTCCACCATACCCTAGTCTATCCTTCCACCATACCCTAGTCTTCCCTTCCACTATTATCCCTAGTCTACCTTCCACCATACCCTAGTCTATCCTTCCACCATACCCCTAGTCTTCCACTGTTCACCATCCTAGTTATCCTTCCACCATACCATAGTCTACCCTTCTACCATACCCTAGTATATCCTTCCACCATACCCTAGTGTATCCTTCCACCATACCCTAGTCTACCATTCCACCATACCATAGTCTACCCTTCCACCATACCCTAGTCTACCCTTCCACCATACCCTAGTCTACCCTTCTACCATACCCTAGTATATCCTTCCACCATACCCTAGTGTATCCTTCCACCAGACCCTAGTTATCCTTCCACCATACCCTAGTTATCCTTCCACTATACCTAGTCTACCTTCCACCTATACCCTATAGTCTACCCTTCCACCATACCCTAGTAGTCTACCCTTCCACCATACCCTAGTCTACCACCATACCCTAGTCTATCCTTCCACCATACCCTAGTGTATCCTTCCACCATACCCTAGTAGTCTACCCTTCCACCATACCCTAGTCTATCCTTCCACATACCCTAGTCTATCCTTCCCACCTACCTAGTCTACCTTTCACATACCCTTAGTCTACCTCCACCATACCCTAGTCTACCACCATACCCTAGTCTATCCTTCCACCATACCCTAGTCTTCCCTTCCACCATACCCTAGTAGTCTACCCTTCCACCATACCCTAATCTATCCTTCCACCATACCCTAGTCTATCCTTCCATCATACCCTAGTCTACCCTTTCACTATATCTTAGTCTACCACCATACCCTAGTCTATCCTTCCACCATACCCCTAGTCTTCACCTACCCTAGTCTTCCATACCCTAGTTATCCTTCCACCATACCCTAGTCTATCCTTCACCATACCCTAGTATATCTTCCACCATACCCTAGTATATCCTTCCACCTACCCTAGTCTACCCTTCCACTATACCTAGTTACCTTCCACCATACCCTAGTCTACCCTTCCACCATACCCTAGTACCTTCCACCATACCCTAGTCTCCACCTACCTAGTATATCTTCCACCATACCCTAGTCTACCCTTCTACCATACCCTAGTATACCCCTTTCCCCCATACCCTAGTATATCTTTCCACCATACCCCAGTCTACCCTTCCACCATACCCCAGTCTACCCTTCCACCATACCCTAGTCTACCCTTCCACCATACCCTAGTCTACCCTTTCACCATACCCTAGTCTACCCTTTCACTATACCCTAGTCTACCACCATACCCTAGTCTACCCTTCCACCATACCCTAGTCTACCACACCACCATACCCTAGTCTTCCACCATACCCTAGTCTTCCACTGTACCCTAGTATATCCTTCCACCATACCCTAGTCTACCCTTCTACTATACCCTAGTATATCCTTCCACCATACCCTAGTGTATCCTTCCACCATACCCTAGTCTACCATTCCACCATACCCTAGTCTACCCTTCTACCATACCCTAGTATATCCTTCCACCACACCCTAGTCTACCATTCCACCATACCCTAGTATATCCTTCCACCATACCCTAGTCTACCCTTCCACCATACCCTAGTCTACCCTTCCACCATACCCTAGTCTACCCTTCCACCATACCCTAGTCTACCCTTTCACCATACCCTAGTCTACCACACCACCATACCCTAGTCTTCCACCATACCCTAGTCTTCCACTGTACCCTAGTCTACCCTTCCACCACACCCTAGTCTACCATTCCACCATACCCTAGTCTACCCTTCCACCATACCCTAGTCTACCCTTTCACCATACCCTAGTCTACCCTTTCACTATACCCTAGTCTACCACCATACCCTACTCTACCCTTCCATCATACCCTAGTCTACCCTTTCACTATACCCTAGTCTACCACCATACCCTAGTCTACCTTTCCACCATACCCTAGTCTACCACCATACCCTAGTCTACCCTTCCACCATACCCTAGTCTACCACCATACCCTAGTCTATCCTTCCACCATACCCTAGTCTACCCTTCCACCATACCCTAGTCTACCCTTCCACCATACCTTAGTCTACCCTTCCACCATACCCTAGTCTACCACCATACCCTAGTCTACCACCATACCCTACTCTACCCTTCCACCATACCCTAGTCTACCCTTCCACCATACCCTAGTCTTCCACTGTACCCTAGTATATCCTTCCACCATACCCTAGTCTACCCTTCCACCATACCCTAGTCTACCCTTCCACCATACCCTAGTATATCCTTCCACCATACCCTAGTCTACCCTTCCACCATACCCTAGTCTATCCTTCCACCATACCTTAGTATATCCTTCCACCATACCCTAGTCTACCCTTCCACCATACCCTAGTCTACCCTTCCACCATAGCCTAGTCTACCACCATACCCTGTCTACTCTTCCACCATACCGTAGTAGTGTACCCTTCCACTATACCCTAGTCTACCTTCCACCATACCCTAGTTTTCCCTTCCACCATACCCTAGTCTACCTTCCACCATACCCTAGTCTACCTTCCCCCATACCCTAGTTTTCCCTTCCCGGAGCTACATCAATGCAATGTCTTGTGGCAACCATCATCGTATTACAGTTAAAATGATGAACTTCAACAGCAACAGCAACAACAATTACAATAGCAGCAAGACAGACAACTTCAATAGCAACAACGGCTTTGGCACCAGCAAAAGCAGCAGAATATCAACGATAATACTAAGAACAACATTTATACAACAACAGCAGGGACAGAAGAAAAGAAGATGCTAAGAGAGATAAAAAGAAGAAAACATTGATAACAAGAGAGACAGAGACAGACAGACAGACAGACAGACGCAGGCAGGCAAGTAGGCAGACAGGCAATCACACAGAGAACAACTACAATAACAAACAATATTATTAGAAAGGGAAAATGCGTTAGAACTAAGTAAGTCAATCATTTGATTTTTAATCAAATGCAGCATTTGATGTATGTAAATGGAATTTGATTGTTGTGTTTTCGAAATTTACCCTGGATGTCTTAATATGGAATTTGTGTTGTGCTTGCAAAGTTTACTGTTTTACACACACACACACACACACACCACACACACACACACACACACACACCATACGAGCTTCCATTTCTTGCCATTGTAACCATTGAATTAAATTAGGGATTAATTCTGTTACTGTTTTGTTTCTGCTGTACTTGTTCATTTTGCCTATTGTCTGCTTTATTAGATCTTTAAATATTAAAAAAGGGAGAGAAATGTTACAAATTTTGTTTAATCAGTAATAAATATTTTAAATCTTTGTTTACTTTGAGTTTCATTCCAGCTGTCTGTGTATTGTTTACACATTTTTTTATTAACACATTGGTAAACGTACAGACACATACATCGTAAGTGCACACACACAGACACAGACACAGACACACACACACACACACATCCTTCGGATGAGACTATAAACCGAGGTCCTGTGTGTGAACACACGCGGAACATCTTGCGCACACATTAAAAGCTCTTCCGCTTCTCGGAAGAGTATACCATTGTGTGCCGATGGGAACGGATGACAAAATTGCATACACACGGGGACTGGATGTACAACAGAAAGAGGGTATTTCCCAGTTTCACCATATATCAGATTAGTCATTGTGCCTTTTGATGAGTTTTTTTTTAAACCTAAGTAGCAATTTCTCCATAACAACAATATTTTCAAAACATCAAATTTCACAACTGTATAACAATACCCAGACAATCATTGTTTATAAAGAACAAGGAAAACACCAATATCTTTATTTCTGTTCAACTGCATCAAAGAAAATATTCGCATTTGTTCATTTATGTTCTTACCGTTGCAAAATTTACTGTATATCCCTTTCCAAACTTCTTAGAAAAAAAGTTACTCTGATAGGGAAACAAATACAGTTGCAGACAACAACAGCAAAAATGGCTCTGTTCTTGTGGCGACGTGTTCTCCTCGGGGAGAGCAGCTCGAATTTCACGCAGAGAAATCTCGTGACTTAAAGTGGTATAAAATTTTTTTTTTTTTTTTTTAATTAATAGGTATTTATAATAATCAACAATGCTAATATATGTTTTCAAATCTGAATAGCACTTTCTGACAGTGTCTACAAAAAGTGTTAAGAGCTTTCTGTAGATTGTCTGCAGATTCTTATGGTTAAAGTGTGTTACCTGCATACAAAAGAACTAATAACTTAACATATTTACATGTGTTCAGCATCAACCACTTCAATATCTATATAATCACAATTATTTTAGTGAAATATCTAAGTCGTTGACATATAATGAAAAGAGCCATGGAGATAAATGTTCTCCTTGTCACACACACACGCACACACACACACACACACACACATGCTTTTGTTACTGCTTAATGTATTCATCCATTCACATCGAAGTTCACACTTGGAAAATACAAAAGAAAAGAAAAATAGACGACAGGCCTTTTGAAATATGGGAAATAACTCTGTAACTATAAAACAAACCCATCGAATTCTTACAGAGCTGGGGGGGGGGGGGGGGGGGGGGTACATGATCTTATAGATTAACAAAGAATACATAATAGTTTTGCCTAAAATTATTTTTACTTTAAAAAAAATAATTGAAAGGAGTGTGTGTTTGTCAAAGGACTTTTTGTTGGTTTTTTGTTTGGTTTTTGGGAGGGTTTTTTGGTTAAGAAAAATTCGGAAGTGTCTCCTTATTTCCCCTGCTTTCATATTTGTTTATGAGAGTTATGTTACTTGCTCACCGTGCGCGGAAAATAAGACTCAACGTTTGATGTAAACATCTATGATCTATGGTTTGAAGAGATGTGCTCTGCATAGAACTTCTTGTTTCACATAGGGATTAAATCTATGTGTTTCCTGGGACGGCATCAATCATGGTCGGCGGGATGAATGGAACCAGTTCTGAAGAAACTTTAACTGAAACACTGCAGTGGATCACTGCTTCTGTTTCTAAGCTACAGGATCTGCTAAGTGATAGGCCTAATGCCAGAAGCAGCGTTTTGGAAAATCAAAGAATAAGCAGACTGGTCCTCAATGCAAGAGATTCTTTGATTTCTGCCCTAAACTGTGCAAAACGGGAATTATCGTGGAATGATGAGGTGGATGATTTAGAAACCGAAGCTGCTGTAGTTAAGTCCGGTTCTTCTGTTGATGAAGCTGCTGTCGAGAATGCGCAGGACGATCTTGCGGATATCACGTCAGAAGATTTTGTGGATGAGCCTGACTGGGATCTGGAAGACAACAACAATATCAATGAAAACCAGGCAACTGCCCATAGCAAAGGTGAACCTGTGAATAAAGGAAAAGCAAAAAAAAGCACAAGCACCAGAGTTCAGCAGGAAGGGTCAGATCAGGGCCCTGATTCTGATGTCACAGTTGATGATTTTGCGGACATTGATTTTGATAATGATGATTTTGATGATGATTTTCAAGTGCCAGACAGGAATGAAGAACAGCAAAATGATGAACCAGCTGAACTGGAAACAAATTACCCCTATGCAGATAAGGTGAGAATTGTCTTTCCTGCTTTTGCCAATGTTGTGAACACAGAAGTCAGAACATATATAAATTATATGCACACCTGATCACACACATGATATGCACACACACACACACACACACACACACACACACACACACACATGCACACACGCTTCGTTGATTATGCATAGCCATAGATCTATAAAATGAAAAGCAAGATCTCTTGAGAACCTGCAGCCATTAAAGGTGAAGGCTTTGACACAAACTCATCACAGGCACAGAAGTGAATGAGACACTAAATCAGTGAGACTGAGGTCACCATGAGACCAAAGCAACCAAGGCTATTGAATCACTCAATCAGAAACAATTTTATTTTAATAATGATCAGTGGTGATGAGGATGATAAAATACTGCTGCTAATATGGAAGTTCCTGTGCTTTGGGACTGCTTGACAGAGCTGTTCTCTATGCTTCCTATAGTATCAAAAATAACATATTTTGGCATCAGCAGTGCTCAAGAGCAACAGACACATACTGTTTGGTCAGGTAATTTGAGAAGCACAGTCTAATTTGTAAACTGCAAGGTCCCAGTCTCAATTAGACCATAGCAAACTCACCCTGCGTAGGAGCAGGCCTTAGTCAGAAGAACCCCTTCGACTGCTGACTAGTATCGGTAGTGTGACTGACTGTAGGACTTGAACCTGCTATTTTCCAGCCTGTAATCAAAGGCGCTAACAACTGTACCATAGCAGCTAATATACTCGCATAATAATAATTTACTCATTTATGCACACTCAGTACGTAATTAGTAAACACACACACAGTGACAGAGACGCACAGTTTGTAAACACACACACTCTTGCACATATAATATATGTATTACATGTTACTTGTTAGTGATGCTACCCAGTATTATGTGTGTGCACACAAACACACACCTTTTATCTGTTTTTGTTGGTTTTTGCAGGAAAATGCTGACTTTGATTCTGAGGCCACAGACATTGAGGGTGATGATGACCAGCAGGGAACAGAGGATGTTGATGATGGTACATTACCGTAACTAACTTACTTAGAAATTTAGTATATTTTGAATAAAGAGATTCCTGTAGTGTTGTGTCCTTGCTCAAGTTGTATTATAAAATTTATACTGAATTCGTAGAAGAGTAGCTCTGCACACTTTTTTTTAATGATTTTTTTCCCCAGCCTGCATGTTCTTTCGAATTTCAGTTAATTTTTGTTTGTTTTGCTTTTGTGCACACTTTCTAGCAGGACAACTTTGTTTCTGCACCCAGTGTAGGTTCTTTTACATGCACTAAATGTATTGTATGTTGCACATGGGACCCCAAACTGAGCACTGTGTTTTTCCTGAGACTAGCATCCAAACCACTTTTCATGATCTCACCTGACTTGTGTCTTCCTACTGGACCATTGAAACTATCGTGAACAATAGAGTTGAGGTTGTTTCACTCATTGTATCAGCAGATCTTCTTTCCTTTAACTTTGAGCTTCAAGCTTTAGTATACATAGACCTAGTGTAATACCTTAAAAGCAAATATTTACAGCAGGTTTGAAATACCCAGGAGTCAGAATGCAGAACAACCTTAATGGTGGGAAGACAAACACTGAAACAGAAAAATTGCATATGCAAAGTATCACCATTACATGGCATTTGGTGGATCTTGGGGCTCTAGCTGAAGAGCAAAAAAAATTATATAGTTTTATATATTTAATTGAGAAGTAAAGGAGGAGGAGGGAGAACTTATAAATTTACTCTGTCTAAATAGAAATTATTTGTTATGTTTGGTTATACTTGTGGATTTTTTTTCCTTGTTTGTTTGCTTACTTAGTTATTTGATTTATAGTGTATGTGTGGGTGTTAAAATGTGATATTTTATTACCAATGTTAAATAAAAGAATGTTGATCACTTTATGACTTCAGTTCTTGTGTTCTGCATCTTTCTCAGACCTGGAGAACCAGCCACAAGATCCTAGTTATACCAGGGTGCTGAAACAGTATTTTGGATACTCCAAATTTCGACCGTAAGATTTTTTCTCCCTTGTTAAAATCTGTTAAATGATGTCAATTGTATGTAGTTTCAAGAAATGTGTAAAGATCTGGAAGTCAGAACGTTTATGGCTTGTACTATCATTGTCAAAGTTATTTATATTGCTAGTTTGTCAAACTGGAGTACCAGAAGGAATATCCAGTATTGGTAATCACTGAAGTGAATGTGGCTACCTTATAATCAAGTTAATGGTGGGTAAAAATGGCCTTTAATATAAAATCTTACCATTGGTGAACCTTGGAGAACTTTTTTGTGGCCGAGGAATGAAACTCTCTCTCTCTCTCTCTCTCTCTCTCTCTCTCTCTCTCTCTCTCTCTCTCTCTCTCTCTCTCTCTCTCTCTCTCTCCTCTTCTCTCTCTCTCTCTCTCTTCACTTCTCACTTCCCTCCTCTTTTCCATTTTTCCCCTTCTCCCTTTATCTGTCTTACTGTCTGATTTGCCTTTTTCCTCCTGATTAGTCTTACTAGGATTTTTGTGTTTGTTTGTGTTTTCCAGACTGCAGTGGAAGATCATAGACTCTGTGATGAATGACAAGAAAGACAATTGTGTAATCATGGCCACAGGTAATATTTTTGTGCACATTTTATAGCCACCATCGTGACAAGTTGGATTTGCATATAATTGTACTTGTAATACTGTCTACAAATGATGTTGGGTTTTTTAGGATAAAATTGTACATTGGCAAGAAGTAAAAAAGACTTGCTCCTCATGAAAAAAACAGTTACAGAGATCCTTTTTTTTTCTTTTTTTTTAAAATTGTATTGAACATATCATTTTGCATTGTTTTGTGTTGTTTTGTCATTGCATACCACATTAAATCATGGCATATGTTTCCACATAAAAATGTGGCTGCCCTCCCTGGGAAGAGCATACTGAACCAAGAGCACCACTACTACTTTTTTTTGTTTTTAATTTCCCTGACTGCATGTTTGTTTCCCCAATTAGAATGATTTTTTTTCTTGCCAGGGTCAGCTGTCTTGTTACCATGCATTCTTTCACGTGTGCTAAATGTGTGTTACACTCAGGAATTATGTTTACCATCTCCTCTGAAATACTAGTACCCAGACCACTCCTCAAGGTGTAATAGATGAGGAACGAGTTCAGGTTTCTGAACATTCCTGTCATAGAGGTTGCTAAATGAAAATGTGGAAAGAAGTCAAGATTATTGGGTCAGGAAATATATATTCATTAACTTTAAAACAGAACACAAATTTATTATAGGCTTTAAACAGGCTATGTGATGTAGTTTACAGCTGGAAATAACCTTTTTTTTTGTAGTGGAAAATGTTTTTTGTTCTGATATTTATATATGTTATGATTGGATTGTAGAGCCAGATAACTCTTGGCTTGATATTCTTGTGTATGGGTGTTTTTTTTTCATTTTGTGTTTTTTTTTTTAAATTTAAAGATTGCTCTCCATTACTGGCAAGTGTTATATGTAAAAAAGTATGTTTTATGATCGTTTCAGGCTATGGCAAGAGTCTGTGCTACCAGTTTCCCTCCGTCTACACAAAACGACTGACTGTGGTTATTTCTCCGCTCATCTCCTTGATGGAAGACCAGGTTTTGGGCTTGAAGTAAGCACCCTATCCCAGGAAACGTGCATGAGTCGTTGCATTCTATACCACTTTCAGTAGTCATGGCAGATTTCTGTGTGTGAAATTCAGGCTGATCTGCCTAGGGAGAGCCCATCTCCACAAGAGCAGCACGACCCATGTGTTGTTGGACTGATCGTTAATGTGTTATTCATTTTTTGTGTGATTATTATTGGAAACTTTTGATGTGAATTTTTTAATCTTTTGTCATTGGTTTTTGAGAAAAAAGTATCAGCAAGAGAGTTGCATGCAGCTTCCTAGCAGAAACAGCACAAAAAGTAAGTAGTTGTAAGTTACTTTAAAATCAGAAAGAAATGCTGTAAACGAACATGAAGAATACATTTAAAATGGAGAAGGAATACTACAAAAAAGAAAACATTTTGAGGGGATACATTTTAATTTTTTTTCCTGAATTTTCATTTTTGAAGTTGGTATTTCATATTCACAGTTTGAGGACTATTTTAAAATCTTTGCCCTTTCCTATGGTGCAAAAAAGTCAGTTGAATGAAAACTTCGTGGCAGAAAGGGGAGGGGGGGTGTGATGAGTGTGATCTGTATGAGTTATGAGTCTGATGATTAAAAAAAACAACCCAACTTTATTTCATATGTAAACTTTAACTTTCACCTTGAAAATAATTATTTGAGAAAATTAGTGAACGACATGGTAAAAGTTTCCGTTGTTGTATATGTAACATTGTGATGTAGGTTGTTGTGCTGACTACTCCTGTGTTGTTGTATTTCAGAGCCGCCAACATTCCTGCCTGCTTCATGGGTTCTGGCCAGTCTGACAACGCTGCCACGCGAAGTGGACTCCTCAGGTATGGTGGATTGACGCTGAGGCATATGAAATCACAGCTGCCAACCATTCCATTTCTCCCAGAATTTTTGTGATGTTTAGCTGTGACTCTGGGCTTTTTGTTTTGGTTTTTTTTTAATTTCCAGTTTTTGAATCTTAGGAACAAAGAAAAATCTGCGTCAATCAAGTACATCAATGCGGGTGCCAGTTTCCAGTGCCAATCATCGAAATGTTGAAGAAAAGGTTAAGTGTGATGCATTACTTTGTTTTCAAGAAAGAGTAATTGGTAATTTTGTTTTTTTGGTTTTTTTAATTAATGAATAATTATTTAGTTTGAGTAGAGTGTTTATTAATTTCCAAGAATGAGTAATTTATAACATTGCATCAAGAATGAATGAATGCTCATTTTGTTTCAGGAATGAGTATCGCCTGTTGTACATCACTCCTGAGTTTGCCAGCTCAGCTGACTCTCTGCTGACAAGCCTCCATAAGAATATCGGTTGGTTGAACGCTTGATTATTTTGCATTTGGCGTTACCCATAGAAAGTAAAGGTGAATCTTTCAGTCCCACAATAAAAAGAAAATGCTGATTGTTTACATCAGCCCAAATATACCAATACCTATACTTCTATAATTGCCTTGTGAAATGCTTTTTGATACAGTAATATAGTGGGATATTGTTGGTTTTTACTTTTTTGTGGGAAATAAACAAGTAATGAAACTCCAGAAAAAAGGCTATCTAGTCTACTTGGCAGTCAAAGGGATTGGAGTCCCAGGGGATAATGATACAACAGAAGTGTGGGCAGTAGAGATAACCCACCATGTCTCTCCCTGGCACCTATACAATCTAGCACCTCAGTGTGAAAAGGGCATGCTACAGCTGTTAGCCCCCTGATCAGCACAGCCTCTCTCATCTCAAGACTGGTGTGCACAAGTCATTGGGCCACATCCTTCTTGTGGAGACCGCTGTGACTGGGTAGCCTGGCTGTGTATCTGAATCTGTCCTTCTGTGCATGGTCACGTATTGTATTGGCATGCAGATGTGCAGGGATAGACATAATAGCAACAGACGAGGCGCACTGTGTCCATGTATTCATTTGTTACATGCAGTGTTAACATGTTATGTGTGCAGGTATAGACCTGATTGCAATAGACGAGGCGCACTGTGTCCATGTATTCATTTGTTACATGCAGTGTTAACATGTTGTGTGTGTAGGTATAGACCTGATTGCAAAGACGAGGCACACTGTGTCTATGTATTCATTTGTCACATACAGTGTTGACATGTTATGAGTGCAGGTATAGACCTGATTGCAATAGACGAGGCGCACTGTGTCCATGTATTCATTTGTTACATACAGTGTTAACATGTTACTTGTGCAGGTATAGACCTGATTGCAATAGACGAGGCACACTGTGTCCATGTTTTCATTTGTTACATACAGTGTCAACATGTTATGTGTGCAGGTATAGACCTGATTGCAATAGACGAGACGCACTGTGTCCATGTATTCATTTGTTACATACAGTAGTAACATGTTATGTGTGCAGGTATAGACCTGATTGCAATAGACGAGACGCACTGTGTCCATGTATTCATTTGTTACATACAGTATTAACATGTTATGTGTGCAGGTATAGACCTGATTGCAATAGACGAGGCGCACTGTGTCCATGTAGTCATTTGTTACATACAGTGTTAACATGTTATGTGTGCAGGTATAGACCTGATTGCAATAGACGAGGCGCACTGTGTCCATGTAGTCATTTGTTACATACAGTGTTAACATGTTATGTGTGCAGGTATAGACCTGATTGCAATAGACGAGGCGCACTGTGTCCATGTAGTCATTTGTTACATACAGTGTTAACATGTTATGTGTGCAGGTATAGACCTGATTGCAATAGACGAGGCGCACTGTGTGTCCCAGTGGGGGCATGACTTCCGGGCAGCGTACAGGTCTTTGGGCTCTTTGAAAGAAATGTTTCCTCAGGTCAGATTGTGTGTGTGTGTGTGTGTGTGTGTGTGAGTGTGTGTGTGTGTGTGTGTGTGGTGTGTGTGTGGTGTGTGTGTGTGTGTGTGTGCACTGTACTGCCACTTCTGTGTCTCTCATACAGTTTTCTCAAAGACGTCTTTGCCTAAAGAAAAACAATAATGGCAGTTTCTTTGATTTTTCATCTGTTTACAGTTTGTGACATGGGAAATAAGCTTGATGGTCTACAGATTTGTAGGAGAGTTCACATAAATTTCAAATCATCCGTGTGAGTGTATACATATGTTTGTAGAAAAGTTCACAAAACTTTCTGTGTGGGTGTATACATAAGTCATACAGATTTTTTATTTTTACTTTACACCTGCATTTCTGCTAAAATGGTTATGAGCTCTTGCTGTTTTTGATTATAGTCTTACTTAGTTTTAAACTCATGTAATACAGCATACTTTCACATAATTCAGTGTCTGGATAGATATATATGTGGAAATCATATGGAAAGAAAGATAGAGTACATTCTACTTTTGCTTACTGATATAGGGATGTGCTTGAGGATCACACTTGTATATTATTTTCTCTGGCGTTGGAAAAGCTAGAGACAAAGATGAATTCTTTAAAATGTTCCATAGGTCATGGTTTGTTAAGGAGGCATCTTCTTGAAAAAAGTGTTTGAATTGCATTGTTTTTCAGGTGCCTGTTATGGCACTGACTGCCACAGCCACTGTGGATGTTCGCCGTGATATCTGCCGCAGCCTCAAATTGCATTCACCTATCATTACCTGCACAGGTTTTGACAGGTGAGGATGGTTTCATTGGAGTCTGATAGTCTGGTTGCCACTTATCACTTCTTAAATAGTTGTTAAAAAAAAAAAAATTTAAGATGGTCACACACACCATTGGTGAACCTCTGAGTACTAGCTGAGGAATAAAAATGTTTAAAAACCCAAACAGATTCTGATATTGTATGTGTTTGGGGAGGGTTTGGGTTGTTGTTCCTTGGCTAGAGCGCGAGGTTCACCAATAGTGAAACTTTAGCATATGCAACCGCTCCCCCCCCCCTCCCAACCACCACCACCATTAAGGTAGCCACATTCCAACTTCAGGGATACAGTTGAAAATTGAACCTACCAATTTTGTCAGGGCAGTTGGGAGGTACTTCCCTGCTTTTTCTGATTTTCAACTGACACAGGTTCTTTTGACATGGACAAGTCTGAAAGGACATGGGTCCAGCTGGTTTAGAGCTTCCTCAAAAAAACTTGACATTCTATTTTAATATTCCTGTCAAACTGGGAAGAAAGGGCAAGGCTGGGAAGTGAACCTAGAACCTCATGGTTTTCTTGTTGGGCTAAGTGAACATTTTACAACCATCCCTCCACCTTCCTTCTCAATATCATGTTTTAGAAAGTCATATAGCTCTTGATTGTTGTACAGAGATTATTATGCAAGCGTATGTCTGCATCCATGAAAGGAATGTAGGCTCACACATTCCATTCTGTCAGTCTTTGGATGGGATCATCGTGTGTGTGTGTGTGTGTGTGTGGCAGGCCAAACTTGTACCTGTCCGTTTCTGACAAGACGAGCCCAGGGGTAGACTTGAAGTGTCAGATGGTTCAGACGGGTAGAGGGTACCAGTTCTCCACCCCTACGATCATCTACTGCCCCACAAAGAAGACCACCATGGAAGTGACGGGAGTGCTGAAAGGTGACTGAAGCATAGCGCTGTGCGCTGTTATGGGCAGGGCTGGGCAGGGCTGAGAGGTGTGAATGTCAACAGGTGTGGTGATGATCTTCAGGAAGGGAGATGCTAGTATGTTTTGTTTAGTGTGAGTTGGTGTGTGTGTAACTCTTGTCTTATCTGTGTGCCTCTTTGTTTTGTGTGTTTGTGAGTGTGTGGGTGTGTGGGTGGGTGTGTATATATTATGTGAATGAGTGTGTGTTTTGTGTGTGTGAGTGAATGGGTGTGTGTGTGTGGGGAGGGGGGGATGTGTGTGTGATGATAACACTATCACCTGTAATGGGCATTTCTAGAGTGCTTTCCTTTCTCCTTTGCTGAGGTAGCTCAATACGCTTTGCATAACAAAATGTAGCAATACACACTGAGTATACAACATTATGTAACACTACATGCAAGACATATGAAGACATTAATTGTACACCTGGATTACTTGAAAACAAACAAACATAGGGAAAACATGATTTATCACAACTTAAATAATTATCATTTTCTTTTTTTATTTACTTTTTTTTCGCTCCTTAGCAATTTCCTCAATGTGCTCCAAAATTGATATTTTGATTTTGCGACCATTTTTACCCACCACAAAGGTAACCACATTCCAACTTTGGGGATAAAACAATCACTTTCAAAACAAACAGTAAACTTAATGCAAAAATGTATACATACCACATTAATAATTCATATATACCTACCTACGAATACACACAAACATGCAAACATGCACAGATATATGCATACATACATACATACATATACACACACATACACACATACATACATACATACACATACACATATAAACATACACACATACATGCACACACACATACATACATACATAACACACATACATACATACATACAATCTTAAAGGATTCAATGCTCAGAATTAACACAACCTTGTCCCCAGAATTGAAACTACTAAGACGCAAAGCTGCTTCAAAATAGTTTTATTTCTGCTCAAATCATTTACATTGCTTTTTCTGTTTATGGTATGTTAGGTTTCTTCCCCTGCTTCAAAATAGTTTTATTTCTGCTAAAATCATTTACATTGATTTTTCTGTTGTTTATGGTATGTTAGGTTTCTTCCCCTGCTTCAAAATAGTTTTATTTCTGCTAAAATCATTTACCTTGATTTTCTGTTGTTTATGGTATGTTGGGGGGGTTTTACCCCCTGCTTCAAAATAGTTTTATTTCTGCTCAAATCATTCACCTTGATTTTCTGTTGTTTATGGTATGTTGGGTTTTTACCCCCTGCTTCAAAATAGTTTTATTTCTGCTCAAATCATTCACCTTGATTTTCTGTTGTTTATGGTGTGTTGTTGGGTATTTTTCCCTGCTGACTGTTTGCCACGTTGATGGTGTATCAGGCCTGGGTGTGTCGTGCCTGCCGTACCATGCAGGGCTGTCACTCAGCGCCAGGAAGGAGGCCCACACCAAGTTTGTCAACGACCGAGTACAGGTCTGTGACAGTGTTTTTGTTGTTTGGTTTTGGGGGGGAGGTGAGAGGGTAGTTTTTGTCTGGGGTTTTGGGGGGTTTTTTATTTATTTTTCCTTGGCTAGAGCTCCCAGGTTGACCATTGACAAGCATATGCAACCATTTTTTGGCCCAGGTGACATTGATGACAGTGTAGTGTCATTAAGTATTCTCACCTTGGTTTAGTCCTTCGGATAAGACTATAAACTGAGGCCCCGTGTGCGAACGCACGCAGAACATCTTGCACACATGTTAAATCCTGTTCCGCTTTTCGAAAGAGTAGGCCATTGTGTGCCGGTGGGAACAGATGACAAAATTTACAAAACCGCATACACACAGGGACTGGATGTAAAAAAGCACATGAGTGCTTATTCCATTATCCTCGATATAAAAGAATAAATGAATAAATAAATAAATAATCATTGTTAAGTCAATACACATACATCATAAGCAGATAATGATACAGCTGAGTAAAGGCTTGTTGGGAATAAATTTATGTCCTAACGGAGGTTTCCATTTTAGGGACTGAGGGGAAGGCGTCAAGTTATGTAAACATCAAAGTTTACACTGAACGTCATTAACACCACAAGAGTTGTGACATGAACCTGAAATTTTATACTGAAGGGTAGCAGGGAGGGGGGGGGGGGGGGAGTTGATTCTGTTAATGACACGTGATGGGGGTGGGGGTTGTTGCTGGGTTGGGTTTTTTTAAAAGAGGAACACATTTTGGTATGGTGTCTGTATGCCTCTGCTATGTTTTCATTTGGTTTTTATTCTTTTTGGCTAGAGCTCCAAGGTTCACCAATAGTGAGATTTTTGCATATGCGACCGATTTTGCCCACCAGTAAGGTAGCCGCATTCCGACATGATGTCTCAACACGACTGTAGTGAGCATGCATTTTAAAACAGTTTGTCATCTGTTCCTACCAGCTTGCAATGGCCTACTCTTCTAAAAAGCACAATAGGTTTTAATATATGCTCAAGATGTTCTGCATGCATTTGCACATGGGACCTCAGTTTGCAATCTTAACCAAAGGACTTGGGGGAGTCGGTACTGGTGTTATCTCCAGGAGACAGGGGAAAAGACCCCCTGATGGGTGTCTTAGTGGGGACATAATCCCAGGCTGTCAGATCATGAGTGCAACACTCTAACCACTAGGCTATGCTGCCCCCTGTCATGTTTTAAAATCTGGTTACTTCTTGGTGTTTGTTTGGCGCAGTTTTTGTAAAGGTATGCCTGGGTGTGAACAGGTGGTGGTGGCCACAGTGGCCTTTGGAATGGGGATTGACAAACCTGATGTGAGGAAGGTGATTCACTATGGAGGTGAGTTTGCTCCTCGCTCTCTTGTTTAATTAATCAACTCATTGGAGTCGCTTTGAAGTTTATGCCATAGCTTTTCTGTGACACTCTATTTTGGCCCTTGTTTAAAATCTCAGCAAACGTGATAACATTGATAAAACCAGACATGTTTCAGTTTAAATGTTTATTTTGTGAACGTTTGAATTTATTTTTTTTAATATGAGTATGTATCTTTGTGTATTTTAGTTTAAATCAAGTTAGTGGATGCTGAAAAGACAAAAAGTTTTGACACTCACATGTGTACCTTAACACGGTTGAAGTTCTAACAGCTAAACCACCAAAAAAAGTAAGAATAAAACTGGTTTTACACACAGCTACATTAACCTCAACCTCCAGAAATCAGTTTTGAAGTCGATAGCTTTCATGTTAACTGAAAAATTATTAACGACTTTTGTGCTGGAATCCTTTTTGAAAAACAAACTGCATTTTGTGAAGTAGGTTTGATAGCACAACACCAGCCATTTCACACAATAATGATTGATCAGTCTTGGTCATTGTGTGTGTATGTGTTCTGCTGCTGCCTGTGTGTCCCCAGCCCCCAAAGACATAGAATCCTATTACCAGGAGGTGGGGAGAGCAGGGCGTGATGGACTGCCCAGTACATGTCATGTCTTCTACTCCGATGCCGACTTCGTAGTCAGCAGGTAACCACATCCATCCAATGCCACTATAATGCATACAGGTTTCTGAGAATGTCTGTGTGTGTGTCTCTGTATCTGCATGTGTGTGATGGTTTTCCCTTCACCTGTCGTTCAGTACTTTTCTTACTTAATCCTCTTCATCCCATGTGCTGGGACACAAGGCGCCAACAAAATCCCTCCAGCCTTTTCTGTCTTGGGCAAGCCAGCTCAATTCATTCAAGGTTTTGCCCGCCTCTCTCATCTCCTCCTCTACTGTCGTTCCGTACAAAGTGCAATAAGATTACGTGTCAAAGTGATGAAGATTTGAACAGATATGATAAAATCTTGGTACGTTCTAGTGTATTTTTTCCAGAAAGACTTTAAAAAATATCATATTTCTCCCACACTGAAGTCGGATGCTCTGGGCCTGGCTTGTCATGCACTTAACTGCAGCACGACACATTTTCGCTCATATGACAGACAATAGTAGTTGCTGTCTGACTGTTTGACAAAGAAGAAGAATATATTGAAAAATGCTTGATCAAATAAATTATCAAAAGTTGACAGCATTGTGCATGTTTTCTTCTCCAGATGAGTGCTGTTCAGTTGTTAAAGTGTATGCGGTTGTGTCAATTATTCGTATGAGTGGGTATTGAGTTTAAGAATTGAAAAAATTAATTTTGGGTTTCACTTCAGAATGTTTGCCTCAAGAGAACTCATTTGTTATGTGCTAAACCATGTGTTAAAAGTACTATTTGAAATATGATTGTATTGTGAAATGAGCAACTGTTATGCATAGATGTTTCTGAGAAGTGTGCGTGTGTGTGTGCATGTGTGTGTAAATAATTGAAAATACTGGCCAAAATCTTAGAATGGACATTGTCTTCTTTTTAATCATTTCGTATGTCACTTTTTTTTTCTTTTTTTTTTACTGATTTAAGATACATTATGTATTTTCATAAGTGCGGCACAAGTCTTCTTACATTTTGTACATGTATGACTCTCTGTGTGCAGACACTTCATCAACGACATTCACAATGAAAAGTTCCGCGTTCACAAGACGCAGATGATGCACAAAATGCAACAGTATTTGGCCACCACTTCGTGTCGTCGCAGGTACTAAACGCCATCAAAGAGAATACAGGCATCGTTGCTTTGATTAGAATCATGTAGATGCAAGTGCAGACCTGCCAGTGCCTTAGTTTTCTTTGTGTATATTATAAGCACGCAGAAGATCAGATATTCACCTGAAAAGTTCTGTAATTCATGTCAGGGTGGGTTACAGAAACATATTTATGTATTATTTTATTTATTTATTCTTTTATATCGAGGATAATGGAATAAGCACTCATGTGCTTTTTTTACATCCAGTCCCCGTGTGTTTGCGGTTTTGTAAATTTTGTCATCTGTTTCCACCGGCACACAATGGCCCACTCTTCCAAAAAGCGGAACAGGATTTAACGTGTGCGCAAGATAATCTGCATGCGTTCGAACACGGGGCCTCGGTTTATAGTCTCATCTGAAGGACTGATATATAGACATAGATATACTCAGCATGCACCCTGTGCCTGGATGTAAATGAGCTCCACCAGGTGCAACGTACCTGAGAGGCATGGTCTGACAACTTCAGCGCTGTACCCCAGTGACTCCTCAGGGAGCTAGGGGGAGAAGAAGGAAGAAGACGATGTGTAGATTTGACCTGGTGTGATAGAAAAGGGGGAGGTTGGGGCAAGGAGAAGAAATGAACAGCCACACACCTCCGCATGGCTGATGTCTGTGTTGTGGGCATCCCAGAAGTCACACACACACATGTGCGCGCGCACACACACACGCTCAAGTCACGCACATATGCACTCACACACACGTACACATGCACGCGCACACAAAACGCACGCACACACCTACAAAGTATACGCACTACGTGGTAATTGTGTACGTACGTGTGTTGCAGGATGTTGTTGAGTCATTTTGAAGGCCAGGAATGTCTGGACGTGGGAGGCACCCAGAACTGTTGCGACAACTGCACGCGAAGGTCCGTGTCTTTTTACCTCCCCTTTCAAGCTTTTCTTTCAGAGCAGCACATCAACCTTTGGATTGTCTATAGCTCATCATGTGATAGACTATGGTAGCAATTAGATATTTTTAAAGTCTGACTCTTGGGCAAAAAAACGTTTAATGGATGAAAGCTGTTTCTAAGGAACAGTGCATTGGGGTTTTTTTTTCTTGGTGAATTATATTAGTTAGAGAAGAGTTCACAGTTTTTGTTGGAAGTCAAAGGATTAGAGCGATTCAGCTCTTGAAAAGGAAATGAGCTGTATATCTTAATGATAGATGTTCTGAAATGAAGGATCAAAGAAACACACACATACACACCCCACACCACCACCACCACCAAGCTTTCTGAAAAGATCCAGAGATGGACTTGGTACCCAATAACAATGAACCCTAACAGACCACCTCCCCCCAAACTCCCAGCTAAACAAAGCCAGTTTGTCCACACTGGAGGAATTGGGGAAGCAGTCAGTTCCTAAGCCCTCTGTGACGGTTCGTGGGCAGGATGGAAAGCAGCCGGCGTCAGAACTTCCTGACGGACAAAGGCTGGAAGAGTCTGGACACGCTGGTGCCTCAGGACCAGCCCACTGACCTGGGCAAGGAGGTGATGCAGCTGTTCACCGCCATTGAGGTCAGCATTTATTTTTATTTATTTATTCATTTATTTATTTATTTATTCTTTTATATTGAGGATAATGGAATAAGCACTCATGTGCGTTTTTACATCCAGTCCCCGTGTGTATGTGGTTTTGTAAATTTTGTCATCTGTTTCCACCGGCACACAATGGCCTACTCTTCTGAAAAGCGGAACAGGATAAAACGTGTGCACAAGATGTTCTGCATGCGTTCGAACACGGGGCCTCAGTTTATAGTCTCATCCGAAGCATTGTCCTCTCTTGTAACCTTTGATGTAGCCAGCCCAGAAGCTTTCATCGTTTATGACCCTCTTCTACATAATGAGTCACATTGCATGCACATTGCGCAAATCCAACATCACTCAGTCAAGAGTGCTGAATTTAGCACACGCCTCTTCCTTTTACCATGTCCAAGTGTGGTCAGTTCTTGCTGTAATTAACACCAGCTGGGCTGGGATGGGATGGGATGGAATGAATAGTAGCTGAGAGTAGCTGAAAGTGGGGGAAACTGGGAGCTGTGTACACCAAAGGTCCATTTTTCACCATTAATATATTAATTATCTGAAATACACACAAAAATTGGAAAAGAGCCCATTTTTTCTGTCAAGAGATGGATTAACTATGTATTGAAAGGAGCCTACAAAAAAAAGGATGAACTGTCCATTGAAAGGGAATTTTAAAAATATTTAGTTAACACTCAGTATTTTATTCCATGGAACTAAGAAACCGTGAATGGCAGCATGTTGGATATATACATGCACCTTGTAGGCAATCACGGGAATAATGCTCATACAGATCCAGTTGTAGTTAAGGTCAGATCATTCAGAAGCAAAACTAACTCACTCCCTACAATCCTCTGCGATCACAGGATTTGACCTTCAGATCTTTTTTGTTCAATGACGTAAACTTTTAAAAATCTGGCAGGTGGCTTTTGACCTAGACCTTTCACCAACATGTCAACAATAAACTCTGAAAATTTCATGTACTTGTGTTGAGTATCTCTTTAGTCATGAATTTTTAATTAATCAACACAAACGGCCCATATGCAGAGATACACATAGAAAAAATCAGCCAGTAAGGAGTAAGTTAAGTGTACACAGTTTATTTGGTCTGTTGAGACCACACACAAGGGATAATGTTCCAAGGATATGCATGATCTTTTGTGAAATCTGTGGAAATGATGCAAGATCCAAAGAATGCTGCTGTGTGTGTGAGGAAACAAACACCTGAGTATATATGTGTTGCAGGTGACAGGGAACCGCTTTGGCCTGAATGTTCCAATCCAGTTTCTGACTGGTTCCCATACACAGAAGCTGCAGAGGCTGAAGCATCTCACAAAGCACAGACTCTTTGGATCGGGGAAGTAAGTGGGGATGTTTCATATGAGAGATTTATTTTCTGCAATTTTGTAAAATTGTTTAAAAAATGTATTTTCTGTGGATTTTCATACTTGAAGATGGCAATATTTGATCTATTTTCGGTGTGAATTCATATACATGAATATTGCTGTAAAGAATATAAATTATTATTAATATTATTATTATGCTTTTTCCTGATTTCTCAGGATGGATTTCTGATTGTGTAGTTTTCAATTTGTTGCTTGACTTTCACACCATATATGACTTGCTGAGTGTGAATTTCTGACTCCTGATTTGAGAATGGTGGTTGAAATTTAGTTTTAACTGGGTTCGGGGATTGGTGGGGGGGTGTCTGTCTTTGCTTTTTGGGTTTGTAAAAGGGGGGGTTGAGGTTTATTCTGAGTGTTGATTTTCACCACGGTGACAAAACTGACATGGTCTCCATGGTTAGCTGGTGTTTTATTGTTTCTTTTACTGCCTCATGTTCTGTGATCTTCCTGTCCTACTGTTCCCATGCTGCTTATTCCAATCACTCTGCCCCATCAATATTTAGCTGGTCATTTTTGTATATTCAGGGTCAGAAGCTATTGGAGGGCTTACCGGTGAAGACTGAAATTTGCATTATGACTGTCTTGTACATGATCATTGAGAACAGCAGTCTGCTCTCGGTATGTCATGAAAATGGGGTGGCATACTTAGTGCTTAGGGTGTTGCAGTTACAATTTGACAGACTTGGATCAATCCCAGGTTTAAGCCACCTCTGAGGTATCCATTCAAGGGGATTTTTCTCCTGAAATAAACACCAGTGCTGACTCCACTCCCCCAAAAGTCCTTTGGATGAGTCTATAAACCAAGGCCGTGTGTGCAAATCCACTCAAAACATCTTGTACTCACGTTAATACCCCGTCCTGCCTCTGGGAAGAGCGGTCTATTCATGACGGTAAGAATGGATGGAAAAATACATTTTTAAGAAACACATGCACACTGGTTTCATGTTTAGGCATCGTCCCTGAAGTCAGAATGCAGCTGCCTTTATGACAGACAAAAATGGTCACATACACACAAATTTCACCATTAGTGAACCTCGGAGCTCTAGCCAAGGAATGATAAAGTAAAATGCTCTCGTTAAAAGAAAGAGTGTTGATTTATGTTTGCTTGCATGTGTATGTATCTAAACACAGCAGCATAATTGTATATATGAAATCTCTTGTTCCATCTTAAACTTCTTTTGAAGAGGTCATGTACATTTTGTGTGTGTATGTCTACAGGCACAGAACTCAGAAGTTTTGGAAACCTTAGGTAAGTATGAGGGACTGATCACTTTCATGTTTACTACTATGAAGCAGATTAAAAATGTATAGATGTCCCCGAACAGATTGTAGCGTAGGCTCAATGCATGCTCAGATTGCATGATTTTTACGGTGAGGTTAGTAACTGTAGCTTGCCAAACTTTTGCAAACTATTCCAGGATTTAAAGAAAAACATTCACCACCCTCTGCTAATAAATAAACCTTTAAAAAATTTGAAAAGGTTAAAAAAAAAGAAAAATGAATATGCGTATTCTTTTGGGAAACGGTTGTTTTTGTTTGTTGTTTTATTAATTAGGAAGTGCCAACAATGTTTGCTATAAGTGACATAGATTAACACCATGCTGATAGTCAGTCACCAGTTTCTGCAATGCTTGTGCTAGATTTTACATAATTCAAGATAAAGATTGTCATTAAATATCCATAGATTCTACTGCACAAAATTCTTACATTTTAAAGGGTAAAATTCTTAGATTTTAATGAACAAAATTCATGCATTCCAATGGACAAAGTTCATAGATTATACT
This sequence comes from Rapana venosa, assembly GCA_028751875.1. Taxonomy (NCBI): domain Eukaryota; kingdom Metazoa; phylum Mollusca; class Gastropoda; order Neogastropoda; family Muricidae; genus Rapana; species Rapana venosa. The sequence continues at coordinate 37,643,839 of CM054136.1, forward strand.
AAACAAAAATCATACATTCTAATGGACAAAATTCATATACTCTTATAGATAAAACTCATAGATTTTAACAGACAACATTCATACATTCTCGTGGACGAAATTCGTCGATTCTTACGGACATCATAGATTCTAACGAACAAAATTCACACACATTCTAAAAGACCAAACTCCATCACCGGTGTAATGTGTGTGTCCCCGCACACACCAGGAAAGTGCCTGACCTTTGAGGGTTACCTGGTGGAGCGTGCGGTGGAGCGAGGGTTCGGGGCAACGGTGGAGCTGAGCGGGACGGCCAGCGCGTGGATGCAGCAGACCAAGATGGCGTGCACCGCGCCCTGCATGAAGGTCACGCCCAGCAGAGACCTCCTCTCAGAACTGAGGGCCGCCACTGTCAAACAGGCCGTCAGAACCAGTGGCAGGTCAGTGTTCTGCAGCACGCCGTTGTTTGCCTGTGTTAACTGTGGAATTTATACACTAACGAATGGTTTGTTTCGGGTTTGGGTTTTTTGGGGGTTTTTTTCATTCCTCGGCTAGAGTTCCGAGGTTCACCCATGGTGAGATTTTTGCATAGGTGACTATTTTTTCCCCCCCGATTGAGTTAATAATAATAATAATAATAATATATGGAATTGATATAGCGCTGAATCTTGTAAAAAAAATATTAAAAATCGAAGCGCTTGCACTCAATCAGCCGCATTCTGGGGTTCGGGGATTAGTGAAAGTGTGATTGAAAGAGCGCATGAAAGAGTTGTATGCCTGTAGACTTGCTCGTATGTGTGTGGGTGTAGGCATGGGTGTGTGTGTGTGTGAATGCATGAGTCACATTCAGTTTGTGTGTGTGTGTGGTTGAAGTTTAGATAACTATGTGTTGAACATTTTATAGATATATCGGTATTATATATCCACAGATTCATGACATAGGAATTTCTGTCCCCATTTTGGAAAAGATTTAACTGAAATGTTAATGACAGATGAAAAACACAAAAAATACTGTAATCATGGTGTAAAGAAATAGTCTTAAAACAAAAGCAACTTTTAACATTACTCTTTTTTTTATTTTATTTTTTTTTTGCTGCCTCATCTTCTGTGACGTCCCCCGTCCTGCTGTTCCCACGCCGCTCATTCCAATCTCCCGGCCACAGCCAAACCCAGATTTGTAATGTCTCATCCTCAGAGTCGGAGGCTAACAGGGAGCCAATCACCATCAGGCCGCCGCGGGGCCACCCTGCACTGCTGCTGGGTCACTTTGGTGGTGTTCAGTGGTGCCTGTTCTGAGCTAACATACGTAGGACACCACCTACTAAGCCCCCTACTAACGACAGTATTAGCTCAGTCGCGGAGCCAGACTGAGTAAGTTGCCCACCCGAGGTGGCAACCACCACAACGTCCCTCCATCGACCGTCCCCCGCGAACCTCCAACCCCAAAGGCTTTTGACACAAGCTCTCTACAGGCACAGAAGTGTATGGAAGTGTATGGGCAAACCGAATCTGAGGTCACCATGAGACCAGAGAAACTGGGACCACCGAATCAGAGGCAATTTTTTTAATTGCATGATGATCAATGACAATGAGGATGACGTAATGATGCTGCTGTGGAAGTGCATATGCTTTGAGACTACTTGACAGGGTTGTACTCTACGCTTACTATCATAATATATCCCGGCGTCAACCGGGCCCGAGAGATACAGACACCTGCAGTGTTGGTCAGGTAATTTGAGCAACACTCTCAAATTCGCATCCGTTAAGTGGATGAAGCTCGACTGTGTGGTCCCAGTCTTCCCACTGAGCCCACAGCACACTCACTCTGGGTAGGAGCCGGCCGGAGTCCGAAAAAACCCTATGACTCTTATGGGATTCGAACCCGCGACCTTCCAGTCCGTAACCCAAGGCGCTAACCACTGCGCCATGGCGGCTGGTTTTAACATTACTCTTAATACATCCTTGACTTTTCTCTTTAATTCCTTTCATCCACCCCTCCACCTCCACCATCACCTTCACCCCCACTACCCCTTCCTTTACAACTTGTTTTTTCCTGTGACACACCAATCTTCTTCTTCCTTTTTTGTCATGTTTCTCCCAGGGGAGGTTTGACATTGACGAGCCTTCTCCATCTCTCTCTGTTTTGAGCTTCCTCCTTATTTATGCCCCTTTCTCTAAGATCATCTGCAATACAGGTAACCCAGGTTTTGCTAGGTCTTCCCTTTGGTTGTGACAACGCCAATGCTGTTACATAAATAAATCAATAAATAAATAAAAACATTCATTGCATTGTGAAGTGGGAGGCCTCAGATCCACGGTGTGGGGCCAGGCAGTGTGGTGGGTCCTTCAAGACCATCCACCTCCACCTCTGGCATCTCCCCGGCCAGTAGACCCACAGGCACGTTGTCCAACAACCCTCCAGAACCTGAGGTGGATCCTGAGACTGCCAAACGCCAGGTCTGTTGTGTCTTGAAATAGCTGTCTGTCGTGGTTTAAGTTTTAAGCTTAAATTCTTTTATTCTGAGGATAGTGGAATAAGTGAGTATGTACTTTTTTTTTTACATCCAGTTACTGTGTGCTGGCAGTTTTTGTAAAAATTTTGTCATCTATTCCTTCTGGTACATAATGGTCTGCTCGAGCGAAAGGCATAACAGGTTTTTAACAAGTGTGCAAGTTTAACACTGTGTCAAAGGTCAGGTCTGCTAATGCTGCAAAATGATAATGCTGTTAACAGTGTGCCACAGATCAGGTCTGCTATACTGCAAAATGATAATGCTGTTAACAGTGTGCCACAGATCAGGTCTGCTATACTGCAAAATGATAATGCTGTTAACAGTGTGCCACAGATCAGGTCTGCTATACTGCAAAATGATAATGCTGTTAACAGTGTGCCACAGATCAGGTCTGCTATACTGCAAAATGATAATGCTGTTAACAGTGTGCCACAGATCAGGTCTGCTATACTGCAAAATGATAATGCTGTTAAAAGTGTGCCACAGATCAGGTCTGCCATACTGTAAAATGGTAATGCTGTTAAAAGTGTGCCACAGATCAGGTCTGCTATACTGCAAAATGATAATGCTGTTAACAGTGTGCCACAGATCAGGTCTGCCATACTGTAAAATGGTAATGCTGTTAAAAGTGTGCCACAGATCAGGTCTGCCATACTGTAAAATGGTAATGCTGTTAAAAGTGTGCCACAGATCAGGTCTGCTATACCGCGTAATTGTAATGCTGTTAAAAATGTGCCAAAGGTCAGGTCTGGTATTTTGCAAAATGGTAGTACATGCACATTGCAGATGTATGTACTGACAGCAGGGATGTGAGAGAAGCTGTGATATTGTGCAGATTGCAGACATGTATGTATTGACGATAGTAATGGCGTGGCGGGGGTGTTGTAGATGGAGCTGTACGTGAAGCTGGTGAAGCAGCGCAACGAGATTTCCCAGGACACGGGCTTCACTCCCCACAGCATTGCCAGCAACAAGGTGCTGCTGGACCTGGCTCGCTTCAGGTGGGCACAGCATGGGGGGCTGCTTTTGTCTGTCTGCCTGTCTGTGTTCTCTCTCTCTCTCTCTCTCTCTCTCTATCTCTATCTCTCACTCTCTATCTCTCTCCTCTCTCTCTCTCTCTGTCCCTGTCTCTCTTTTTTTTCTCTACAGCTCGGCTTTTCTCTGTCTCTTCCATTTTGTTTGTTGTTTTTGGGTTGTTGGGGATTTTTTGGCTTTTTTTCTCTTTCATTTGTGTGTAAATGTATGTGAGTGTGTGTGTATGTGTGTGAGTGTTTTATTTTTTTTTTATTCTTTTATATTGTGAGTGTGTGTGTGTGTGTGTGTGTTTCAGTTTGCCCACCTGTAGAAAATGATATATCACTGAACAGATCCAGTCTGAGCTTGGATTCCCATGAGGCTCAATCCTTAGGCCTATTGTTTTCCTTTGTTGTTGATTTTTTTGGGGGAGGGAGGGAGGATGTTGAGTTTGTTTGGGGTTGTTTTTTTGGGGGGGGTTTGGGGGGTTGGTGTTTTTTTGTTCCTCAGCTAGAGCTTTGAGGTTCACCAATGATGAGATTTTTGCATATGCAACTGTTTTTGCCCACCATTTAGGTAGCCACATTCTGACTTCAGGATTTTTGTGTTTATATTTCACATGTGGTACTGAGCCTCATTGACCACCAGTGATTTGCTGATTCTCAGCTGCACAAATCCTTCAGTAAACAAAAACCAAACAACAAAACAAAAAATAACTTCCTTCTGCTGCCTCCAAAAAAGGCAACAAAACTATAGAGGGGAAATAAACCGCCTTTCTTTAAGCTGCTTTGATATATACATGCACGTGAAATGTAAAACCAAAGCTCTGTTTTTCAGTGTATCTAAGCTCAATAAACCCTCACTGTCCATTAATGGATGACATGACATGTTCTTATCAGATTGCCAGCAATTGACTTATCCCTTCACAAAAAAATGCCAGCAGTTGACTTATTCCTTCAACAACAACAAAAGCCAGCAGTTGACTTATTCCTTCAAACAAAAAATGCCAGCAGTTGACTTATTCCTTCACTAAAAAATGCCAGCAGTTGACATTCCTTCACTAAAAAATGCCTGCGGTTGACCTATCTCTTCACACTAAAAAATGTGTAGAGTAAAGTACTTTGATTCCTTCCCTGCTGTCCTGTGTCAACATGCCATTGTTGCAATAGCCCTAAAATTTCTTCATGGTGGGGAAATAAAAATTGTAACTCACACACACACACACACACACACACACACTCTCTCTCTCTCTCACTCACTCTCTCTCTCACTCACTCACTTACACACACACACACACACACACACACACACACACACACACCACAACACACACACAACACACACACACACAACCCCCCCCCAACACACGCCACACACAACACCCCCACCCCCCCAACACACACACACACACACAGTTTTCTGACTCGAGTGGAAAGTTCTAACACGCAGCAATGTCTGTCTGTCTGTCTGTCTGTCTGCAGGCCCAGTAACAGTGCCAACCTGCAGAAAATCGAGGATTTGCCGGCAGCCAAAGCAGAGCGTTTTGGGTGTCAGTTTGTGGACATCATCGTGGACTTCTGCCGGCAACACAGTCTGTCCATGGATCAGTTCCCTGCCTTGGTTGTCCTTCAGGTCAGTGAGAGAGAGAGATCTTCAGAGATTGTGCTACAGAAACCTTGGAAAGGGTCTTGTGTTGAATTAGTAGTGTGGGAAGGAGGGGAATTTGGGAATGTATGGAAGGATTGTCAAGGAATTATTGAATGTATTGAAGGATAGTCAGGGAATGTATTGAAGGATAGTCAGGGAATGTATTGAAGGATAGTCAGGGAATGTTTTGAAGGAGGGGAATCAGGGAATGTATTGAAGGATTGTCAGGGAATTATTGAATGTATTGAAGGATAGTCAGAGAATGTATTGAAGGATAGTCAGGGAATGTATTGAAGGATAGTCAGGGAATGTATTGAAGGAGGGGAATCAGGGAATGTATTGAAGGAGGATTATCAGGGAATATATTGAAGGAAAATCAGGGAATGTAAATACAGACCTCACTTTTCCATTTTAGTAGTTTTTCGTCTCCTTAGTTCTGAACATCCTCCAAAGAAATTTCCACTTTGAAATTGAAAGGGTAATACTTTTTGCAATATACGTTTCATACCTTCTGTATTTTTTCATGGTAAAATCTGTTTGGCAGCAGTAGTCAGTCATGTTCCTTTGCTTCAACCCAGTCACCATAATGGCAGTGTCAAACTACTGCACCAAGATTTTTTTTTTTAATAAGGTTTTTCTACAGTTAAAACTGAAAAGAACAAGTGTGTTAGAAGATCAATGGTCTCTGTGGATTGGCTCAATTCCTTTCCAAAAAAGGGAAACGAAAAAGAAGACTTGGCTTTAAACAGACTCCTGTGTGTTAGGTGTGGTGGTTGCATGGTGTAAAAGTAGTGAGGGGCCCTCCCTATAGACCAAACAAAAGACATGTGGTGATTGTTGTTGCAGCAAGAGGGGTCCTCACAGCCTGAACTGACACAGCTGACAGACACCCAGCGAACGTCTTTCATCATGTTCACACAGGAAAACAAGTCTTTGGTGAGTTTACATGCTTATGTACATTTAGGGGAGATTTTTGTTTTCAGTTTTGTTTTTTTATGTTGTTTCAGGGATGGGGGACATTGCTTAAAAATAGGTGAGTGAGTGCATACAGCTATGGAAAAAAAGGGAGTTGATTTTGAGACTTAATTGACTTTATTTATGGATAAACTGTAGGTTACAGTGTTTATGTTGATGAGCTTCTAACCTCTATGATCTTGAAGTGACAGGTTCAAATCTGGGCGCCATGTGGTGGACTTAGGGTGGGGGAACTTTTTCGACATCAGCTTGTCTTGTGTGCAAATGTCCCAGAGTTCCTTCTTTGCTTTATGCAGTACTTTTTATATGAATCGGTTATATAGAGTGAAGACCCAGACATTTCTGTCAGCATGTGGATTACAGAAGCCTGATAATACCTAGCATGCACCCAAGGCTTCATTGGTGCGTTTGGTCACACAGTTGTCAAGCATCTGTGAAGAGAATATTGTGGCAGTGCAGCATAGCGCAGATGGAATATTCAGTAGTGCTGGTACCTCTCTGTAAATCTGGTTGCTGAAAATCATTCATACCATGTGTATTCTTGATGTTTCATACTGTTTGCTCTCTTGGAGAATATATTTTATATGTGTTTAGGGATTTTATTTCTCTCGTTCCATGGCTAGAGTTCCAAGGTACACCAGTGGTGAGACTTTAGCATATGCAATCTTATTTGCCCACCGTAAAATTAGCCCCACTTTCAGCTTCCTCTCAGCTGCTATTCATTCCATCCCATCCCACCCAAGCTGGTGCTAATTATAGCAGGAACTGGCCGCATTTGGACTCGGTAAAAGGAATTGGTGCGTTAATTTTAATACTGGACCCTTGACCCTTGACTGTTACGCTGGATTTGAGCACTGTGAGGGATGTATTGTTTATGGATATAGATTTTAAGTGGATATTATATTTCACAGACATGTATTTTACACAAATATATTTTACATGGATATATTTTAAATGTGTATATGGAGGTATCATAACATATGGATATGTTTTACATATATACATATTTCACATAGATATTTCATATATGGATGTATTTTACATATATATATATATATATATATATATATATTTCACATAGATACATTTCATATGTATATGTTTTACATGGCTGTAGAACAATCCACAACGCTGTGTTGTGGTTGTTTTTTGCCCAGGAGGAAGTGGCATCGCTGCGGGGCCTGAAGACGTCGACCATCGTGACTCACCTGTGTGAAGCGCTGAAGGTGGGCCTGCAGCTGGACATACGACGCCTGGGGGTGACCCCCGCTGTGGAGCAACTGGTCACCGAGGCCATCCTGTCCCCCCCTGTCAGCAGGGGTACGTGATGGGGGGGAGTCAGGGATGGATTGGGGAAGTGGGGAGGGGTTGTCTTTTTTTTCTATATAAAGGAATGTTGAGGTGAAAATGAAAACATGTACATGTATGCGAGTGTGTGGACACACACACTCTCTCTCGCTCACACGCGCTCACTTACTTACTTACTTACGCACACACACTCACACACACTCACTCACTCACTCACTGACACATGCACACACACACGGGATAGCCTAGTGGTTAGAAGATTGCGCTCGCAAACTGACGACCCGGGTTCGATTCCCGTTCAAGGGGATATTTCCCCCTGGAGTTAACATCAGTGCAGACTCCACTCTCCCCAAAAGTCCTTCGGATGAGACTATAAACCGAGGCCCCATATGCGAACGCACGCAGGACATCTTGCGCACATGTTAAAATCCTGTTCCGCTTTTCGTAAGAGTAGGCCATTGTGTGCCGTGGGAACAGATGACAATTTACAAAACTGCATACACACGGGGACTGGATGTAAAAAAGCACATAAGTGCTTATTCTATTATCCTCGATATAAAAGAATAAAATAAATAAATAAATATAAAACACACACATACACACACACACACCTCATTCAGTAACAAACCTCACCCACCATGCCCTCCTTCAAGTCAAAACCTTCAATTCACATCCTCCATGGAACTTTCCACACAGCTGTCAGTTTCCCCCCCCGACTTTCTCAGCCGCTCTCCATTCCATCCCACCCCAGCCCAGCCAGTGCTCCTGATTACAGCAGGTAACAGACCACACTAAGGTAGAAGTGAAGGGGCGCACTTAACTTAGCCCTCTTGACCTGAGTGATGTTGGATTTGTCGGTTGTGTCCAGAGATCTTCAGTCTGACCCGCATCAAGGAACAGCTGCCCACCCACGTGGAGTTCAACCAGATCAAGGTGGTCATCGCCGTGCTGGTGTCACTCTATGGCCAGACCACCGACCCTGAAGGAAACCTGGTCCTCTGCTCTCCCCCTCCACCTGCAGTGAAGACATCCCAGCAACAGCCCATCACTGCCTCTGATGATGGTGATGAGGAGGAGGAGGAGGAGGAGTCCTTGTTGGCAGTCAATGTCAGTCCGAGAGCAGAGCCTGCCTCTAATAAGGTGTCTGCAGTCAGTTCTCAGAGGCAGTCGAGTGGTAGCAGTCCTGCAGGGAATTTGCAGGTGAGAGGTTACTGTTGTTGTGAAATGAATGTGATGGAAACTAGGAGGGAATTTTTTTTTTTTATTAAGGGGAAAGGAGAGACTTACCATGTCTTAAATTACAGAATTACTATGTCTTAAGTTTCAGAGTTTCCACATCTTAAATGACAGAGTTACCATGTCTTAAGTGATAGAGTTACCATGTCTTAAGTGACAGAGTTACCATGTCTTAAGTTATGGAGTTACCACGTCTTAAGTTACGGAGTTACCATGTCTTAAGTAACAGAGTTACCATGTCTTGCGTGTTTGACAGAGAGCCAGCACAGCTCCAGCCATCCAGTCTATTGGATCTGCGTCAAGCCCATCACCACTGGCCAGATCCCTGTCTTCCCCCAAACTCATACCTCCCTCACCGCCTGTGACCCTAAAGCGAGAACCCTTCAGCAGGAAGCAGTCTTTGCAGCATTCACCCTCCACAGCCAGCCCCAACTCTAGCCAGACCAACTCCACCAGACCACTGCCCAGCTGGAAGTCCTCGTCTCAGCAGGTCACCTCCATCTCCCAGCAAGGACAGTCTGATAGGAAACAGTCCACCAGCCCTCCAGGAAAGCGGAAGATTCCGGAATGGATGACATCTTCCGGTTCAAAACGTCCTGGTGGCAGTAGCAGTGTTGTCAAAAAGATCAGGTCCAACAGTTTGTTTAGGTAGTGGATTGATTCAGTCTGTTGTTTTGGTAGGTAGTGCCGTCAGCGCCTGGGGTTTATCACAGTTCTTGATTAAACCATTGACACTGGGGGCAACAGCAAAGTGAGAGGCTGTATGACCAGTGGCTTTTCCACTCATGGAATTCCACTTTACAGCTTAGTCTTTAGTGATTGACTATGACTCTCTGACTAGGAGGCTTGACTTGCACAGTCCTTATGTGCTGCAGCCCTGGGGGCTAGTTGGCCTTTGGAGAACATCTCCAACGCTGACTGTCCTTATGCCCACTTGGCCAAGAGAGTGGGGATGTACTGTGGGCAAGGCATCTCCACTATAATCAAATTTCTGCCCAATTTCCGAAACAGCAGCTGCCTCCTCTGCTGTTTTGGAGGTCATCGTCGAAAACGACGGACTAACATACATACAGGTAGGTAGTGGATTCATTCTGTGCAGTGGAAAATGGACTGGCGTAAAAGTGGCACTGTTGTTTCAGTCAGTGCTGTTTAAAACGGCTGTTAGGTCATTGGTTGGTTGGCTGGTTGGTTCTGGAATGACCACAGACCAGTTTTGCACAATTATTGTATGGTGGAGTTCAAGATGGAAACTCATTGGGTGTTTTTTGTAGATATCTATTCCTGTCTGGTCTGTATATATGTAGATAACTGAATTCTCTTGAAAAACTTAAACCAGTTGTATTTTTGGTATGTAAATGTTCAGTGTGTGTGTTGGGAGAGGGGGGGGGGAGAATTTCTTGTTGTTTGGATTTTGTTTGGGGTTTGTTTTTTGTTGGGTTATTTTTTTTCAAGTTATGGTAGTTATTACATATGGCAATGTTTGTTTTCTGTCACCAACTACACAGTATTGGGATAGCCATCGGCAATGGACCAGTGATTCCCTATCCGTTCCCTGCTCCTTGTCAATGGCAAAAATACAGATATATAAAGTATTTCATTTTCGTCAAGTGTTTTTTATGTCTTTGTTATGAGCTGTAGAAGCTTAACATATTCAATGACAATTCATTCAAGAGAACTGTACTGTGGGGTGATGTACATGTATACCTTTTGGAGCACATGGGGTCAAGCTGTTTGCCTGCGTTTTATGGAAACCTTGCTTTCTCTGTGAAAATTAAAGGGAAAATGATGATGTTGCTGTTTCTTTAGGGAGGGGTGGTGAATGGTTTTTTTGGTTTGTTTTTCTTTGATTGTATGTTGGTGAGGGGGAGGGTGTTACTTATCCCTCAAAGTTTATATGCTATTTGGATTGAATTGTCATTTTGTCTGGTAATTTTCACTCTAGACTCTCTCTTCTAGGTTTTTTTTGGTTTTTTTCATATGTACATGTACACATCTTTTTGAGCTGTGTCGATTTTTATGGTCTGTTTCTTTTCATTACTTGTGTAGCTGCCACACTTGCTGATTGATCACTGTGAAGAGTGTGTTTGTTTTCAAGTATTGTGCGGTGTGGCTGTGATTGTACCTGATGCAGTCTATCACATGTTGAAGTCTTGTGCACCCTGTGCCTTGTGCTTGTTTTGATGAAGACCAAATTCAGGTGAGGGGGAGGGGGCCTAAAGGGAAGGACAGAAGAAAAGAAAATAAACTCAGCTTTGTTGAAGCTTTTGTTGGAGTGAAAATGTGAACTTTTTTTTTTTCCTGGAGCTAGCCGATGACGAGCATCATCATTCCAATGAATTGCTGTGATGCTATTTATTTATGCAGGTGTATCAGATCACGGGAACGGGATAGCTCAGTGGTCGGAGCACTCGCTTTCCCCCAGCCAAGTTAAGCAGCGTCGAGCGTGGTTACCAGTTGGATGGGTGACCGTTTGCGCGCCTTGGCTTCAGTACAGTTCCCCCAGTTTACCCAGCTGTAAATGGGTACCTGCCCTCTTTAGGGTCAGGGAAGGTAAAGCAGCGAGGGAGAGGAGATGGGCGCCGCCCTCAATATGCTGGCCCTAGAGAAGTGAGGTCTCTGACGCCTCGCTCCCCTACGACCTTATAGGTTATGGGACTCCTTTACCTTTACTCCTTTTACCTATCAGATCACAGTTGTATATGAAATGTTTAATAGTTGCATTGACAAAGACGAATGTACAGATGTATAGCTATAATTGCCATTGCCAGTCAAGGAAGGAAGAGGAATGTGGAGGGGCTGTTTTACTTTGATCTGCTGACTGACGTGGGATGTGGTGTTCGTGTGGCAATACCCTCCTAACAGACGAAAGTTTTGGGGCGTTTTTTTTTTTGTTTTGTTGGGGGGGGTGTTTACTGTGTAACTGTCTTTCATGGGATGGTTAAAGTGTATATGATTGCATAAATGCTGGATTTCACTGTGTAACTGTCTTTCATGGGATGGTTTAAGAGTATATGATTACATAAATGCTGGATTTCACTGTGTAACTGTCTTTCATGGGATAGTTAAAGTGTATATGATTACATGTTGTTGTGCATTCCCCAGCTTTACACCCTGGGGGTCACCCAGAACATGCACTCTGACTCACTCATTATCCCACCTGGGAATCACTGTGAGAAAGGAAGTACACAACTGAACTCTGATGCACAGCTAGAAAGCCAGTCATTTCAAATAGTTCACTTTTGGCAGGTTTGTTGATAAAGGAACCAACATGGATCTGTGTGTTAATAAAATGTGTTAAACTATTTAATAGTCATGTACCCTGAATGCAGTTCAATACAATTGTTTCAACTTTAAAAAAATGGGCAGCATTACATTTCTTTTCAGTTCATGTTGTTTACAGCCTCCCCACCAACCCTACGGATTTATTACATGCATTTCTCTTTTGTACTGAATGGCTTTGATGGTTTGCTCTGTTCAGTTTGTGTTTTCTTGATTCTGTGCGTACGGTCAGAGGTAGTATTCCTTACACTGTGACAGTTGGCAAAATGTTTAATGAAAATGAGAAACTTAACTAGGTTATGGTAATGTTTCATACTTTGAGCAAAATAAAATGATCGTTTGTTTTTATGATCACCGTTTTTTTGTTGTTTTGTTTGGGTGGTGGTGTTTGTTTTGGTGGGGGGGGGTTTGGGGGGAGGGGGTTAGGAGGGGGGGGAGTCTGGCTTGACCATGTTCACGCAAAATCAAGGTGTAATTTCAGGGTGACTTGGATTGTGGATGGAGACACGGAATTAACTAACACACCAATGCTTACAAAAGTTTTTTGCTACTGCTCTGGAAAGCTGTAACGGGTAACTGTAAAGTTAAAACAAAAAGACAGCAGGGCAGGATAGCCTAGTGGTAAGAGCTTTTGACCTGTCATTAGACGGCCCAGGTTCAAGCCACCAATGAGGCACCCGTTCAAAGGGATATTTTCCTTAATTAAAGTTAACATCAGTACCGACTCCACTCCCTTGAAAGTCCTTCGGATGAGACTATAAACTGAAGTCCTGTGTGCAGATGCATGCAGAATATCTTAATGCATACATTAAAAACCTGTTCTGCTTATTGGAGGAGTAGGCCATTGTGTGCCAGATGGTACGAATGACACCTTATTTTTTTTAAACACATGCACACTGGTGTTGTGTTTAGACATCATCCCCAAAGTTGGAATGCGGCTACCTTAACAATGGGCAAAAACTGTTGCATACACAAAATCTCACCATTAATTTTGTGAACCTCAGAGCCCTAGACAAGGAATGAAAAACAAAAGGTGTAGTGTTGAGATTCTCTCTCTCTCTCTCTCTCTTCTCTCTCTCTCCCCTCTCTCTCTCTCCTCTCCCCCCCCCCCCCCCATCCCCCCCCCCCCCCCCCCCCTCCCCCCCCCCCCCCCCCCCCTCTTTCCCTCTCTTTTGCATGCAGACATGGGCACACACTTCACCAGCAGGATGTGTCACTCCTCACCCCTCACAAATTTTGCAATCTTTTCATCGTATCGCAGTCAAGATGCCCGCTGAAGGACTCCTGTCAACACTAGAAGGCATGCTGAATGCTGCGCTGACAGAAATGTCTGTGTCTTCTTTTCAAATCAAGGACAGGGCGGTATTCAGATTATAATCATTCCAAGACAGTCATCAACACCACTGAAAACGCCATCACCATCCACATCACCACACTGAAAACGCCATCACCATCCACATCAACACCACTGAAAACGCCGTCACCATCCACATCAACACCACTGAAAACGCCATCCACATCAACACCACTGAAATCACCATCCACATCAACACCACTGAAAACACCATCACCATCCACATCAACACCACTGAAACACCCATCCACATCCACCACTGAAAACACCATCACCATCCACATCAACACCACTGAAATCACCATCCACATCAACACCACTGAAAATCACCATCCACTGAAACATCACCATCCACATCAACACCACTGAAAACACCATCACCATCCACATCAACACCACTGAAAACTCCATCACCATCCACATCAACACCACTGAAAACACCATCAACACCACTGAAAACTCCATCACCATCCACATCAACACCACTGAAAACTCCATCACCATCCACATCGACACCACTGAAAACACAATCGCCATCCACATCAACACCACTGAAAACACAATCGCCATCCACATCAACACCACTGAAAACACAGTCACCATCCACGTCAATGACACTGGGAACATGCTCTCCCCAGGGACAGCAGCCGGAATTTCATGCAGAGATTCTGCTGTGACTTAAAGTGGTACAAATAAATACCAATGTCACTGAAAACACAATTACCATCCATATCAATACCACTAAAAATACATTCAAATCAACAACACTTCTTCGTTGTCATCAAATGCTCAGACCATCTTGTCTGTTATGTGCAACCCAGAGCCACAAAACTGCTGGGGTCTCTGAAGGACAAACCATATCCAGAAAGACTAAGAGCTCTAAGACTGGAACACTGAAGACTCAGGGGTGACATGATCGAGGTGTACAAACCAAAAATATCACTGACAAATGGGAGAATTCTATGTGGGCACTCCCTAAAGATACAGAAAGATAGGCACCGACTGGCTCTCCGAGGGAACTATCTCACACACAGAATAGTTGCAACATGGAACAACACAGAATAGTTGCAACATGGAACAGTCTCCCTGAGGAGGTTTTGACAGCACCATCAATTAACCCCTTAAAGAGTAGACTGGACAATCATTGGAAACACCTACCTAGCTCATACGAACCAAAGTGCCAAAATTAAAGTTGGATCTTTGCTGGCCACGCATGACGATCACCAATTGTCCTAAGTTTTCAACTACAGGAACCACGAACAGACCACCGGGCTCTAACGTGGATCAAGTCAAGTCATTAGTAAAAATGTGTTGCGCTGCCGTTAAGCCCCTGACCATTCAGGCCCAGCGCATCCGACATCAGCGTGGGAGACAATTGTAATATTTTAAGTCTTTCTGGGGAAAAAGGCAGGAGAATAGACCAAGAGGACAGGAAACGGACAAGAAAGTTCACACACACACACACACGCACACACGCACGCACGCACACACACACACACACACGGGACGGGATAGCCTAGTGGTCAGAACATGGCGCTCGCAATCTGACGACCCGGGTTCGATTCCCGTTCAAGGGGATATTTTCCCCTGGAGTCGTGTGCCGGTGGGAACAGATGACAGAATTTTTTAAAAACCGCATACACACGGGGACTAGATGTAAAACAGCAAATAAGTGCTTATTCCATTATCCTCGATATAAAAGAATAAAATACATAGATAAATAAATAAAACAATGACGATAAAGAAAACAAAGAAATAAGTAAATATGCATCCCCCCAAAAACAACAACAAAAAACAAGAAAAGAAAACAAATTATCCAAAAACATAAAACCTCAACCAAAAGACAAGCAAACAAAATACCTCCCCCCCCTCTCCCCAAACACACACACACACACACACACACACACACGCCAGTGCTTGCCTATTTGTGTGGATAGATGTCACTGATTTATGAATACTCTTTGTATAATTATAAGGACATGTGCTATTTTATGTGACGATGTTTCGCAAACTACGGAACGTACCACACTGACCTCTGAACACACTGACTTTTGAATGCTGCAACACTGTTCTCCACCAACTGCTTGACGAGCATGCACCTCCTATTGACCATTTGCTACCCGACAGGTCCTATGCCCCATTGTACACTGATAATATCTTGATGACAAAGAGCAAACGCCGTCAACTAGAACGGCAGGGTCGGAAATCAAAAACAGAGATTAACAAATAGTTTTCCCGAAAACAAATAAACTAAGTCAAACTTTTCGTTCATTCAGCAAAGACAACCCTTCCTAAGTGTACTCTGTGTGTGTGTGTGTGTGTGTGTGTGTGTGTAAATTTGTCATCTGTTAATCCTAATATTTGTGGACAGTTGTACGAGTATGAATGATTTGATTGCAAGCCCTTTGATTTGTTTGCTTTTCAGCACTATCTAAATTCCATATATCATTATTACCATCATTAATGTTTATTTCTTGATTATTTTTAGCTATGATAGTAACCCACATGAACTTCTCGTGTGTTGTTTTTTTTAAGATAATAAAGTATTCGTATTTGTATATAGACAGACGAACAGACAGACGGACAGACAGACACAGACAAACAAAAGCAGAGTTTGAGAGAAGAGAACATAAACATCATCAAAAGCAGCACGTCGCCTAAATTTACCGCCAAAGCCAGCTTAATTTTTTTTCTTTCTTTTCTTTCTTTTCCCTTGCCTATTTTTTTTTCTTTTTCTAATTTTTTTCTTTCCTCAAAAACCTGCAATCTGAACTGTGAGCATTTTTTATGTGAAAAGTGTTCAACACTGTTGTTGCTGAGTGGGGAGGGATAGTTGTCATTTCGTCATTTCAAACGGCCCACAGCTACAGTGCGGACCACTTGCACTGCTGGGAGAAAAGTGAAGGAAAAAGACCCACCAAGACTTCACATTCAACAAGTTGTTTGTTGAAGGAAGCCTCTGCAGAAGCGGAATGCGTGAGTATTTTCTTCAGTTGTGTTTAAGAGTGTATCTTTATTGCTATTAAGAGTGACGAGTATCCCACTAATAAGGTGACAGTTCCAAAAAAAAAAAATCCGGCCGGGCAAAAGTTCGTGGAGTCAAATTTATAAAGTAGTAGTGCCTCAACGTTTGATGTTATAGGGTTGGTACATTAAATTTTATTTATAAAAAACAAACGGATAGTGGTGGTGGAAGTAGCATTCATTTATTTATTCATTGTTTTATTTCGAGGATAATGAAATAAGCACTTGTATGGCTTTTTTTTTTTTACATCCCCGTGTGTATGCAGTTTAGTACATTTTGTAATCTGTTCCCACTGGCACACAATGACCTACTCTTCAAAAAACTGAACGGGTTTTGACGTGTGCGCAAGATGTTCTGCGTGCGTTCGCATGCGGGACCTCAGTTTATAGTCTCATCGGAAGGATCCAAATACTTGTACAGTATTGCAAATGATTACCAAAAGCTCGAGGCATGTTAAAAAAATGTCATAAAGCCTAATTTCTTTATAATGGACAAGATTTCCAACTACAATACTTCTCTTACACATGTCCTGTCCAAAAGGGTGTACTACGTTATTAGAGGGGGGGTGGGGGTGGGGGTGAAATAAACATCTATAGGAGGGGAGCCGATAAAAAGTTTGCATGTTCATTTGTTTCTCCAAGAGCAGTCTTGATGTTGTTCTGTGAATTATTTTAGACTGCCCTTACCAAACACAGGAGTCACAGCAGGCATAGGTTGAAGAAACTAGAAAACTGCAGTGCTCCTCTGTACCTGGTCGGAAATCGTGAACTTACCCTGAATTGCTATTTATTCAGATTCCATTTCGCGGATAATGAATAAGCACTCCTGCTTTTTTACACATTCAGTTCCCGTGTGCATATGGTTTGTAAATTTTGTCATCGGTTCCCACCGGCACACTATAGCCTACTCTTCCAAAAGGCAGAACAGTTTTAACGTATGCGCAATATGTTTTGCATGAGGGCGCACCCGTGACCTGAGTATATTTAAAGTCTCATCCAAAGACTGTAAGGGGGAACAGAGTCCGCACTGATAACTCATACATACAGACAAAAAAATTAATATATTTATAAAAGTGGTCCTGCTCTTGTGACTTTGCCCATCCTTTGGGGGAGAGTAGCCCAAATTTTAGCATTTTACCGAAGCTGCTTTGTTTTTAAGTTTTCTTACTGAATTGTGATGAGTTTCAAAAGTAACACAGAAAGATGAAAACTTCAACCCCCCAAAAAAACAACACAACAACAACAACCCCAAAAAACAACAAAAAACACCAACAAACAGAAAGAAGAAAAAAAAATATAGGTTT
Organism: Rapana venosa; assembly: GCA_028751875.1. Classification (NCBI taxonomy): domain Eukaryota; kingdom Metazoa; phylum Mollusca; class Gastropoda; order Neogastropoda; family Muricidae; genus Rapana; species Rapana venosa. Next base: position 37,661,472 of record CM054136.1, read on the forward strand.
CTAGTAGTTGTAAACAGTTTACTCAAGAAAGGAAAGCAGCCATCTCGAAGGTCGTGATAAAACTTGAGCATGAAGTTCCAACATGCCTTTGCTTACTCACTTTTTATGTATTTTATTTACTAAGCTGCATTGTGGCACAACACTTAAAAGCGATTCACCATATTTCACCGTTTATGGGGTCTAGTAGGTTTTGTGTGCCAAAGCTCAAGTCTAGGCTAGCTGCAAACGGATTTATCTCTATTCTGCCATGTTCTGAATTTTCGATTTTTGCTAGCCTAACACATCAGTTCTCTCCCTTCGACAGTTTCCCCGGAGATTTTGATTTTATTTGGTTTGTATCCTGTATGTATATTGTATGTTTTGTTCTTCGACAAGAACTCCCGAGGTTTACCAGTGGCGATCTTTTGCGTATATAACCGTTTATACCTACCATTTAGGTAGCCTAGCAGCGTTCCAACTTTGGGAATGTCTAAACACACCAGTGTGAATGAAGTTTTGTTGGGTTTTAGTTCCTTGGTAAGAGCTCTGAAGAACTTGACAAGCTGATACTTCTCCCCTGTAAAGGTTGCCTTTTAGGTTAGTTCTATCGTTTGGAATTCCGCCTTTTCGACTGTCCCCAAGACCATTTTTAGATCAATATAATGTATGATGTTCCTGGGCTAGAGCTCCTCCCTCCAAGTCTCTCTCCTCTCATCTCTCAGTGTAAGCTATTAGTAGCTTTTTAACCAAGATCTCTGAGGTTCACCTATAGTCATTATTTAGATAGCCGCATTCTGACATTGGGGATGTTTAAACAAAGTGTGCATACTCTTAAAATTTTTTTAAAAAGTAATCTATTGTTATGCAAGTTATGGGCACAATGGTGTTCCCTTCTGAAAGGCAGAATGTGTATTCACATACATGTGCACAAAATGTTCTGCGCATGTTCGTTAATGGGTTTTGGTTTATCCTTCTCATTCAAAGGACTTTAAAAAGATGTCTTCTATTCCTATATTTATGCAATAACCTACTCTTCCGAAAAGCAGAATGGGCTTTAACCTGTGCGCAAGATGTTCTGGTACATTCCTGTATGGGATGTTGGTTTATATAGTCTAATTGGAAGGACTTTCAGGAAGAAGAGTTAGTACTGATATTAACTCCAGGAGGAAAATCTTGAACGGGTGCCTCAGTGGTGGATCGCTCAATCCTCCACCATCATTTATTTATTCATTTATTTATTCATTCTTTTATGTTGGACGATGAGTGCCACACTCTAATGCTCTAACTCCTAGGATATCCCTTCCCCAGAGTTTTGACTGTTGGATCTTGTAATATATCCACATGATTTTTCTTAGCAAGTATTAAAGTTTTTTATACTGTTATAGACCAACGTACTGTCAGATGGTCTGGCATGCTTGATGACTTGTGATATGCTTTGCTTTTTTCTAGATTTACACCATCAGCATCGGGAGTCCCATACCCAGGATGGTCATTGAGGGGACACGAGGAACACGTTTGTCGACAGTTTTCTCGAGGCTGGTCTGTCTTCAGCCTTCTGCAGCAACACCACCGTGTCAAGGCCACATGCAGCAGACATCACCTTCTGCCCTGAAACGCTGAACAGAAAACTGCATCCTAGAGATTCCTGACAGCCCCAAGTTCATCAGAGCCCTCGGTCAAGTCATGTAATGCATTGGTGAGTGAAGGTTTTTTTTCTAGAGAGTAAATGTTTTTGGTTGGATGGTGATGGTGGTCGTCGTCATTGTTGTTGAATGTTCCCCATCTCAAAACATCCTTTCAGTCACCCAGAGCATGCACTTGTCACACTTTGAAATCACTGAGTACACAGACAAATTTGTTTGTACCCACCGCTGAGATTTTTGTGGATGCAACCTTTTTTTATGACTCTAGGGAGAAAATGACTTACTAAATAAACTTGTTGCAGTAATCTGACTTAGAGGATTGTGTTCAATGGATGAAGACAGTCCTCACAGGACATCTAAAGCATAACATTTAGATGTAGGTCTTCAGACTTTGCTTACATTGATAACTAAGGTTTTGGCCAGTGTCGGGGATTAAAGAGTAGTGTTTTGTTGGGGCAAAAGACCCCTGCGGTAAGAGTTTCAAACTTGGCATTTAAATGGACAGACTGCAGGCTCAAATCGAGCCAAGCTGTCTTTTGAGGGGATTTCTATTTTTGACTGGAGTGAACAATTTGTTTTTGATTTCTATCTCATTTGCTGTTTTAGGAGACTAAGCAGAGCTGCAGGCTTAATCTGAGATTGACATTTTTACGAGGTGACAATCCTGATACGGTCTCTGTGGTCAGCAGGCCTATAAACACGGATTAGATTGGACAAACTCTAGAATTAAGTGGTTAAAGACTATTTGTGTAATCCCTTGAGGTTTATGAAGTTGTGGGTTCAAATCTTGACGATGTCTGATGAATTAAGGGTGGGGATTATGATCTACCAGGTCAACCTCAAGTGCAGACCTGCCAGTGCTTTAATTCCTTTTATGTAATATACACATGCAGATGATCAGATATGCACATAAAAGATCCTGTAATTCATGTTGGCATTCACTCCTATACAATGAAATGAGCTGGTCTGAAGTTGGAAGGTGTTGGCTGAGGCCAGCGGGCAGACCTCCTGCAAAATTACAAGAGATCAGGCACTATGCACCCCTCCCAGAAGGGAATGCAGAGAGAGAGAGAGAGAGAGCGAGAGAGAGGAGAGAGAGAGAGAGAGAGAGAGAGAGAGAGAGAGAGGAGGGGATTGAAGCTGCAATGTGCATGTGCAGGAATATATTGCGTAATATCTTTAAAAAAATCTTTTTGTAGAATAGACCGGGCCTGTGGTATGGATGCCACAATCGTTATTACCCCTACATGCAAACTAAGACTTGGTGAGGGATGGACTCCACCAGGTCCTAAGATACTCTGTGAAAGTCAGGAGAGAAGTGATGTATAAGGAATACAGGGGTGTTACTTTTTCACGCAATATTTCCCACAACAAAAACACTTTAGTTTGGAGATGCCTTTGCTTTATTACATGAGATGGGTGATTTTCCAACTGTTTTAAACAGAATTCCATGTGTTTTGTCAGCCTGTTTTTTCATTTTTTAAATCTGATAAAGCAGAATCTCTGTCCTCAGCATGGCTTGGTTTATTAGACTAAGGAATGAAATAATCAGAGTACTTTGTCATTTAGTTTTTTTATAATGACAGTGTTGGACATTTGAAGGGATTAGAGGGTTCTGATTTGAATGTTGCTACTGACACTGAATGAGGTGAAACCCCTAATATAGATTTCGTGGTTGGTAGGGCTGTAATAAACATGAAATGAAAAGCTAGGAACCATTGCACCTATTTGTGACCACAACTTGAGCTAGAAACTACTAGTACTACCAAACCTATTTGTGACAGTGGAATTAACTAGAAATTCTGCTACCAACTTTTTGATAAAAAATTTTCTGTAAAATTGAAGACACATGTATTGCGTGTTTTTGTTTAGGCTGACCAAATCAAGTGGACACACAGCTACCATCCTGATGATGCACATGGCAGGAGATGTGACACAAAGCTACCATCCTGATGATGCAATGGCAGAAGTGACACAAAGCTACCATCCTGATGATGCAGTGGCAGAAGTGACAAAGCTACCATCCTGATGATCTACATGGCAGGAGAAGTGACACAAAGTTACCATCGTGATGATGCACATGACAGAAGTGACACAAAGCTACCAGCCTGATGATGCCCATGGCAGGAAATGTGACACAAAGCTACCATCCTGATGAACATGGCAGGAGATGCGACACACAGCTACCATCCTGATGCACATGGCAGGAAAAGTGACACAAAGCTGCCATCCTGATGGCAAGATCCTTGGCATAGCCCACACCTGCATCATAGTTCTTCTGTCATCTCGCAAGAAGAAAAGGTAAGAATTTTCAATAGATTCAAGTGCATCACATTTTCTAAAGCTGTATGATTTTTTCATTCCTCTGCTAGATTTCTGAGGTTACCAATGGTAAGATTTTTGCATATATGAGACGATTTTTGCCCACCTTCAAGACAATGGCACTCCAACTTTGAGGATGTTTAAATACAACATAAGTTTGCATTTAAAGAACAATTTATTTAATTTGTCATCCGTTCTTACTGGAACCCCCCTCAAACAGGCTTCTTGGTAATACCCGGGCCCAATCCTGGGCTGTCAAAAATTGAGAGCAATGCTCTTATGACTAGGCTATCTCCCCCATCCCCCTACCCGCAAAAAAAGTTACTTTAAAACTTGTAATAAAACTTGTAATGTGCATTGAGTGGCGACTTATTTCATTGCCCATCATTTAAGTCATAGAGAAAAAAATGAAATGTTCATTGGGTTATATAGGTGCACTTACAATGTTTTAAGAGTGAACAGACATTAAATTGAAAAACCAAAACTGGTTTTTTAAAAACTATTTGCTTGTTGGTATATTAGGATGCACCTTTACCTGTTTAGATCAAGTTGCAGATGCAAAAAAGGAAATTATGAACCTTGAACACACCTGAACACACAGCATGCAAACACTCCGACTCACACACTACTCACACACATACACATGTGCACACATGTGCACGAACACACACACAAACACACCCCCTTTTGTGGTCTGTCAGAATTTTTGTGTGAGTGAAAAAAGAATGTAGACTATATAGTTATGTTCGGATCTTTGTCACCAGATCTTCGCCAGTGATCGTGACCCTCATCATCAGAGATGCTGGAGACGCCATCGCTACGATGTTAGAGCACATAGCCCAGGACATTGTCCAAGATCCCCATGACTTGAGACAGATGTCGGATCTATGAGGCTTGAAGGGCATAGAATGGGAGATAGGAGAAAGTGCTGTAAGAAACCCTAAATGGCAAACCCAGTGTTAAGTCTGGTTTCATTGCCCAGGGTTCTAGGACACCGATGTCCGCCTTCATCTTGCACCGAGTTGAACAGCGAAGTAGGTAGGAGTTTGGGGGCTTTAGTGTCAGAGTGGTGTCTATATGACCTCCCATCTCTGAAAGACTTCAGGGAACAAATGCGATGAGAGCAGAAGGGGCTGTGGTCTTTGTGGACATCCGTTATCCGACTTACATCTGACCGTATGAAGAGGTAGGGTTGCTAGGTATCCGGACATGCAGCCCCTGCCTTGCACACCTCACCGGTGTCTCGTTACACAGTATAATCTGTCAACGCGTGTGTGCACACTGTCCACAAAACTAGCCCAGTCCTTCAGTTTCTGAGCTCGAATCAAAATTTGTCCTTGAGGTTCTCCGCAAGGCTCACTGACCACAGAGTTGAAAGCTCTGTCAGTACCGCAAAAGGAGCCCATCGCCATCATCGTTATCGTCGTCATCATTGAACAAGGATTTGGGTGTCCTAAAATGGCACAGCCTGCGAATCCTCGCTCATGGTGCTCGTGAGAGAAGGAACACCTTACGCCCCCAAGCATTGTCTTCAAGCACTTTCTCTACCTTCTGGGTCTCTCCCTTCTAGCTCTGATTCCTCAGAAGTCTGGCATTGGTGTTGATAGTCTCATGGGGATCGTATCACAGTTCTAGGCTTGTCTTTGACACCGTAGCTACAACACCTATGTAGAGCTGACATGAACTACAAAACCTGTGAAGAGCTACAACACCTGTGAAGATCTACAACACCTGTGAAGAGCTGACAGCAAAGCTACAACCCCTGCTGACAGCAAAGCTACAACACCTGCGAAGAGCTGACAGCATAGCTACAACACCTGCAAAGAGCTGACAGCATAGCTACAACACCTACTGGCGGCATAGCTACAACACCTGTGAGGAGCTGACGGCATAGCTACAACACCTGTGAGGAGCTGACAGCATTGCTACAACACCTGTGAGGAGCTGACAGCATTGCTACAACGCCTGTGAAGAGCTGACAGCATAGCTACAACACCTGTGAAGAGCTGACAGCATAGCTACAATGCCTGTGAAGAGCTGACAGCATAGCTACAACACCTGTGAAGAGCTGACAGCAGAGCTACAACACCTGACAGCATAGCTACAACACCTGATAGCATAGCTACAACACCTGACAGCATAGCTACAACACCTGCTGACAGCAGAGCTACAGCACCTGACAGCATAGCTACAGCACCTGACAGCATAGCTACAACACCTGCTGACAGCATAGCTACAACACCTGCTGACAGCATAGCTACAACACCTGCTGACAGCATAGCTACAACACCTGCTGACAGCAAAGCTACAACACCTGTGAAGAGCTGACGGCAAAGCTACAACACCTATGAGGAGCTGACAGCATTGCTACTTGCAAACGTAAGTAAAATGCTTTTTTGTTTTGTTTGTTCCTTAGCTAAAGCTCCAAGGTTCACCAATGGTGAGATTATGTGTATGCGACAGTTTTGGGCCACCATTAAGGTAGCTGTATTCAGTCTTTGGGGATACTGTCTTGATACAACTGCAGTGTGCATGCCTTTTAAAAAAATTTGTTGATTCAGTCATCTTCCTTTTTTGCATGCAGTGGCCTACTCTTCCAAAAAGCAGAACAGATTTTAACATGTATGCAAGATGTTCTGCGTGGGTTGGCACACAGGATCTCGGTTTATATTCTCATCTAAAGGACCTTCAGGGGAGTGGAGTCGGTACTGATGTTAACTCATGGGGCGGTGATGGCTCAATCCCAGGCCATAGGATCACAAGCGTAATGCTCTTGCTCTTGGCTGGTGGCCCTAAGGCAGCCTGATGTTGATGGGCTCCCAATGGATTTCCGACACTGGAGATGTAACGAATCTAGGTATGGCTGGGGAGAGATTGAAGTGAGCAGTGTGGGTTCATTGCAAGGATTTATATTAGTATTAAGCTTTGTAAGCCATTTGGTGGAGGATAAAGTCACTGCATTAGTGTCAGCTGAGAAATGTTGAGTATTTTGTTTACATATATATATATAGATATATATGTAAACTTGGGAAATTACAGAATAGGGTGTTGGAAAAAGTAGTGTGGGGTTGAAATAAAGATATAGCCTCACCTGGATATCACTGAATGAATTTTGTTCTTTTATATTAGTGCACTCTCCTTGTGTATATTTCCACTTCAGCACTGTATTTCTAAATACATAATCAGGTACTGTCTTTTTTCCCCATGTTTTTCTGTCAGAGGGCCAAGGCTCACCAGAAGTGAGATTTTTGCATATGCAACCATTTTTTTCCCCCACCATTTAAGATAACAGCATTCCAAATTCAGTGATGTTTAAACACAATACCAGTGTGCATGCATGCTGTTTTTGCGCGTGCAATGGTCTACTCTTCAGAGAGGCAGAACACGATTGGTTTGAACGTTTGAACCTGCATGCGTTCAAACATAGGACCTTGATTTAGTCTCATACGAAAGACTTTGGAGGGAGTGAAATAGTTTCTGATAACTCCAGAGGAAAACCACTGTGCCTCGGTGGTGACTTGAACCAGGGCTGTTGGATCACAAATACCACAATCTAACCACAGCCCCCTCACCCCCAGCCTCCCCCTCCCCCAGCCTCCCCCTCCCCCACAGATGTCTAGACACATCAGTGTACATGTTCTTTAAAAAAAAATCTCATCCATCTCTGCCAGCATATGTTGACATTTCCATAACCCACTGAATGTGGACATGAATTGCAGGATCCTAACTTGCATGTTTTATCTTCTGCATATGTGTATATACATAAAGACACTTGTAGGTCTGCAGTTGGAAGTTGACTCAGAAAATTGTAAAAATCCCCACATGCACCAGATGCCTCCACGTTCATTCAAACCCACGACCATATAGACCCACAGGATTAAGTCACTACTTTTAGCCTGGCAGACTATGAACTTGGTTTACTTCCTATACCAACCTGATGTAAGATCCGACGAAAATGTAGCGGAAAATGACCAAGGCAAAATTGTAATCCATGCATATATTTGAGGTAAAGGCCACTTCTTCAAAAATCAGTGACATGTTCAAATGCAGATTTTTTTTCCAGATGATACCGTTATCTTTTGAAATAAGACTGAATTGATTTGTTTGATCATGTAAACTGTCGGGATTGCTGAAGCTGCTTGTTGATGCTGTTTTCAGGGGTCCTGGTGCCAAACCAAAGTACCAAGCAGCCAACGGGTCTGAAAGCAATTCTAGACTACAGGCAACGGTCAACAAGGAGGAGGACGAAGACACACCAAGTAATAACAATAATAATGTATGGAATTTATATAGCGCTGAAGTCAAAAAGGGTTAATGCCATGTGGCTACTCAGATTATAAGTGGGACTGAGAAATACCTTTTAGCACTATTATTCTTATGCCACCTCTGTAATATTTTTGCAAGATTATATTCCATGATAGGAGCAATTTGTTTTGTTTCAACTCTTAAGTTTTCTAGAAGTATTTGAGGGAGGAGAGAGCGAGGTGGCAAAAGGTAGATCAATATCTAAATGGAAATATTCCCCGAAGTCGGAATGCAGCTACCTATAGCAAGGCGACCATCCTCGACCAGACAGATCCCCGGGTGGTGGATAGGGGGTTAGCTGTGAAAGCAGCCCCGGACCAACTGGCCATGTTCCTATCAGGTCGGGGTGGGACAACAGGTGGCTCTGTTGTCTCCATGAAATACCCCACATGTCCTATGACAGGTACATCACATCACGCGATCAAGAGCCGCGGTAAAAGCTCTGCCCCCTGGGCTCCCAGGGTAACAGGAGATAGATAAGGGGGAGGTAACCCTGACAAAAACCTAGAGGGCTGAAGTCAGCGGTATGGGGCCAAAGAGCGCCATCTAACAAATCACAATACCATGCACACAGAAACGCATGAAGCCACCATCAGATACTGGTGAAAGAAATGGCCTATGAGAGAATTTGGAAAGAACATGCCATTATTTGAAGTACCACTGATGAAGGGCGGCAGATCTAAAAGTTAAGCAAATTAACAAAATTTGTTTTAAGTCATAAAAATTGTAATAAATTTCTATATATGCCCTTGGATAATCATAGGACATGCCATCATGGTGTAAAAAGTGAACTGGAGAAGAAGAATGTGGCTACCTTAAAATGGTGGGGGGAAAAAACAGTGGCATACACAAAAATGTCACCATTAGTGAACCATGGAGCTCTAGCCAAGGAATAAAAAAAAATGTGCTGTGAAAATTTTATTAGAGATAATGTGTATGAAGTACTACTGATGAAGGGCGGCAGATCTAAAAATTAAGCAAATTAACAAAATTTGTTTAAAGTCATAAAAAATGTAGTAAATTTCTATATATGCCCTTGGATAATCATAGGACAGAATACCTTATGAATGTTTGAAGATTTTTTGTTTTGCAATGAATCTGATGAAAATAGTTGTTCAAGAAAATACTCAGCTCCTGACAAAACTAACATTTTTTTTATTTATTTAAAATGAGATGGGTGTTGTGGGGTTGTATTTTTTTTTTAATGATTCAACAGTTGCTTGAGAAAAAACCTCTGGTCCTGACATGTCATTGAATTATGGGTTTTATTTGTTTTGTTTTATCATGGATTTTTGTTTTCATTTTAAGAGGAATCAGAAAACTTTCCTTGGGAAAACACTCCTGTCCTAACTTGTTCCATTGGTGATTGGACACAGTGGCTATTATTTGTAATGGTTTTTTTTCAAAGCTTTTATCATCTTTTAAAAGTGGATTTGATTTAATGACTGGTTGCAAGAGTACTCTTATCCTAATATGCCTTGTGGGTCTGGCAGTATTTTGTTTTCCAGTGAATTGAATAGGATGAGTAAGAAAATACTTTGATAACCTGCCATGTAAGTTTTTTTTGTTTTTTCAAATCTATAGAAAATAGGTAAATATGTTCCATAACCTATGCAGTTGTTGGGCTGCAAAGTTTCAGACCTCAGAATTAGAAATTGGAAAATAAAATGATTAAATAGCTATTGGTTTTTGCTGTAGTAAAAGTAGGAGATCCAAAAATCCTAAGAAACACCATTTCAAAAGTAACCTGGTCATGAGATGATTTGAAGTGGCTTTTCATTGCTTTAGGCATATCTATGCTCTGACCACCAGTAACATATCGCGAAGTCTGAGTTTGAGCAGAGTTGGTAACAAGTTTCACACTATTGTGAACAAATCTATGTGGTGATTTGCCAGTAGCATACCATTACAGCTTGCAGTGTGATATCAAGTACATCGATTAGATTTAATAGTACTCGATATACATTTAAAACAAAAATTCATTTCACAAAACATAAGTATTATAATTTCTAGTGAGATGGTGTGTGTGTGTGCGCGTGTGTGTGTGTGTGTGTGTGTGTGTGTGTGTGTGTGTGTCGTGTGTGTGTGCGTGTGTGTGTGTGTGTTTTAAAGGGGGTAGTTGTGGGAAGGTGACATCAGGTTATGAGAAGAGGCAAAGAAGGGAAAGGGGTGTTTAGGAAGGGCATAGATGCATATTTAGAGAAGTGTGGAAAGAAAAAAAATAGAGGGTTGGCTGATACTTTTTTCTCACATGGTTTGTAAGGAAAGTGACAGGATTGCTTAGACATTCACCTGCCTAACAAGTCAACTAGGAGGCTCTGGGTTCGATTCCCAGCCTTACCCTTTCTTTCCAGTTTGATGGTAAAATGAACTGAATGTCAAGTCTTTCAGAGGAGACTCTAAACCAGCTGGACCTGTGTGCTTACAGACTTGTACACATCAAAAGAATCCACGATAGTTGAAAATCTGACAGAGCAGGGAGGTACCTCTTGACTACCCTGGCAAAATTGGTAGGTTCATTTCCCAACTGGATCCCTAAAGGGGGAGTGTGATTACCTTAATGGTAGTCAAAAACAGTAGTGTATGCAAAAAATCTACCTTTGGTGAACCTCGGAGCTATAGCAGAGGAACAGAAAACCCCCCAGCTGTTTTCAGCCGTTTGTTAATGGATGTTTGTTAATGGATGCAACTTGTTGAAAAAGTCTCAGGTTTTTGACGATAGCAAAATTGGAAATTTGCCGACACTTAGCTATTAAGGCTGGTGATTGTGATTTAAAGCTCCATATTTGATTTAAAGCTTCATACTATTGTGAGCTATGTACCATTGTCTATAGCTACGTATCATTTGTCTATGTGCTGTTGTGTCCACATGCATTCTAACATGTCAGACCAACCAGCTGACAGACAACCCTTTCCCACTATTAACTCGTTGATACTAACCTAACACTAACCTCAACCCTAACCCTGGCCCCACATGTGGACACAAAAGGCAGGTAGATAAATGTGTATGCTGAACAGTGGCTAAACATTTTTTCTTTAGTTAATTTTTATTCTATTTCGAGGATAATGGAATAAGCACTTCGGTGGTGCTTTTTTACATTCCGGCCCTGTGTGCATGCGGTTTTGTAAATTTTGTCATCCATTCCCGCTGATACAAATTACCTACTCTTCCAAAAGGTGGAACAGGTTTAATGTGTGCACAAGATGTTCTACATGCATTCGCACATGGGACCTGGGTTTATAGTCTTGTCTGGAGGACTTTGGGGGAGTGGAGTTGGCACTGATGTTAACTCCAGATGAAAAATTCCCTTAAACGGGTGTCTAGGCTTTGAGTTTGGGCCAACAGATTACAAGTGCAATGTGCAACACTAACCACCAGCCTGTCAATAGGAGGAAGAGAGGGGTGCAAGAATTTCAGTTAAAAGGATGCTAGGAAAGGAGGATGGGAGGGGGGGGAGGAATTAGAATATTTTGGTGGATAGGGATGGGGACAAGGGGCAGGCTGTCACTTTCATTTCTGATTAGGTTCTGGGGAGAGTAGAGTTTTGAGCACAGAGCATCTTAGAAAAAGTATTATTTAAAAACAAAACTAGTGTTGGTTTTAGAACGCACAATTGAATAATCATTTAAAATGGGAAGTAGGGGTCACTGTTTTTATAATGCATAGTTGAATAATCACTGGGGGAAGGTAGCCAACTGGGAGACAGTGAGGATGTGTTGCAGAAAAGGGGTGTTATCTAAAAGGAGGGGTAGAATATATGTTCAGGCCTCTGTGTGTGTGTGTTTGAAGTCAAGCTAAGTCAAGTCAAATTTTTATTTCCAGATGGTACATTGAATAAGCAATGCATTTGCCTTTTTCATTATGTCAATCTAGAAATTTAAAACTTGATCAATAGTGTGTGTGTGCATGTGTGTTTGTGCGTGTATGTTCTGCAAGCAAATCTCTGGAATGGTATACCACAGGTATTTGTCATTAGTGTATTGTATATTGCACAAGCAGCACAAAAGCTGCATACCCCGCTGTGTGGAAAATTGCAGTTGCTGAAAAAACATGAATTTGGGTGCGTGGTTGAAAGAAATCTACGTTTGCTTGATTTGCCGCTGTAACCAACATTGTCTTCAAAAATAACTCGCCGGTCTTTTTTTTAGAAAGGAAGGAGGTAGAGGAGTCCCTTTCAAAAACAAAACAGTTGCAGTATTTAAAAAAAAAATTCTGTGTACATCTTGTCTAAAACCATGCTTTAGAAAAGGCAGGATAGCTCAATGGTCAGAGCACTTCCTCTCCCCAAGCTAAGGTTAAGCAGCATAGTGTGTGGTCACCAAGTTGGTGGGTGATCGTTTGTGCATCTCAGCTTCAGTACAGTCCCCCATTTCACCCAGCTGTAAAATGTAATGGATACCTGCCCTCTTTCAGGACAGGAAAGGTAAAGCAGCAAGAGAGAGGAGGTAGACACTGCCCTAAAAAAGGCCCTTAGACCAAGCTGAGGTCTCAGATACCTTGCTACCTAACGACCGCATAGGTTATGGGAACATCTTTACCTTTTTTTCTATTTAGAAGCCTTTCCCATTTTTACAAAATGTGGTATAAGAAAAATTTGTCTTTTTTTTTTTTAATCTGTTATAAGAAAAGTCTCATTCTGTGTGTATGTTTGTCCGTTGTGTTTGACGATGACCTCCAAAACAGCAGAGGAGGCAGCTGCTGTTTCGGAAATTGGGCAGAAATTTGATTATAGTGGAGATGCCTTTCCCGCAGTACATCCCCACTCTCTCGGCCAAGTGGGCATAAGGACAGTCAGCGTTGGAGATGTTCTCCAAAGGCCAACTACCCCCAGGGCTGCAGCACATAAGGACTGTGCGAGTCAAGCCTCCTAGTCAGAGAGTCATAGTTGATCACTAAAAGACTAAGCTGGAAAGTGGAATTCCATGAATGGGAAAGCCACTGATCATACAGCTTCTCACTTTGCTGTTGCCCCCAGCGTCAATGGTTTAATCAAGAACTGTGATAAACCCCAGGCGCTGATGGCACTGTGTGTATAAGACTGCAGGCATCTTGTGTGTAATTTTACCTTCTTTTTTTTTGGCCTTTTGCTTTGCTATAGGTCAGGGACATGGCCATTACCCAAGTCATAGCAGTGCCAGTCTATTGATAGACTTCTCCATCTGCATCTCTCTCGGCAGACTTACATTATTGGCACAAATGTACTCTAGCACTAGCCATTTATTTTTAAAAAATCAAACAAAAAGTGGGAAAAAAGAGACCCACAAGTTGATGAAAAAAGAAGAAATATGTAAAATTTGAAAAAAAAAATTGAAAGAAGCTAGGAAGAAGTTGATTGTATTGGCAAGACAAGTGAAATATTTTATATCAGTTCTCACTTCTGCATGATTTATTGCCTGCTTTCTAGCATTTGTTAAACCTGTGTACAGTATGTTATGTCCATTTGTGCTGCTTTTCTACAAGAATGGAACTTCTCTTCAAATATGTGTGTTCCCATATTCCAGTGTTGAAAATGTTGTAAAGTAATGTATACTTGCAGATTACAGTGATAATGCTGTGTAGTGCAGGGTGTGATTGTTTTATTCAGCCTTTCTTCTTGCTTTATTTTAGTGTTCTTATGAAATCTTGGTTTTGTAAAGCTAGAAAATGGTTGAGCATGTGTGTGTGTGTGTGTTTGGTTTTGTTTTTAGTGGTTGGTTGTAAACTGTTTACAAGCAGTTGCATGGAACACTTAGCTGTATTAAAACATTTTTTGGCTTTAAATCCCTTTGTTCAAGTAGAAGAATAAGCACATTTCAGCAAGGAATGCTGGTAGACAGTCTCTTTTTTAAATGCTTGCTTTTCCCATGTTTCTCTTGTTGATCACATCAATGGCATTTGTATTAAAACATTCAGTATAATTTTCTTTTACTTATTTTCCAAAAGCTGATGTTCCTTTAAAACCTTGCTTTTTCAATGTACTCGGTTTGAAAAACTGTGTGCAAAGTGAAGTTTACTGCTTATTCTGTTCATCGTAGGTGGTAGATGTTCGGTTTTGTGTGTTTTTTTCAACTGCTATGTTGCCCACTATACCTATAGATCCCTATTCCAACACAGCCTGAGGTCATTGTTAAAGTTTGTAATCACTCTGTGGTTTTGCTTATGAATCATCTGCCTGTCTTGGGCTGATCTAGTACTCGGCTGTAAGGGATATATGTGTTTGTTGTGTGGTTTCTCTTTCAGTATTGGCTTGCTTGTCTTCTCCTTTTTTTCTTCTTCTGCTTAAACAGAAGCATACTGATACTGCTAGGTGTGACCCAATAAAACTTTCTCATTTCCATCCAGACATATTACCCTTCCTGAATGAATTACACAATGCTTTGTAATTTAATGTCCAGTATAAAAAAACATTTGACGTTGCAACATTTATTTTGGAGGCTTCAAATATGCCTAAGCAGTTGTGAAAATTGTTTAGCTGCATGTAATCATTCCAAGCAATGCCCTCATTTTTCACCCTAAAATGGATAATGTATGTGTGTAGCTTGTTGCCTGTATCAATTATTGAACAAAGCAACCTGAAGGGCACGGCTTAAATCGTGTTTTTAACCTGTCCTCTTTATTTGAAGTTCTTAGACAATGGTCACGTTTCCAGTATATCAATTTGTACAGTTGATGCCCTTCATTTTGTTTTCTGCCCCCTCCCCCTATTTCCCGTTATTCCAGGGTCAAAGTTCGAGTTGTATACTGTACATCATTTTAAAACATATTGCATTTTAAGCTGCTTTGCCATTGATTTTACTGTTATGAAAGGATGGATTTGAAACCCCATTTTCCAGTAGCAAGTTACTTGTTTTCCAAAATCCTAACAGGAAATGTGCAAAGGTGTGGGTAAACTTTTATAGCCCAATTTGATTGTCGATGTGTTGATCTTGACCATGTGATGAACTTGACCATGAGGATCAGCAAAAGATGTTTCATGTGATCGGTATTGCTTCTATTTTTCCTGTATTTCATAGTTCTGCACAACATTTTCAAAATTTTCCTTAAAACGTTTAGAAATCAAGTGGTGAGCACACACCAATGACAGTTGGCTACCAAACTGACTGACAAGAAAAATACAAGCTTTGCACAGCTCCCTCCTTTAAAACTTGGCAAGCTGATGTTTTGCATTTACTTGTTCAGGGTGTCTGTACTTTCTGGTTGTAAATATAACATGGCTGGAATTAAACTTTGTCTTTTCTGTGTTTAGAAAACATTGGAATTATGTCATTGTGGTCTGAGATTTCAAATGATGGTGGAGAATTCAAAAGGGAGCAAAAGTCAGTTGGGTGGTCATTGTCACTGCTGGTCAGAGCATTGGGAAAAGCCTACCTCCCACTTCAGCCAAAAAAGGAGAGGCTGGAGTTAGGGTTGGGTAGCCGGCTCGCAGCTGAACTAAAAGGAAACTTCATAATGACTTAACAAATCACATGGTCAAAACACATGGTCAAAACATATGGTCACAACTTGATGAAAAGTTATACAAATAAGCCCATGAATAAAACAAACATTTGACCAAGGTGTTTGTTCAGAGTTCTATTCATGAATGATTGTGTTTACCAGTGTAAAGTATGCACACAAGATCTTGGATGCATATTCACCTTTTATGTTCTTTCTCTCTCCTCCTGGCTACTTGTCTGTCTGTCTGTCTCTCCCCTTCCTTACATTCAAATGTACGTAATCAGTCCATGAAATAAGTTTATAATTCTCTGACCATTCAGATGATTCAGATGTATTCAACTACCTGTCGGAAATAAAAGATGCAGTCACAAGAAATGTACTTGTTAGTACATTCAAGCACTCCTTACACAGTGCAATAAGTTCAAATACCTGTTGGAAATAAAGATGCAGGCACAAGATGTGTAATCTTTAATACATCCAAGCACTTCTTATACAATATATGTCTCAAGTTCCCAAAGCAAAAATTTAAACCTATGTAAAGTGACACAAAATCACCTTAAAATGTATCATCAGATTTATGAAAACTGGGCCTACGCAAGTATAATTGTTGTCAAATTTGAATGGTTTGCTGCTTCGGCGCCCAGATGCACATCACTTTGTAAGAAAAGTGCCTGGGAATGATGTTAGCTCATGTATTTTGAAAATGAAATTGTCAGATGTAGTAGTTCACAGAAAGTCGTAGGATGTTTTTGATAGCACTTGGTACCAGACTAAATACCACAAACATTTGGTGGAAAAGATGTTCTGAATTATGCCCTGAAACTGAACCATGATGTGATGCCATGTGAGTGTGTGTGCTTTTGAAAAACATTTTGACTATTGAAATTTTATTTAATAGATTTGGTCTGCAGCATACCATACTTTAAGCTATTGATTATTTGTCATTGGTTGCATAACTGTGTAAGATTAGGTTGAATGCATGTGCTTTGATTTGTCTTTGCAAGATAAAGCGCTATATAAGTTCCATTCATTATTATTATTATTTCTTTTCAGGCTGAAGTTGAGTCATTATCTGTAGATCTGTGAGTGGAAGGTTGGGAGTAAGTGATTTTAATCCCACAGGTCCATGAAATTGAGAGTGTGAATCTTGGCCGTGTTTGCTGAATTAAGGGTGGGGATTTTTAAGGCCTTGCAGGTCAAGTGCAGACCTGCCAGTGCCTTAATACCCTTCGATTATATACACATGCAGAAGATCAAATATGCACATGAAAGATTGTGAAATTCATGTCGGCGTTTGGTGGCTTACAGAAACACAAACCTACCCAGCATACATCCCTGAAGTTGGAATGTGGCTACCTTCATAGTGGAGGAAAATCTCACCATTCGTGAACTTCGGAGCTCTAGCCAAGGAAAGAGAGAAAAATGTGACTAGCTTTACTAAAAGGCAGAATGCTTTCTTTTTTGTTGTTGTTTGGTGTGAGATGTGAATAACAGTATTGGAAGATTTAAAGTGACTAGAAACCTTTTTTTTTTGTATTTGGTGTGAGATGTGAAAAGCTTGCTAGAAAATGCTTTATTGGTTTGCTTTAATTAATAATAATAATCGTGTATGGAATATATATATATATAATTCATATGATGCATGTCAAAGCCAACGGAGAAAAGGAAAGTGTTTGTGAGATGCGCATTTCAAAAGTGGTTTTTCACCAGTAAAGTGGGTTGGTTTTTTTGAATCTTCTAAGAATATAAAACACATGTGAATGTGTGAAAACTGAACTAAACAAAAACTAGCAACCCCCAACCCCCCCCCCCCCCCCCCCCCCCCAACCAAAATTTGAACAACCACCACCAATGCACACATACCACCACCACAACCACCACCAACTAATATGTAAAAATCCTGTGAAAATGTTTCTCAGGTTATTTGCACGATCACCATTTTATAGTTATGCAAACTGCCGTGACCCAAGCATAACAACGCTTTGTTGTAACTTACTTCGTGCCTGTTGTCAGTACACTTTGTCGACTGCTCTGACAGCAACTATTGTTTGTCATATGAGTGAAAATGCGCTGCACTGCCATCAAGTGCCTGACAAGTCAGACCCAGTGTATCTGATTTCAGCATGGTTGGTATGCCAACCTCATCTTTATCTCCCTCTCACTGGTGCAGTCACATCTATACATTACTGATGTCCACCAACAAGGAAAGCAAATCTCTTGCTCTGTCTGTTCAAGACTGCTCTGTGTTGTAAATGAATAATCTATAAAAAAAAATTTTAAAAAACCCAACATTCATTATGTAAAATGTTCAGAGTATGAAATATGTCAACAGATTTTTTGTTCTATGGTAATGTTGAGGTATATAGTTAAATGATACATGGAAACTGTAAAGTTGTTCAGTTATAATTTTGTTTCTTGATATGAAAAAATCCTCTTTATCCCAAGAACGATGACAGGAAATGATTTGAATTTAAATTTGAGCCAACTCATCACCAGTTGTCGGTTTCAAGAGTGCAGTTGAGCTATGTTCTTCTCTTCTCTACGATCTCTTACTGGAGGGGATGCCTAGAACCCAATCTTCTCCTGTGCTTGTTATTGTGCAGGTCTGCCTGCTGGCCTCACATTCGGACTATACAACAACTCATTTCAGTTATGTTCAAATTCTTACATGGAAGCGATGGGTGGCATCTCTGAGGGACGATATAGTGGCTTGTGATAATGACACATCCTTGTCTAAGGACGCAGTTATTCTGAGAAAAAACAAGCCTTGAAGAAACTGCTCTCAAGGTAAAGGGAAGAAGGTATGTTCTTTACATACCAACTGATGAAGACAGTGTTAGAGTAAACTGATACACTGATGTGACTGTGTTTGACAATGGGCCTGGTATGGCCCTGGCAGTAAGCTGGACTGTGCATTAAAGGCTGGTGTAGAGAGAAAATGCCCCTCCCCCCCCCCCCCCCCCCCCCAACCTCCTTTAAAACTTTTGTTATTGTTCTTTTAAAAAATTTTATCTTCAGTTAATCTCATTCAAACAAAAACGTACAGAATGGCATGAAACTGTCAACACAAAGATTTTTTTTTTTTTTGGGGGGGGGGTTCTCATTCTGTAAGACTTCTTCAGTTTTATCAGTTTTCATATAATTTTCATTATTATTATTATTATTATTATTATAATATACCTTTAGGACTGAAAGAAAGGGATGGATTGATGGCTAGGATACTGGTTTCAGTGGAGAATCAACAATAAATATACTTCTTTTGATATATAAAAAATCTTGATGTTTAGGATTAGATGGTTAACTGCACCATGTCGTATCTGTAAGTTGACATTTTTAAAAGAATAAGCAAGAATGTACGAAGAACTTGTCATTTTGGGAACATGCCCAGTGATCTTGATGTTTATAGCATTCAGACAACAAAATGAAGTGTACTATGTGCATAGTTATCTATCTTTCTTTCACTCTCACACACACACACAGAGGGAGATGGGATAGCCTAGTGGTTAGAACATTGCGCTTGCAATCTGACGACGAGGGTTCAATTCCCGTTCAAGGAGATATTTTCCCCTGGAGTTAACACCAGTGCCGACTCCATATCCCCAAAAGTCCTTCGGATGAGACTATAAACCAAGGCCCAAGGTGCGAATGCACGCAGAACATCTTACACACACGTTAAATCCTCTTCTGCTTTTCATAAGAGTAGGCCATTGTGTGCCATTGGAACAGATGACAAATTTACAAAACCGCATACACACAGGATGTAAAAAAGCACACAAGTGCTTATTCCATTATCCTCGATTTAAAAGAATAAAATAAAATAAATTTAAAAATAAAACAAGCGCACACACACACACACATGTGATGTCATTCAAAAGACTGCCTGTCCTTTCCTAGGCATGGACGTTTGCCCATCTGTCTGTCTCTTAGAGCAGTTGTAGCTGATTTTCATTAGTTTGACTTTAAAGAGTTTTCTTGTTTTACGTGATGTTGACTACATTGTTACGTAGATAGCTTTACAGTTCCATTGTTACATTACTTTCCTACAGTTCATACCTCTATCTACCTCTCTCTCTCTCTCTTGTCTAATATCACTTTGTGTGAATAGACATAAAATCGAAGAAACACACACACGGAGCTGTGGATACAACAAGCCTTTAAATACTTGAATATTCATTTTGAAATGAAGAAACAAAAACTGCTGGGCCATAGAATAGATACTCACGTATCACACCTCATGCTTCACACCGGACATGCGAATAGAAAAATGAACCAACATGGTCTCTCCTGTGTGGGACCATACAACTTCACTCATGCTTCACAGTTCACACATGAGGGGAAAAGTGGGACTGTTGTGCAGGAAAATCCAACACGGGTGTGTCATGACAGATCCATTAATGCCTGTAAACAGTCGGTGTGAGAAAACGGTGGTGTAGCAATCAGCTGATGATCCCTGTGCTGAATATGAATGCTCTGTTGTTAATCATCCCATGGTACGGGATAGCCTGGTGGTTAGAGTGATGTATTCGTGATCTGCTGACCCGGGTTCGATTCTCGTTCAAGAGGATTTTTCCTCAGGAGTTAACATCAGTGCCGACTCCACTCTCCCCAAAAGTTGAGACTATAAATGTTGGTCCCATGTGTGAACACATGCAGAAATCTTGCGCACACAATAAAACCTGTTCTGCTTTTCAGAAGAGTAGGCCATTGTGTGCCAGTTGGAACGGATGACAAAATTTACAAAACTGCATACATATGAGGACTAGATGAAAAAAAGCACATGAGTGCTTATTCCATTATTTTTTAAATAAAAGAATAAATGATAATAATAATAATGATGTAACCACGTCATGAGGATCATTGTGTTGCATGTGTAGTTTGAAAGTTTCAAGATTGCTTGTGTCGTCCCCAACCCACCGTCTCTATTTGAAAGGGCTTAAAGCCAACCACATTTAAATTACTTCACAGTCTCTCTCTCTCTCTCTCTCTCTCCCCTCTCTCTCTCTCCTCCACACACACACACACAAACTTGAAAAATGGTTTTGTTCTTGCACAGGAGACTGTATTTCTTTAATTATAAAAAAAACAACACCTTTCAGTCTTTCAAGAAACTATTCCTTGAATAATCTCTCATATGACAGCACTCATGACAAGGTCAATACCTTTTTTTTCTTCTTGACAAGGTCAATACTAATTTTTTTTTAAATCCAGTAACAGTGTTAACAAGATGCTGCCCATGGTTCAAAAACATTGTATTCAAAAAGATCACAAGGGTGACCTGACTATTATAATCAAACTGATTTTTGGAAAACCAATTCACGGTGAAAGTCGTTTTCACCAACTGCCGATGCCCTCTCATTCTTTGCAGCCAGCAAGGAAGGAAGGAAGGTATATCCTAACGGTTAGAACATCACTACCTAATGACTTGAGGGTGTAGGTTCAAGTCTCCACTAATCAAGAGGCATCTGTTTTCTTTCACTCCAGGGCTAGAACTCCCAAGGTTCACCAATGGTGATATTTAATGTATGTGTATGTTTGTTCACCATTCAGGTAGCTACATTCCAACTTCGGAGATGTCTAAACACACCAATGTGCATGTGTTTGGTTTTTTATTTTATATTTTATTTTGTCATCCATTCATACCAGCACACAATGACCTTCTTTTCCAGGAGAAGGAGGAGTTTTTAAATGGTGTGCAAGATGTTCTTGATTGCATTCATACACAGGACCTTGGTTTATAGTCACGTCCAAAGGACTTTGGGGGGAATGGAGTGACTACTGACGTTAACTCCTGGGGAAAAATCCCCTCAGACAACCAGCTTGAACCCACACCATCAGATCACGAGCTCAACGCTCTAACCACTGGGCTATCCCTTACCCCCCCCCCTCCTTCCCCTTCAAAGGGGCATATGATAATGAAATAATGTAATTCATAACCACTGCTTTGAGATGGAAAAAAGCTCACAGGCTTTCTTTCAAATTCTTGAAATGTCAACACTGGCTAAGTTTTAATTAGCTGCTCTAAAACTAGTTAAAAGCTGAACAAAAATCGCATGCATCTATGCATGTGCCCCCCACTCCCAAATACACATACACACATGCACACTCACACACATGCATGCACACAAGAGGAACTTATCGCATTCTTATCACAATTTAATTTTTCTCTATAAATGATATAAACAAAACCATGGGAATATAATACAGATAAACAATTATCTTCCCTGAGAAGATTTCAAATATAAAACAAACAAATCTTCATACCCAAATCCTGTTCTAAGTATAAAACAAACAAATCTGCATACAAAGTTCTCTGAGTATAAAAATATACTCAAAAATCTTATCAGCACAATTATTTTCATAACTATTTTTTATAAACCTTTAAGTACTGGCCTTGTGATTGCATCAAGTAATCATGATTACTTTTATCACAGAGTTGAAGATAATACATGAATTAAATAGACAAGACTAGAGAATACCATACAGAGATTTCTTAGACCCCACTTCTATTCTCTAGAATTTACCTTCACAATCAAAACATTTAATAAGAGTTCTGTCCCCTTTCAAAGCTGCCTTCTCATGACAAATATAAGAGAGAAAAAAAAAACAGGAAAGAAAGAAACAAGATTTTTCACACAAACAAAAAAACCCAACACTTAATCATTACTTCCTAAAACCCTGATCTCTTTTTCCAAAGAAAAAATTAAATGGGGTCTTTTCCTGACTAGAAATGGCTTAAAATAGCATGCATTCATTCTTCAAATATGAAAAAATTGCCATACATTCTACTATCAACGGCTTACAGCCAACTGCATGGACTTGACAACAACTTGAAAAAGACATGGATACCATCATGCAGAATTGACATGATTAAATGGCGATATTGCCTTTCCTTTTTACTTAAACATCTTAATATGTGCAAAAACTGCATCATAATATTTTTAAAGAGAGAGAGAGAGAGAACAAGTAAAAAGTAACAGGCTATTTTCATTGAAGTCCAATCTAGCTATTAAAAAAAAAAAGCACAACACCTCTACCTCAAAATAACATTTAATGGCTATAGCCAATAGCTTTAATCTTATGAATGTAAAATCAAATTTGTAATATTGTAGTTATTATAATCATATTTGTGTAATTGAGTGTTGTTAAGCTCAAT
Organism: Rapana venosa; assembly: GCA_028751875.1. NCBI lineage: Eukaryota > Metazoa > Mollusca > Gastropoda > Neogastropoda > Muricidae > Rapana > Rapana venosa. The sequence continues at coordinate 37,684,291 of CM054136.1, forward strand.
AATGAAAAGTGCAAAACAAAGTATCACGTAACTGCTTTTTTGGCGTGAAACAACATCTGTAAGAGCCCAAGCTCTTGGTCTGGATGATATATGTGTATGTATGTATATATCCCCTGAATGTATGTAAAGCACATACATGTATATAAATTCACACCTGTTGGTGTGATTGAAAATGTTGGAAAGAACTGAAAAAGTTAAAAAACAAAGTACAAAAAAACAAAAAACAAAAACATTCGCATGCATTCACACAAACCTATCCACACACAATCTTGCATACATGTACTTTAACTCCCACTTCACCTTTTAAGTGTGAACAAATGCATTTTTTTCCTCCAGTTTATAAAATAAAGATCTTAGCTGCCACAAAATTGAATTTGCAGTTTGTTTTCTCAACACATTATATCTGTGGCCAGATTTAGAACTGTGTCTTTTTAGCTTTTTTCAAAAAGAAATTCAAAAACCAATACAAATGCTCAGCATGCAGAGGAATGTTAGACTTCAAATTATTGCCCAGTATGGAGGGAGTTGAGACGTTCTTACTCTGACAAACCCAATTTGGCGAAGATGTTATAGCCCCTCCCCTCCCCTCCCCTCCCCTCCTAGCATATCAAAGGCCATGTCAGGGCTGTCCCTCCATTAAGACTTAAAGCTCAGGTTAAAATCATGGAGCTACATAAAGACTAAAACACTGAGATTAAAACCAAATGTTCACTTGTTTCTTGTCTCAAAACTCAGATTAAAACCGTGAAGCTACACATATATAGAGATTACAACACCAAGATTAAAACCAAATTTTCACTAGTCTCTTGTACCAAAACTCAGGTTAAAACTGTGCAGCTACAAATATAGAGAGTACCACACCAAGATTAAAATCAAATGTTCAGTTGTTCCTTGTCATCAATGCCCAAGCCAGCCATAGGAGTTATACCAGAGTGGTCACCATATAGTGGAAGAACCATATATAAATGACGCTTAATTTAAAATGAAATTAAACCAGTACCTGAGACTTTTAAAAAAAAATGAGTGTGTATTCTAAAAACTGCCACCAACAAAACCCATGACATGATACTCATAGTTATCAGATGGAAAGTGCTTGATTCTCCAAAAAAAAAAAATCACACAAGTCTTTTAGGTGAGGAGTTTTTTCTGGAATCAGCAGTTATATAACTAAACCTTACTTTTCTGATAAAAAACAACAACAAAGTATAAAAACAATACTATATATATAAATATATTTTATATATAACCAAAAAAACCACTGATCCTTGTAAAAGAAAGTTGTTTTTAAAGTCCAGTTTGGAGCAGATGTACATATCTTTACAAAAGAAATGCTCTAGTGAAGATGTACCCATCATTATAAAAGAATAGTCCTGATGTGAATGCACTGATCATTTAGAAAAAAAACACCCACAAAACATTAGGAAATTGAACCTTACAAAAGAAACACACTGAAGTGGATGTACTGATCAGTATAACACAAAAAAAAACCCACTCTCAAGTTGCCGTTTTTTTTTTGTTTGGTTTTTTAAATGAAGCTTTATAAAAGAAACACACAATGGATTGGATGAATCAATCATCATAAAAAGACACATTCTGGTATACATGTATTTATCATGCTAGGGGAGATTTTATTAAAAAAAAATCTGTTGTAACTGCATTAGAAACACTCTTTGAGTGGATGTAATGACTTTTTAAAAAAATGATGACACTGAAGTGGACATACTGATCCCTATTCTAAAAAAACAAAAACACACACACACACAAAACCCTTGGTGTGGATGTACCTGACATTATAAAAAGAAAAATTCTGGTGTAGATGTGGTGATCATTATAAGAAAACACTATAGAGTGGATAAACATAATATCAATTTCTTTTGTTAGCCTCCTGTGTGGAGGATGCACCTACCATTGTACAAGAAAAACTGTGGTGTAGATGTAGTGATGATCATGAAAGAAACACTCTGGAGTGGACATATTGATCATTATTCTATAAAATAAATAAAAACAAAGCAAAAAAATAAAAACAACTTCTGGTGTGGATGGTGTTATACAAAAAAACCCACCCACCTCTGGTGTGGATATATTGATCAATATTTTACAAAGAAAGAAAACTCCCCCCCCCCCCCCCCCCAAAAAAAACCCAAAAAAAACAACAACAAAAACCAAAAAACCCCACCCAAAAACAACAAAACCAACCAACCAACCAAAAAAACCCAACAAAAACCAAAAAACAAACCCTTTAGTGTGTCTGTACCTTAGATCATCATTTTTAAAAACCCACTCTGGAGTGGATGTATCAATCATTATAAAAGAAAAATACTCTGGAGTGGATGCATTGATTGTCATAATTGCAAAAGAAACACTCTGCAGTAGATGCATTCATCATTGTAAAAGAAACACTCTGCAGTGGATGTATTCATCATTGTAACAGAAACACTCTGGAAAGGTTCGTTAACCGATGTAAAAGAAACACTCTGCAGTGGATGTATTCATCATTGTAACAGAAACACTCTGCAGTGGATGTATTCATCATTGTAAAAGAAACACTCTGCAGTGGATGTATTCATCATTGTAACAGAAACACTCTGCAGTGGATGTATTCATCATTGTAAAAGAAACACTCTGCAGTGGATGTATTCATCATTGTAAAAGAAACATTGTGGAGTGGATGTATTCATCATTGTAAAAGAAACACTGTGGAGTGGATGTATTCATCATTGTAAAAGAAACACTCTGCAGTGGATGTATTCATTATTGTAAAAGAAACACTGTGGAGTGGATGTATTCATCATTGTAAAAGAAACACTCTGCAGTGGATGTATTCATCATTGTAACAGAAACACTCTGCAGTGGATGTATTCATCATTGTAAAAGAAACGCTGTGGAGTGGATGTATTCATCAGTGTAAAAGAAACACTCTGCAGTGGATGTATTCATCATTGTAAAAGAAAGTTACACTCTGCAGTGGATGTATTCATCATTGTAACAGAAACGCTGTGGAGTGGATGTATTCATCAGTGTAAAAGAAACACTCTGCAGTGGATGTATTCATCATTGTAACAGAAACACTCTGAAGTGGATGTATTCATCAGTGTAAAAGAAACACTCTGCAGTGGATGTATTCATCATTGTAAAAGAAAGTTACACTCTGCAGTGGATGTATTCATCATTGTAACAGAAACACTGTGGAGTGGATGTATTCATCATTGTAACAGAAACACTCTGCAGTGGATGTATTCATCATTGTAAAAGAAACACTCTGGAAAGGTTTGTTAACCGATGTAAAAGAAACACTCTGCAGTGGATGTATTCATCATCTTTCTTTTAAAGGAAAAAGGGGGGGAAAACAGGAAAAAACCCACTATGGAGTGAAATGGCTTGGTCATGATAAAAGAAACACTCTGACACATGTGTGTGTACCTATCCTCATAAAAAAGGAAACGTGTGTGGACGTTTCACATTCATAAAAGAAACACTGGCTTAGACGTACTTATCAGCATAAAACTAAAAGACACATTGTGATAAATGACAGTAAAACTTCTTCTTTTTTTAAAATTTGTAAAAAAGAAATTGCTGTAGCTTCTTCATTAACATTTGCAGTACCCGAGGAGCTGCACAGTGTGGTTAACATCTAACCTGAGAAATAAAATGCCATCAACACACCGAACCCCTCATAACCCCCAAAGAGCACACACACACGCACACACACAATCATCAAAACTGTATCAAAAACCCAATCACTTCGCGAACCTTTTCCTCGGAACCTTATACCTGGGTCCTCTCGTCTCCTTGCGTGCCTTGGTCTCCGTGCTGAAGGCCGGGCCCTCCCAGAACAGCGCGTAGTACAGTGCCCCTTCCTCCTCGTACTGACACACAAACTGCAGGTGGACATTCCTGGCCGCTGCCTCCGCCAGAGCGGGCAGTAAGCCCTGACCAGACACCGCCAGTCTGTGGTAGCAGTTGTGGGGCAGGGCGGATGACCACACCCCACTCACGTACCACACCCCGTCCTCTGGGAAGAAGTGGACGTTCTGCAGGCCGTGGCCCAGTCTGGCCTGTTGTCCCATTCCCGCCACAAAACTCTCCACCTTCATTTGCACGTAGGACACAGTGACTGGTCTGGTCACAGCGCTCTTTTTGTGTCTTCTCTTCAGAGGGGAGGATGCAAGCCTGGTTTCTGTTACTGGAGGAAGGTTTGATTCTTCACGGTCGTTTTGATGACGGGAATCGTTTTTGTGTGTGGTGTCTGAGGTATCAAGTATCGGGGACCAGTGTGGTGGTGAACATTTGCTTTCAGCGGACGAAGAACATTCAGGCCGACTCTGTCCCTCTCCCTGTGTCTCGCCCTCTTTGTTACAGTATTCTCTCATGGTGCAGGAGGAAAGACCTCCTCTATCATTCTTTGCAAAATCCCCGAACTCTTCCATACTTTCATTACCTCTATCATTCAAAATGTCCTCAGTTGTGCAAACTTGGTTTTGTTCAGTTTCTTCTACATTTCCTAAAGTCTTGGTTTTGTAATCGCCATCCCTTGCAGTTTTAAAATTCTCCGTAGTTTCACACTTAGCTGAAGCACTGCCTTCCCTTTTTGTCAGTTCACTTTCAAAATGTCCTTCATGCACAATTTTCTCACACCCTTCATGTTCAGTCTTGGTCCTTTTAGCTGAGACATGTTCTTCCTCAGCGTGTGTTCCTAGTGGTTCCCTACCATCTGTTTCAGCTGACCTACAGTTGCCCTCACTGGTAGGTTCTCTACTGCTGGCAACATTCTTGCCTTCACTGTTTGAGGCAGAGTGTGCATCCAGTCCTTTTTCCATGATGGCAGTGACCAACAGTTTTCCTGTGCTGGGACACTGCGACACGCACTGGGTGACCACACAGAAACCGTGTTTCTTCCTTCGATTCAACAAGGGCACGTAGTCACTGGCCGGAACACACACATCCACCTCCTGGACACGGCTGCTGTGTCTCTGCACGAAGACCACCACAGCATGGACAGAGCCCCCCTTCACATAGGTGGTGACCAGCTCAGGATAAACGCCGTCTTCAGAACACTTCTTCAGCTGGGAAGGAAGACGGCTCACCTCCGTCAAACTTATCCACCTGCAGCCGGGGCGAGCCGGGTTCTTGGAAAAGATCACGTTGAAGCTGACGCTCTGCTTGCCTTTGAGGTCAACGGTGTTGACACTCACCCACGTGGCTGTGTAGCCCAGCTCCTGTTTCTCTCCAACCAGCGACGAGAGCTTGTGAAGCGGCACGTGCACACTGACGCACTGACGTTGGTCGGCGCTCGACACCCGCACCTCTCCCTCACACACCCTCGCCAGGCCGCCCGGGAAGGGAGAAAGGTCAAGGACGGTGCTGAGGGCAGACTTCACCACCCCGTCGAGGTCGACATTGGCGGCCCAGGCGTTGAGGACGAAGGCCCAGGTCAGGCCGGTGTGGTGAGCGAGGCAGGTGCAGCACGTGCCCTCCATGGCCCCCGTGTGGCCCCACGTCTGCCCCTCGTCCTGCACGTCCAGCCCCAGACCGTACCAGTCCCTGCCTGAGGCACCCCAGGTCACCGGTCAATGACTTTGTGGTGTGGTGTGGTGTGGTGTGGTGTGGTGTGGTGTGGTTTGGGGTGGTGTGGTGTGGTGTGGTGAGGTGTGGTGTGGTGTGGGGTAGGGTAGGGTGGGGTAGAGGTGGGGTGGGGTGTGGTTGTGATGAGGTGTGGTGTGGTGAGGTGAGGTGTGGGTAGGATGTGATGGGTGGGGTGGGGGTGGATGTGGTGTGATGTGGTGTGGTGGGGTAGGATGGGTGGGGTGTGATGTGGTGTGGTGTGATGTGATGTGGTGAGGTGTGGTGTGGTAATAATAATAATAATAATAATGATAATAATAATAATGTATGAAATTTATATAGCGCTGAATCTTGTAAAGCAACAAATCAAAGCGCTCAGATGACTTTTTTTTTTTTTTTACTCAGGTGCTTTTTTTAAAAAAAACATCCAGTCCCGTGTGTATGCAGTTTTGTAAATTTTGTTATCTGTTTCCACCGGCACACAATGGCTTACTCTTCCGAAAAGTGGAACAGGATTTAATGTGTGCGTAAGATGTTCTGCATGCGTTCGAACACGGGACCTCGGTTTATAGTCTCATCCGAAGGGTATGGTGTGGTGTGATTGGTATCGTGTGGTGTGGTGTGGTGAGGTATGGGGTAGGTAGGGTGGGGTAGGATGTGATGGGTGGGGTGGGGGGTGATGGGGTAGGGTGGGTTTGTGCGGTATATTGTGGTGTGATGTGGTGGGATGGGGTGTGATGTGGTGAGGTGTGATGTGGTGAGGTGTGATGTGGTGAGGTGTGTGTGGTAAGGTGTGATGTGGTGTGGTGTGGTGAGGTGTGATGTGATGTGGTGTGGTGTGGTGTGGCGTGGTCTGATACGTCTTATACAGCACTGTTTCACACCGTGTTGAATTGCGCTGCATTGCGCTGTACTGTATGGTATTGTGTTATGCTGAACTGTGCTGTACTGCAGTATAGTGCACTGTCTTCCATTGCTCTGCAGCATGTCCTGTTGTGTTGTATTGCATACCACTCTTGGTTTTGGCAGATGTCTCTGCATGAAATTTAGGCTGCTCTCTCGGATGAAAGTCAGTTGCCATTATAGCAGCACCACTGAGTATTTCTCTTGGCCTTGTTTGCACATCTCTTTGTTTGCCTAAGGACACAGCTTTTATCTACAGAATTTGGGGAGGCCTGTAAGCCTCGTGGCTAGAGTGCTACACTCGAAATTTGATGGCCCAGGATCAAGCCTGGGTTAATCACTGGTGAGAATTTGTGTATGCGACCGCTTTTATCCACCATCAAGGTAGCTGCATTTCGACTTCAGGGATAGTGTCTAAACATGACACCTGTGTGTATGCATTTTTTACAGATTTTGTCATCTGTCCCCATCAGCACGAAATGGCTTACTCTTCCAAAAAGCGAAACAGGTTTTTAACATATGCCCATGACGTTCTGCATGTGTTCTGATCTGAAGGATTTTTGGGAGAGTGGAGTCAGCAACTCCAGGAAAAAAAATTCCCTAAAACGGGCGCCTCTTTGGTGGTTCGATCTCAGGCCATCAGATCATGAGTGGAAGACTCTAGCCACTAGGCTATCCTGCCCCCCCGCCCCCCCCCCCCACAACAAAAAAATATTCAGCTGCACCCTAAGGAAAGCAGGGCGATCCTTTTTGGCCCAGGCCAAAAGCTGTATCCGTTATTGATGCCAGCTAATTGCCAAGGCCTACACTAAAATGTTGTTATGTTGTAAAATGTTGTGTTGAGATTGCCTTCAGCCATGACAAGCTCCTAACATAACAACCTGCACTCTTCTTTTAAAGGAGAAAAAAAATCCTCTGAAGTCGGAGTATGGCTGCCAAATTTGGCGAGGTACTTGAAAATAGTCATACACGCAAACTTCCATCTGGTGTGCTTCCTATCTCACAGTGATTCCCAGGTGGGATGAGTGAGTCAGAGTGCACGTTCTGGGTGACCCCCAGAGTGTAAAGCTAGGGAACGCACAACAACAACAACAGCAGGGTGAACCAACCTGACTCATAAGGGGGGCAGGCCAACATAGCAGAGATGGTTCCAGCGGTCAGGATGGCCTCTGGAGCTCCAGTCAGGGACTCCTTTCTTCCGCAGACCTCCTCCTCCTCTGGTGTGCCTTGTTCTACCTGCTCGCAGGAACAGTGGCATAGTATTTTATATTATAATAATAATAATAATAATAATAATGTATGGAATTTATACAAACACAAATTTTATATCATATAGTGTATGTATATGTGTGTGTGTTTTCCGTCTAATATCCCAACTTGTGAAAAGACGTAAATGAATTTGAACACGCGCACACACACACACACACACACACATGCATGCCGCCATCTCATCCACATACAAACACAATCATACCCTCCCACCCAACCATTCCCCCCACCCCATCACCCACCCCACCCCTTAAAAAAGCCCCACAAAACATCACAACAAACCCTGACCTCCAGGATACCGAAGATCTTGCACCAGGTCTGAGTGGTGGCCACCCACCCTCCTCCACCTACCCCCTCCTTCCCCCACCCCACCACCCCTCCACCTACCCCCTCTTTCCCCACCCCACCACCCCTCCACAACCCCCCCTACCCAAACACAAAACACTAAAAACAAACAACGGCTGACCTCCAGGCTACAGAAGATCTTGACCAGGTCCTGTGCGGTGGCCACCCACCCCCCTCCACCTACCCCCCCCCTCCACCCACCCTCCTCCACCTACCCCCTCTTTCCCCACCCCACCACCCCTCCACAACCCCACTACCCAAACACAAAACACCACAACAAACAACAGCTGATAGGCAACGCAAAGAAGAAGAAGAAGAACAAGGGCTGACCTCCAGGATACCGAAGATCTTGCACCAGGTCCTGTGCGGTGGCCACCCACCCTCCTCCACCTACCCCCTCTTCCCAACCCCTCCTCCACCTACCCCCTCTTCCCCCACCCCACCCTACCCCCCTCCACCCCAAACACAAAACACACAAAACCAACAACGGCCGACCTGCAGGCTACAGAAGATGGTGACCAGGTCCTGTGCGGTGGCCACCCAGCCTCCGTAGGGGCCGGTGTTGCGCATGAGGAAGGCTCCGTACTGCGGCAAGACGCGGCTGCCGTGCTGCCCCGGCATCATGCTGGCTGCCGTGCAGGGCTCCCTCAGGTGGTAGTATTCACCCTGACAGCGGGGAGAAACAACCGTCGTCGTCGTCATGATGATTTTGTTTCCGTGGTTTGGGGTTTTTTTGGGGTGTTTTTTTTCCTCGGCTAGAGTTCTGACTGGAGAGAATAGCCCAGGACAGAGGACTCTGGCGGACTGTTGTTGGCAGCCTATGCTCCAGGGGAAGTGATGGGCCTAAGTAAGTAAGTAAGTAAGAGTGCTGAGGTTTCCCGATGGTGGGATTTTGTGTCTGCGGCCGTTTTTTTGCCCGCCATGATGGTTGCCGTGTTGCAACTTTGGGGCTGATGTTTAGACATGACCCCAGTGAGCTTGCAGTTAATTCATAAATTTTGGGGTAATTTTGGGGATAGAGTGATGATCATTTGGGGTTGTTGTTTTTTGGAGTGACATATTTTTATTTGGAAATCAGCGTAAAGAATCAGTAGATGAAATTTTTTTTTTTTTTTTAAACTGTAGGTCTATGGAAAAATGAATTTCTTTTTCATGACAACTACAACAACAAAATAAAGGAAATACATGCTCGTGCACGCACGCACACATATGCGCACACACAATCTCTCACACACACACACACACACACAAACAAATGCACTGCTTATTCAATGCACCATCTGGAAATAAAAAATTGACTTGACTTGACTTCACACACACACACTCACCTCAGAAGACAGCCAACTTGCACGTTGCTCCTGGCCGACGTACATGTTGGTGATGCCGATCTTGGCCAGCAAAGACAGGACATACTGCTCGTAGCTCTGTCCCGTCACCGCCTCAATCACCTCCCCCAGCACCAGGTACCCCAGGTTAGAATAGGCATGTCTGGACCCTGCACAGCAACAACGTAATTTCAGAACCCAATGAAGAGACCTCGCAGCAGTGCAGGGCCCATCTGGCTGGTGGCCCCATGGCAGCCTAACAATGATATGCTATGAAACTCAAAATCTACTGAAGAGACCCCGCAGCAGTGCAGGGCCCATCTAGTTGGTGGCCCCATGGAGGCCTAACAATGATATGCTCCTTGTGGATTTTTGACCCTCACGATGTGACAGGGCAAGCTTATGTAGAGTTGGGGGCAGAAAGATTGGAATAAGTAGCATGGAAGCAGCAGATCAATAAATAAATAATACAATAAAGCATCTAAAAAAAATTTTTTTTAAACCAACTACACTAAAAAATACTTCAGTTTGAAATTATTCAAGATTATAAAACACTGCTGACTCCTGTTGAAATTCTCATGTTTCAAAGATACACACATGCACACACGCACGCACACACACACATAAAAACACAAACCACACACTTACCACACACACACACCGCCATACTCTCTACTCTTTGATTTGTCTCTACAAGATATAGCGCTATATAAATTCCATTTTTATTATTATTATTATTATTATTATTACTCCCCCCCCTCTACACAAACACACACACACCACACCCCTCCCTCCACCAACCCCCTCCACCCCTCCCCTCCACTCCTCCATCCCTCCCTTCCACACACACACACACACACACATGTACCTGGTGTGAACTGCAGCTTTCTATACAGCACCCGCTGCAGCAGATGTCTGCTGTAGCCTCGCGACGTCCTCTGCATGCCTGAGGACAGAGGCACCTGCTCGAAGACCACGTCGCTGGTCATGTCGCGGTCCCAGCCGGCTGAGTGCTGCAGGAGATGGCGCACCGTGATGTGCTTCAGCCGCTTGTCTCCTTTGGGCTTCAGCCAGTTCAAAATGCCTGTCGACCATCAAGATGTGTCGGGCAGGTGTAAAGCGCACTGGTGGATAGTTCTGTGCAAGTGTGTGTGTGTGTGTGTGTGTGTGTGTGTGTGGTGTGTGTGTGTGTGTGTGTGGTGGTGTGTGAGAGAGAGAGAAGAGAGAAAAGTGTGAGGAGAGAGAGTGTGAGAGAGTGAGTGAGAGAGTGATGAGAGAGTGATGAGTCAAAGTCAAACTTTTATTTTCAGATGGTACATTGAATAAGCAGTGCATTTGCTTTTTTTCCATCATTTTCGTTTTCATTGAGTGTGTGTGTGTGTGTTCAGTAAAATAGATTCATTTATTAAGTTATTTGGGACGGAAAGCTCAGTGTCGAGCACTCGCTTTCCCCACCAAGTAAGCAGCGTCGAGCGTGTACCAATTGATTGTGACCTTTTGCGCCTTGGCTTCATACAGTTCCCCCAGTTCACCCAGCTGTAAATGGGTACCTGCCCTCTTAAGGTCAGGGAAGGTAAAGCAGCGAGGAGAGGATGGGCACCGCCCTCAATACGCTGGCCCTAGAGAATGAGGTCTCTGACGCCTCGCCCCCCTACGACCTTATAGGTTATGGGACTCCTTTACCTTTCTTTTTACATTGAATAAGCAGTGCATTTGCTTTTTTTTTCTCATCATTTTCATTTTTTCATTGAGTGTGTGTGTGTGTGTGTGTGTGTTTTCAGTAAAATAGACTAATTTATTAAGTTATTAACTTCAGTAAGATAGACTCATTCATTCAATTATTTCATTCAAGCCACAATATCTATGCACTTGTTCTTCCAAAAACAGACAGGTCAACTTAAAAGTCTAAACTCTGCACTACCTGGTTACCCATGAAGTGAAGCACAAGCTGGCTCACCTTGCTTCCCAAAGACTTTGGCATCCAGGGAAACTCTGCCGTCCTGACACAGTCTCAAAACAGCGATGGCGGTGATGGGTTTGCTGATGCTGGCGATGCGCAGCGCTGTGTCCGCCCACATCCTCCGCCCAGCCCCCGCTGCTCCATAGCCTGTGTTCAGAAACATGTCATATGAACATACGTGTACCATCAGCCTGCAGAATGATGAGTGAATGTGTATGTTAGTACATGTATGTGCACTTATACATGCATGCACGCATGTGCATACACACATATATATATACACACACATACATACAGATGCACATACACACACAAAGAGGCGCACACAAACACACACACACATACAGAGGCACACACATACAGAGGCACACATACACACACACATACATGCACGCACACACACACACATCATCATCATCATCGTCATCACCACCACCACCAAGAAGAAAGAAAACCACAGCAGTCAGTTTCCCCTCCCAACTTTCAGCTACTCTCAGCTGCTATCCATTTCACTCCATCCTAGCCCAGCTGAGGCTAATTATAGCAGGAACTGGCAGCACTTGGATATATGTGGCAAAAGGAAGAAGAGTAGAACATTATTTTAGCACTGGGCCCTGGACCCTTGACTGAGTTTTGTTGGATTTACGCTCTTAGAAGCAAGAAAGAAAGAAAAGTGAAGAAGGAAAGAAAAGAAAACACAAGAGGTACAATGAAAAAAGGATCCCTGCAGCAGACTTCTCACCCTGCCTGTAGACTATCTGGCCATGTTTGGCCACGGCCAGTGTGGCTCCCGGGACGTTCTGTTCCCGAAGAAACTGACAAATGACATCGTCCAGTCGCTCTGTCCTCAAGTCCGTCTCCTCATTGGGACAAATGGTGGCTGTAGAGCATACATGATACATCACACTCCTGTAACTCTGGAAAGCAAGTATGGGGAATGCTGACTACCAGTACCAATGATTACTGCTTGTATGATTCTTCAATCACCTTGTGTGTGTGTGTGTGTGTGTGTGTGTGTGTGTGTGTGTGTGTGTGTGTGTGTGTGTTGTGTGTGTGTGGTGTGGTGTGTGTATGTCACTGTGTGTGTGTGTGTTGTGTGTGTGTGTGTTGTGTCTGTGTGTGAGACAGTTTGTGTATAATGTGTGAGAATGTATACGTGTATACACATAAATTTCTATGTGTGAGTGTGTAAGCATGTAGTGTAGGGGAATGTGGAAGACTCCATAAGTGCATGAGTACACAAGCACCTGCATGCTAGAATACACAAGTGCAAGCCTATGCAAGCCTTGTCTCTGTATGCTCAGTGCACTTGTGTGTGTGTGTGTGTGTGTGTGTGTGCGAGTGTATTTAACGTGTGCGTGCATGTGTGCATACATGTGTGTTTGATGGGGTGCTGTGCATGTGTGTGTCCTAGAACTGTTCGTGCGTGTGTGTGGTGTGAAGTTCTGAGCGTGTAACTAAACATACTCAGGCTGACAACAAGAGAGAGAGAGAGAGAGAGAGAGAGAGAGAAAACCTGAGACAGAGTTGCATTGAGACAATGAGAGACTGACAGTGAGACATAGAGATAAATAAAATTTAATAAATAAAATAACAACGCCTACTGCTGGAGGCATCCAACTCCAGGTCTGACCAAGCCTGTGAATGCAATGCCTTACCTGACAGCACCGAGTAACTGTGCTCTGTCAACAAGTCTGCAAAGTTCTTTTCTCCTGCAGCAGACATCATGTCCAGGTTCTCAAACAGTGACCTCCCCTGTGAAGGTTGCAAGGATACGCACTCTGGAAGATTTTGTTAGATGTTTAAGATGCAGTTTCTCCCTTGCTTTGTTTAGGGGAAATT
>CM054136.1:37704996-37707496 GCA_028751875.1 Rapana venosa
TAATGATGACAAGAGCACAAGTCGATCAATGCTAGCACAGCAGAAGAGGAAGATCAGGCCATGGCTTATTTCTAATCCACCTTTTCTGGCACTGAGCAATATTTGTTTTTCTGCTCTTGCTTTTGGACCAGAGTCAGACCTACTTTGTGGCTTACAGGAAAGAGCAGTTTGGGTTTTTCTTCGACTGTTGACCATAATCTTGCCAATCAAAACTCTGTCTCTCTGTCTGTCTCTCACCTATGTATAAAGTCACTCGCACACATGCCTGCACACACACACATGCCTGCACACACACACACACCTATATATAAAGTCTCTCTCTCACTACCCCCCCCCCCCCCCCACACACACACACACAGAAGTCTAACTCTTATGTCTTAATTAAGCTAATCCACGTCTCGTGGCAGCAATCCAATGCTTTTATTAAAGAGGATGGGGACACAGAATCAAACAGGTCTGGCCTATAGACAGACCTATGGGGCTGCAAAAGTACAGGTACAAAACAGAGGGATTATGCTTCCCGCTAATCAATTAGGCAGTTCAGTTGTCAGTCAACCCTCAAACACTGACAGACAAGTCGAGCTGTACCTATTATGTTATTGGTAGAGTCGTTTCTGTTTCTATAATTATAACCCAGTTCTGAAGCAGCTCCATTTCTATGCAATGCTTGCACAGCATGGCATTGATAGTTCACCTGTGTTTACTGTACCGTGTTTTTTGTATTCACATTCTTTTTTTGTTGTGCATTCCTGTTAGGTTATTCTCCTGTTCTATTTGTTTGTAATCCTCCATACCCCAAAAGGGGGGAAAGGAATTAAATCTTGAGTCTTTCTTTGATTTTCTTTATTGTTGAGAGGAGAAATTATAACTTTCATAGAATAACGCATAGATCACCTTGGTCAAGAATGCTGAATGAATAACGACCTTTACTTTGAAATTTGTAGGTTACTGTAAGTTGAGAATTTTTTATGAAAAAAATTCAAATAAAAACCTTTTGCCTTGGCTATAGCTTGTGGACTACTTCTTTCTTCTTCATTGAACGCTCAGACAACAACTACTGTTTGTTGTCACAGGGGCGAAAATGCGTTGGGCTGCCTTTATGCGCGTGACAAATTCCAAGTGTCAAGATTCTATTGCCCTGCCAGGGTGTGTGACCTCTGTGTGTGTGTGTGTGTGTGTGTGTGCGTGTGTGCACATTTGGACTTGATGGAACTATTACTTGTTACTGGTTGTATGACTGCGCTATATAAATTCCATTTATTATTATTATTATTATTATTATTATTAAATCAGGCCCAGCGCAGCCCACTTCGGCATGGGAGAGAACTGTTATCTTTTAAGTCTTTCTGGGGAAAAAAAGGCAGGAGAATGAACCAAGGAGGCAGGAAATAGATACAAGAAGGAGGCAACAAGAGGTTAAGAAACAAGGAAGAAACAAAGAGAAGGGTAGAAAAGAGGGAATTCGTAGCACAGAATTGCTACAAGGTGGAGATACTATTTATACTGACAGGCGCCCAGGGGGGGGGGGGGGGGGGGGGGGGGGGGGGGGGGGGGGGGGAGGGGGGGGGGGGGGGGGGGGAGACTACTAGATCTAGACCTAGATCTATAGAAGAACATCAAAAAATGTCCCTCACCTTCTTTTTCCATAAAGTAAGAAGACACTTTGAATCAAACTTGCTTGCTGCATACACTTTTGCTTAAATATCTGCATGGATATAACTTCAATTCTAGTAATACTCATAACTGTTGTCCTCACTTGTCATTCGGAATTACACTGCTTGTACATGCCCCATAGTGTACTAATGGTTGAAATCCACAGTTATCGTTTGTGACCTTGGCTGTTGCTTGCATTGCTTTTTGTCTTTAGTATTGAATTGACCTTGACATGCATATCTGAGTGACTGAAAATCCTTGTAGATGGAATCAAGAAATTTTGGGCATCTTCTCAATTTCATGTAATCCTTGTCATATTACTCATGTTTCATGTAATTCTTTTTGCACCATCATTCTTTTCATGCTATCAGACTTCCTGCTGTGTCAGTTATTCAAATTTTTGCTATCCTAGCCTCTGTGTGTGTGTGTGTGCGTGTGTGTGTGTGTGTGCGTATGTGTGTGTGCGTGTGTGTGCGCGCGCGCGCGCGCGCGCGTGCGTGCGTGCGTGTGTGTGCGTGTGTGTGTGCGTGCGTGTGTGTGTCTGTGTGTGAGAAAGAGAGAGAAGGAAAGAGAGAGATGTGTTCGAGCGCGTAATAGCATAATGCATGTGTGTTAGCTCACGAGCATATGGATGACTGTAGCCTGTATGCCAGCAGCACGCGTGTTTATGCGAATGTGTGTGCTTGTGTGAACAAAAACTGAAAACAACAAAATGCTGTTGCATGACTCACACTGTGTGCTGACCTCGGCATTTTTTTTCTTTCTTTGTGGAAATAATGTGTAGTTAAAACATGACTTCCTTTAAGTTGTCAACATCATGCGGGCTACAAGCACTGACATTAATCCC
>CM054136.1:37719996-37727496 GCA_028751875.1 Rapana venosa
TCTTCTTATTATTATTATCATTATCATCATCATCAAAATCATCATCATTATTATTATTATGATGTGTGTGTGTGGTGTGTGTGTGTGTGTGTGTGTGTGTGTGTGTGTTGTGTGTGTGTTGTATAGATAGATAGATAGATAGATAGATAGATAGATAGTGTGTGTGTATTTGTGTGTGTGTGTGAAGTTGATCAACACGATCAGCATCTCTACAGGAACTTTATGTAGTTCCACAAATAGGCCTACCGCCTACGCCAGAATTCTCGGCATGTGGTAAACATGCAACAATGTGAACAAGGTTTGCATGCGCTTGCTGTGATCGTGTACCCCCCCCCCCCCCCCCCCCCCCCCCCACCACCTCCTCTTTCCCCCTATAGAGAGACAGATAGATGGACACAGAGAGAGACAGACAAACAGACAGACAGATGGATAGATAGATAGACAGATAGATGGATGGATAGATGGACATAGAGAGATAGATAGGTAGATAGACAGATGGGTGGATAGATGATAGAGAGATAGAGACATAGATAGATAGATAGATAGATAGATGGATGGATAGATGGACATAGATAGATAGATGGACATAGATAGATAGATAGATAGACAGATAGGCTGTGTTTGGTGTCACCTTGAGGAATCTGTCTTACTGGGTCGGCTTACACCTGTACTACCTGCCAAGGTTTTAACGTTCCAAAGGTTGCCGCCAGATATGCGCGCAAATTGGTGTGTGTGTGTGTGTGTGCGTGTGCGCACGCGCGTGTGTGTGAAAGTCAAACATTTATTTTCAGGTGTTACATCGAAGTGTGTGTGTGTGTGTGTGTGTGTGTGTGTGTGTGTGTGTGTGCGCGCGCGCTGTTGTTGTTGATGTTGTCGTTTCTGGTGGTGATATAGTGGTGCTTTTTTTGTTTTCTTTTTGTTTGTTTTTTATTTAAAGGCTCCATGATACAGTTTTAGGAACTAGGGTCCTTTAAAAAAACAACCAGCAAAAATCCTTGGATAGACCCAATTCTTCTCTGTGTGCGATTGGGGTGGAGGTGGTGGTGGTGGTGGGAGGTGGGGGGCGGCGTGCGTGAATGTGAGCGCATGCGTGTGTGTGCATGTGCGCTTGCTTGCCTCTCCAGCTCCTTCTTCACCATTCATTTTCAGTTTATTCTCCATTCTGAGTGGCTTTCCGGATCGCAGTATTTCTGATTAAGTGTTCATGCCTGTAAACCATCTGTCTGTATCACAAAGTGTAAAAGAACCGTTTGCAGTGCAGATCATTGTACTAGGCTTTTGAAACATAAATAATAATAATAATAATAATGTATGGAATTTATATAGCGCTGAATCTTGTAAATCAACAAATCAAAGCGCTCAGATGACTTAAAATTTTTTTATTTTTATTTTTGCGTGTATGAGGTTTTTTAAATTTTGTCATCTGTTCCCACCGGCACACAATGGCCTACTCTTTCGAACAGCGGAACAGGATTTAACGTGTGCGCAAGATGTTCTGCATGCGTTCGCACACGGGGCCTCGGTTTATAGTCTCATCCGAAGGACATAAAAGATAAAGCACTGATGATCAGCTGTGTACTTTCTGTGTACTACTTTGTCTCCCTCCACAACCCCCCCCCCCCCCCACACACACACACACCCCGCACACGTGAACGCGCGCACACACACACACACGCATGCACACGTGAACGCACGCGCGCGCACACACACACACACACGTGAACGCGCGCGCGCACTCACACACACATACACACACAGAGAAGTATTTTTCTAGACTTTTATTTACAGTTTCATATCTGGACCATAATATTATCCAAGACGCCCGCTACTTCATTTTCCATGCATCAACGTGCGACATTGCTTGAACACAACCACCGTTGACAGAGCAACAATAGTATACCATGCTTCAGTCTGGCTTTTTGTTGTTGTTGCTTCTACCATCGTTACACAACAGCATAGTAATAAATAAAAAATTAAAAAACGCATACAACTGCAGCCACAACGTGTAGTCATATGTGGAAACTAACGCCGTTTTTACGAATATGTCTTTTTTAATTTTTTTCTTTTTACAAAAATCCAAATCATTCCATACACATTCATCCGGATAAATGCCATTATATATATATAGATCATTGTGATGATGAAAGACCGTTCGCTGACGGATAACACTTGAACGGTAGGCCTACAGTAATATGCATTGCTGTTCACAGGCGTAAACAAAGAGTTATGACAGATTTAACTTTTAGCTATGATTTACAATTCAATGGAATCTTTCTCACACACACACACACTCAGAGTGGCAATCTCTACAGTGTTTGATGTGATGGAATGGAGAGGAAGTTGAAACAAAGTGTTAACATTTTCAAAACCAGCAAACATTGAGAGAATAAAACAACAGCATGGCATCAGATTTAGCCACCAGACTCTCTCTTTGTTTTTTTAAGTAACTGTCTCACTATCAGGGGACGGAATAACTCAGCGGTCACAGCACTCGCTTTCCCCCAGCCAAGGCTAAGCAGCATCGACCGTGGTTACCAAGTGGATGGGGGACCGTTTGCGCGCCTTGGTTTCAGTACAGTCCCCCAGTTGACCCAGCTGTAAATGGGTACCTTTCTCTTAAGGGTCAGGGAAGGTAAAGCAGCGAGGGAGAGGAGATGGGCACCGCCCTCAATATGCTGGTCCCTAGAGAAATGAGGTCTCTGACGCCTCACTCCCCTACGACCTTATAGGTTATGGGACACCTTTACTTTTTTACCTCACAACAATTATTCCTGTCAGGCTATATCTGTGGATTCCTACTATTTATCAGCAAGCGAAAAAACACATCAAGAGTAGCCCCTCTCTCTCCCTCTCTCTGCCTCATACACACATACACACACACGCATGCGCGTGCATACGACAAAAATTCTCCAATCCATATTGGCAAGCGTATTGTACATACACTTCAGTGACA
This sequence comes from Rapana venosa, assembly GCA_028751875.1. Lineage (NCBI taxonomy): Eukaryota > Metazoa > Mollusca > Gastropoda > Neogastropoda > Muricidae > Rapana > Rapana venosa. The sequence goes on from CM054136.1 coordinate 37,722,950, forward strand.
ATTTCCCGAGATACACGTGTACTTAAATTACAATTTCACCGGCACATATGATGAAGACGAGGAAAACAACAAACAATGAATTTGTTAACAAGAATGAAAAAGTACAAACAGATAAAAAAAAGTTTCTCCACACAGAAACTGGGAAAGACATGGCGTAGACAGATGGTGGGGTCAGTTCACATACTGACCCCAACTGTATTTCAGTCTCTTCACAGAAAGGGGTTACACTACTGTTTTGCATATTTATAAAAGCAGAATTTTAGTGAAAGTCGATCAAGGGGGACGGCTTAGTGATATTATACTCTCTCTCTCTCTCTCTCTCTCTCTCCCACACACACACACTTCTCACTCTTGTTTCTCTCTACAAAGAGTAATTACCACAACAAAAACCACATGTTATTGATATGAAGTATAAGGGACTAGATCACATCTTTCCTCGGAAAATTCATGAGAACAGATGAAATCCGGAAAATGTCCCAACAAAAGATACACATCTATCACAATCCATATGACAAATGTAAACAGAATTCAACGAAACATCAAGGCAAGGCAACTCATCGTTCTGGAAAAAAACACCATTTTAAAATGGTGTTGATAACTCTCGCTCTCCACCCCCCAACACACATACATTCACATACACAATGTGCAGTATCAAGAGAATACCATGACCACACAATTCATCTCCAGCTTTGCCTTGCTTTTACCTAGGACAAATTCGGTCTAGCTGCCTTCATTGCTGACTCACCTTTACTTACAATGCCATTTGCACAAAGTTTACTGGCCAGTACTCGTAATATTCATCAATATAGTGCCTTCTCAATCGCGAACGTTCATACTATACAAGTCTCTCGTCTCAATCAATCGCCATTCACTACACATACAACTAAAGGACACTCTCTCCTCTCATTCATTATTCTTGTTTGCGAGTTGGAAGCTGCAAACCCTGGTGAAAACGCGGGGGGGGGGGGGGGGGGGGGGGGGAGAAGAGGGGGAGATAAGCTGAGGTGAGCGTGTACTCTTACGAGGGAAGTTCTTAGTTCCTGTGCCTTTTTCTCAGATGTCCTCACTTTCATTTCTCAGTCCCCAGTGTTAGAGTCACTCATCTCACACTCTCCCTTCAATGAAATAATGATGAGGGGGTGGGCGCACAAGTAAACAAAATGCCCCTAAAAAATGTGGGGTTGTTTCTTTTTCGATTAATCATTACAAGACTTTTTTCTCTCGATGTTGCTTTGCAACGTTTGAAGAATGTTTTAAAGTTAAGAGAGGTGACGGTGAAAGTTATGAAATCAATAAAATAAGTTTTGTCTATTCTATACACCAGCTTGCAGCGAACTACCTGGGACATATTCATATTCACTTCATCATCAAAAAACAACTTAGATCCCGAGTTTAGATAAAAGCAAAGGAAAATGCTAATTCGTGTTGTTTTTTTCAGCAAATCAAACGAACAAACATTATCATTTTTATCTATTTGCAGTTCCATATTTTTCTTCTTTGTCTTACAGGTATCTGCGTGTCTTCAAGATGATTATAAATGAGACTACCCGTCAATGTCTTTTTAATGTTATAGGCTGATATTTGTCTAAAAGTATAAATACTTCAGCAGATGGAAAAAAAGATAAATCAAAACTATAATACATTCTGAGTTGATGCAAATAATTTCTTCTACATTTTGATGAACAAGCAGAGAACTAATACAGATAAAAGCTTTAGAACAATGTTTCAGTTTGGGAACGATTTACTAAAACAAAACAAAACACACAAAACAAACAACACCCCCCCCCCCCCCAAAAAAAAAAAGGATTCTATGCACACGTGCGCGTGTAAGTGTGCGTGTGTGTGTGTGCGCGCACGCGCGCGCGTTGTGTGCACACTGTTGTTACATACACTAGCATGCAGCTATCCTGTCTTTGAATACGAAACATGCACCATGACACCTGTCACGGATCTGTCAGGTTCTGTTCAATCATGTTCTCCACAAGAACCAGGGCATGTGGCGCATTGGGACGAGCACTTCCAGCCTGGCGTCTGCTAGGGTCCCACAGGATGCCGGATCCTCCATTCCCTTCTTCCACAAAACTGGACAGCACGCACAGGTCTCGGCTCTGGAAGCCTCTGTCTGAAGGACGTTGGGTGTGTGACAGTCAAACTTCCCAAACCTTTTTCAGACTAGGAAAGTCACGACGTAAGTAAGGACCGTGTCTGCCGCTATCGACGGCATCAGCCAGAAAGAGAGAGAGAGAGAGGTCGTATTCAGTAATACGGATTGTCCGTGCTATCAGAAGAGTCAAGAGAATCATCATTGCTCAAGCAACTGGCAACTGTGGTCTCAGGGCAGGGAGGTGTCTCCTCTTCTACGTGACTGGCAAGAGGATTCCAGTGCACTGTGTAGTTCTTCCCCTCGTTATTGTCCCAGTGCTGCACACCATCGGCTTCATAGCAGACAGCAATCTGAATAGACATGGAACGGTCGGTTGAGGGGGGTACTTTCAGACTGAACTGGTAGGTGTCGTACCAAGGCCTTCTTGATTGACTGTAGAAGGCTACCACGTCCTGATAGGTCTGCCACGAATCCAGTGTGCAACGTCCAAACACCCGCTTTGAGGACGGGCGGACGTTGATGAATACTGTGCATGTCACATCATACCCTTGTACAAGCACGTTTTCTACGGCCACCATGTTTCGTCGCAAATCTTCTTCGAAGTTTTCCCTCTCCAAGGGCTGTGGGTGAGGGGCCAGCAAGGGAGGCGGAGAGTTATCGTCGTCCTGGATAATAAGGGATCCACACTGAAAACTGTTCATGAATGACAACAAAGGAGCAGATGTGGGATCATCCAGCATTAATCGCACTTCTGCCAACGGCATGCCCACATCATCTGCGAAAGACACTTTTTTCCTACATTTGTGGGATTCGATGGAATCTGTAGAGCGCTTTTCATGGGAGTTTGTACTTTCGCAGGTAGTGGTGCTGCTTTCTCTGGAGCTTATCGACATGATAGATTTGAGAGGAGGATTATAAGAACTGCCATACACCTTGGGGCACACAGGTGGTGAGCGGCTGGAGGGTGTGGAAAAGAAGGAGTAGGGGCTGAAACTAGAAGTGAGACTCAGACTGTGCAGGCTGAAGTCAGAAATGGGCGGGCTGGCTGACAGCAGGTAGGGGCTCAGGTCCAGAGACATCATGCTGTGAGACCGGTTCTCTGTGCTGGGGGCGATGTCCAACATTGTGATGCCTGGAACAAACCACACACACTCCGTTTACAACACTGACCATTGCAGTGCTGAAATTAACGTCAGCCCACAAGAATCAAGGTATCTAACTGATCAGTTTAGATCAGTTGATACCAGTTCAGCTTCTCATATACACATAGCCACAACCAAGTCAATGATTGTGTCAGTTACACTGCCACAACGAGGTTACTGGTGGATGGGCGGTCTAGAGGCAACGCTCCTGTCTAAAATTAGAAAGTGAGAAGTGCGGGTTTGATTTCTGTTTGTGCCCGAAACTTTTCCCCCATCCACGAGACCCTGAGTAGTGGTCTGGGTGCTAGTCTTTCGAATGAGACGATAAACCGCGGTCCCATGTGCAAAACACGTTCAGTGCACGTAAAAAAACCCCAACCACGGCAACAAGAGTTGTCTCTAAAAAACACTGCCGAAAAAAAGCCACTATGACAGGAAAACAAACACAGGTGCAGACAGGAAAATGTACATTTATATATAAAAGAAGGGTGGCGCTGGTCTTGTGACGACGCGCTCTCCTAGCTTGGGGATAGCAGTCCGAATTTCACGCAGAGAAGTCTACCGTGACATAAAGTGGTATACAAATGTGCGTCGGTTACCACTACCACAACGATCAAAATAATTATTTCACCTTCACAATCCAATGGGGTGGTATGTGTCCGCCATAACACGGCGAAACAGGTCATTGTTCTAGCCACATTACTGAAACCAAATTATGCTGTGATCACCACTGAAACAGGGCCTTCTGTTGGCAATATATAATCCACAGTTCTCTTTTGACTTCCCCCCTTACATAGAAAGCTTAGCACTATTCAGAGGAAAATGTCCAGTTGTGTATTTCTTATGGGTGGATGGCGGAAAGTGGGCACACATGCAGTTCTTTCTTTTTTGCTCACAACATCTGACTGAAGTGAATTGTTCTCTCTTCCACGACAGTATGCTCAGATGGTGTAAAATAAGGGTTTACCTGGTCTTGTTAAAATCCTTTTGCTCAACCCTTATGCCCCAAGTGTGCGTGCGTGTGTGTGTGTGTGTGTGTGTGCACGCGCGTGCGTGTGTGTGTGTTCGTGCGCGCACGTGCGTGCGTGCGTGGTGTGTGTGTGTGTGTGTGTGTGTGTGTCTGTGTGTGTGTGTGTGTGTGTGTGAGTGATAAGTTTCAACTCTTATATTACACTAGCTCTTGCTGAAGACCTTCAGGTTACACTGACTGCAGCTATTACAACTGATTTTTAGTTCTTGAAGCGCCACCCGCCCCCCACCCCCCAGCTTACTGCTTTACAAACACAATAATAAAAGGCAAG
>CM054136.1:37732496-37744996 GCA_028751875.1 Rapana venosa
AGTAATTTGTTTGTCCTGACGTTTTATGATTTTCTTTTTTTAATTCTTAAAACATTTTTATTTAAATGTGTGTGTGGACGTGAGCGCGCACGCGCTCAGGTGTACATGAGTATGTGTGTGCGTGTATATGTATATGTGGTAATTTGTATTTTCAATGTATTTCCTTATCGATTTTTTCCTCTTTTTTTTTTTACTGGTTTAATTTAATGGTAAATGATGCAATAATGTAGTGTCTTAGTATAATCATTACGAAATTTGTTCTTAGATAAATGGCTTGATGAAAAAAAGCAAATGCACTGCTTATTCAATGTACCATCTGGAAATAAAATTTTGACTTGACTTCACACACACACACACACACACACACACAACACACACCAACACACACACACACACACACACACACACACACACACACACACACACATATTCACTGACTTCAGATGGTACCTGGAATACATGGCACCCATACTGAAAGAATTCACTTGCAAATCAACAATTACCAATATCGTCGTAAATATTCCCTTCATATGACATGTAATCTGTTGTAACCAGATATTTTCCAATGAATCTGATGAAATTCTGTAAGTCACCTATTCAGTTAATATGTACACGAAGTCGCAATGCCATTTCCAAAGTAGCAATAATAATGTAACACTGAATATCAGACCAATAAAATCCTACATAATTCACTTTTGCATAAAGAGAATCCCAAGGTACTACTAATACGGACGAAGCTACTATTACAATTCTGATGCAATTCATCTGATTTCTAACAAACTGTACGACTAAATTGACATATACGATGCCATACGTAACGTTTCAAGTCGCTTTTAAATATGGAAACCAAATCGCAAGACAGGATTTTCAGGAATAGTACACAAAGTTATGACTACATTCGTACACTGTAGATTATTAATTTGGAGAAAGACCTGAGAACGCGTTGGCTCTTAAAAGCAACCACACACTGCACTCATAATTATAATTATCGGTTTTCAAAGGATCCGGACGGTCTTACCTTGTTGAATGTGAAAAGCAGTCTTTTTTTAAAAATGCTGGTATGGATAGGTTTGGGTTGTAGTGGGTTTTTTAATGGTTTTTTTTAGTAGTGGTAAGTTTTTACACACACACACACACACAACACACACACACACACACACACACACACACACACACACAGAGCGAGAGGGAGAGAGAGAGAGAGAGAGAGAGAGAGAGAGAGGAGAGAGAGAGAGAGAGAGAGAGAGAGAGAGAGAGAGAGACAGAACAGACAGACAGACAGACAGACAGAGAGACAGAGACAGACAGACAGACAGACAATGACAATAGTTTATTGTGGTACGCTTTTACGCCCATTCACAAGATAAACAGTGGGAGGGGGGGGGGGGGGGGGACTGGGCACAAAACATGCATTTAACTAAGAAGAGAAAACACAATTCACAACAACCCAATTAATAATCATCCTGGCATGGATTCCATATCATAGTTTAGCAGCTGCAACACACACACACATTTTACAGGCCACGATTACTGTAGGGTTGTTTTGTTTTTCTAGCAGAGAGAAAACACTAAACAATGAACAAAATATTGCTGTTAAAGCCGTATAAGCCATCCAGCAGTCATGAGAGAAGAGAAAGCAGCAACATCAAGAGCACCCTCGCCATTACCTATACTGAGGGAAGAAGTGGAAGAAGCCATCCGCAGCTTACCAGTAGGAAAGTCCCCAGGAGCAGACAACATACCAGCAGAGCTGCTCAAGCATGGTGGCGAAACAGTCATCACACATGTTACAGCTATCTGTCAGAAGATTTGGGAGACAAAACAGTGGCCAACAGAATGGACACAATCACTCATCATACCCCTGCCCAAGAAGGGGAATTTACGCCAATGCCAAAACTATAGAACAATCAGCCTCATCAGCCACGCCAGCAAGATCATGCTCAAAGTTATTTTGAATCGACTCAAGAAGGAGGCAGAAGAACACCTTGCTGAGGAACAAGCTGGGTTTAGGGCAGGCAGGAGCACAATCGAACAGATTTTTAACTGCCACATCCTGATGGAAAAACATCTTCAACATCAGAGAGACCTGTTCCACAACTTCATCGACTTCAAGAAGGCTTTCGACAGAGTATGGCACGAAGGCCTGTGGCAGGTCCTCAGAATGTTTGGCATTGAAGAAGGACTAGTGCAAACCATTCAAGCACTATACAACACCGCAAGCAGTGCAGTCCTTCTGAACAATCAGGTCGGAGACTACTTCAAAACCACAGTTGGGGTCCGACAAGGATGCCTGTTATCTCCAGTCCTCTTTAATCTGTTCTTGGAAAACATTATGAGAGAGACCCTCCATGACTTCCACTCTACCATCTCCATTGGCGGCAGACCCCTCAACAACTTGCGGTTTGCCGATGATATTGACCTCATGGGCGGAAGTAACACAGAGCAGCAAGATCTTACGACCAGACTTGAGAACAGAGCTGGAGCATGTGGGATGGAGGTGAGCTCGGAGAAAAGTAAAGTACTTGTGAACAGCACGAGCAACGCCTCTGCTAAAATTTACATGAACGGCCAGCAACTGGAGGAGGTAGACGCTTTTAAATACCTTGGCGCTACACTCACAAAGGACGGGCGATCGACGACAGAAATCAAAGTCAGAATAGCCATGGCAACATCTTCCATGACAAAACTCACCACCATATGGAAAAGTAAAGAGATCAGTTTCCCAATCAAACTAAAGCTCTACAAAGCCCTAATTCAGACTATCCTGCTGTACGGAAGTGAAACCTGGACATTGAATGCTGAAACAGCAAAGCGAATCCAGTCATTCGAAACAAAATGCCATAGAAAACTACTGGGCATATCCTGGAGAGAACGAAAGACCTATGAATTTGTCAAGAGTCAAATAACACGGCTGGCAGATCCACAGGAACCCCTTCTCACCATCGTCAAAAAGAAAAAGCTGACATGGTTCGGCCACGTCACCCGCCACAACACTCTGCCAAAAACAGTACTGCAGGGAACACTCGAAGGTGGCAGAAAGAGGGGAAGACAGAACAAGTCATGGATGGACAACATCAGAGAATGGACCAGGATGAATGACTCGGCACTACTGCGCAGAGCCGAGGACCGAGATGGATGGAGGAGGCTTACCACGGCATCGTCTTTCGTGTCTCCCCCACGACCGCCAAGGTCACGGGTCTGATGATGATGATGAGTCATGAGAGACAGAAAGACAGACAGACAGACAGACACAGAGAGAGAGAGAGAGAGAGAGAGAGAGAGAGAGAGAGAGAGAGAGAGAGAGAGAGAGAGAGAGAGAGAGAGAGAGAGAGAGAGAGAGAGAGAGATCGAGCTCGAATGATTTATTCACAAAAAGGCCATTGGCCCATACATGATGGGGGTTGCCGAACTGCTTAGTATTTTGGTGGGGGTAAAAGCAATAGTAACGACAAAATGTTACTGTATAACAAAAAGTCAGCTACAAAAATATGACTTAGGATAACACTATCTCTCTTATTCTGAAATCTTTACACAAATATTAAGTGAGGCTGGAGAGAGAGAGAGAGAGAGAGAGAGAGAGAGAGAGAGAGAGAGAGAGAGAGAGAGAGAGACAGACAGAGAGAGAGAGACAGAGAGAGAGAAAGAGAGAGAGAGAGAGAGAGAGAGAGAGAGAGAGAGAGAGAGAGAGACAGAGAGAGAGACAGAGAGAGAGAGAGACTCTGTTTACGTAATCGTGCTTTTTAAAAAAAAAAAAAGATTTTTATTTTAATCATGAAAAACCCGACGAACCAGTTCTCCTGAAATCGTAAAAGAAAAACCCTAGCTCCCCTCTACCGCCACTGATATGACCCAGTGACTTCTATTGATGCCCCTGTAGACCCCACACTTCTTGCCAGCTACTGCCCAGAGAGGCTGCAATCTTAACACTGTGTGGGAATTTCAAGCTTATTTTAACAGCTTTTGTGTTGTAGTGTTTTGTTTTGTTTTAGGGTTTTGGGGGATTTTGTGCGTTGCTTTAAGTGGTTTTTTGGAGTGGTGGGGTCTTTCTTTTGTGTGTGTGTGTGTGTGATGGTTTTTGCTTTGTTTTGTAGTGGGGTGTGGGGGGTAGGGGTCCTTATCATTGCTTTTCAGTTTCATTCTCTTCTCAAACTCTGTGTATTCGTAAAGTATTTGAATCTCTCTCTCTCTCTCTCTCTCTCTCTCTCTCTCTGCTCGGTGGCTGCGTTGTGCTCTGCTTTGCTCTTCACACACACACACACACATACACACACACCAGAGATTATGGTGGCGAAGATGATAATGATAATCATTATTACCGGCATTATCATCATCACGATCGAATTATTAGCCAAAGCAACACTAAAATCAGCAGCCATTTAACACACATGCAAACGTGTATGTACACGAGAGTACACATACAATATAACGTGAAGTAACAACAATCGCCTTTCATGGACATAAATACGAGAGAGAAAAACATCAATAGGCGGGACCCCTGCTGTGCTGTGACCTCATTCCATAGGCTCAAAAACTGCAACAACATTTTTATATATTTTTTTTATCTGTACATGTTTCGTGTTGATATGTTCCAACTTCCTGAATGGAGACCTTGGTTTAAACATGATTTATTCCATATGCATAGAAGATAAGCAAACAAGAATACAGGAAAGGGAAAGGCATCAAGCTACAGCTTATTTTGAGCCTCACCCCATGAGGAGTTACCATTATATCATGATGCTTATGAAGACACTTGATATACATATACAACAGAGCCATTTATTTGCCATGCTTACGAAGACAAGTGACATACATATAAAATGGAGCCCTTTAGTTGCTTCCCTTAACTCCTCAGTTACCCAGCACTGTCCTACTGATAGGCCGGCCATTTTCTGTTCCAGTGTCCTTCTTCATTACTCTTCGTCAGTTCTCTTGCACATGAAATCGTCAACTCTGTGTTGTACTCTTTATTGGTCAACGTCTTACATGACGGAAGAGAGGTTTTAAATAGCTTCTATACTTTGCTGAGAGCGGTGAAAACATGTTGTGGAGACTGGCAGAATACCAAACTCAACCATTGTAAGAGACCCCACGGGAAGAGCTTTGGGAGAGCTTATTCTGTAGGGATTAAGGCTTAGAAGAGACCGAGGCCAGATTTAGAAGGCAGTGTGCCTGTTTTTAGTGACGGTGACGGTGGTGACAGTGGTTGTGGTGGTGGTAGTGGTGATCTTATGACTGGTGGATTAACTTCCATTGCATCAGCACAATGGCTCCACTGTCACTGAAAAGTGACTCGACATTTGCAGAAGGACCCATTCATTGCCACTCCATTGACCGTAATCTACTTGCTTTTTCATTGACAAAGACCAAAAATTCACTTCTATCTATCATCTGACTTTGAATCTATCACAGCGAAATTGAATCTACATCGTTCTGGCAATTTAGTCATTTTTGTGGCACAGCAGTTATTCAATGAAAATTTAATGAGAAATTGATCTGTCAACCCAACATATCCTTAAGTTCCATCAATCTCTATGTAGAAATTGGTTTCAATCTCAATAGAGTTATCGCCCTCAGTCTAAGTGATCTGATTCAACAAGATTTATGTTCATTTCCGTCAACATCAGTTAGAAGAGCCGTTCCGCTTGTATAATAGATATCTTTCTTTGGTTTGATTTTTTTTAATAGTGTGTGTGCTTTGTTGCTTTTGCTTGTTTGGGTGTTTTTTGTTGTTGTTGTGGTTGGGTTTTTAAAATTTTTTTTTAGTGTTTCCATGATTATTAAGATTGACAAAAAAGTCCAGACTCATGCACCTCAGTTTCTTTAAGGAGAGCTCGTTTATCTGACAGGATCTGACCATGCCTGTCATAGAGTGCCTCCACACAGACACAGATCCACACGTTAAAACACAACACAACACAACAACTGACTATGTCTGCCTATCTTGCATTTTCTTTAGACTTCTCAACGTTTCGCTTAACAGCGCGACCTACATCAATTCCTGGCCACGCTTTGGTAGTTCTGGACATAAGCCCGAAAAAAGCCCAGATCTAGATCTACATTAGCATGCTGTTCTGCTTTGAAGAAAAAAATGGAACTTGATGTTGTCTTCATCCATGACAAACTCCTAGCATAACAACTAAACCTGCACTCTCCTTCGCAGAGAAAAATGCTCTGAAGCAGGAGCATGGAAGCCTATCTGACAAGGTGCCTTTTTTTGTTTGTTTGTTGTTTTTTTGTTCCTAGACTAGAGCTCCGCCGTTCACCAATGGTGAGACCTTGGGTATGCGACCAGTTTTTGCCCACCATGAAGGTAGCCACATTCCACTTCAGGAAGGGTGGGGTACTTAAAAGCAGCCAAACATGATACTTCTCATCCAAAGTGTCCTTACAGTCTCATGGTGATTCCTAAGTGTAGTAAATGGGAACACACATATTCTGGCTGATCCACACTGTGTCAAAGCTGGGCAACGATCTTCAACAACAAGCAATCAGTCCCTGTGGATTTGTTGTTGTTAATGTTGGTGTTGTTGTTGTTGTTGTGGTGGTGGTGGTGGTGGTGCGCGTTCCCCAGGTTAACACCTTGGGGGTCACCTAGAATAAGGCACTCCTGACTCATTCATCCCACCTGGGAATCATTGTGAGATTGAAAGTACACACTGCATGGAAAGTTTGGCCTGTGTAACTCTTTTTCAAGTTCCTCGCCTCATAATAATAATAATAATAATGTATGGAATTTATATAGCGCTGAATCTTGTAAAGCAACAAATCAAAGCGCTCAGATTTCATTTCATACCACTTTAAGTCACGGCAGATTTCTCCGTGAAATTCGGGCTGCTCTCCCCGGGGAGAGCGGGAGAGCGCGTCGCCACAAAGCGCTGCGCCACCCTTTTTTTTTTTTTTTTTTTTTTCATAGGCAGCCATACTTCGACTTCAGAGGAATGGTTTTTTCCTCACAGACTAGTGCAGGTTGTTATGCAAAAACAGCTTTTCATGGTTAACAACACTTTCAGCATAACATTTTATAACAAAACAACATTTTAATATAAGCCTCGATCGACACCTAGCTTAGGGCAATAACTGACAAAGGTTTTGGTCTGGGCTGAAATCCTATTGGAAAGGATGTAAACATTTCCGATTTCTTCCATTGTCCCGCATCACCCCCACTAACCCTGGCGTTTTATGAGCGAGAGGGGACAGTAAAGATTATCTAAATGGAGAAACTAAAATGTTATGTGACAGAGAGAGAGAGAGAGAGAGAGAGAGAGAGAGAGAGAGAGAAGAGAGAGAGTGTGTGGTGTGTGTTGTGTATGTGTGTGTTCATGTATGTATGTATTGTATATTTGTGTGTGTATGTATGTATGTATGTATGTATGTATGTATGTATGTATGTATGTATGTATGTATGTATGTATGTATGTACGTACGTATGTATTATGTATGTATGTATGTATGTATGTATGTATGTATGTATAGTTCTTCAGTTTAACGTCCTTCCACTAAATAGTGATATCAGACGTGTGTGTGTGTGTGTGTGTGTGTGTGTGTGTGTGTGTGTGTGTGTGTGTGTGTTGTGTGAGTGAGTGAGTGAGTGTGTGTGTGTGTGTGTGTGGTGGAGAGAGAGAGAGAGAGAGAGAGAGAGAGAGAGTGTGTGTGTGTGTGTGTGTCGCGCGTGCGTGAGTTTGTGTATGTGTGTGTATGTGTGTGTGTGCGCGCGCGCGCGTGTGAGTGTGTGTGGATGTGTGTGTGTGAGAGAGAGAATGTGTGTGAAATTGTAAGTGCGTGCGCATCAGCGTATATATGTATGTGTGAGTATGCGCCTATGTATGATGTATCTATGTACCTATGTATGAATGTATGTATGTATGTATGTATGTAGGTAGGTAGGTAGGTAGGCAGGTAGGCAGGCAGGCAGGCAGGCAGGCAGGTAGGTGGGTAGGTAGGCAGGTAGGTAGGTAGGTAGGTAGGCAGGTAGGTAGGGAGGGAGGTACGAAAACAGACACATACAGACACACAAAAACCACAAGCGGTCACTCCCTGGGCAGAGGGCCAGTGAAGCAGTGAGCGGTCAGAAGAAGGGCCATCACACTAGCAAGCTCCACTGGTCAGCTATAGGGCCAGGGACAGATTTCCGCTGTAATCCCCCGCTGAATGACCACCTCACTCCCTATCACCTGACGCCAGGCCATGGCCGCACTCCAACTTTCAGTTTGGGCCTATTTCCCTACTCGATTTTTTTGTTTTAACCCCAATACATTTGAAACAGAGTAATAGAGATCTAGATCTACAGCACTTACTCTTGCATCCCCCCCCCCCCCCCCCAATTTTTTCTTTATTTTTTCTGTTTTTTGTTTGTTTGTTTTAAAGTATGTTTTTTGGTTTTTGTTTTAGTGAAAGACTTAACTCTTTGTCTCACGACTCTGTGTGATTTTGCACAAATGTGGTCGGTCTGACTTTTTCTTTTCTGTAAGTTGTCAGCAAATACTGTACTCTCTTAGTCCTTTTTGTCATCTGCTCGCCTCCGAACTACAATATTCATGGCGAGGGGTCAACACTATGGAAACACAAGCAATCTTCATAACACTTTTGATGATACTTTCCAACTTTCTCAAGACTGCCAGGTACTGCTCTATGCTCTCAATCCTCCTTCCACCCCCTCCCCCCACCCCCATAAGAAAACCCACCATCATCAACAAAACAAAACACACAAAAAAACAACAACAAATCCAAACAAAAACAATGACACAGCGCTTTTATTCATACTTTTTTTTTTTTAATTGAAATGAAGAAAAACTTCTTTCTAAGGGGGGCAGTATAGAAGACATGTGGAAGCTGCTAAAGTTGGAGTGTAGCCCAAACACAGCGGAACACCTCCCATTGAAGCTGGTGTAAATGCGCAGCCTGTGTAAATGACACGCTACACAATTTACTACTACTTCTACTACCACCTAAACCTGGCACCCAAACACCTTTTGTTATTTTTAGTACTCCAAGTCACGCTAGCTTTCTAGGGTCAGTGGGTTCGCTTCTTAGAAAACACAGAGAAAAGAAGATGGGGAGTGGGGATGGTAAAGTGTGTGTGTGTGTGTGTGTGTGTGTGTGTGTGTGTGTGTGTGTGTGTGTGTGTTGTGGTGGTGGTGGTGGTGGTGGTGGTTGTGTGCTGTTGGTGGTGGTGGTGTGTGTGTGTGTGTTTGTGTGTGTGTGTGAGAGGGTGGTATTTAAAAAAAAAATCTTTTATATCGAGGATAATGGAATAAGCACTTATGTGCTTTTTTACATCCAGTCCACGTGTGTATGCGGTTTTGTAAATTATGTCATCTGTTCCCAACGGCACACAATGGCCTACTCTTACGAAAAGCGGAACAGGATTTAACGTGTGCGCAAGATGTTCTGCGCGCGTTCGCACACGGGGCCTCGGTTTATAGTCTCATCCGAAAGACTTTTGGGGAGAGTGGAGTCTGCACTGACGTTAACTCCAGGGGAAAATATCCCCTTGAACGGGAATCGAACCCGGGTCGTCAGATTGCGAGCGCAATGTTCTAACCACTAGGCTATCCCGTCCCCCCAAGGGTGGGAGAAAGAGATAGATAGATAGATAGATAGGGAGCGAGAGAGAGAGAGTGTGTGTGTGCGTGCGTGCGTGAGTGTGTGTGTGTGTGTGTGTGTGTGTGTGTGTGTGTGTGTGTGTGTGTGTGTGTGTGTGTGTGTGTGTGTTCAAATTCATTCAAAGTCTTTTCTCTGGTTCTGATATCAGACGATGTGTTGTGTGTGTGTGTGTGTGTGTGTGTGTGTGTGTGTGTGTGTGTGTGTATGTGTGTGTACGCGCGCGCGCGCGCGCGTGCATGTGCACGCGTGCGTGTTAAATATCTGTTGTTCAATTGTTGCCCTGTTCATGTTGGTTCTGGCCAGTTTCAATATCTAAAGAGACAAAGCAAGCCTGCAGTAAACAGATCAGACTGTGGGGAGCAGAAACTCCCCCCTCTTTGCTGAAAGAGTACACCACATATGGTCGGTGGTAGGAATATCAGTAAACCCTGAATCACCGGAATCCGCCAGGTGCACTGGGATGGGCTCTGCCGGCTCAAATCGCCCAAAACACACACACACACCACACACACTATCTCTCTCTCTCTCTCTCCTCTCCTCTCTCTCTCTCTCTCTCTCTCTCTCTCTCTCTCTCTATATATATATATATATATATATATATATATATTATGGAGTCGGTCTCTACTTTCAGTTCAATCCTGTTGTTTATAGGCCTGCCGACCACAAAGAGATCAGGGCTGCCACCTCGTCAAATTTTCAATCTCAGATTAAAACTGTGCAACCATGTATACAGATTAAAACAGGGTATAAAACCACCGCTACTGTCGTTCCTTGTATCAACACCCTGGCCAACCATAAGGGTCAACTCAGGACGGGCATCACGTTTTCAACAAATGTTGCTACAATAGACCATGGGGCTCAACTCTTCCATTTTTGTCTCTGTATAACAGCACACAGACATCATGGATGAGTGTACCTGTACTCGTAACACCTGCTGTTTTGAATACGTTTATGCACAACGATATGATAACAACATTAACAAATCTGTAATGAGAACAACAACGTCAAAGCTTGCACATGCTCTTCCAATGGAAGACAACAGAAATGTAGGCTACAATGACGGAAACGAAAATACCCTTTATATATTTTTAAGATTAAACACACAACACACAAGGTAAACCGCTGCTGCTATGAAGCAAAGCCAGTTCACCATTTTAGTGCCTACGACAGCTGGGGAAACACTTTCCAACTGGACACTTAAACTGTTAAGACAAATGATTGCAACATTTAGGAATAACACACACTAGGAAGGTTTGTACCGTCACTAAACCCCACATATGGTAACCGTTTTGCGAGGTATCTCATATGTTCAGCGCGCACTAGATCTGTAAACTATAACATGAACAGTCAGAAAATACCCAATTCCACACAGAGAAAAGGAGCAACGAAACTTAACTCACCTGCGAACATTGAACATCATTTTGTCTCTTTCAGAAACTCAGGTTCGCTCAAAATCCCGTTGCCTAAATGGCACACTTCCAAACATGTCCATCTCCAATCACATTCACATAGCACAAAGAGAATTTACTCTTCTGAAAGCCTATTTTCAATAAAATCAGAGGCTTGGTATGCCTTACTCACTGTCTTGATTTCATATCCTTGCTTTATTAACGCTGAGAATCTGCTACACAACAGTGCAGAGGGAAACAAATTCCATCTAATCGCCATTACTTTTAGAATGATGTCATAACTCCGTCTAAGTCTCTTATGACGTATTCAAATGAGTTTTCGAATACTCTCTCTCTCTCTCTCTCTCTCTCTCTCTCTCTCTCTCTCTCTTCAATGTAAAGCATATCAGTGTAAAACATATATTTCAGAGAGTGCGAAGTGAAATATTTTCACTTATAAGAAGCTGTCTATAGATTAGAGATCTTTTCTTTATTGTCGTCTGATGATGACTTTGTGATCAAAACTGTTGCTAAGTTGATTGCAAAATCACAGAAATTAGGAAGGTGAGGCCTTAACACTAATAAGTTTAATATGTTATGATACAGCTAATGAAGAAATATTCAGATTACAAGAATCTCCCGTCAGGGGGAAATTCAATGGACACTTTACACATAATGACGGAAGTAGATGACCAAATTTGATTCAGTCAGTGAAAGCATTTTAGTATAGGTTTGTTAGTTCTTTGCTTCTTGTTTCTTGGTATTCAGTTTTGGAATCTATTCAGTTAGCAGCCCAGTTGATACCAGAATTCATATTGATATCCATACATAGCTCTTTTCTTTTCATAAGATTAAACGCATCATGTACTTTATCTTTTATTTATTTGTTTGTGTTCACAAAAGAAAAAAAGTATGTTCTTTTGAGCCAGAAGGCCCATAGAGCCGGAGCTTATCCCGGTTTCTGTAGCGTTAAGCGAACTGATGGTTTTTCACCACCCCTGTGACAGGACGCTAGTCTGTCGCCAGATACTTCCCCAGCAGAGCTGGTACCCACTTGTACACCTGGGTGGAGTGAGGAAAATAGGAGTGAAGTGTCTTTCCCAAGGACACAACACCGAGCCGAGCGGGGATCGAACCCGCGACCTCTGGATCACGAGTTGACCGCTTAAACCACTCGACCACGGTGCCTCCCTCTCTCTCTCTCTCTCTCTCTCTCTCAGTCCCTCTCCCAGGGTCTGTGCCCAGCATGATCTACAAGCTCGTTGTGGTCTCATTCGTGACTGCTTGACTTAATGTGTGGCTTTACCTTAGGCATGGGCTTTCCTCATTGTTCTGTGTTCTCTCTCTCTCTCTCTCTCTCTCTCTCTCTCTCTCTCTCTCTCTCTCTCTCTCTCTCTCTCTCTCTCCTCTCTCTCTCTCTCTCTGTGTGTGAGCTTCCTGCTGTCTCCACTCAATTTCGTTATATCCAGTTGATGTATCCATAATCAATATATTTGTGTTAATGTTCTT
>CM054136.1:37759996-37767496 GCA_028751875.1 Rapana venosa
TTTTGAAGGGCGCGATGACAAAATAATTATTGATCCGAGAAATTAATAGCGGCAGTAGTAGTGTTGTTCAGTGTCAGCCTACATACTTTTCTCTCTAGACTTGCTGAAATGTTTAAATGTGTGTGTGTGTGTGTGTGTGTGTGTGTGTGGTGTGTGTGTGTGTGTGTGTGTGTGGTGTTGTTTTGTGCATGCGTGCCTGCCTGCCTGCCTGCCTGCGTTGTTGTCCTTAATTTAACGTCTGTTCACACTCATTAATATATTTTTTCTTTATGTTTTATTCTTTTATATCGAATGTAATGGAATAAGCACGCATGGGCTTTTTTACATCCAGTCCCCGTGTGTATGCACTTTTGTAAATTCTGACATCTGTTCCCATCGGCACACAATGGCCTACTCTTTTGAAAAACGCAACAGGATTTACCGTGTGGGCAAGATGTTCTGCGTGCATTCGCACACGGGGTCTCGGTTTATAGTCTCATCCGAAGGACTTTTGGGGAAAGTAGAGTCGGCACTGATGTTAACTCCAGGGGAAAAATCCCCTTGAACGGGATTTGAACCTGGGTCGTCAGATTGCCTGCGCAATGTTCTAACCTCCAGGCTATCCCGTCCCCATAATTATATAAGCTGTGTGTGTGACTGTTGTTGTTGTCTTCAATTTAACGTCTGTTCACACTCGTTCATATAAGCTCTGTGTGTGTGTGTGGTCGTGCGTGCGTGCGTGCGTTTCGTGGTGCGTGGTGTGTGTGTGTGTGTGTGTGTGTGTGTATGTATGTATGTATGTATGTGTGTTGTTGTTGTTGCTTCAATTTAACGTCTGTTCACACTCATTCATATAAGCTGTGTGTGTTGTTGTTGTTGTTGTCTTCAATTTCACGTCAGTTCACACTCAGTGATAGTTGTGTGTGTGTGTGCGCGCGCACGCATCCGTACGTGTGCGTGTGTGTGTTTGTGAACGTGTGTGCGCGCGCCCGTGCACAATGATAGGGGAGATAGTTTGGGCTCAAAGGAGGGTTCGAACCCACACTTCTGGCTCTCCAGGCAGGCAAGTTACCTGTACACCACCGACCCTCACCCAAGCTAGCAGTTTGAAAGAGCTCATCCCACTCACCCTGTCCACCTAGCCAGCCTGTGTGAAGGCAGTCTGGTGTCTGGCTCTCTCCACAGCCAGGATCGACCAGATTCCCCTTCAGCAGCACCAGCCCGTGTCTGACCCGACCACACGACGGGAAGTGGGGTGAACTTGGTGCACAAAAGATTCCTGTGGAGGTCAACAACGGTCCGTCTGTTTCCAGAAGCCCTTGGTTCCCTTGTGGTCTTGTAATGGCCAGGCTTACAGTGAAGAGAGATAAGAAAAGGAGGAGGAGGGGGAGTTTGATTACTCTAGTCAGGACGGGATAGCTCAGTGATCAGAGCACTCGCTTCCCCCAAGCTAATGTCAGGCAGCATTCAGCGTGGTTACCAAGAGGATGGGTGACCGTTTGCGCACCTTGGCTTCAGTACACCTAGTTCACCCAGCTGTAAATGGGTACCTGCTCTCTTTAGGGTCATGGAAGGTAAAGCAGCGAGGGAGAGGAGATGGGCGCCGCCCTCAATATGCTGGCTCCTGGAGAAACTGAAGTCTCTGACGCCTCGCTCCCCAACGACTGCATAGGTTATGGGAACACCACCACCAAGAAACGGAGGTCTCTGACATCTCGCTCCCCAACGACTGCATAGGTTATTGGAACACCACCAACACTACCACCACCACCTCAACCAGAAACAAAGGTGACAGCCCTGCTACGGCTTCTCTGATCCGTGGGGCTATAAATACCATGATCGGATTGGACTGGACACCATTCATAACCTGCCATCCTTCCCAACTCTTGCCCACACACACACACACACACACTGTTTTTATGCTGCTATGTCTATCTCAGAGGGGCTAAAGGGCCAATCAAGCCTGTCCACTCCACCCCACTCCTTGGTGTTGTCCTCCGGCCTGTCCAGTTATCTGCCCTTCCTTCCGCTGTCATGGCGCTTAGCTTTGCAAGATGGCGGTCTATGTCAGAATATCACACAGATCAAAAGCAAGGGCAGGGTAACTGGAGTGGAGAGGAGAAAGATCAAAGGGGCTGGAGGGGGTGTTACTGGTAGCAATAAATGATAAGAGGAATGTGGTTCTACAAGCCAGTACACCTGTAAACTAATGTGTGAATGTTATGAATGCAAGCTTTTTGATTTGTTCACTTTGCAAGATTCAGCGATATGCAAATTCCATGTATTATTATTACTACTAAGACTACTTAAATTTTTTTTTTATATATATGTACGTGTGTGCGCGATCGATCGCACGCGTGCGCGCACACACACAAACACACACACACACAGAGCAGGGCAGAAAACAGTAGCAGAGAGAGAGAGAGAGAGAGAGAGAGAAGATGGGGAATGGGTGGGGGAGGGGGGGGGGGGGGGTTGGGGGGGTGGAAGAGGTAGACAGTCAGACAGTCGACCGACCGACCAACAGACAAGACAGACACAGGCAGGTACACAGCAGACACACAGAGATTGAAACCAAAGTGACCTCTTACGTTTCAACACCTACAGTGATGATGATTCATTATCATCACACGGCACGAGTGTAGATATGACGTGACATGGATGAGGCAACGTGTTCGCATCGTTTACACTGAGGATGTTTAGTAAATAATATACCACACACAAACAGTAGTGACAAAACAAAACCACTTGCACGTTTTGTCGATCTGCGTCAGTCTGATTTTTGTCGGTATGTTTCGTTTTGTTTGGCATTGTTTGTTTAGTTGGTTGGTTTTGGGGTGGAGGGTTGTTTGTTTTGTTTCACACCAAAACCTGAGGGCCAATGTCTGGCCTTCTGACCTGCTGATGAGGGACAAACCCTTTGGACCCGTGGAAGACCTTCAAGCGCACGGCAGCATTTGTCAGGGCCTCAGGAGTTGCTGTCTGAGCGTTCGACGACGAAGAAGAAAGTTTGTTTTGTTGTGCTTTTGTTATGTCTTTTTGTCGTTTTGTTGTTATTGTTTTGTTGGGTTTGGGGTTGTTGTTTGTGTGTGTGTGTGTGTATTTCGGGGGGGGGGGGGGGGGTAGAGAAAATGTCTACATTTAGTATAAACATCAGAGGCGCGAGGGACGGCAGAATGGTCAGAGCGGTGTGCTCCCCATTTGACAGCCCAGGACCCAGCCTGGTTTCCAGCCACTGCTACCCAGACGCCAATTCAAGGGGATTTTTTCCCCTGGAGTTAATACCAGTGCTGACTCCACTCGCCGGAAAATCCTTCAGATGAGACTTTGTACCGAAGCCCCGTGTGCAAACACACACGGGACATCTTGTGCACCCATTAAAACCCGTTCCGCTTTACGGAAAAGTAGGCCATTCGAGCCTGCAAGAACGGAATGGACTACACACACACACACACACACACTACACACACACACACACACACACACACACACAACACATATATATATGACAGAGAGACTGCATGGACACTGGTGCCATGTTTATACATTATTCCTGAAATCAAAATGCAACTTTCTAAACAGTGGGCTTAAACGGTCGCATGCACACAAAAAACTACAACAAACCCCCCAAAATCTCACCATTGGAAAACAGCGGAGCTCTAACCCAGGAACAAACAAACCAACCAAAAAAAAGCCCAAAAGAAACCTCGATTGGCTCAGACCCAAAGTGCTGTCAGTGACTGGCAGAAGCAAAGCAGCAGACTTCCATCAACACGCTAGGTTACTTTCTAGAATGTGACGGTTGTCTGCTGCAATGACTGCTAGGCCTTAGCTCTTAGAATAACATCCTGCAGTCTCCTTTAAAGGAGAAAATCTACACCACGGAGTATGGCTACCTCAATGACAAGTTACTTGGTAAGGGAAGTTGGTGGGGGGGGGGGGGGGGGGGGGGGAGGGGGGGAGGGGGGGGGGGAGGTAGCCTGATGGTTGCAGCATTGCACTTCGCGATCTGACGGCCCGAGTTGGAGTCACCAACAAGACGCCCATTCCAAGAGATTTTTGTCACTGGGGTTAACATCAGTCTGTGGTTTTGTTAATTTTTTTCATTCATTCCCACCGGCACATAATGGCCTACTCTTCCGAAAAGGCGGAACGGGTTCTAAAGTGGGCGCAAGATGTTCTGCGAGCGTTGTTCGCACACAGGACTACAATCAATAGCCTCATCTGAAGGACTTTTGGGGCTGTGAAGTCGACATTGATATTAAGTCCAGTAAAAAGTGTGTGTGTGTGTGTGTGTGTGTGTGTGTGTGTGTGTGGTGCACCTACGTGTATGAACGTACTTACTGACAAAAAGCTCCTGACGCCCAATCAGTGCGATACCCATACCAATCAACTTTAGCCAAGATATCCTGTTCATGATGAGTGTCACGACTGAGTGCCTGCGATGAGGAGGATGAGGATGAGGAAGATGAGGATGAGGATGATGATGAGGATGATGAGGATGACCTTGCTGTGGCTGTGATGGAGTTGCTGTTTCTGGCAGGAGCATGGATCAGGGGGTCACCTGAAGCTCTCCGCTTTTCCTCCCGTTTGTCCCCCGGAGGCCCATTAAGGGAGATTGGCAGCGAGCTGTCGTTCAATATTTCAACCTGGAGTCGTGTTGTGTTCAGTGAAGTGTTCCGCTCGGGCAAACTTGGCATGGCTGTATTTCGTTTTGTGGTGCACCGTGCGCGGTTCAATACTAGTGACAGACAGTAGTGTGTGTGTGTGTGTGTGTGTGTGTGTGTGTGTGTGTGTGTGTGTGGTGTGTGTGTGTGTGTGTGTGTGTGTGAGAGAGAGAGAGAGAGAGAGGAGAGAGAGAGAGAGAGGAGAGGAGAGAGAGAGAGAGAGAGAGAGGAGAGAGAGAGAGAGAGAGAGAGGGGTATGGACATGATAGATTAATTTAACTGATGGAGTAGACAGACAGACAGAACACACACACAAGTTTTCACAGGTAGATAAATCTGCTGGATCTAAAGATACCCACAATCACAGGATGCCCAGTTACAGGAGACTCAGCCTGCCGCCTGCCATTTTCCACCTAGATACCGTGCTAACCCCCCCCCCCCCCCCCCCCCCCCCCCACCCCCCACCCCCCCAAATCTCTTACCCATCCCACCTAGTCCCTCCTCTCTCTCTGTCTCTCTCTCTGTCTCTCTGTCTGTCTGTCTCTCTCTGTCTCTCTCTCTCTTCTCTCTCTCTCTCTCTCTCTCTCTCTCTCTCTCTCTCTCTCTCTCTCTCTCTCTCTTCTTCTTCTTCTTCTTCTTCTTCTTCTTCTTCATCATCTTCATCATCATCTACACCTTTCACTTTCAGCATCTTCCTGTATCATCCATTGAGGCATTTTTCCGTCTGATGATTACCAGTAAACGTGTCCTAGTTCAGCCTACTAGAAACCATACCCACCTCACGAACAACCTGTCTTTGGAGGCAAGACAACAACAGAACTGTTTTACTTGTTTTTATAAAAGAAAAGTAACAAAAAATAAATGTTTTTTTCTGTGACATACATACAAAATTACAGGATGTAAATGCATAATAACAAGCTCATATGAAAGTGTGCATGCTACTGTGAACATCTTTTTCCTTTTATCTATTTAAACAAACAAACAAACAAAAAGCCCTGTTTCAATTTGTAAATAGTTTTAATCTGACATTTAGAACTTTTCCGAGGTAACAGCCCCTGAAACAGACCCTGTGGTTGGCAGGGAGGGCTTATAAACAGGATTGGATTAGATTGGATAGGATTGAATCCTTTGAACTCATCCCAACCTCCTCCCTTCTTATCTTTCCCTCTTTCCTCCTCCCATTTACCACTGCAGGGAAAGGTGAGAGGAGAGATAAAATTCTGAGGTCGGCATTGATACTGCAGGAAGATAGCAGCCAGGTCACCTTCATCAGTTTACACACACACGCGCACGCGCATACACACACACATACCAAACACACACATGCACACAGATATCCTTGATACACACACATACACATATCTTACACCACACACACACCACACACACACACACACACACACACACACACACACACACACACTGCAACCATCTTCAGAAAGTGACTGGGTGTATAGTTGTTATTTTCTGCAAAGAACAGTCAGTGAGACTGATACAGTGAAACTAGAACGCGGTGTTGTATTTCTGTTTAATACATGTCAAGGTTAAGATCCTGGGGAACGTAATAAACAACACACACACTCACACACAGTACACACACACACCCACTCACACACAGTACACACACACACACACACACACACACACACACACACACACACACAGTACACACACACACACACAGTACACACACACACACTCACACACAGTACACACACACCACACACACACACACACACACACACACACACAACACACACTCACACACAGTACACACACACACACACACACACACACACACACACACAGTACACACCAACACACACACACACACACACACACACACACACACACACACTCTCTCTCTCTCTCTCTCTCTCTCTCTCTTAAGTAGGTGTGTAACATCCAATATAACTTGCTAAGTTAATCTCTCTCTCTCTCTCTCTCTCTCTCTCTCTCTCAACACACACACACGCACACACACACACACGCACGCACGCACGCACACACACACACACACACACACACACACACACACACACACACACACACAGAGGCGCACACAGATAGTGCGCAACACGTGTGTGTGGGTACTCTGTGTGTGTGTGTGGTGTTGTATGTTGTGTGTGGTGTGTGTGTGTATGTGTGTGTGGTGTGTGTGTGTGTGTGTGTGTGTGTGTGTGTGTGTGTGTGTGTGTGTGTACTCTATGTGTGTGTACTCTGTGTGTGTGTGTGTACTGTAGTGTGTGTTTTGTGTGTGTTTGTGTGTGTGTGTGTGACTCTGTGTGTGTGTACTCTGTGTGTGTGTTTGTGTGTGTGTGTGTGTGTGTGTGTGTGTACTCTGTGTGTGTGTACTCTGTGTGTGTGTACTCTGTGTGTGTGTGTGAGTGTACTGTGAGTGTGTGTGTGTATGACTAAAACCAGCAAACAAACGAACAAGAGAAGCATAATATATTTTATTTTTCGAGTCCTTGTAACACAAACAAATAACAAACCTTCGCCAAGCTCCAGTCAACTGAGGGGGAGGGAGAGGGGGGAAGATATTTCTCAAAACAGAGAGAAGGGGGAGGGGAGGAGGGGAGTATGTTAGCAGGAAAATATTAAACTGTTGTAGATTGCCGGGCTTTCTCAGCGTCCTTGGCAAAAGGTGTCGTGTTCTCTTTTTTCTTTTTTTATTTCTGTCTCCCCCCCCCCCCCCCCCTTTCTTTCTTTCTTTCTCGTTCTTTTTCTGTCTTTCTTTCTCCCTCTTTTCGCTCTTTTAATTTCTTTCTCGTTCTTTTTCTGTCTTTCTTTCTCGTTCTTTTTCGTTCTGTCTTTCTCGTTCTTTTTCTGTCTTTCTTTCTCGTTCTTTTTC
>CM054136.1:37772496-37784996 GCA_028751875.1 Rapana venosa
TTCATGTTAAGATCACTATTATTTGTGTGTTGGTTATTACTATTTTGTACACACATGAGCACGCACACGCATGCATGCAGGGACACACACACACACGCACATGCACTTACACAAAGTAGATCTCTCCCCCACCCCCTCTCTCTCTCCTCCCCTCCCCCTTCTCTCTCTCTCTCTCTCTCTCTCTCGCTCGCTCGCTCGCTCTCGTATTCAGTCTCCTATTTTAGGTTTGTCTAGTATCACTTTAAGTGGAAAGACGTTAAAATTGAAGACTTACTTACTTACTTGCCCACAGTACATCCCCACTCTCTCGGCCAAGTGGGCATAAGGACAGTCAGCGTTGGAGATGTTCTCCAAAGGCCAACCAGCCCCCAGGGCTGCAGCACATAAGGACTGTGCGAGTCAAGCCTCCGAGTCAGAGAGTCATAGTCGATCACTAAAGACTAAGCTGTAAAGTGCAATTCCATGAGTGGGAAAGCCACTGGTCATACAGCCTCTCACTTTGCTGTTGCCCCCAGCGTCAATGGTTTAATCAAGAACTGTGATAAAGCCCAGGCGCAGTTAGTATTGTTAAATATACACTTATCTTTTTAAAATCATGTTGTCGTTGTTGAAGGAGGGTTTTCCCTTGTTTTGTTGATAGTCCCTAATCAGGGCGAGGGCCGGATGAAATAAAAGGTATGCGCATGTTTATTCTGTTACCCTTGAAAAAAAAAAAAAAGATTCATTTATTCATTCAAAGATTCTCTCTCTCTCTCTCTCTCTCTCTCTCTCTCTTCTCTCTCCTCTCTCTTTCTCTGCTGTGTGTGTGTGTGTTCGCGCGCGTGTGTGTGTGTGTGGTTGTTGTCAGTGTGTGTATGTGTGTGTGTTGTGTGTTGCCAGTATGTGCTCGTGTGTGTGTGTGTGTGTGTGTGTGTGTGTGTGTGTGTGTGTGTGTGTGTGTGTGTGTGTGTGTGTGTGGTTGTTGTCAGTGTGTGTATGTGTGTGTGTGTGTGTGTGTGGTTGTTGCCAGTGTGTGCTCGTGTGTGTGTGTGTGTGTGTGTGGTTGTCTGTGTGTGTGTGTGTTGTCAGTGTGTGTGTGTGTGTTGTCAGTGTGTGTGTGTGTTTCCAGTGTGTGTGCGTGTGTGTGTGTGTGGATGACAAAGTCCACAGTCGGTCGCAGAGACCCAGCCGGTCCCCATCATAATAGAGGTTTTTTCCTGGAGTTCTGCTGGGCTGGGCCACGTCAGGTTCCTCAGAGGCCCAGTTTTCATAGGAGATGTAAAAACTGACGAGGTGACACCCCGATATGGCCTCTGTGGTCAGCGGGTCTATAAACAACAAGATCAGATTAAGGTGACCCTACACTACACTATAATTGAAACGAAGTTTTTCTGTCAGAATAAATGAATATTTTTTTTTAATAATATTTTTATTATTTTTAAAATGAACGAATAAATAAATAAAACGATATTTGTGAGAAAATAAAGTCTATTCACAAAATAATTCTTCACGATCACAGCATACCACCTGTGGGTTTCTGATGTCGTTTTCAGGGGTCTCTCAGCAGGAGGTCCTGGTTTATGACCTGTCCAGAAAAACTAGTGCCTGCTCTCTGCTATAACGAAGAAAGAAAGAAAGACAGAAAGAAAGAAGCAGCACACTTCAATAAAATTGATCAATAAATAAACAATAGACACTCCGGTAACCTCCATCACAATCATATTGCTAATGGAGGGATTTTTCCATCAACAAATGATATGAAAATATTACGTGGTAGGGGTGTGTGTGCTTATTTTTTAAATTATTTTTTATTTTAATTTATTCTTTTATATGGAAAATAATGCAATAAGCACTTATGTGGTTTTTTACATCCAGTCCCAGTGTGTATGCGGTTTTATAAATTCTGTCATCTGTTCCCACCGGTACCGGTGTGTGTGTGTGAAATTCGATACGCATATGAATAGACACAAAAACAAACAACAACAAATCCCCTAAAAAAACAAAACAAGGATTTTAAAAAAAGTCCAATTTTCTATTTGCAAATTAAGTGAAATATGACATCAGCAGTGTGTGTGGGTGTGGGTGTTTGGGTGTGTGTGTGTGGGGGGGGGGGGGGGGGGGTATATGTATGTGTGGGGGGGGGGGAAGGGGGGGGGGTGCGTGTAGAAACAAATGCAAACAAGGAGGATTCAAAAAGAAAGAAGCTGGCAAATAAGATGTATAGAGAAGTAAAATGAAACTAAGTTCAAAAGCTATTGTTCTCAAATATTAACCTGATTAAACCTCAATGCCTGTCACTTCCGGAGAGATGAAAGGGACATAACTGGGCTTTACATCAGTCTTTTTGTGTCTATGACGTGCACAATAAAGATGATAGGTCTTGTGTTTGTGAATAATTCATGAGTAGTGTCATGTCATCGTGACATCATTTGCTTGTCATAACTTTCATGAAGACCATTGCATATGATTGAACTGTGTACTATACTACACTGCATTGCACTGCGTTCTATTGTATTGTATCGTATTGTTCACAACTCAGAGCAACAACAAATTCGACTACACGTAAACTTGTAAAAGTATCCTTTACATATGTTTACCGAAAGTAGGATTAAAGAAACAAAACAAAAACCAAAGACACGTTTGAAAATGTAAAAAGAAATTCAGTTGTGTTTAAATAAAACAGGAATACATTTTTACAAGATTTTTGGTTGGTTGAAAAGTCGAAAGTAAAACTAGGCGCACTCCACAAAACTACTTGTATGTCATCCTCTTTTTTTCTTTTTACCTGAATTATATCATTCTTGGGGAAGTCATTGGGGCATCAGGACCATGATGGTCTAGTGGTTAGAACATTGCGCTCGCAATCTGACGGCCCAGGTTCGATTCACGTTCAAGGGGATATTTTTCCCTGGAGTTAACATCAGTGCCAACTCCACTCTCCCCAAAAGTCCTTCGGATGAGACTATAAACCGAGGACCCGCGTGCGAACGCACGCAGAACATCTTGCGCACACGTTAAATCCTGTTCCGCTTTTCGGAAGATTAGGCCATTGTGTTCCGGTGGGAACAGATGACAGAATTGACAAAACCGCATACACACGGGAACTAGATGTAAAAAAGCAATAAGTGCTTATTCCATTATCTCTCGATATAAAATAAAAAAATAAAAAAAAATAAATAAAAGGCTCAGGTTCGAGCCACCACCGAGACCAACTAACTACCAGCTAACTATGGCCAGCTAAGAGAGCTAATCAGTCATTAACAGCCAGAGACCTCCCGGAGAGGCTTGTTCTCTGACACAACCCCGCCATCCATGCCTCCAGCCCTGTGCTGGTATGGGTCATAGATTCTCCTCCCCAGGGGATGGTCGGGACAACGTGACCAGCGGCATGCCAGTCTTTCTCCACACCAACCAGTCTGGTGATCATCATGATGTTTACAGCCCCGCAGAGCTGACCTGACCCAGAGACCATTTCTGTGCTGAGCTGTCTGCAGTATCCTTAAATGATTCTCTTGTCCCTAAATGTCTTGAGGCCTTCAACTGTGAGAATTTGCTCCAAACGCACAAGAAATATATATATTTTTTAAACTAACACATCGTTTTCTATTAACACAATGTATGAAAACATGACCCGAAAATATAGCCAATAAAAGATATGATATAAATATGAAGCTTCAGTCGATACTGCTAACGAGAAACGAGTAGGCCTACTCCCCAATTTCCTAGGAAAATCTGTTGTTTTACCGATTCGTACGCTGACAAAGACAATAGGAATGGTCAGATTTGGAATCGTTTGGCTTGTGGTTTGCAGTCTGTGCATTGACAACCAGCCCACCTGGGGAAGCAAAGGAGATGGCCAGTTGCCACAGGAGGTTTCGAGACCAAGGGAGAGGGAGGAGTTTTTAACTCCAGTTGAGCCTGTCCACTTTACAACAATAACCTCTTTACCAAACACACACACACACACACACACACACACACACACACACACAACACACACCAACCATAATCAGTCTATCTCCACTGTGCTTCATGATTATTAGGGTGTCAAGAATGTTTTTGACCTAGCCGCAATTGAACTCGCCAAGAAAAAAATCTGACATAGAGAGAGAGAGCAACTATTTTCCTACTATTTCGGTAGAAAATTCGGTGTGTGTGTGTGTGTGTGTGTGTGTGAAGTGGATGGGCGATCGGTTGACGTACTACCATATACACTATCTTATCGATTGTACATCTTCTTTTTTTATTTTTTAAAAATCATTTGATGATAATTGATTGGTTGTTCTGCCAATTCGATTGAACGATTAGTTTATGATAACAGGAAGGTTAACCGTGATCTCTGCTGACTTCTTTTGTTTTGCTTGCTTGCTTTTGTGTTTGTTGGTTTTGTGTGTGTGTGCTAGTCTTGCAGTCTTGGTGTTTTAAAACTAGATCACCTCCTCGATCTATTGGTTTAGTATATTCAGATACTGTTGTTGTGGCACCTTAAAGAGATGCAAGCAGTATAGGAGGCCACATGTGCGTCGTTATGCAATCATCACTGATAAAGAAATGCTTCTCTTTTCGGAAATAGCCACTTCTGGTTGAAGGGACTGTCATATTGCATTTTATTGTATATCACTTTCAGTCACGGCAGACTTCTCTGCGTAAAGTTCGGGCTGCTCTCCCCGGATGACGAATAATGATAATGAGGATGACGTAATGATGCTCCCTGGAGGGGAGAGCACGTCGCTACAAGAGCAGCGCCACCCATGGATTTGTTGCTTTCTTTTTTTCTGTTTGCATTTATTTGTAGTTGTTTCCCTCTCAGAGTGGCTTTTTAACACAGAATTTTGCCAGAAACAACTCTCTTTTTGCCGTGGGTTCTTTTACACTGCGTTGAATGAGTGTTGCACACGGAACCTGGTTGTTGTTGTTTTTATCTTATCCGAAAAGACAAACAACCAGACCACCACTGGATGTGTAGTATTGCACGCAGGACCTCTGTTTATTGTTTTATTCCAAATACTAGCACCCAGACCACCACTCAAGGTCAAGTAGATGGGGGTTTTGTAAAGGTAATGCGTTTCTGTTTCTGGCAGGTGTGTTACCTCTAGACCACCATCCACTAAGACAGTGTTCCATGTCCTTAAAGAGTTAGTGGCGTGTAGCCTACCTGAACACACCAATTCATCATGGAGGTGTGTGTTTGTGTCTTGTGTATGTGGTGTGCGTGGCGTGTGTGTGTGTATGTGTGTGTGTGTGTGTGTGTGTGGTGTGTGTGTGTGTGTGTGTGTGTGTGTGTGCTGGTGTGTGTGCGTGCGTGGAGTGTGTGTATGTGTATGCGTGCGTGTGTGGGTTTGGTCGTGGGTATGGGTTGTGGTGTATGTGTGTGGTGTGTTCGTGTGTGTGTGTGTGTTATGTTTGTTTTTATTTGTTTTGTTTGCGGGTTTTTTGCTTGGTTGGGATTTGTTGGGGGGGGGGGGGGGGGGGGGGGGGGTAGTACTTTTTGTGAGTTTTTTGTGTTTTTATTGTTGGGAGGCTTTTTTGCGTGGTAGTGGTGGTGGTGGTAGTGTGTGTGTGTGTGTGTGTGTGTGTGTGTGTGTGTGTGTGTGTGTGTGTGTGTGTGTGTGTTATTTGACTGTGTCTGTATCTCTGTGTGTTGTCTGTCTATCTGTCGATCTCTCTATTCTGTATGTATGTGTGTGTCTCTCTGTCTTCCTGCTGTCTGTCTCTCTGTGTCTATATGTCTGTGTATATTTAGGAGTGAGGGGTGGGAGGGGGGGGGGGCCTTGTTTTCCCCCCTTTATTTTCCTACCCTTCAGTGGTTTTCCATCGACCAATATTCTTTCTACCCATCCACTTATGCTTGTTGCCTCCATGAAATAGACATCAAATCAGCCAAGCGAGACGTGTGGCTTCCCTTGTGGAGGCAATGTTAAAACCACAACAAACCCCTACTGGCAAATAGGAAACAACAACATGTTCATGTCGACGCTGTTTACAGGTACCTTCAGGGCTGCCTCTATGACAGCTACAGAGCATTTGAATACTCTAAAACACACAGGCGCGCGGGCGCGCGCACGCACGCATGCACACACACACACACACACACACACACACACACACACACACACACACACACACACACACACACATACAAGAGATGGGATAACCTGGTGGTTAGAACATTGCGCTCACAATCAGACGACCCGGGTTCAAATCCCGTTCAAGCGGATATTTTAATAATAATAATAATGTATGGAATTTATATAGCGCTGAATCTTGTAAAGCAACAAATCAAAGCGCTCAGATTTCATTTCATACCACTTTAAGTCACGGCAGATTTCTCTCCGTGAAACTCGGGCTGCTCTCCCCGGGGAGAGCGGGAGAGCGCGTCGCCACAAGCGCTGCGCCACCCTTTTTTTTTTTTTCATGTCTGCAACTGTATTTGTTTCCCTATCAGAGTGGCTTTTTTCTAAGAATTTTGCCAGGGACAACTCTCTTGTTGCCGTGGGGTTTTTTACGTGCGCTAAATAATTACGTGTAACACACGGGACCTCGGTTTATCGTCTCATCCGAAAGACTAGCGCCCAGACCACCACTCATGGTCTAATGGATGGGGGGAAAGTTTCCGGTCCAAACGGGGTACGAACCGCCGCACACTTCAGACCCGGACTTTTTCGCTTTCTAGACAGGCGCGTTACCTCTAGACCACCGATCCACCCCATATTTTCCCTTGGAGTTAACATCAGTGCAGACTCCACTCTCCCCAAAGTCCTTCGGATGACACTATAAACCGAGGCCCCGTGTGTGAACGCACGTAGAACATCTTCCGCACACGTTAAATCCTGTTCTGCTTTTCGTAAGAGTAGACCATTGTGTGCCGGTGGGAACAGATGACAGAATATTTTATGAAACCGCATACACACGGGGACTAGATGTAAAAAAGCACATAAGTGCTTATTCATTTATCCTCGATATAAAAGGATAAAATAAAAGTAAAAATAATAATAAATAAAAACACGAAAAGGATGAATAGTCAAGTGTGTGTGTGTGTGTGTGTGTGTGTGTGTGTTGTGTGTTGCGCGCGCGCGCGCGCGCGCACGTAAGTATTGTGTATTGGATTTAATCTTAAACAGTAAAATATATATATATATATATATATATATATATATATATATATATATATATATATATATTCCTGTCGGCTACTTATCACGATCTGCCTCCGTCCTGCCTTTCAGTCTGTTTTTGTGTCTGTATGTCTGTCCGTCTGTCTCTCTGTCTGTCTACTCCATCACTTAATCTCTCTGTGCATACTTACCTGTCAACCCTCCTCTTACCATCGATCTTTTTAGCGTTAAAGTGGCTTTCCTGTCTACCTCCTTCACCCGATTGCCTGCGTGCGTGCGTGCGTGTGTGCGTGCGTGCTTGTATACGTTCATGTATGCATGTGCCAGCGTGTGTGTGAATGGATTCGATCATGCATGTCCGAGTCCTTGGACTGTGAATATGAGAGCAGGAACAGGGGACACAAGGGGGTGGGGGGTAGATATGAAAGGACTTTACTCTTCACAGCTTCACGTTTCAGTGGTCAGAAGAATCAGCCGTGCAGTGGTCGATAATGTGGACTTCATTATTTATGAAAACCATTATGTATATAGTGGGGGTTCCACCATCCAGAGGCTTGTTTAGATAACACTACTTTTCGAACTTGTAGTTTTCTAACGAAAATGTGGTAGCTGAACGAGAAAAAGGGGTGGCTATAGTGCGTAAGTTTGTGACATATTTTTTCCTGTTCTGGTGCTAATTGAATAGTGCGTAAGTATGACATCTCTCCTTTTCTGATCCTAAAAAAGAGCGGGCAGTATGACGCATCTCTCCTTTTCTGATGCTAATTGAATAGTGCCTAAGTATGGCACATCTCTTCTTTTTCTTTTGTAATTGAATAGTGCGTAAGTATGACACATCTCTCTTTTTCTGATGCTAATTGAAGTTCACTTCTGTTGGAATCAATCACCAAGAAGCATTTCTATTCCAGCTTTTTTTTTTCGAATGTTTCGTTATTGCTTGCTAAATACCAAGAGTTATCTATGGACTGTTGCTAAAACGGTCAGCAGTGATGCTAAGGATAGTGGTGTGGTAGAAAAGTCAGTCCTGTTGACATGAGACAATTAATTATATTATTACCAGTTAGTAGGTTTCTGTCAATTGGATATCATAGTGACCTTACTTTTAATTATTGTTCCGTCTACTATCCCTACAGTGAAAAGCCAATAAACAAAAGGTTTGTATATTCGTTACTAATGAACTAAGCAAGAACCAACAAAATCCAGTTAGAAAAAGAAAAGACAGTACTCTTTCTGTTTAATCCTAAATCATTCATCTTCTTATTTTACACTTTTAGAAAAAAATCCTTTTCTAAGCAACAACAATAAGGACATCAACAAATGTGACTATTGCAGTTTTCGTTTTCAATTGCAGCTGTGTTGTTTCATACATTTCTACCATGACTACGCCCCTGCAACAGCAAAAAAAGTGAACAGGTAACATCACCTCCAGAAGGGAAATCACCTCCTGATGCAGAAGGTGGCAGCATAGCCTAAAGTCAGCTCGGTACCGGAAGCAGTTGAAACAACTTCCGGAGTCAACAAGTACCACCGACACAAATCAACCCGGAAATCACTAACAGAGCACACTTCCGATGACCATGGAACACAGTGCAGGTTACTGAAATGTAACAGCCTGCCGGTTTTGTAGCTGTGGGCAGATCTCTTTCCTCCCGAACGTTTCCTCTTGTTTTCGTACTATAAAACTAAAACAAACAAAGAAAACAACATTTAAAAAATTTTTAAAAGATAAACCCACCAAAAATTAAAACTCGGAAGCTTCGCATTCCTGCCATTGTTGTTGATATTCGGTTTTTGTGTTGCTGGTTGTTTAGTTTTTTTGTTTATTTCTTTTTCTTTTTTTTTGGGGGGGGGGGGGGGGTTGGTTGGGGGGAGAGGTTGATTTTGTTTTGGTTTTTTAAAATGGTTGTATTGTTTTGTCTAACATTCACTTTTTTGGGGGGGGGGGGGGGGGGGGGGGGGGGGGGCAAGTCATCAGTCATTCCATGCCTGCACAGCACTCTAACCCACAGTGACATGTGTCGGGCACAGAGGATGCTGAGGTATCCATGACAGACTTGACCCTCCCTCCCTCCTTCCTTCCCTCCCTCCCTTCCTGCTGTCCCCCCACCTTCCCAGTTGTGGTGGTGGTGGTGGTGGTGGTGGTGGGAGGCTGGGTGGTTTGTTTGTTTGGTTGTGTTTTTTTCTGTTTGTTTCGTTTTGTTTATCTTTGAGACCAAGGGCTTTGTTACGTCAGTCAAGTAGTCAACAAGACGTTTCAAGGTGTCTTGCGCTTTTTTTGACACTAGCAGTGGCAGGACATGTTTTCGCTTCCCGCTATTCTCCTGGTTCCCACGATGTGAACTTTTTGGTGTTGCGGTTGTGAATATGGTGGTGGTTGTGGTGGTGGTGGTGGTAGTTGTAGTTGTTGTTGTTGTGTTTGCCAAAGTTGTTGTTGTTATTGTTCTTGTTCAGTTTTTTTGTTTTTTGCTTTGTGTTCCAGTTCTCATCGATCAGACCATTGTTGTTGCAGTTTTTAAGGTGGTGGTGGTGTGGTGGTGGTTATGTTTGCGGAGGTTGTTGTTCTTATTGTTGTTGTTTTTGGTGGTGGTGGGGGGGGGGAGTCTTCCAGTTCACATGGAGGATACCTTGTTGTTGTTGTTGTTTTGATGGTGGTGGTTGTTATTCTATGTCCCAGTTCTTTTCTTCTTCTTTCTCTTTTTCTTCTTCTTCTACTTCTTCTCCTCCTTCTCCTCCTCTTCTCCTCCTCCTCCTCTTCTTCCATTTTGTTATTGCCGTCATCCTCTTCATCTTCCTTTCTTTTATCTTCACCCCCTTTCTCCTCTTCTATCTTTCTCCTCCCCCCCCCCCCCCCCCCCCCCCCCCCCCCCCTTTTTTTTGTTGTTGTTGTGTTTCTCTTTGCTTCTGCCTTATTTTTCTCCCTCCTCCTCTCTTCCTCCTCCTCTTCCTCTTCTTCTTCCTCCTCCTCTTCCTCCTCCTCTTCCTCCTCCTCCTCCTCCTCCTCATTATCATCACTACCAGTAGTAGCAGCAGAAGCATCACCATAACTTTAATCATCAGTCACCAACCGAATGTACTGCATGGTATAATGTCACTCCAACTCCTTCCAGATGTATTTGACACACAAGCATAACACATAATGATAACGACATAAGAATGACAGCAAAGAGTCACATCTAACAACAAACAAAACAACAATTGCACTGTTGTTAACGTTGGGTCCTTGCCCCTTACCCTTACCCTCCCCCTCACTCCCCCCCTCCCCCTCCCTCAACTCCTCCCGTTTCCGGTTTGTTCTTCTTTGGTTTGTGTGGTGTGTGTGTGGGGTGGGGGGTGGGGGTGGGGGGGGGGGGTGTATGTGTTGTGTTGTGTTGTCGGTGTGTGTGTGTGGTGTGTTGTGGTGTGTGTGTGTGTGTGTGTGTGTGTGTTGTGTTGTGGTGTGTGTGTGTGTGTTGTGTTGTGTATGTATGTTCATACACACACATGCATGTGCGCGCACACAAACAAACACACACCCATCCACACACACACCCACGCGCGCGTGCGTGCGCGCGGGGGACATTGTTTTTTATCCACATAGGGTTTGAGTTGGTGTGAGACTGATGATAGGGAAAAGCTGTTCACCCTGAACTTCAGTGATCATTGTCAGGGCAGATGGTCAACGAGATTACGTTTAGCATTGTGTGTGTGTGTGTGTGTGTGTGTGTGTGTGTGTGTGTGTGTGTGTGTGTGTGTGTGTGGTGTTGTAGGCCTACTTACTTCTAGAGCGATGAAAAGTGGTGTAGTGTGGAGTGATATAGAGTGATGGAGTGGAGTGGAGTGGAGTAAGGAGTGGAGTGGAGTGGAGTGTGTTATATGAATTGAACTAAAAGGGTATGGTATGGCATGGTATGGTATGGCATGGTATGGTATGGCATGGTATGGTATGGTATGGCATGGTATGGTATGGCATGGTATGCTATGCTATGCTATGCTATGCCATGCCATGCCATGCCGTGCTGTGCTATGCTATGCTATGCTATGCTATGCTATGCTGTGCTGTGCTATGCCATGCTGTGCTGTGCTATGCTATGCTATGCTATGCTATGCTATGCCATGCCATGCCATGCCGTGCCGTGCTGTGCTATGCTATGCTATGCTATGCTATGCTGTGCTATGCTATGCTGTGCTATGCTATGCTATGCTATGCTATGCTATGCCATGCTGTGCTGTGCTATGCTATGCTATGCTATGCTATGCTGTGCTGTGCTATGCTATGCTATGCCATGCTGTGCTGTGCTATGCTATGCTATGCTATGCTATGCTATGCTGTGCTATGCTATGCTATGCTATGCCATGCTGTGCTATGCTATGCTATGCTATGCTATGACATTACCTGGTTTGAGCGACTTTGTCTTGTGTTTTTTTTCTGTACAGACTTCTATTATGTAGTGGATCGGTGGTCTAGAGGCAACGCACCTGTCTAGAAAGCAAAAAGTCCCGTTTCAATTCTGTTTGTACCCGAACCTCCACCCTCCCCCAGTGGTAGGTAGTGTGGGTGCTAGTGTTTCGGATGAGACGATAAATTGAGGTCCCGTGTGCAACTGGCATTAAGCGCACGTAAAAGAACCCTCGTCAACAACAGTTGTCCGTGGAAAAATTCTGTAGGAAATAGCCGCCCTGATAGGGAAACAAATACACATGCAGATGGGAAAAGCGAAAAAAATAATGGGTGGCGCTGCTCTTGTGGCGACGCGCTCTCCCCCAGGGGAGGGCAAACCGAATTTCACGCAGAGAAATCTGCCGTGACTTAAAAGAGGTGGTATACAAAAAATAGTTTTTAGTGATTGGTAGTTTAGTTTTTGAACATATAATTATAGTCATCGGGAAGGCACTCCGCATGAGGAATCTAAATAATCTGAATAAATAAATAACAATTGAACCGCTTGTAGGTAGATTAGTGTTAAAGCTCGAATTCCCACAACCCCAAGAAACACACTCACGCACACACACACACAATCGCACGCACACATACGCACGCACACACGCACGCACACATATACACACATACGCACGCACACACACACGCACGCAAGCACGCGCGCGCGCGCACGCACGCACACATACATACATATACACATATGTGTGCGCGTGCACTCAGCACGTACCAACGACTACATATCAACAACATTTGGAAATGTCCTCCTTTATCAAAACAGAGCAAACCCCACACAATGATAGCGCTACCAGGGCAGGAGTCTTCTGACGTACATTGATGCTCTCTTTGCACTGGTGGATGTTGCCCCTGCATTAATTTTGGGGTGTCCATAAAGCATGGGGACGGGATAGCTCAGTGGTCGGAGCACTCACTTTCCCCCAGCCAAGTTAAGCAGCGTCGAGCGTGGTTACCAGTTGGATGGGTGACCGTTT
>CM054136.1:37802496-37812496 GCA_028751875.1 Rapana venosa
CTGATTCATGTACCTACACTCTCTGTCTCTCTGTCTCTGTCTCTCTCTATCTCTATCACGTTTCTCTCCATTCAAAAAAAGAAAGGAAAACAACAGACAAAATCCATCAGGACTTTATTTTATTAAAAAAAAAAGAGTAAAATGACAACTACAGAAATGCCATCACAGATAGGTCATTTCCAACATGTCATATTTTTTGTAATGGTATGAAGCTGCGTACGTCAGCACCTGGGCTTTATCACAGTTCTTGATTAAACCATTGACGCTGGGGGCAACAGCAAAGTGAGAGGCATGACCAGTGGCTTTTCCACTCATGGAATTACCACTTTACAGCTTAGTCTTTAGTGATCGACTATGACTCTGACTAGGAGGCTTGACTCGCACAGTCCTTATGTGCTGCAGCCCTGGGGGCTGGTTGGCCTTTGGAGAACATCTCCAACACTGACTGTCCTTATGCCCACTTGGCCGAGAGAGTGGGGATGTACTGTGGGCAAGGCATCTCCACTATAATCAAATTTCTGCCCAGTTTCCAAAACAGCAGCTGCCTCCTCTGCTGTTTTGGAGGTCATCGTCGGACACGACGGACAAACATATATGAAGCTGCGGTCATATTATACCTTTCATGTGCAAAATAATTCCACCCTGGCATGGCCTGAGCGGTTGGTAAAGGTAAAAGGTAAAGGTGTCCCCGTAACCTATGTAGTCGTAGAGGGGCGAGGCATCGGAGACCTCAGCTTCTCCAGAAGCCAGCATATGGATGACGGCGCCCATCTCCTCTCCCTCGCTGCTTTACCTTCCCGGACCCTAAAAAGGGCAGGTACCCATTTACAGCTGGGTGAACTGGGGGACTGTATTGAAGCCAAGGCGCACAAACGGTCACCCGTAACCACGCTGGATGCTGCTTAACACTGGCTTGGGGAAACCAAGTGCTCTGACCACTGAGCTGTCCTGGTTGGCTTGGCGACAAATCAAAACACTGACATCTTTAGCAAGGACCATGGTCTCCTCTCTGACACTTCGGGTCAACGTGGCAGC
Source organism: Rapana venosa (assembly GCA_028751875.1). NCBI lineage: Eukaryota > Metazoa > Mollusca > Gastropoda > Neogastropoda > Muricidae > Rapana > Rapana venosa. Next base: position 37,803,532 of record CM054136.1, read on the forward strand.
GATGTTTGTGAGGTGGGTGGTCACCTTTTGCCCTTAGTCAGTTCAGAAAAGCAAACTCTTCATCCTGCCACATCCAGAGACCATAATATCTTACTTCATAACAACAACCCCGCGATCTCTGGACTCCGGTTATATAAAATGTATAGATCACTTCAAGAGGCTGTTTTGACCAGTCCTTTTGGTTTTGACCACCGGTCATCGACCTTCACCTCTCTGCTGACCTTTCTGGGGTGGTGACCCAGATAGGGTTATCAGTACTTGAAGAGTCGGACTGTTATCAAGGATTTACTCGTCTAGACATAATAATAATAATAATATTAATATATGGAATTTATATAGCGCTGAATCTTGTAAAACAAACAAATCAAAGCGCTTAGACATTAATCTATCATTGTGAAACGGTCACGGCTTCTGTTAAAAATTCTTTTGTAAGCTTTTAGGCAACGTATTATTTACAAGTGGTGTGTTTAGACATTATCCCCGAAGTGGATATGCAGCTACCTTAATGGGCAGAAACGGTGGCATACGCGAAAATCTTGCCATTGATGAACCTGGGAGCTCGGATTGAGGAGTGAAAAAAAAAAGACAAAACTTTCGCCTGGGCCAGAGTTGGTTAAATTAAATATTGACATTTTGGAAAATGGGTGGGGATACTTATTTTGCTGGTGTTGGAAGTGGGGGGTTGGGGGTGTCTCTTTTTTTCGAAGCTTGCATGCATGCTTGTTTGTTTCTCTTTTTTTTCTTTGTGTGTTGAGATGAGGGAGCCCAGGTTGGTTGTGTGTGTGTGTGTGTGTTTGTGCGCGTGTGCGTGTGCGCGCGTGCGCGCGCGCGCGTGTGTGTGTGCGTGCGTGCATGGAGTATGTGTTTGTGTGTGCATGCACCCATGTAGACATATTAGGTATTCTGGTCATGTACTTACTTGTTTGTTGTGCAGTGGGTTGTGCTTTCTGTGGTGGTTAATGCGGTTTTCCCTATCAGCTGTGGAGGCAGGGGAGGGTATACACGAGGCAGCTGAGAACAAAAAGACAACCAGCAGACATGAAAAAAAACAACCAATGTTAAAAATGAAACATAGTATACAAATGAAATTTTTACAAGTTTCTTTCTTTTGTTTTAATGGCTTCCCTATGTAAACATGGTGGAAACCTAATCACCACGTCAAAACTTCATGAGTACAACCTAAACAGCTGCCTTTTCCTGCAAGATTTTTTGTCCTGACATTAATATAGCAACTACCTGTTTTGTATTATGCGGATGTTTCGAGGTGTAGGACTTTGCATGCATCTGCTAACCAAATGCATGTAATTTTTGGGGGGTAATGATTCTTTGATGAGCGTGTTTGAGCATCAGTGATTTGTGTGGTAAAATGCATGTGTGTACTGATCAAAAAGAATTTGTTAAAAAGCAGATAACACATTTTCCACACCGGGGTCAGGTTTCACACACCACTCTCCTCAGCTACATCCAACAAACTCCCCATTAAAATGACATTTACTTCCTCCACACACACACACACACACACACACACACCTGACACAAAAAGTATCATAAAGCCCACACTTTAACTGCCAGATCTCGGAAAAGCCAACTCTGTGGCCCCCTCCCTTTAAAATATTAAACACAAACTCGACAAAAGCTGCATACAGACAGACCATTAACGACAAGGCTGCCTGTGCAACCAAGACCAGCCGCTTTTTTTTTTCCTTTTTCTCGTTTTCCTTTTTTCTCTTTAACTACAAGGTTCCATTGGGGTTTGCCAGAAGCTTTTGTGAACGACTGCCGTGTGCATAGATAATCCTACCAGGGTGACTGCCCTGAAGGGGAGTGAACCCGTTCATCCATCACTGCTACACTCTACTGGTAGTTTGGAACGGTTTTTATAACGAAAGATATGTTGACTAAACGGGTGACGTAATGATGCATACACCATATGCAAGTTAAATAGATCATTTGGCAGTGAAATGAAATTCAATAGTATCTAGTAAGAATCTGGAGAAGAAATATATGAAAGAAACACATCTTAAGCAGAAACACAAAATCAATTCGAGATGAAAACTGTGCAAATCATGTAATTGCACACGGTTTTCATTAAGTTCATAATTTATTGAAGAGATTCTGAAATCATGAAACAAAACTTGTGTTTCCTGTAGTTTGGGTTTTCATTCTCAGCTGGCTCAGTTGAGTCTATGTGTATTTTTTTGTATTTTATTTGTATTCATACCACTTTAAGTCACCGTAGATTTCTCTCCGTGAAATTCGGGCTGCTCTCCCGGGGGAGAGCGCGTCGCCACAAGAGCAGCACCACCATTTTGCATGTTATCAACATTCTCAGACTTCCATATGAGTGTGACCATGGTTTTTTTCCTGTAGGAATTAATATAGGAACTTCAATGTGTTAGTTACCAGTAAAGATTAGCATATAATCTCTAACTTTTAATGAGTGCAACAGGCAAAACGACTTCCTATGGTTTTGTTGTTCCTCAGCTACAGGTCCAAGGGTCCCCAATGGTGAGATTTTTGCATAGGCAACCGTTTTTTGCCCACCATTAAGTCTTCTGTGCATAAGTTGCTGGACGTTCTCCAGCCTAACACCCTGAGTGTCACCCAGAATACAATACAGTATGTCTCACTTGTCTCACATAGGAATCACTGGCAAAGCTCAAATACTTACTTACTTACATAGGCCCATCACTCCCCCTGGAGCATAGGCCGACGACAACAGTCCGCCAGAGTCTTCTGTCCTGGGCTATTCTCTCCAGCTGTCTCCAGGTATATCCCATCTTCTTGGTTTCTGCCTCAAGGTCACGTCGCCAGGTGTTTCTTGGCCTTCCTCTTTTTCGTTTTCCCTGGGGGTTCCATGATAGTGCCTGCCTTGTGATGTTGCTGGCTGGCTTTCTGAGGGTGTGACCGATCCATTCCCATCTCCTGCGCCGGATTTCATTCTCGGCTGGCAGCTGGTTGGTACGTTGCCACAGGTCTGTGTTGCTAATGGTGTCGGGCCAGTGGATCTGGAGGATTCGTCTCAGGCAGCTGTTGATGAAGGTCTGCACTTTCTTGATGGTGGTCTTTGTTGTCCTCCATGTCTCCGCTCCATACAGTAGGACCGACTTGACGTTGGAAAGCTCAAATACACAGGTTAATTGAGAAGCTTGCCTTTCCGCCTGTTTTCAGACACCTAATACCAACACTTTATCATCTCAATGGACAGGAAATTTCAACTAGCTGGATTCTCCTCGCCATTTTGGCAGCCATACTCCGTCTCCAGAGGATTTCTTTTCCTTTTAATGGAGAACACAGGTCGTAAAGATAAGAGCTGAAGACGATGTCAACAGAACCTGTTAAACAGACCAACAGTTTAACACAGGCCTAGTGTATCAGTAATGGACAAAGCTTCTGGCCTGGGACAAAACTTTCTATTAATTTGAGAACTGCGAGACAAAACGTTAGATCAAGTTATTTAGTGGGTGGTTGAATGCACCTTACACTGTGAGGAACAAAGGTGCTTGTGTGTGTGTGTGTGTGTGTGTGTGTGTGTGTGTGTGTGTGTTTAATACTATTTACAAACCATACACAAGCCAACACACAAGTCCTGTCGACGCCAGCATCAGATAACAAAAAATGCAGACATAATGATGGCCCTATCTTTATCCCATTCCTTCAAAATAAACAAAGAAGCAAGAAACACCCCAATGGATAATTGGCAAATCTTAGGCTTATGGTCATGATACTGAGTACAATCATAGGTAAAAAGGATACTGAAAATGTCACCATTGGTGAATTTCACAGCACTAGCCCAGGAACCGATAAAAATTCAAAAATTCCATACTTTATCTACAACGCATCAAAGACAACAGCAGTCTCTTCGTATTGTCAAGGGTGGGTTATTCTTATCTCCTTGCTGGTCTCCCTTAGGCAGTGCAGAGTGCAGCAGCCTGGGTTGTTACAGGATCACTGAAGTCTGATCACTTGTCGTCTGTTCAAAAGCAACAAAATGGCTTCCTGTTTGTGAAAAAGTGGACATAAGGGAAAATCATCAGCATTGCAGTGCTGCCACAGAAAACCTTCCAGCATACCCCTCTGACTCTGTTTTGTGTCAACACCCTTTCCTCCCCTCCCCCCCCCCCCCCCCCCCCCCCTCCTCTCCAATTGGCTGATGAATCCCTTTTGCTCCAGGCATAAGACACAGAACAAAAAATTAACTATACAATAAATACTGCTGCTCCTGAGGATTCCATTATTTTGCTCACCATGATGCAGAATGCACTACCCACTGTAAAACACCGAAGGGTTTCCTCTTGTTTGATGGTTAAAGATCTACGATACTCGCCTGATTGATTCGTTTAATTGTATTGAGTGGTTGATATCTCTCTCTCTCTCTCTCTCTCTCTCTCTCTCTCTCTGTTCTACTCATGTCCTGTATTTCTTCCACCACCACCCCTCTCTCTCCCACACTCTCACCACCATCTTTTCAATGTTCTGATCCCCCAGTCCTGTGGTCACCTTAGGTGGGTGTTGTGGATGTTTCAGGGGTCTGTAAATCATACACACGGGCATTGCTTTGTTTGCTTAAAGCAAAAAGAAAACATCTGTGTCAATAAAGCGGCATCAACTTTACCCTAGAAGGAAATGGGGAAGGAAGAATGTTTCCATTAAAAGTAAATCTAGCTCATTCTGTTTCTTCAACTCACTTTGATACTGAACACTTAACCCCAAATCCAGAAACTTGGGATTACATCATGATTTCCTACTAGGGCAATATGGACACCAAACATGGAAAAGAGGTGTGTGTGTGTGAAGGGGAGGCGGGGGTATACAGGAAATGGTAAAGGTTGTCAGACAATTTCGTCAGCCTTACGCCATAACTGACAGTTAACTGCTCTCTAGAAAGTAATGACATGTGCGCTTCAGTACACACACTCAATCAAAATAAAATGGCGTCCTCGTTGTTCTGTCAAATCGAGGAGAAACGTAAACGAAAGATTGACAGAACGTGATCACTCACACATACTCTCTCTCTCTCTCTCTCTCTCTCTCTCTCCTCTGTGTGTGTGTGAGTGTGTGAAAGCGTCACCAGTTGACTAGGCCCTACTGAAAGGGGGGGTGTTTGAACGTGTAGCCCAGTCCAAATTGCCCCACAGCTGAAGGTCTTACGCCACAGCCCCCAGGCCCAGTGTGGGAGACAAGGACAGTCTGACATGTTCCACGTGCTGACGCCGTGACCAGCCAGGCTTAGCCACAGGCCTGATATAATGATTTACACTGGGCTGGCCAAGAGTACACAGCAAGGTCAATGTCAAGGCTACTGGCGGCTAGGTCAAGTCTCACTTGGATACCCCTATGGCCCCATTTCTCACACCACTCTGTGGTTCAGTGGTGCGCGCGCACTCACGCACACACACACACACACACACACATGCAAAGAGGCACGCTCAAAGGAGGCACACACACACACACAGAAACTCACACAGAGAGGCACACACCACGCAGGCACACACACCACACTAAGGCACACACACACACAGAGAAACTCACACAGAGAGCCACACACACACACACACACACAGAAACTCACACAGAGAGGCCAAAACACACACACCCACACACACAAAACACACACACACACACACTAAGGCACACACACAGAGAGGCACACACACACACCACACCCCACCCCACACTAAGCACCCCACAAGAAACTCACACAGAGAGGCACACACACACACTAAGGGACACACACAGAGAAACACACACACAGAGAAACACACACACACACAACCACACACACACACACACACTAAAGCACACACACAGAGAGGCACACACACACACACACACACACACACACTAAGGCACACACACAGAGAAACACACACACAGAGAAACACACACACACACACTAAAGCACACATGCAGAGAGGCACACACACACACACACACACACACACACACACGCACACACACACACACACTAAGGCACACACACAGAGAAACACACACACAGAGAAACACACACACACACACACACACACACACTAAAGCACACACAGAGAGAAACTCACACAGAGAGGCACACACACACACCACACACACACACACACACACACACACACACACAGAGAAACTCACACAGAGAGGCACACACACACACACACACACACACACGCACACACACACACACACTAAGGCACACACACAGAGAAACACACACACAGAGAAACACACACACACACACACACACTAAAGCACACACAGAGAGAAACTCACACAGAGAGGCACACACACACACACACACACACACACACACACACACACACACACACACACACACAGAGAAACTCACACAGAGAGGCACACACACACACAACACACACACACACACACACACACACACACACACACACACACACACTAAGGCACACACACAGAGAAACACACACACACACACACACACACACACACTAAGGCACACACGCAGAGAGGCACACACACACACACCACACACACACACACACACACACACACACACACTAAGGCACACACACAGAGAAACACACACACAGAGAAACACACACACCACAGAGAAACACACACACACACACACACTAAAGCACACACGCAGAGAGGCACACACACACACACACACACACACACACACACGCGCACACACACACACACACACACACACACACACAGGTAAGTCAGCAGGCCTGTGGTCTAGGGTTACAGGGTCAACAGTGACATTGACATTGACACAGTTCCCTGGCTCCGCCTTGCAGACTGGAGACTGGGCATTGGGTTATTTATAGTAACGAATTAGTCTGTCCCAGCAGAAGGGAAGCCAGTGTCTGTAGCTGACTCAACAATTTGTTCTCTCTCTCTCTCTCTCTCTCTCTCTCTCTCTCTCTCTCTCTCTCTCTCTCTCTCTGTTTTCTAATTTAATTTTTTATGGAGGGTAATGAATAAACACTGACATGCTTTGTTTACATCCAGTGTATGTGGTTTAGCTGTGTTTTTTAAAATATATTTTTAACTTAGTCATCTGTTCCTATGGGAACATAATGGCATACTCTTCTAAAAGGCAGAACGGATTTTGATGTGTGCTCAAGACGTTCTGCGAGTGTACCAACGCGGGACCTCGATTTAGAGTCTCTCATCCGAAGCACGTTCAGGGTAGTGGAGTCTGTGTTGATATAAAAATCTCCTTTAAGGAATTTATTGGTGGACTATCCCTGACATACTGCTTATAAGTAAGGGCGATTTTTCTAACGTGAACTTCAGGCGGCTCTCCCATACCAGTGAGAACAAGTAGCTACAAGTATAATATAGACTTCCAAATCTTCACAGGAGATTCAGTGTTGGCGCCAGGGATGTCTGTCCTCAGCAGTCACAGACGTATAATTATTCGTAGCCTATTAGGCCTACTTGAGTTTCCGTGACCCAAGTGGTTTGTCACTGTACACTGTACACCATGAGTAGCCATCTTTGAAATGAATACTTTGGGGGGGGGGGGGGGAGGTTGATGAGTGCTCTTGGTTTTTCTTTTTCCTGACCTTGTGGTGCAGGGAGGGAAGGGGGGGGGGGGGGTCTGTTTTCTTATTTCTTTGTTTTTTGGGTGATATTGTTTGCTGGTTTGTCTTTTTCTTTCTTGCTTGGGGTTTTTTGGGTGAAGTTGGTTTTTTTGTTTTTGTTTGTTTGGTTTTGGGGTTTTTGTTTGTTTGGTTGGGTTGTTTTTTTTGGTGGTTTTTTTTTTTTGGGGGGGGGGGGGGGGGGCTGTATGTTTAGGTGTATATTTTTTGGTTACAAGATCAGCTGGCTTGGTGTTCTCCATACGATCAGCAGACACAAGTAATTGAAGGAAGTTTCCAGGGCTGTTGTTTCTCTGTTTCCTTGATTGAACCAGCCTTCTCGTTGATGGACTGAGCTTGCTGGCTGTGTTCGCTGATGACACTGTGTCCTTGGAGGAGAGCTGCACGTGCATCTGGGATCAATGCAGGCTGGAACCCCAGTGGTTCCACTTTTAATGAGCACCAACAGTAGGTTACTTCCTGATTGTTAATCAAGGAGAATGCCTTCTATGCGTATCTTTATATACCAAACATGTGGTCATGCAATTAGTTACCTGCTTTCATCCCCATTAATCAAATGTTGATGGTACTGGTGCTAGCGGTGCACAGGACCTCCCTTGATATTCTTTTGCACATGAAGCTTCAGAGAGTTTGAAAGAATGCCAACAAATTCCATGCAACTGGTTTCACCAGATGAGATCAAATCGATGTTGACAAATACTTGGTATTCAAAATTCCAAACATCACATTTTGAAAGCCCCCCCCCCCCCCCCCCCCCCCCCCCCTATGAAATAGGCTCTATAGAGATAATTGTTTAAAAAGTATTGTTCAAATGCTTGGAATTCAAAATACTTTGAAAATGTGACATGCTTATGTTCTCATTCTGCTGCAGTACAGCATTTACTGGATGATTTTTCCCATTCGTAAATAATAGTTTGCAAGGAATGGAAGTGGTATGTGTTTAAATATATGGATGTTCAGGATGTATTTATGTGACTTGTCTCTTAGCAATATAGAACATCACCTGCTGAAGCCACAGTGGGAAGGTTATTGCATACTCCTCTCAACGTTGATTAATTGTACTGTTTTGAAAGTGTATTGTAAAAGTTTGTCAGAATCACCTAGTAGTGAATAAACATTAAACAAAGAAAATAACAAAATGAAAAGATTCTTCATTGCTCTGGAGTTGTTGATTTTAGTACAAAGCAATTCTCATCCCGTTTTTCCATGACATACCTTTCCTTGTTCAACCAGCCTTCCCCCATTAATTCTAACATTTGCCTAAGTAAATCACCCGTGGACTCACACAACCACACATTATTTGCTATGTTGGCCAAGTTTGAGTAACTCGATGTACCAGTTATGGGTACCCCCAGGCAAAAAGGTGCAGTAGACGTTCG
>CM054136.1:37817496-37896636 GCA_028751875.1 Rapana venosa
CTGTGTGTGTGTGTGTGTGTGTGTGTGTGTGTGTGTGTGTGTGTGGTGTGTGTGTGTTGAGTGATTGCTCGTATTTTCATGCATGTAAAAGAATGAATCTATGCCTTATACAACACATTACAAATATCCAAAGCTATAGATCTACATCATCAAACCAGAGGGCGGCACAAAAGAAGACATCCACAACAGACTGGGCAAGGCCAGGAGTGTGTTTAGGGAGATGAACAATATCTGGAGATCAACTCAGTACAGCACCAACAGCAAGCTGAAGCTATACCAGAGCTGTGTTGTATCTACACTCCTGTACGGTTCTGAGTGCTGGAGGATGACGGAAGCGGATCTTACCAAACTTCGATCCTTTCACACCATATGCCTCCGAAGAATTCTCCGGATCTTTTGGCCAGAGAAGATCTCCAATGAAGACCTAAAGGAGATGCAGGCAGGAAGACATGGGAACCATCATCACCAGACGACGGTGGAAGTGGAATGGGCACATCCTACGAAGAGACCCACAGTCAATCACAAGAACAGCTTTGCACTGGACCCCAGAAGGAAGGAGAAAGAAAGGAAAACCAAAAGCAACGTGGAGGAGAACTGTAGAAAGTGAGATGAAGGCCATGCAGCATTCTTGGGGATCAGTGACTAGGTTGGCCCAGGATAGCAGGAGTGGAAGCGCTTTGTTGCTGCCCTACACACCACTGGGTGCAATGGTTGATGATGATGATAGATCTAGGTGTATAACATGTGTCAAGTACCCATTGACAGGTATTTAGTTGTGGATAAATGAGTGTGGCTAGTTTTTCATTGATTAGACATTAACATTACAACATATGTCATTGAATATTTTCACAGATAAACCAGCAACGGTTTCAAAGATCTACTTATCTTACAGCAGCACAAAAACTGCTTTAGATAATAAATGAATAAATAAATAAACAAAGAAAGACAGAAACAAAGAAAGAAAAGTAAAATAGATATTGTGACCATTAAGTCGAGTTCGGAAATAGCTTCAAATGGTAAACATTTTTCAACTGCTATACAACTTCTTCTTAGAACGCTGCTCTGAATAGCCTGTTCAGACAGTATGAAAAAGCCTTGCAGCCAGGAAAAGAAACGCTATGTTTGAAAATGAAGTGAGTGATCAACATGACCTGAATCAATTGATAACGAACTTCAGCCCAAGTCAATGCCTATTTTTTTCTCTTAACCTTTTACATCATTTGAACCCTTACACTACTTACAAAAAAGTCGTTTTTCACTTTCACTTTGATATCATTCATGCCACGTTTTTGCAGTCGTAAGTCAGCAAAGAAAATTGTCCAAATGGACACAATTTAAAACTGTCACTATTTCGAACATGGGAAATCTGAGCTCTTGATGTTTCACAGCTTGGAATGAGCTTCTACAGTGCACATTTCTAAAGAGAAGTTGATTCATATCTTATACATGATATTATGTTGTAGTTGTTGGTATTGAATGCTCCCCAGCTTAACACTCTGGGGGTCACCCAGAATGTGCACTTGGACTCGCTCATCCTACCTGGGAATCAACTGTGATACTGAAAGCACACATCAGAACTGTTGCATGTATGATTTTTTTTTCAAATTCCTTGCTATATAGGCAGCCATACTCTGACTTCAGATGATTTATTTTTTTGCCTTTAGAAGGAGCGTGCAGGGTGTAATGATAAGAGATGGTATGGCTGAAGATAATCCCAACATAACATTTCGCATCATAACAAATGCAGGCCTGAAAAGAAAAAGTCAAGAAAAAAGTAGAGCCCAAGATAAATTACTTCCCTTTTTTGTGTGGATCCGTGGTCTAGAGGTAACGCGCCTGCCTAGAAAGCAAAAAATCCGAGTCAGAGGTGTGCGGTGGTTCGATCCCCGTTTGGGCCAGAAACTTTTCCCCCATCCATTAGGCCATGAGTGGTGGTCTGGGTGCTAGTAGTTCCGATGAGACGATAAACCGAGGTCCCGTGTGTTACACAAAATTATTTGGTGCACGAAAAAGAACCCACGGCAACAACAGAGTTGTCCCTGGCAAAATTCTGTAGAAAAAAGACACTCTGGTAGGGAAACAAATACAGTTGAAGACAGGAAAAATAAGAGGTGGCGCTGCTCTTGTGGCGACGCGCTCTCCCCGGAAAGAGTAGCCCGAATTTCATGCAGAGAAATCTGCCGTGACTTAAAGTGGTATGAAAATGAAATGACAAATGAAAATATTCAGATCTAGCTTACTTCAGTAACTGACAAAGCTTTTGGCCTGGGCCAGATATATTGTGTCATGTCACAAATAACAAAACAAAACAGAACAGTAAAGGTCACACAGCACTCTTTTCATCCTCTATGCAGACATGACCCTACAGTGTTTCCAAGATTAGAGAGCAGAGAGGAAGTGCACCAGAACGGATCAGTGACACCCCCCCCCCCCCCCCCCCCCCTTAATCTGGGGAGTAACGCCAACACGAGACAACAACAACAAACGATTATTATATAAGTTACACTTCCATAAGGTTCACACCTGGCAATCGTGCATGATTATTGTGTCCTAGCATAATACCATTTCATCATGACCACGTCTTAGCTTTGTAATGAATTGGCTTGAGTTTAAATCCCCTGGACTTTGACAGTTTGGGTTTTTTTAATCTTATAACCGGTTTTGCTCAAGGATAGCAGACACATGTAGGCCTACTATTTTGACTGTGACGATAAAGCTGGAAGACAAAGTCGACCTAGAGGCTAGCTCCTCTAAAGCCATAACCAGTACAGTCTAAGTCACTGCCCCTTTGACCCCAGAAACCAAGACTATACAAATGGGTCAACGACCTCAAAACTGGGCCACACTGACTGTTGAAGTGCAGTGCGAAGTCAACGATCGTTGGGTCCCTTTTGCTGCTTCACATGGTGGCCGTTCACCCCTATATGTATTTTGTACCGATTTACACAGAGCCGGTGGAAACACTCGGCTTAGCCCTATCGACTGATGCACACATATACAAAAAATTGATAATAAAAATGAAAGGAAAAAAATCAAGCTGTGGTGAAAGAGGTCATCCACCTGCATAAGGGTGATCATGTGTTTGTTCGTGTGCGTCACGTGCACGCTATAGCCGAGTGGTTAAGACCGGGGTTATTTTGTTTGGTTTTTTACTTCAATCCCATGGGTCCATGAAGACGCGTGGGTTCGAATCTCGGCCATGTCTGGTGAATTAAGGATGGGTTTGGTTGTGTGTTTTTTTTTTTAAATGATCTCCCAGGTCAGCTTCAAGTGCAGACCTGCCAGTTTCTTAATTCCTGTTGTGTATAGGCTACACACATGCAGATGATCGAATACGTACGTTTAAGATTCCATCATTGGTATCAGTGTTCGGTGGGTTACGGAAACACAAAGAGACCCAGCATACATCCCTGAAGTCGGAATGCAGCTACGTTCATTGTGGACAAAAATGGTTGCATACGCGGAACTCACCATTGGTGAACCTCGGAGCTCTAGCCGAGGAATTAATTGTACAAGTGGTGTAAAACAGGGTGACCTTTGCAGTCCCACATTGTTTTCTTTTTTTTTCTATGAACTTGCTATGGATGTTGTCCAGAATGGCAGGCATGGCGCAATTTTTCCTTGTTTCGTTTGTTCGTCACAGCTGCAGATACTTATCATTGATCATCGATTTCATCAGCAATTCCCTTCATGTATGGGCCAAGTGCCTCTTTATGAATAAATCTTTTCATGAGTTCAGACCTGCCTCTTTCTCTCTCTCTCACACACACATACACATGCGCATGCACATGCATGCAGGAAGATGCACGCACACAACTGTATATTGCATGACATGTGATAACATAATGCCATCACAGACACGCCACAAACCTCAAGTCGACAGTTTTGGCACGTGAGCAAATCGAACAGCATTAACTGGGTCAAGAAATTCTATAAATAGAAAAGCACGTAAGTGCACCCCACGTGTTTGGCACCTGCATCATCCAATCGTTACAGACCAGCTGTTACATCAGAGAAGACATCAAACAGAAAAAAAAGCTAAATGGCGATGGTGAAGATGAACAAGAGACATAGGATCAAATGGTTCACTGGTTTAACTGATTAAATGATTAAGTGTACAGGCCCACCATACCAATGTGAATTAAAAAAAAAAAAAAAACCCAACAAAAGAGCTGTAATGCTGGATAATATATTCAAATCTATGTATAATGCATTTTAGTTCGTAACTTCTCAGAATTGAATTAAAAAAAATATTTATAGATAATGGGATGTTGCGCGCGCGCGCGCACACACACACTCAAACACAAAAAGAAAAATTGTGTACTGAGTGCACAGCATGAGGTATTACTACAGGGGTGCAGCAGGTGAGAGAAAGGAGTAGTGGTGGTGGTGGTGGGGGGGGGGGGGGGGGGGTCAGGTTGAACTGTTAACTGGCCTCTCCTCGACCGCGAGTAGATCCTCAAGATAAAACAAAGGAGGACCGTGGTCTAATGCTGATCTAATTGAACGAGGACTCCTAATCTATGGCTGTCTGTTGACCTGTGTCCCCTTGTCGCTTCTTCAGTGTCTGGCTGCCTTTGTCTCCCTCCTCTCTCTCTTACCACCCTCATTACACAGCACCCATATCATTATGTACATTAGAGAGTGGGTGAGGTTGGTGGTGGTGGTGGTGGTGGTGGTGTGATGGAGAGAAGTAGACCTGGTATACATAGACATGACCATTTTCTTGGAATCTTCTGTCTTCCAAAAGAAACACCATTTTTACAGGATTTTGAAGCTCGGAAGTTGGAATATACTGGCTGAGGCCAGCAGACAGACCTCCTGCAGAGTTGGAAGGAAGTGCAGGAGAAGATCAGGCACCAGGCATCCTACCCAACGAAGAAAACGGTCACACATGCAACAATCCCACTGTTGGTGAACCTGGGAGCTCTAGCCGAGGAACGACAAAAAGTGTTATTTCTAATCTACTGAACAAGTTGTGGACAGAAATCCTGCCAATCAACAAGTTGAACACAGGGCTTTTCAGTAAGAACTAGGAAAGAGCCTAACATAACTTATTTATCATGTCATTCAAGGCTTTTAAAACTTATTAATGTATTTGTTATACCTTTTTTTCCCTGGTCCGAGGTTAGAACGCCGAGGTTCACCAGGTGACCGTTTTGTCTACCATGAAGGCAACTGCATTCCGACTTCAGCGATATTTTTAAACCTAACTATTCCAGAAAGGGATTGTGGGGATGGGTGGGTGGGGTGGAGGTGGTAGTTTATTTAGCGTGGAATAAATGTCTTTTGGCATGAAAGACCAATCTCAGGTATTAATTTATTTGAAGCTGATCACTTCTTCCAGAGGCTGGCTATCATACTTATTCATCATCATGTTAGCCCTTTGGTGCTGTTCACAATTATCGCACACTTCTCTAAGTTTACTTCCAGACCATATCCAGTTGCTGTCGTAACCAGCCTGCCTGTGAGCTCTTTCCAGAAATCGATGGAGGTTTGTCAACACCTCTCCCCTGTCTCTGATACCTAGGACTGGGGGAGAGTAAGGTTGATATCAACTGATAAACGAGGCTTACAGATCAGCCTGATATTACATAATGATGACAGGTGCATGGTGGCCTTGAAAAGTCCGTTGCTCGCAGGACTTTCTTCAGGGCTAGGAGTTAAGGAGGACCGCTGTCAAGTCAGAGTTACTACAAGTAGGCTTCCATCTTGTTCAGCATAGCAACTATTATGTAATGTTGCTGGGTTTTTTTGGTTTTTTTAAATTTTGGGGATAACGAATAAGCACTTTTGTAGGGTTTTCTGGTGTGTATGTGTTGTTGTTTGGTTGTTTTTTGGGGGGTTGTTGTTTTTTTTACAACCAATCCCCGTGTGAATGCAGTTTTGTAAATTTTGTCAGCCATTCCCACCAGCACACAATGGCCTACTCTTTTGAAAAGTAGAATGGGTTTTAACGTGTGGCGCAGGATGTTCTGCGTATGTTTGCTGTCATATTGGGAGTAGGCCTACAAGGCTCTAGTCACAAGCTGTCCAGTCCTCCCTGACATTTGTTTACACATTATAGGTTTTATGTAGGCAATGACATGTGTGAGGCAGTGATGTGTGTGTGTTTGCACGTGCGCGCGCGTGTTTGAGTGTGTGTGTGTGTGTGTGTGCGCGCAACATCCCATTATCTATAAGGTTTCCATACCCCATTTTGTTTTGGCTTTTTCACTCTCTCTCTCTCTCTGTTTAATCTTTCTATCATGTTTTTCCTGATAGGGATGGGGACTGGATGTAAAAAAAGAAAACACACACACATACGAGTGCCTTGTTCTTTCCTCTGCCAGCAAGTCAGCGGTATCACTGCCAAGCGCCCTGCAATAGGCCACGCAGAGCAGTGCCCTTGCAAGACTGGCAGCAGCCAGACAACAGAACATGTGCTGCTGCAGTCCTGCCCGCTACATGAGGTAGCACTTTGAAGGATCGGGCCTGACCCATACCACCCCAGGGGCCAAGAAACTCTATAGAGACTGAGAGGTTCTGCAGACTACAGCTCCCCTCATCACAGACTAGGCTGTCCCTCTGATAAACGCACACACACACACAAAATCAAGGCTAGCAACACTACTGACAAAATACTTAAAGCACCCCCTTCATTAGTCTATGCAGAGAACACACACATGCCTGTATACACACACACACATCCACACGTGTGCATGCTCAAGAATTGTAACAAACTATTTTTCTTTCAGTGGGGTTTTTTTTAAATATATTTTTTAAAATTTATACTACTTTAAGTCACCGCGAGAAATTGAGATTGCTCTCCCTGGGGTGAGCACATTGCCAAAAGAACAGTGCCATCCATTTTTGTTGTTGTTGTCTTCAACTGTATTTGTTGCCCTATCAGAGTGGCTTTTTTCAACATAATTTTGCCAGGGACAACTCTCTTGTTGCCGTGGGTTCTTTTACGTGTGCTAAATAATTTTGTGTAACACACGGGACCTCGGTTTCTTATCTCATCCAAAAGACTAGCACTCAGACCACCACTCATGGTCTAATGGATGAGGGAAAAGTTTTGGGCCCAAACAGGGATCGAACCACCGCACACTTCCGACCCGGACTTTTCGCTTTCTAGGCAGGCACGTTACCTCCAGACCACCGATCCACTCTGATTAGGGATAGCCCATTTCTTCACTGGACCTCTTATCTCCTGTTGATGTAGAAAAGCAAAACATGGCTTGAAAGCCCAAGGTGGAAAAGAGAAAAAAGATAAATTGGTGGGGGGGGGGGGGGGGGGGGGGGGGGACAGGAGAGATAAGTAATATGGAAGAGTGAAGGGGGTGGCATGGGAAAGGAGGGATTTGTTGATGTCCTTTTTGTTGTTAAGAGTAACTAACATAACTGTTGTGGAAATGTTTTCATGTTTTCTTCCTGCATAAGCGTGTTGCTTTAAACAACTTAAAAAGGTAAAGGTAAAGGAGGGGATGGGATAGCTCAGTGGTCGGAGCACTCGCTTTCCCCCCAGCCAAGTTAAGCATTTATAACATGCATGATTTGTAAGTTATGCTCTATGTACCTATCACTCCACCAAGCTCTTTGAAACTGTAACATGAACTGGTTATTGACATCAGTCTAAAAATTGGTTTATTCAGTTATCAATTGTTGTAGTCAGTTGTTGCAAAGACAGTCACAATGTGTGCGTGTATCTAGTCAGGGCTGTAGTAAGATCACTTGTTGTCTTACATCTACCGTCGCTCTTTCTCTATTTCTGGTCCATTGATGTGGAATGATCTCCCTCTCTCTCTCCGCCAAAAGCCTTCTTATGACACTTTTAAATCCAGTCTCAAGACATATTTATTTCAAACCTAAGATTTTCCTCTCCTGCCTCATCTCATAGTTGTTGTTTTTTTCCCCTGCCTTCAACAACCAAGATTCTATTGCCCTGCCAGGGTGTGTGACCTGTGTGTGTGTGTGTGTGTGTGTGTGCGTGTGTGCACATTTGGACTTGATGGAACTATTGCTTGCCACTGGTTGTATGACTGTGTAAGAATGAGTTGAGTGCAAGCGCTTTGATTTGTCTCTGCAAGATATAGCGCTATATAAATTCCATTTATTATTATTATTATTATTATTACCTGCTATGTGACAGAACTTGAATGAAATTGTTCAAACCCTATTGGCAGGAACTGTTTTAAAACTCTAAACTGAATAGTTGGTAACACACTCAAAGTCATAATCTCCATGATGTTTAACAATCTTCTTTGTAGTTGCATGCCAAAACGACCAAATACGCCTGCACTACAGTCTATGCATGACTGACTGGACCAAGCTACACTACCCCATAAAAGGTATTTAACAATGCTACATGATTTTTGTCCTGCGGTGTATTTGTTTTGTTGGGTGGTTTTTTTGTTGATTCTGGTTTGTTTGGTTTTTTTGCCAGATGGATACCTCAATCTTTTCAATGAAAGCAGGAGTACTATGATGCTACAAAGTCTCCTATGTCCCTTTAAAGCTTCTTGGGCCCTGGGGTGGGGTCAGACCTGATCGTCTTTCGGAGCGGCCTTGTGTAACAGACCAGACCGCAGCACATGGTCTGTTGTCCGTCTTGCCAAGGCCTTGCTCTGTACGGCTCATGTGGAATTTCATGTACATGTTTATGATTATTTAGGTGCCCATGGCCTGTCCTGTTCCTGTCACGTCAGTCATATGAAATAATAAAACAGTAACTGTAACATGTCTTCCCATCGCCAATACCTTCTGTACTGCGTTATATCATCACCTAAGCAGGATGGGCAAATAGAGAGTCCTAGACTGTCAGTCATACGAAATAATCAAACAGAAATTACTCTGTAACATGTCTACCCATCTCCATTACCTCCCACACTGCATTGTATGGTCACCTAAGCAGGGATTGGCTAATAATGCACCACTAGCTGGCTGGCTGGCTGTCAGCCACACTAACAATGCCGCTATCAGAAACAGGACACCACCAGTTGAACAGCACGTGTGCTGCACGCTGTTTTCTTGGCAAGCAGCCAGGCAGGAGTGAAGTTTTCTCAATGAATAACAAGTCCCCAGCTTATCGCAGCCACTGTCCGCTTCTTCAACAGTGACACCCGGGGTATGGCTGTTCACCTCAGTCTTCCACCCCCGCTCTGTGATGATGGTAGTAAATACCCGTTAGGTACATGCAAGCAGCAGTAAACGTTGGTGATAAGACGTTACTATTTCGGTAAACGTTGACCCGAGCTGAAAGAAAAACAGACCTTATTTTGAGAGCGAGACCCGGGACTTCTGTAAAGTATACAAACAGTGTGATGTTTCATAACAATCTTTGCTCATTTTGGAAGTAAACACAAAAAGCAACAAGGACAGTTCTGTGTACGAGTGCGTTCATAACAGATCTGTTACCTTTAATGTTGTGGAGTCGTGTTTCTCTTTCCTGAAAGCAAAGGTGTTGCTGTTGTCACAAAGTGCAGTTTATGCTCATGTTCTCACTTTTTCATGAATACTCTTAGTGTATTTGGCTTTGTTGCTGTTGTAACTGTTGTTCTTGTCAATTTGTTTTGTGGTTGGGGGTTTTGTTGTGTTTTTTGGGAGGGAGGTGGGGGGATGGGTAATGGTGGTTTGGGGGAGGGGTTGTTTTTTTCTTTCATAATGGGGGGTGGGGGTGGGGTGGTATTTTTAGGGGAGGGGATGCTGTGTGTGTGTGCCAGTGAATGTGACTGGGTAAAAACATGTGTATGAGTTAACAAGGGAGTGTGTGTGAGTGAGTATGAATGCAAGTGATAGAAATGTTAAAACATAATAATAATAATAATAAATGGAATTTGTATAGCGCTATATCTTGCCAAGACAAATCAGAGCGCTTATACATACTATTTGTCTGCAACATGACCTTCACAACTCCCATGTCTACTATGAGGCACACAAAAGAAAGTTTCCCCAAGTCCCTGCAAAAACACACAGGTCTACATTCTCTCCAGGCGTACACACCAGTTCCACACAACATCAAAGACACCAAATCCACACTTCATTCTGAGGCGTTTAAATTATAATTTTAAGTGTCAAATTTCCACAAATTTTCTGGAAAATTCATATCTCCTGTGACTCTCTCTCTCTTCTTTTTGCTGAAACTTCCAATTCTAAGTTGTTTTTTAATAATGAAGGTATTACTGATGTATGTCAAATTGTATCATTCTTCTACAAAAAATTACAAAACACAAAAAAAGTTGCATAGATAAACAATAAACATACTCTTTCAGAATCAAACACTTTTAAAATGCAGAGGCAAGCATATACATAAGAACGCAAGCATGCGCATGCTCACATAGTCGTATACCTGGATACATATTCTTAGATGAATTTTAGTCCTGATTCAAATTATATTCAACCTCTACCTGTATCTGTGTCCAACAAAGAAACAACAACTACAAAAATTAGCGGTAATTAACTCTGACATGTCCATGAGGTGTTCTTCCAAATGTAATCTTATAAAATGTAATCTTATGTACATACAGAAAAACATGAATGTACACTTGCACATTTGCACCCCCCCCCCCCCCCCCCACCCCTCTCTCTCTCATGTGCACTTACACACACACACAAATATGATATAAAACACACACACACACACACATTCACAGTTCTGCTGCTTTGTCAAAAATCCAAGTTTTCATATAAGCGACACGGCGCCTGAGTGCACAAGGGAGGCAATGGGTTTGTAGCGTATGATGTGCTGGTCTCCCTTCTCCATGTCAATGATTTCCTCCCTGCACACGCAACAGTGGCCTTTGAAAAATCACACAACAATAACACATTCAAGCATGTGCATGCACGTATGCATGTGTGACTTGTAATAATAATAATGTATAGAATTTATATAGCGCTGAATCTTGTAAAGCAACAAATCAAAGCACTCAGATGACTTTTTTTTTTATTAAATTTTTTTTTATATCGAGGATAATGGAATAAGCACTCATGTGCTTTTTTTTTACATCCAGTTCCCAAGTGTATGCGTTTTTTTACATTTTGTCATCTGTTCCCACCGGCACACAATGGCCTACTCTTTCAAAAAGCGGAACAGGATTTAACGTGTGCGCAAGATGTTCTGCATGCGTTCGCACACAGGGCCTCGGTTTATAGTCTCATCCGAAGGACTTTGTACACTTTTATGAGTACCAAACATTTGTTGCACATGGGACCTCAGTTTAGTGTCTCATTCAGAAGACTAGATAAGGGATGGGATAGCCTAGTGGTTAGACCCTTGAGCTTGAGATCCGACAGCCCGGGCTCAAGCCACCACTGAAGCACCCATTCGAGGGGAATTTTCCCCTGGAGTTAACATCAGTACTAACCCCACTCCCCAAAAGTCCTTTGGATGAGACTATAAACCAAAGACCCTGGTGCGAACCCATGAGGAACACCTTGCAAATACATTCACACCCGTTCTACCATAGAGTAGGCCATTGTGCGCCAGTGGGAATAGACAACGAACTTTGCACGCTGGTGTCATGTTTAGACATCATTCCTGAAGTTGGAACACCACTACTATAACAGTGGGCAAAAACGGTCACATAGGCAAAATCTCACCTTTGGTGAATCTTGGGAGCTCTAAATGAGGAAAAAAACAAAAAAAGAAATTAAAAAAAAGAAGACTAGCATCCATGTCTGAAATGAAATCCTTGTATGAAGGTTACAGCTCAATAATTTGGTCATTACAAACAAAAATGTTGATACACCTATACCTGGAAGCCAAGCCCTGTCATGACCTTGCGCCAAGGTCAAAGTTCAAAAGTTGGGTCACTAGAAAGAAAAATGACTGTACACCCACACCTGAGATCTTGCACCAAGGTCAATGGTCATTCAAAACAAAACTGATAACAGCAATACACCCACATCAGTGAGAATTGCGTAGAAATCAGGTAACCCAAACAGGTAACAATATTGGTATGATCCAAATGATGTCAACATGTTTACAACGATCTTGAACTGACCTCCTTTAGACCAGCAGCCTTGACAGTTTAAAAAAATAACTGCAGAGCTTAAACTTGAATCAAAGCCATTTATTTTACTCTGTGACTTTAAACACAACGAATTTTCAAACAGTAAATTTTGATCACAAAATACATTATAGTTACTAAAATATACTGTAAATAATACATTAATCAAAAACTTTAACAATCCAGCCATTCTTTTCAACCACTTAATGTCATTTTTACAGGTCTTAGTAAATTTGCATTATTTCACCAGAGTTTCCACCCAAAGAACAATTATCACCTGAACATGAATGCTTACACACATTCTCTCTCTCTCTCTCTCTCTCTCTCTCTCTCTCTCTCTCTCTCTCTCTCTCTCTCTCTCTCTCACACACACACACACACACAAACACACTGTCTCTCTCTCTAACTATATCCCCCTTTTGTTTTAATCAGCACTGCAAAACAAACCCAAACACGCCATGGTTTTTCCATGGAAGAGTGTTTCAACCTAAACAAACACTTGGCTTTAATCTACCTGCCCTTCAGTATACATATATACTAAAGTAAACCCAACAAAGCCTTATCATCCCTACCTACTCCAAGATCTTTCAGGACAGATAGATGTATACAAATTTCTCTTATCATTTCACCTTTTGGATCACCTTCTTCCCTACCCCCTCCCCTCCCCTTCCCTTAACACCACCCCTCCCCCTTTAATATTTTTACTTCAGGTTTGCCTGTCCTCTCCTCCTCAAATATAAATACACCCATCCACCCCATCCCCTTCCCCTCCAACCCGCCACCCGCCCTCTCCCCAACCTATTTCTAGTTAAGGTCTTCATCTCTGTTCTCCCCAAATATAGGTACACTGATGTAAACGATGTTTACTCTCCCAGGTAGGTCATGTTGTTACCAAGATAGGTCTGGCCAGAGTGGATGGATGGATGGATGGATGGATGGATGGACTGGGCAAATATATTGGTTGTTAAGTAAGACTCATACATGTACAATTTTAAAAATACAGGGGTAAACAAATGTAAGGTTCATGACCCATTTAGGAAGTGTGTGTGTATGTGTGTGTGCGTGCGTGTGTGCATACATGCATGTATGAGCGTGCATGTGTGTGAGTGCATGCATGCCTGCCTGCCTACCTGTGCATATGCATGTGCATGTGTGTGTGTGCATGTGTGCCTGTACATGTGTGCCTTTGAGCGTGTGGGTGTGTAACGTGAACTCAGGCAATCAGATTAAGATTACGAGTGCAATGCTCTAACCACTAGGCTATCCTGCACCCTTCACCTCTGCCTTCTTATAACTCCTGGAGGAAATGATGGAGTTCTACACTGACACTGTTCATGCAGTGTCACGTGCGACCTGAACCTAGCACAGCCCAACCTTACTTACAGCTAAGTCAATGGAGAAAATAAAAACTAAAGTGACGAATATTCTGAATGAGTCTCTTTTGTATAAAAACAACAGCAACGCTACAAGTTCACAAAATGTGCCCCGTGGTGTCATTGTGACTGTGTGAGCATGTCACAGACAGACTGTGTGGACAGTTAGTTCTCGAGTTGTTTTTCTGCCCCTCCTTGACCTTAATGTTCTCCTCCGTCCTTGCTGTTTTACCCCAAGGCATTTGAACAATATGTCACAATGCTAAACATATGGACTGTGTCTAACACCTAACACCTTTCCTCTTTCTCTCTCTCTCTCTCTCACACACACACACACAACAAACACACACACATACACAACAAACACACACACACACACAACAAACACACACACACATGTGCGCACACACACACACACACACACCACACACACATACAAACAAGCAACTCTGTCTCAAGGTTGAAAACTAGAGCTGATTCATTGCCTGTCAAGAGTGAGAACAATGGCACAAGCACTCAATCACACACACACACACACACACACACACACACACACACACACACACACACACACACACACACACATACACACACACATGTACCCACACACACACATGCAGAACATCTTGTGCACAACAACAAAAATCTCATAGGGTAGATATTCAGAAATATAAAGCACACACACACACATACACGTGCACACACACACCCACACACTCAAAAACAGAGACAATGGCACTAAACCATGGCGACAAGCAACAACGAAAAAATAAACAAAAAGTCAAACCTTTAGTGTCCATAACCTACAGACTCTACTGGTTCACAGTACAATCTATCACAGGTCCATAACCTACACTCTACTGGTTCACAGTCCAATCTATCACAGGTCCATAACCTACAGACTCTACTGGTTCACAGTCCAATCTATCACAGGTCCATAACCTACAGACTCTACTGGTTCACAGTACAATCTATCACAGAATCACCACCAACACCAGGGCAGGCGAGTGCACAGATCTGATCTGACATCCAACATACCTTTTTTTCCCCTCTACACACACACACACACATGCTTGCTCTCTCTCTCTCTCTCGCTCTCTTGACTCTAATGACGCACTTGAACTTACACATGCTCATTCATACACATACTTTCCTCCCTTTTTCCCCCCACATTTCTCATAATCCTTTTCCCTATCGTCTAACATCACTTTAAGTGGAAGGACGTTAAAGCGAAGAACAACAACATCCAACAGAAAGGCACATGCTGCCCTGCTTCTCTAACAGTTGTCTTTTCCTCCTAACACTCGGCAATCGTATTTTATATTACTTTGACGGCACATGTCTCTGCATAAAATTTGGGCTGCTCTTCCTAGGAAGAGCACGTTGCCACAAGACCAGCACCATCCATTATTTTTTTCCTTTCCTGTCTGCATGTGTACTTGTTTCCCTATCAGAGTGGCTTTTTTCTCCAGAATTTTGCCAGGGACAACTCTCTTGTTGCCATTGGTTCTCATCCGAAAGACTAGCACCCAGACCACCACTCACAGTCTAGCGGATGAGGGGAACACCTCTGACACAATCAGGGATAGAACGACCACACACTTTGAACCTGGATTTTTCGTTTTCTGGTCAGGTGCGTTATCTCTAGACCAACGATCCATCAGTAATGTATTGCCAAACATGGACACCATACTTATCAAGGCTGTCACCTAATCTCTTTCTTCACATTTTACAGGGTTCTGCGCTTCCACCTATCATAATTATTTATAATGATACACATTCAAAGTTTTGACTTTTTCTTTTTACAGCAGACGTGAATAGACGGACAGACTTAGGCTGTTTCTACTGTCCCAGGTTCATAGAGGAAGGGAAGCAACTCAGTTTTGTTGCTGTTACTGCATACTCCCCTCCAGGTCACCCAGACTGCTATCATGCACTGACTGACTGACTCTTCCCACCTAGGAATGAATCACTGTAAAACTAAGTGCACACTGGATGCCAAGTCTGATGAATATAATTCTACAGCTGACAGTACCCTGGGCTGACTACAGCAATTTTATGTAAGTTGATATGAGCAACATTAAAAAAGGGCAGCTACTTTACAACTACATCTCCCGCAAGTTTCCACTGCACCTTATGCTAAAAACAGGAGCCTGTAAAGTTCCTCTGCGCCTCATGCTATAAAACATCAGTACACTCACCCTGCATCCAGTGTGTCCTCCTCCACCAGTACATTCTCCGTGCTCTCATTCACTCGCAAAAAGACGTAGTGGTCCAGTTTGGCTTTGACACCTGCAGCAACAATCGAGGACAGGATTTTCTAATAAAAAATTAAATACACTGATTTGTTAGTTACTATCACAAATATCTTGAGAATGTCATAAGCTATTGCCTTGTGGTTCTGAATATGTGCAAAAAATGAATATACTGATTTGTTATTTACTATCACTAATATCTTGAGAAAATCACAAGCTATTGCCTTGGGGTTGTGCAAAAATCAAATACACTGATTCGTTAATTACTGTCATAAATATCTAGAGCATTCCATAAGCTATTGCCTAGTGCAAAACTTAAATACACTAGTTCATTAATTACTGTCCTGAATATTTAGAGAGCATGCCATAAGCTATTGCCTCGTTGTTGTGAAATGTACATGTACAACAATCATAACCAGCTCACTAGTATTTGGAAAGACTGAAAAAAAACGAAAGAAATAAAAATTAGACTTTTAAAATGTATGTGTGTTATGTGTGTGTGTTGTTTGTGTGACTTCAACCCAAAAAAATTATCACTGTATCCAACTAATTTGATATTACCTTCCATTTCTTTCTCAGCTGACTGCATGTTGGGAGGCATGTGCTTCAATGCCAGAGTGTCAAAATGTCCCTTTCTCGCAGCCAAAAACCTGAAATTGGACAAAAGAAACAATTTATTACTATACATACATAATATCACAGTATGTAAAAACCAGTTAATTATCATCACAATCTTCAACTTCTTACTCTCCGTCTTCCCTGTCTGTCTATGGTATGCAAAAGTCAGTCTATAATCATCATGTGTGTGTGTGTGTGCATGCGTGCACATTTGGACTTGATGGAACTTTTACTTGTTACTGGTTGTATGACTGTGTAAGAATGAGTTGAGTGCAAGCGCTTTGATTTGTCTCTGCAAGATATAGCGCTATATAAATTCCATTTATTATTATTATCATCATAATTACCTTCAACTTGGGGGAGTGGGTGCTGGATAACATAGTGGTTACAGCACTGTGTTTGCAATTTGACTGCCTGGGATCTAGCCACCAAAATGCCTGGTCCAGGGGATTTTCCCCCTGAGGTTAACATCAGTACCCACTCCACTTGTCCTTTGGACGAGACTATAAACCGGCGTCCCCCATGTGAACGCATGCAGATCTTGCGCAAACATGAAAACCCATTCCGCCTTTCAAAAGAGTGAGCCATTGCGTGCTGGTAGGAACGGATGACAACATGGCTAAAAGACACATGCACACTGGTGTCATGTATAGACATCATCCCTAAAGTCAAAATGCAGCTACCTTTATGGTTGGCAGAAACGGTTGCATATAAAAAATCTCACCATCAGTGAAGCTTGGAGCTCTAGCCAAGGTACAAAACCAATTAAAAAAAAAAAGGATATCTATGATAAACTGAAGATCTGAGTGCATACCTTCAGCACATAAAAGACCCCAGCACAACAGGAGAGTTGTTCTCAAACCACCATACAAGCGGAGAGGAGAAAAACAAAAATGGCAGCACTGCACTGTGATGTTACACTCCTTGGGACAGCAGCCTTCCAATTACACACAAAACGCTTTGCCTTGATTATAAGTTTTTTAATAGTCATGATATAATTTAAAGAATGAAATAAAGATAAATTGATAAACAAACAAACAAAGCTAAGTGTAATAATGGTTCTAAGAATTCAATGGAAGGGGGACAGGGTAGCCTAGTGGTTAGAGCATTGTACTCATGATTTGGCCCAGGTTCAAGCCACCACAGAGGCGCCTGTTTACAATTGTATTCCCTGGAGTTAACATCAGCACAGACTCAAATTCCCCAAAAGTCCTTCAGATGAGGCTATTAACTGTGTGTGAACGCATAAAGAACACCTTGCACACATGTTGACACCTGTTCTGCCTTTTGTAAGAGTAGGCCATTCGTATCGGTAAGAATGAATGGCAATTTTTGAAAAACAATATTCAAGGCATGCACACTGCTGTTCTGTTTAGACATCATCCTCGAAGTCGGAATGCAGCTTCCTTAATGGTGGGCCAAAACAGTCACACACACACAAATCTCACCACTGATGAACTTTGGAGCTCTAGCCGAGGCACTGGAAAAAAAAAACCTTCACAGAAATGTCTTGCAGGTAACTACGAGTCTCGTATATCAGGAATCATGCAGAGCCCCTGCACAACTACGCTGCAGAAACATGTGTGGGAGTATGTCAGATATGTGTTGTTTGCACAGAGAGCATGATGTGTTGATTTTGTATGGTGCTGTAAGCTTTAAGCTCTCTGATGACATGTAAGTGATTCACTCTTTTATCCTTTAGATGGCCATCCTTTGCTCTTAACCTGGCTGAATTTTTCTGTTTTGAGACAATAGAGTATTTGGAATTGGAATTGGAGCTTAATTAAACACTTTGGGGGCAGCAACACTAAAACATGGAAAATTACACATCAAAGTCTAAAGAACACCTCAGTACAATGAAGAGATCTTTCCCACAGAAATGTCAAAATATAAAGAACTCAACAAAAACAGCTTGCAAGACATTTTTTTACAGTGAAGAAGCTTGCAACAAGTGTAAAAAATGACTAGAAATAAACTGACAATACGTACTTTTTGGCAAACTCTCGCTCTGTGACTGACATAAGCGGATCATCATTTTCCGTCTTCTGATCCTCTCTCCACAAGACGTGACTTGTGAACTTCTCGATCTGTTTGGGACAGTCACATACCCTTTTCACTGATGTTGTTCCCTGACCAATGTTTATATATATATATGGCCTTCTCCTGTGTTTGTAACTTTGCGGGAGGTCTGCCTGCTGGCCTCAGCTGGCACATTCCTGACTTCAGAGCAACTATTTCATTGTACAAGTTCCATGTGGGGTATGTTCGTGTTTTCGTAGGCCACCAAATGCCGACATGGATTACACAATCTTTAACATGCATATTTGATCTTCTGCATGCATATATATATATATATATATATATATATATATATATATATATATATATATATATATATATATATACACACACATACAACAGTCAACCAAACTAGGCACTGGCAGGTCTGCCCTTAGAGTTAACCTGTGATATCATTTAAAAAAAAATCCCCACCCTTAATTTACCAGATGCTGCTACTGAGGTTTGAACCCAAGATTTCATGGACCCATGGGATATATGATTCAACAAATAATGCTGTTTTCTGAGAAAAATACAATCTTACAAAGTCCATTTCAGCAGCTGTCGATTCTGTCTGTCTCTCTCTCCAATGCCAGGTATTGTCACTGATCTTAAAACACAATGGACTGCTGGGTTTCATTCATAGTAAGAAAACCCTTTATTTATACATTAGTTATAGATTTTTGTCTTTTGATCAATAAATTCCCATATAAAAAGAATATCAATGAGTCATTAATCAGATAATTACTCAAAAGTGTCAATCAAAACATGACATCCATAACTGTAAGACATCTGCAATCTTTGAAATAATAAAACCCAATTCATTCAGATATATCAAAATAATACAAGGCAAAAACAGATATTTAAGTGTGTATGTGCCTCTGTGTGTGTGCGTGTGTGCATGTGTGCCTGCGTGTGTGTGAAGTAATGTTTTTTTTTTCTTCTTTCTTCTTTCAAATTTTCACAGCTCTTACAAACCACAGGTCTTGTCAAAAGTTGAGGTTTCTCCCCACTGTTACACCAGTATATAAAGCTAGAAAGTCAGGGCAACAAATAATTAAAATGCTAAAGCTATGCTAATTAACAGGGTTGTTTTTTTCTTTTCTAAACAATGGAAACAAAGAAGGAAATATAATATGATACAATTTACCTTCTGAAGCCTCAATCGCAGATAGCTGGACACGATGAATCTTATCCGGTCTACCTGTAAAAAATGAGCAAACAAAGAAAATATGAAATTCCACAGAAAGTTTCCTGACTGTATCATACTGTCAATGAAAACTTGCATGAAACACTTTCCTGCAACACCTTGTGGTCAAGGTCACTAGTAATCAATACTTATCAAGTTACCTCATTCTTTACTGCTCATGCTAGCTTGACTGAAGGATTTGTTGGGCTTTTTCGTTTCTCCGCTAGAGCTCCAAGGTTCACCAATGATGAGACTTTGCATGTATGCAACTGTTTTTAGCCACCATTAAGGTAGCCACATTCCAACTTCTGGGATGGCATCTAAACACAACACCTGTGTGTGTGTTTTTCTTTAAAGTGCGTTGTTCATTCCTATTGGCACGATATGGCCTACTCTTCCAAAAAGTGGGACGTGTTTTTAACATGTGTAAAAATCTTCTGAACGCGTTCGCACACCTGGCCTAGGTTTATAAAAAGAAAAAAAAGATGGACAAAAAGAAAATAGAGAGAAAGAAAGAAAAAAAAGAAACAAAAAAGAATATCTAAATTACAATCTGGAAATCAGCAGATTGAATACTGATTATGTACAATCAATCTGGGTTTTTTCATAAGTGACATACCTCCATGCGGTGCAGGCTGATTTTCAAGTCTCCCTTGTCCGCCTGCTTCAAGTTCTCCTCCATAGCTTCCAGCTGGTCCATCATGCATTCCACCAGGTCCATTCGGGCATCCAGTAACTCGGGGGAAAACTTTTCGTTCAGCCAGGCCTGCAAAGACATCGCAATGTACCTCACAGGGAGTTGTTCTGAGTGTGGTACTTTCTTGTTATCTAATGTTCTCAACCATCTTTTCTTTCTTTCACTATAATTAACTATATGCATTTTGCAACACGGGTTCATGGATCGGTGGTCTAGAGGTAACGCGCCTGTCTAGAAAGCGAAAAGTCTGGGTCGGAAGTGTGCGTTGGTTCGAATCCTGTTTGGGCCCGAAACTTTTTCCACATCCATTAGACCATGAGAGGTGGTCTGGGCGCTAGTCTTTTGGATGAGATGATAAACCAGGGTCCTGGGTGTTAAAATTTTTCAGCACACGTATAAGAACCAACAGCAACAAGAGAGTTGTCTCTGGCAAAATTCTTAGAAAAAAGCTACTCTGATAGGGAAACAAATACAGTTGCAGACAAAAAACAAAACAAAAAAAGGGGGCACTGCTTTTGTGACAATGCGAGAGCAGCCCGAATTTCACGCAGAGATATCTTGTGGCTAAAAAAGTGGTATAAATAAATAAATATTACTAGGCCTCCTGTCAGTATCACTCCACCCCTAACAGCAGTTTGTAAGGTCTTTTTGCCTCTAGTTTCTCTTTTTTACTGGTCAACTGGGGTTGTGCAGTCTCTTTACCTCTTGGCGGTCTTGCCTACTGGTCTATTTAGATATTTCATTTCCATTCCTTGGCTGGAACTCCAGGGTTCACCACTGGTGTGATTATTGCATATATAATATATATGCCAACCTGCCACCATTTTTGTCCACCATTAAGGTAGCCGCATTCAGACTTCAGGAATGATGTTTAAATATGACACCAGTGTGTATACAACAATGTGTTTTGGGATTACAATTTTTTATTTTTTTATCCATTCCTACCAGCACAAATTGGCCAACTTGTCCGAAAGGAATGCAAGATATATACATTTGCACACAGGACTACGGTTTATATAGTCTTATCCAAAGAGTGATCGAGAGAGAGAGAGAAAGAGTGTGTGTGTGTTTGAGTGTCTGTGTGTGTGTGTGTTTGAGTGTCTGTGTGTGTGTGTGTGTGTTTGAGTGTGTGTGTGTGTGTGTGCTTTTGAGTGTCTGTGTGTGTGTGTGTTTGAGTGTCTGTGTGTGTGTGTTTGAGTGTCTGTGTGTGTGTGTGTTTGAGTCTCTGTGTGTGTGTAACTGTGACATACTTCACATAGAGAACAAAAATCAGAACATCTTAAGCACACATTAAAATGTTGGGCCTTTTGGAAGTGTAGGCCATTGTGTGCTGGTCTGGTGGAAAGGGCTGACAACATTTACAATAAACTGCATACACACCAGGACTGGATGAAAAAAAGCACATGAGTGCTCATTCCATTATCCTGGAAATAAAAGAATAAATACAATTTTAAAAAGTGGCTTAGTGAGCAGAGACTGAGCATACACATGTGTGTGTGTGTGTGTGTGTGTGTGTGTGTGTGTGTGTGTGTGTACGCAGGCGTGCGTTTGTTTGTGTGTGTTTGGCAACATGATCCCATGAGAAATGCATTTTGTTCTCCCTTTGTCCAGCCCTTGCCTTATATCAGTAGATCTTTGAACAAAAATAAACAAAGCTACATGCACTTTCATTTTTAACATGCTTATCGTAACTTTCATGCGATAAAAATGTACATATCAAAGTTAACACTCCATACGAGCTTTAAAGTTTTATCAACTTATCTGTGAGTGAGAGTATGCCATGTGCAGCAATCCCAAGCGCAGTAGCTAGTATACTAGTAAGTAATTCGTGTATCAATTCTTACATCTTCCAACTTTTGCAAAACTTCTGCTGCTGTCATCTCCACATCTTCCTCTTCTTCATCTCTTTCCTCGTGTATACTGTCCACTTCATCCATTTTAATACATACAAAAGAACTTGTCACTTGTCGCTAGGCTAATTCTCTAGCTCTTCCCGCGAAAGCAGTCGACATAGAGAATGAATAAAATATCTTTTTACTGAAATCATACGTAGGCTCTCTCTCTCTCTCTCTCTCTCTCTCTCTCTCTCTCTCTCTCTCTCTCTCTCTCTCTCTCTCTCTCTCTCTCTCTCTCTCTCTCTCACACCACACACACACACACACACACCACACACACACACACACACACATTACTCAGACGGGGTGGCCTAGTGGTATTCCTCTGAGTTATCATCAGTGCCGACTCCACTCCTCCCCAAAGTCCTTTGGCTTAGACTATAAACCGAGGTCCCGTGTGCGAACGCACGCAGAACACATTGTGCACACGTTAAAACCCGTTTCGCTTTTCGGAAGAGTAGGCCATTGTGTGCCAGTGGGAACGGATGACAAATTTACAAAACTGCACACACACACGGGGACTCAATGTAAAAAAAGCAATGAGTGCTTATTCCATTATCCTGGAAATAAAATATTTTTTTTGAAGAAAGAAAGAAAGAAAAAGTCCTGTGGTGTTGATTGTATTGTATCTCTCGACCATTTCTTTCTGGATTTGACATAGCACTGTTGTATTAGACGTATCTGCGTTGTGATGTTTGGTTATGGTTTGATTGTATTGTAGCCCAGTTCCCGCAGACCTAGGACTGTACCATCAACCAAACATCCACAACATTGTAATGTTAAGCTTCAATGGCTTTATAACTGGTGCATCGTAATCCGCTCAGTCTGATCATATCAAATCCATTGAAATTATGTCTTGTCATTCTGTACTCGTTCTATAGGGTTAGAACATGTCTGCATACCTATATATACATCTACCTTCGTGTGTGTGTGTGTGTGTGTGTGTGTGTGTGTGTGTGTGTGTGTGTAGGAATGTATGTATGTAGGAATGTATGTATGAAGGATGTATACATGTATGTATTGTGTATGTATGTATGTATGTACGTACGTACGTACGTACGTGTGTGTGTGTGTATGTATGTATGTATGTATGTATGTATGTATGTTGTATGTATGTGTCTGTCTGTCATTCTGTCTGTGTATCTATATATCAGGCTTTCCAGTTTCTAGCTTTATTCAGTCATTTTTCAAAGTTACTTTTACAGTTTTGAGGTTTGGTAAACTGCGTTTCCCTTTCTCTTCTGTAATTCTACCTTTATAATCATCCTTATCGCTTCGTTAGATGTTTATTCCAAGTCATGGATTCAGTCATGGAGCACTGAGGTATAGGCCTAATTTTGTTGTTTTTGTTGTCGGATAGAGCTCCGAGGTTCACTAATGGTGAGATTTTTGCGTATGCGACCGTACTTTACCCCCCCCCCCCCCCTCTCTCACCACTCTTAGGTAGCCGCATTCCAACTTCGGGGAAGGTATAAATATACACAGGATGTCTGTGGTGGAGTCTGCCGGGTATGTGAACGCTCCTTTCCGACAACAGGGCAAAGCAAATGCACAGCTAACTTTCACATAGCCATGTCATCGATCTAAGGTTTGAGCATGCTTAAACCCCCCCCCCCCCCCCCCCCCCCACCTCCCCCACCTTAACTCGAGGTGGATAATGTTCGTGTTTATGTCATGGGGGGAGGGGGAATGGGGGAATGAAAAAGAAGAAAAAAAAAAGAAAGAAATTGTGCTGTTTGTATATATTGGGGTCAATAGTTACACATGATTCGTCAGCTTGTTTGACCTATTTTTGAAAGTTGATGCTTTCAGTCACGTAAAGCCCGACGCTAACAACGAGAGAGTGCGAGATGTTAGGAGGAAAATATGGCGACCAGTCGTCGCGCAGCCTTGACCAACGACTCTAACATCCCGTCGCAAAATGATCCCGGTAGAGAATTGTTTGAAGCGTGTAGGAATGGTGATTTAAACAAGGTGAAGAAGCTCATTTCATCGAATAATGTGAACGCAAAGGACACTGCTGGAAGGAAATCTACACCTCTTCATTTTGCTGCAGGTGTGTTTATCCATGTCAAAATTAGTATTACGATCGTAGACTGTTTCAAATTAATGTAGTTCCAGAGTAACTTAGTAAGCATCTGAATTTGGACGAGACGTTATGAAATTTAACAATCACTTTTATGCATGCACATCATATTGTCTATAACGAAAATTAACTTCATGGATGCCCCCAAACGTTAACATGACATTACGTGAGTGCGTTGTTTTGGCACTGGGAAAAAATATAGTTGTAATACAGCATTATAATTATATAGGCCTACAATATTGTTCTCACACTTGCCGCCCAGTTTAGTTAATTATGTAATGCTACTTCATGTATTCTTCTGTTGTTGAATTCAAGATACAAAGTATGCAGCATCTTAATCTTAATTTTTGAAATGGCTACAGATCTGTCAATCAGTATACTTACTATACAGTAGTGTGAGTAGGCCTATACTATAATTATTCACTTTATTGAACCATTAAATAATAAACATCAATATCAGATATCATCAAAGGTACATTATGCCATTATTATTATTATTACGGACGACGAGGTTGTGGGTTTGATTCCCAGCCTCAACCTTCCTTCCCAGTTTGACAAAAATATCAAACTGAATGTCAAAGTCCTTGATGAGAGTGAGACTATAATTAACCGAGGCCCCGTGTTGGAACGCATGCAGAACATCTTGTGAACATGTTAAATCCTGTTCCGCTTTTCGGAAGAGTAGGCCATTGTGTGCCGGTGGAAACATAACAAAATTTACAAAACCGCATATACACGGGGACCGGATGTAAAAAACCACATGAGTGCTTATTCCATTATCCATTATCCTCGATATAAAAGAATATATAAAAAAATAATAATTTATTTTATTATGGCTGCTTCACCAGCTGTTCTTAGTTTTGCTGATCTTTTCAAGACTTGTGGTCATGTTTACTAGTTTAGTCATTTCTGCCTGTGGGTCAACACCACAACAGGTTACACCATGTGACCATCATTTAACACATTATTAAGTAGCCTACATAATCTGCAGTAATTCAGCTAATTGGTTACAGACATTTAGGATCAATAACAAGTTGGACAAAAACAAAAGGAATTAAATAAAATCATTACAAATACAAGTTAACCAAATTATTGACTGCAGGAGGACTTTCCCAGAACTTACTGCATAGCTTATTGTGCATGCTTTTAAGTTTAACCTTGGGTGGTAGTCAAAGATATTACTGGCACTATACTGGTATTTTTTCCAGTTATTCAGCAGGCCTTGACAAGATTTGAAGAAAAAAGGGGGGGGGGGGGTTCTGTATTCTGATCAGCTGGTTGTTTCAGCAGTTACTCAACGAAACTTGGCAAGATTTGAAAAAAAAAATTAGGGGGGGGGGGATTCAGCTGGCTGTTTGAGTCAGCTGTCAAGCCATTTGATTTGTTCCACGTTTTTCAAACCTATACATCATTACATGGCTGTAGTATTCACTAATTCAGCATTCCCTACCTTATCTCTCCTCTGTCTTTTTTTTCTCATTTAAGTCACCAAATCCACCTCTGGAGCTCACTGCCTCCAAATGACTGGCCCTTTCATAGTATTAGTAGTTTTTTTTCTTCTCTAAAATGTTTCAAAATTGCTGTTTATATCAACTGCATAGAAATACTTGTATTTTCAAAAACTACAAGTAAAAATGTAATACTAATAGTTCCAAAACAGCTTGCAGACATGGAGCTTACTTGATGGGTTATTAATTAATGCTCTGTGTGTATACCACTGTATGCATTACAATTACATACATGATGTATAAATAAATTAATCATGTGTGTGTGTTTAAATTTTCTATGTCTTTGGCTGTAGTGCACAAAATGCAGGTACTTACTAGTACTGCGTGCTGTCTCACACTGAACTGAGGTACTTAATTTAAATGTAAAATGATGCTGTTAAAATTTTTTTGCTTTGGAATCAGATCATTTTTTTTTCAAGACAACAGCCAGTACTAAAGTGCAAAAAGCTGTTGTGAGTGGAAGTTAGAATGACATAAACAAATTATAATTATTCCTAATATATCTGATAAGGTTTAGCAGAAAGAAATCCCAACCATTCGTTTTAAGTACAGGTTCAAATGCAAATTGTCCTAAACAGATGACTTTCTCTGTGTGCAGGCTTCGGTCGCAAAGATGTTGTGGAACACCTCTTGGAGAACGGGGCCAACGTCCATGCTCGTGATGACGGGGGTTTGATTCCATTACACAACGCCTGCTCTTTTGGCCATGCTGAAGTGGTGCAGCTGCTGCTTCGCCATGGGGCTGACCCCAATGCCAGAGACAACTGGAACTACACCCCCCTGCATGAAGCTGCCATCAAGGGAAAGATAGACGTCTGCATAGGTCAGTGAAGGGAGAAGACACAGAGGCATGCATAATTTAAATCTTTGTTCATGGTATCTATAATAAACATGTGCGTCTTATCTTGTTGCATTGGCAAAGTTTTGACTGTTGGGAGAATTGGTTTGGATGTTCCGTCTACCCATCAAAGGCTTCTCATCTTTTTGGATTGTTCAAGCTCTGACCTACCCTAACCATAATGGATTTACTGTGTGTGAGTTCAGTGGGAAGATTGAGGTCATGCTGTTCACAGTTCAGTTTCAGACCAGATGTGCTGCACAGGTAACGTGAATTTGATAGAACTGCACAATTTGATAGAACTGCACACAATCAAATTGTCTTCAGGAGCAAATCTAATAAATTTGTTAGGCCCATTTCATGCCAGAATTTATTTGAGAAAAGGAATTTATATGGAGTGCACATTTGTTATGCTAGTAAAGTTTAAAACTAACTTGAAGCGTTTCAGCTATCAGTGATTATGTTTGAGCAGTAAAGAAAAATTGTTTCCAAGCCAGTGATTGACAGGGTAATGCTACTACTGTAGCAGGATACCTGCTGCATGTAGCTTTATCCGGAAAATTAGAGTCTGTGGGAAACACATAGTAACCAAGGCATTGTGACTTCTGTTCCAACAGTGCTGCTGCAGCAGGGTGCTGATCCCAATATCAGAAACACAGATGGAAAGACAGCTCTGGATCTGGCTGATGCTTCTGCTAAAGCTGTTCTCACAGGTATGGTCTGTTTGGGGTGTTCACATACCTAATTGCTCTTTTCAGTCTGTTTTTATTTATCATAGTCGTACATTTTCATAATGAAACGCAGAACATGTTTGCATATACAGATATAACTGCTTAAACTAAAGCAGTAGCTTCTGTGTACAGAAATATATAGATAAATATATATGTACACCCACATGTGTCTTAAAGATAAAGTCGTACATTCATTTGCATGCTTATATGACCACAGGAGAAAAAAGAAGTTATTCATGATATGAAAATATCAGTATCAAAAAGAGCATGAAGAGAGCCTTTAACGATATCTAATCAAACAAAACCATGCTTGACAAATGGCTTAAAAACATTATCCTCTCTCTGTCTCTGTCTCTGTCTGTCTGTCTGTCTGTCTGTCTGTCTGTCTCTCTCTCTCTCTCTCTCTCTCTCTCTCTCTCTCTCTCTCTCTCTTCTCTCTCTCTCTCTCTCTCTCTCTCTCTCTCTCTTCTCTCTTCTTTGCCAAAGTCAACTACTGCTGCTGTTTAGTGTGATAACTTTCACTGTTTGAGGGTCACTCTTTACCTCTTCTTTTGATATGATCCCACCAGCAACCATACAAACCTTTGTGCTTTTTATAGTCAGGAATTCATTGATGATACTCAAACTGGAAAAAAAAGTTTTGATTCTTCATGAGGATAAAGAATTCATTTTCCCTTGTTTCATGTGGACTCAGGGGAGTACAAGAAAGATGAGCTGTTGGAGGCTGCACGGAGTGGCAATGAGGAGCAGATGATGGCACTGCTGACTCCTCTGAATGTCAACTGCCACGCCAGTGATGGCAGAAAGGTAGGTCAAGTTTAGCGGTTAGGGCTTTATTATTTTTATTTTGGGGGGGGGGGAGGGGGGGGTATATCTGCTGTAATAGGCTAGCTTAGGTCACTTATCACTGATGTCAGGTAATTATGATCATTCCTGTTGCATACTACTAACTGTTGAGCATGCATATATTTCTTAGACTCAGCATTGTCTTTTTTTAATGTACATCCATGACTGAAAGCTCAAACTTTTTTTTTTTTTCAGAGTTTGTAATCATGAACTTTTTGGATGTAATGTTGTTTCAATCTGAAAAGATGTAAGGTGAAATGTTTATAAATACATATGACATTTTTTGATTGATTCAAGTCATAGCCATGATCAGACTACACGTTGATGGTAGAAATAACTGCCTTTGCAGATTTGTATTAAATTTCAAACAGACTTCTCTGTATTGCCTTTCATTGTAAATGGTCTTTTTGAATAATTAAGCACGGTATACTTGTTAGTATTGTGGTGGAAGAAGAGAAAAGTATAGAAAAAGAGAGTGAATGACAAACTTCTGTATGTATTATTTCTCTTCTCTGTGTTCCCTTTCTGCATGGGATGCTTTGTGCCGGGTCATCTCCTTTGTTTTTTCTTTGTAAAGGGCGTATTTTTGGTGTAATACTTCAGTTAGTTTTCTCATGGGGGGGAAAGTAGATAGAATGAACGGAAAATAACTGATAAACCCGCGCTGATGATGGTGAAGTACCATCTATTTCAGTCCACCCCTCTGCACCTGGCCGCTGGCTACAACAGGACACGCATCGTCCAGCTGTTACTGCAGCACGGAGCAGACGTCCACGCTAAAGATAAAGGGTGAGTGGTTTCCTCTGACACAGTCCTCTCTCTATGTGAATTTTGCCTTCATCATTTCATTATGAATGATGTCATATGATTTTTTGGAGGAGTTAGTTAAGATATGACTGTGTTAAAAGCAAGGATGCTGGTAAAGAGATTCGAGAGTTTCCTAGTTTGTGCTTGCTTCAGAACGTGGTTTGAATATGTGTGTCCCACTTCTGTCTCATTCCATGACTATCATGCGTGATTTGTAGTATCCAAGCTTTGTTGTGTGTTCTTTTTGTTGTTGTTCTGTTTTGTTTTATTCAATTAAGGTGGTTATGAAAATTGATTGTTTTAGATCATTTAGGGAGAAAGAGTGTGTATGCGTGTGTGTGTGTGTGTGTGTGTGTGTTTGTGTGTGTGTGAATGGGCCTATAACTACCTAGTTCACAATATTTTCACTTTTCTTACTTTTAAATCATACAGATCAATCAAAGTCCTTGAGAATTTATAAATTTACAGTTAGCTGTGCTTTGGAGAAAATAGTATGCAATGTGTAAATCTTAATATTTAACTGCTGTTAGAACTTGTGACAGCAAAAAGGATATTTTTAGATTGTTAAAAAAACCAAAACTTGTGCTATTTTAAAAAAAATTAGAAATTGATTGTACTTATGGGTTTTAGTTCTATCTGTTAATTTTTATGTGATGGGGGATGTGTGAACATTTGAATCATTTGTGGCAAAAGTAAGGACAAGATTTTATCAGTGTTTTTTTTTGTCCTGTAGCCCAGCAAAGAAAATCGTTATTCAGTCAGGTTTTGGGGGTTGTTGTTGTTTTTTTCTTAAAAAGAAGAAAGAAAAGAGAAGTGGCGCTTTTGTCTAATGCTGTCTTGCCTAATGACATGTTGGTTGTGTGTGGTTTGTTTTCTGCAGTGGTCTGGTGCCCCTGCATAACGCATGTTCCTACGGCCACTTTGAAGTCACAGAAATGCTGCTAAAGGCAAGTCGTCAGTGTCGGGCTTTAGTTAGGTTTTGTTGGGGGGTAGTGGGGTGGGATGGGGAATGGGATGGAATTGCATTGTCCTTTTAAAAAGTTGTCTTAAACTTTCTATTGATTTATTCTCATTTTAGTATTTTTAATTAACATTTTACTACCAGATCTGTTTTTGAATTTAGCTTGTTGCCTGTACTCTCTTTTTCTGTTGAAGTTATTTAGTTGGTTTATTTTCTTATATATGTTCTCATGTCAGTGCTATGAAATATCAGGGTTCGTACAAATCTTAAAAAGCCCTAAAAGGCCCTGATTTTTGAAGATCCAAAATAAGGCCCCTAAAAAGCCCTAAAAATGAGACCTATGGCCCTGGAGGCCCTAAAAAAGCCCTAAAAATGGGAACCATGAGTGAGAGTTTCTGTTGAAATGTAGATTAAACAAATACACAAATAAAACTTATGAGAAATGAAAGCAAGAAGGATGTCCAAAGATCGTATTATCACCGATAGAGCCTGTTGTCTGCTATTCATGTCGTGCCACCTATTTTGCCAAGGGAAGTAATTTGCCTCCATTGGAAGCACATATTCGCTTTGCTTTTATCAGTTATTTTTTACATGCCGAAAACTACCTACCCCTATGGTATGTCCGTAATTTGTTTGGAAAATTATGTTTAAGTATAAAACTGCAATCATGAGTCAAAATAATACCAGTTTTCTGTTTACTGTGCTACAGTCCTTCTCTACGAGATTTTTCAATTTTAGCACAGCTGCGCTGTGAATAGCAAGGCCTATTGTTTCTCCTGTGCGCATTTTACAAAATGGCAGTCAGTGATACAGTCGTGTGTCAGAATGGGAATACAATAAAACCTGTAGCCAGATCTATTCTTTATTTGAGGAGATTATCCCACAGATTTCCTACAAAATGCATACAGAAACGAATCCAATTCATAAGGCAAGTCACAAATGCCTGAATATTTACAAATGTACAGGAAAAATAAAAATGTTTGAATATTTTCCACCGCTCTATGTGGTCGATTTAGTTGACTTTACTTTAAAATTCGCAACTTATTCAGTTATTGGCCGACTTGATCTGAAGATTCTTGCTTTAAAAAAACCAACTTTGGGCAGAGGGTGTGGGCATCCTTTTCAAGCCAGTGTTAGGCCAACCTCTCTGTCTGCATTGACGATACGGGACTTGTACATGTATTCATAGTGAAGAGAACTTGCGTCCAGCAGCCTCTCTCTGTGTCTTTCTCAGTTTCTGTCTCTGTCTCTCTCTTTTATGCATGCATGCGTGTGCATGCATGCATGTGCGTGTGTGTGTGTAAATTCCTGCATGTACGCATGTGTGAGATTGAAATGAAGGAGCAGAATTTTGAAGAGGCACTGTGACTGTGTGAGGGTATTGTTATTACCAGTTCTAGTACTGGGCAACCATCTGCATCTTTGGTAAGGCAAGGAGACTAGTTCACATCAGATGAAGTTTGAGGGACAGTGTCTTTTAAGTTCACTTTGCTAGCTGTTTGTGAAAAACATCTTGGAATCAGAGACACTTATTTCAGTTTTTACTTTACTTCGTATTTCAAGACATGGACACTTCCATCACACCATGGATGTTTTACTGTGTGAGGATTTTAATTCATTGTAGTATCTATGAGTGAAAGACATTTTATTCTAGAACTTCACTTGAATTTGTGTCAATATCAATATCCATCATGCAGTTGTAGACGAGAAGACTTTGCTTACATGAATTTGAGATTGGTTTATCAAAGTAAATGTGTACAAAGGTTGATGACATACACTTTGATACCCTGCGGCTAGGCCCTAAATTTGGAAATAATGGCCCCTAAAAAGCCCTTAAAAGGCCCTAAATTTTTTCCCACCAAATCTGTATGAACCCTGAATATTGTTTTGGGGGAAAATATGTATAGATACTTTTCTTCAGCAGCAGATAAAAAATTTGTTAAGTTTTACCAATCATAACTATTTCAAGTAAATGTACCTGAATCTGAAGTTATGCTGTTCAGTCAATGAAAGCAGTTTCATGATGGAAATGATTCAGTGATTAAAGAAGTAGAGAGTTGAAAAAGCTAACACTAAAAATGATAAATAAATAAAATAATAATTTTTTTTTTAAAAGAAAAAGGTAACAAAAAAGAAAAAGGTAACTTTCTCCCTCACTTTTATATCTGTATTTTGTTCTGTGAAGCATTTGACATTTGTTTGGCGAAAGATTCGTTTATAAAGTAAAAACTTGGGATATGGATGTCTGCTTTTGTATGTCCTGAGCGAGTCAAGCTCCTGGTTATGACAGAATGCTCAAATTTGCTTGTGTTGACAGGGTGTTTAACAAGCGTTCCTTTTTCAGGCTGGAGCTAGTGTGAATGCTGTAGACTTGTGGCAGTTCACACCCTTGCATGAGGCGGCATCCAAATCTCGTGTGGAGGTGTGTTCCTTGCTGCTTGCCCAGGGTGCAGACCCGAATCTGGTCAACTGCCATTCCAAGTCCATCATTGATGTGGCTCCAACACGAGAACTGCAGGAACGCATTCAGTGTAAGGGTTCATGA
Organism: Rapana venosa; assembly: GCA_028751875.1. Classification (NCBI taxonomy): domain Eukaryota; kingdom Metazoa; phylum Mollusca; class Gastropoda; order Neogastropoda; family Muricidae; genus Rapana; species Rapana venosa. The sequence continues at coordinate 37,849,894 of CM054136.1, forward strand.
GGGCGTAATTGGTGTTCGTGCTTGTGTGTGTGTAGTACTAGTAGCATTGATCCTCTAACTGGACAGGTTTCTGCAGAAGCTGTAACAGCCAAACTTTTTTTTTCCCAAACACAAAGGGTATACAGACAGTAAGTAAAGCTATGTCAGTTGAGAGGTCAATTATACTTTGCTTCGTACATTTCATATGTGAGGACAACATTATAGAAAACACTTGTTTGGTTTTTATGTTTTTAAAAAGAAAATCAGTACCAGTAAAGTCTCCTTGGTAATGTAGATAGAGCCATTTTGGGGTGAAACTTGTTTTGTTTATATGTTGTGACTCTGGCACTGGTTTTATAATTGCTCAGGTGTTTGTGAGGGTATGGTTTGATTTTTTGGTGGACTTTTTTTTTTTTTGGGGGGGGGGGTATGGGTATTAATGATGAGTTCTGCTTCACAGTGGGCACAGGCAGGCATTAAAACTACAGGATCTGTTTCTGCCTGTCCACAGTTGAATACAAGGGCCACTCTCTGCTGGAAGGAGCCAGGCAGGCGGACTTGGCCAGGGTGAAGAAATACCTGGCTGTGGACATTGTCAACTTCAAGCATCCTTACAATGGAGATTCAGCACTGGTCAGTGTGTGTTGCCGTTCTTGTGGCGCTTGCGGTGAGAGAGGGACAGGACAGAGAGTGTGTTCCCATTCTTCCTCATTTTTATAATCCTTCTGTCGAAAGACTTTGTTTGATAAGAATGGTGTAAATAGCAGACACCGGCACTATGTTTGTTTATAACAGTTTGTTGTGTACATGTGTGTAAGTGGGTTGGTATAATGAATTATTCATGTTGCACACGATGATTTATCACTACTCCCTTCTGATGGGGCCATGGGCTTATGGAATAAATCTTCATTATTAAAAATCCTCCAGTTTGTTCTTATCTAGGTGTAACACTCTTCAGGTTTTGTCAGAAATGTTGCCCTCTGCCTCCTCCCACTCTACCCCCCTCCTCCCCCCCCAAAAAAGCTACTGTTTTTTAAATATTGTATATTTCCATATTATCAGTAAACTGACACCTATGACTGGCTTTTCTATGACAGCATTGTGCAGCTGCATCACCATTCCCCAAGAGGAAGCAAGTCGTTGAGTTACTTGTCAGGAAAGGAGGCAGCCTCAATGACAAAAACAAAGAGTGAGTGGAATTTACCTAAATTTTTTTAATTTAAAATTCATCATCTTTGTTTATAGTGTTTCCATTTTTACATATTCATTCAGGTACTTTTTTTTTAACAATTTAAAAACATTTTTATCACTGGAAATATTTTTTCTGTTATTTAATTTACAGTTTCATGGAAGTGAGTTCCCTAGTATAGTAGTATGATTGTGATAGTTGGGTTCATTGCTTTCTTAAATTTCATCAGAATTTTGAGGTACCTTTTTTTAGGCGGCTACCTAAATTGTGTGTGGAAAAGATATGGTTGCATGTAGAATTAATGAAGACCCTACAAAATACGTTCTTTATGCAAAACAAACCTTTACTTTACACAACATGAAGATGTGTAGTTTAAAGTAGCTTTACAAAGTTGCAGAGCAGATGTGATGATATCTCAGTAGGAAACAATGCCAAAGCCAGAAACTGCATGTTTCTAAAGCCATGTTCCATTCAGCTGTGTCTGGGCGTTGCTGACAGTGTGTTGTGTTGTTGTGATGACTTGCAGCTACCTAACTCCCCTACACATCGCGGCAGATAAGGCTCACTATGACGTCATGGATGTCCTCCTCAAGCATGGCGCCAAGGTCAGTCATCCGTCCTTCCCTCTCCTTTCAGGGGTGCTTTTTTTTTTTTTATTGATTTTGGTTTTGTTTTTGTTGGGGTGGGGAGTGGGGTAAAGTTGGGTTTTTTGTTTGTTCATTTTTTGGGTTTGTTTCTTTTTTTGGGAGGGTGGTGGTGGAGGAGGGTGTATTAGGGGGGGGCAGACTGGAAGGGGGGGAGGGCTGTTGTAAATACTAACCCATCAAATGCTACATCAGTCTGACACGTTTCTGCCAAATAGTTTTTGTTTGTGTTGTTCTTTTGAAAGTGTCCTGTCAATCAGTACAGTGTCAAAACAATAAAAGCACAGCATCAGTGTGAACAGTGCAGAGTTGAAAATTTGGGGATCCAGGTACAGGTCAGCTGAGTTGTCTCCGAGAAGAACCAGCAGAATAAGAAGAGGACGGAGAGAAGTGGGTGTAACACATTGAATGAGCCCAGCTTCATTTGAAAATTTTGATGTAAATAAAAAGCCAGGAGCCAAGATTTTCCTGTGGTTATTCTGTAAGGCTTTTTAATGGTGTAATGCCACTGAAATGTGGGCATATACAACATAAGTGTGTGTAGAATGTATGAGCGACTATTTGTCAGCAACGAGTGTTCTGATGATGTATGCTTTGTGGCAACAAAGCATAGACACTGAAACAGAAATTACAGTTGATACTTCTGCTGATTCAACAGTGTTTTGTAACTTATTTTATTGTTATATAACATGAAGTGTGTATGCTTTTTTATGATATGCATCAGCAGCCTGTATCTTTTTTTTACATCCATTTGGGAAATAAAGCATTACTGTGCTGATTTGCTAGATGTTGTAGCATCTTTCTTAGTTACCAGCTGCTGTTTTTTTTATATTTATTGCGGACTTCTGATAACTGTTCAAGGTTCTGCAAAGTTTAGGAACTGGGTATTACATAATGAAAACAGAATCCTGACACAATGCATGGGCTTGTTCTCAGAGATGATATTGTAACAGACAAATTTGTACACACTATCTTAAATAATTTTAAATACACCTTACCCTTTTTGGTCTTGCATCTTTTACTGGAGAATTTTGTGTACTGTGATCAGGTGAATGCCTTGGACAGCCTTGGCCAAACGGCCTTGCACCGTGTGGCGCAGCAAGGCAACATGCAGGCGTGCCGACTGCTCATGTCCTACGCCATAGACCCCAGCATTGTCTCCCACCAAGGCTACACAGCAGCTCAGCTGGCCACTGACAACATACAGAAGCTGCTTCAAGGTGGGTTGGCCTGTGAGGCTCTCAGGGTTTTATTTGTTTGTTTAGAATTGAAGAGCCATGTTGAGATGTTTTTCATTTTTCTCTTGATCCCTTACAGCTGTGATTGATTGCATTTTAAGAAAGCAGTTTGGCCAAGAATATTTTTCTCTGCATGCTTGTATCAGTTTTTACATTGACAGGCATCCTGTATTCTCATCTTTTAGGATTTTACATGGGAGTGATAAAGCATAAGAATAAAGAAACTGAAATATTGTTGACCGAGATGAAGCTGGTGAAAGTAGAAGCGTTCTCAAACATACAATGTGTGTATTTTCTGGTCATTTCACAGAGGACCCTCCAGTTGGTGGCACAGACATTGATCTACAGCTGCTTGAAGCAGCAAAGGCTGGGGATATGGAACTAGTGAAGGTATGTGCTTAACAACAAACAGCAAGCTTTTAACAATCTTTTTGTTCCTTGGCTAGAGTTCTGAGGTTCACCAATGAAGAGATTTTGCATGTGCAACCATTTTTGCCCACCATTAAGGTAGTCGTATTCAAATTTTGGGGATGATGCTTAAACATAACACCAATGTGAAAGTGTTTTTTTAATTTTGTCTTCTGTGTGTACCAGCATGCAATGGCCTACTTTACCAAAATGTGGAACAGGTTTTTAACATGTGCACAAGATGTTGTGCAGGTGTTCATGCACAGGACTTCAAGTTATGGTCTCATCCAAAAGACTGCTGGAGGAGAGGAGTTGTCAGTCAGTACTGATGTGAACTCCAGGGGCAAAAAATCCCCTCAAACAGGTGCCTCAGTGGTGGCTCAAACTCAGGTCATTAGATCATGAGTGCAATGCTCTACATTATTGTGTCCTCAAAATTTTGTTTCAGGCTTTTGTTTTATTAGCTTTTTTCTTCTTATCTCATTTTCACTGTAAAGCTTAGGCAGGTAGCCTAGTGGCTAGAGCGTTGAGCTTGTGATCTGATGGCACTGGTTCAAGCCACCATCAAGACGCATGCCTGCTTAAGGGAATTTTCCCCCGGACACTATCGTCGGTATTGACTCCACTCCCTGTAAGTCCTTTGGATGAGACTGTAAAAAGGTGCTGTGTACAAACACATGCAGAACATCTTGCACACATGTAAAAAAACCCATTTCTCCTTATGTAAGAGTAGGCGATAGGAACAGATTTTTTTTAATTTAAAAAGCAAGCACACTAGAGTCACTCTTCCCTCTTACTTTTGCCATCATGTGGTAAAAAAGTGTATGTACAAGCATTAAAATATGTTTTTCAAATTATGTTTCAACCAGAAAGGCCTCTCTGCTTCATCCACAGCATATCATTGTACCTACATCCCAACCAATCTGAAATGATATAACTGCAGTCACCTGGCACCTAACTAGAGTAGCACCGTGATTATGCTCATAGTCCACTTCATACGAGTTGGATGCAGATGCCAGGGAGCTCATCAGTTAGGCACAAAGAGTTCAGGTAGGTACATATCAGATAGTGTACTAACTTAACAACTCAAGCGTTTGTTTGCCCAGAAACTGGTCACAACAAACGTCCATGCTGTCAACTGTCGGGATGTGGACGGTCGTCACTCTACGCCGCTACATTTTGCTGCGGGCTACAATCGGGTAGCCGTGGTGGAGTATCTGTTGGAACATGGTGCTGATGTCCATGCAAAAGATAAAGGGTGGGTATCCACTTCACCGTCTCTCATGTGGGATAGATTAGGGCTTGAAGTGATAGAACTAAGTCCTCTTTTGATTTAGCAGGGCTTTAACTGGTAGTAAATGGTTTGGAGCATGTGGTTAGAAGTTGTTTGTATGTACTTTTGTGTTTGCTTGTTTGTAGGAGTATGCTTTGTAATTCATGGGCTGGGTTAAGATAATTATCAAAAAGGGGACAAAATTGTTCCAATCACAATTTTTCTTCAACCCAACCCGACCTTTTTTTTTTTCCCCCCACGAGTTCTCTGTATAAGTTACTCTTGTTTCACTGTGATTTATATTTTCATCTTTGAAGCTGCGCTCTTATTTGGAAAGTGTGAGGAAACATCAAAGAATGTGATGGAGAAAACAAGAACTGAAGCCATCTGTATTTTACAATCACATCGCAGGTTCACATCCTGTGCCTTATGTTTTGTTTTCCTTGCTTCTTTGCTAGGCAGGATACATAATCACATCATTTCAACTGTTTGGGACACTTGCAATAGGCATTGAAAATTAATATGTTACCTTGCCATGGAAAGGATTCTGGAAGTATTAAGCAGCATGTGGGTGTAATTGCTTTGACTTGGTACCTTGGTGTGGTGTTTCAGAGGCCTTGTGCCCCTTCACAATGCTTGTTCCTATGGACACTATGAAGTGACTGAACTTCTCATCAAGGTTAGTACTCACCTTTTTTTGTTCCTTTCTTTTATTTCCGTAGTGTACATAATTTTACCAGTATCCACTGTGTGAAAGCCGGTATCTTGATTTTTGTAATGCATGTGCAAGATAGTGAAAGTTTTGAGATTGTGAAAAGATACGTGAAACACCAAAACGCTTTTATAAACTTAAGTTGGAAAAAAAAAGAAAAACCCTTTGTTGGAACATGTTTAGTAACCTTTGCTGTGCTCTTTGAAAGTAAACTGATTGTATTGATGATTTCAGTGAGAAAGTACTTTGAGCATGTGCAAAGCAAATATCTAACATTCTATATCCCATATAGAGTCATACTCTGAAAAGTTAATTGTAATTAAGCAAACATCTGTGTAAGTAAATTTGTCAGAAACTGGTTGCTGCATAAGTAAGTTTGGCGTTACATAGTTCCGTACTTATTGTTATCTAAAGACAAACGCGACATGTTTGTGCTTTGTTGCAGCATGGAGCTTGTGTGAATGTGGCTGACCTGTGGAAATTCACCCCCCTTCATGAAGCAGCCTCCAAAGGCAAATTTGAAATTTGCAAACTTTTGTTGAAAGTGAGTGCCTGCTTTGTCTTTTCTTCACTTGTTGGCTGTTGTGTTTGTATAGCGTAGTGGTTAGAATGTCAAACTTGTGATCTGACTGTACTGAGGTGGCAGGTTTTAGTCTCCACTGAGGTTTGAGTCTCCTCTGAAGTGTGTTGTCTGAGGGATTTTCCTCCTGAATTCACTGGGAAACTAACTCCATTCCCCTGAAAGGCCTTTTGATAAGATGATAGGCCATGGTCATATGTACTAACACATCCAGTACATTATGTGCTCGTTAAACACCCACCACCTTTCATGGAAGACTAGGTCAGCTTTAAATAGTGGCACAGGTGATGCAGGCATAGCCAGCATGTATTCTGTAACCTACAGAGGGATAGGTTCCACCAAATTCAACTTGCTCAAGACACGCTTCCTGAAAATTTGAGTACAGTGACCCGTGGCTCCTTAAGGAGGTAACGAAGAGGTCAAGTCTTGGTTTAACGCATTGTTGAATTATCTATGGTCTTCAGTTTTGGACACTGTCAATAGGTTATACTAGTTCATAGTCATTAGCCTGTCACCCTGTGACATTATGGTGGTGGTGATGTTGACAGCACGGAGCTGATGCCAACAAGAAGAATCGTGATGGGCACACGCCTTTGGATCTGGTCAAAGAAGGGGACCAGGATGTGGCCGATCTCCTCCGAGGTATGTCAGCTGTTTGTACCTTTGTTTACACGATAAGACTTCTGAGAAAGGTGATTAGGTATTTCATGTCTGCAGTCATAGTAAAGAGAACTATGATAGTTGTAGTATATCTTCATTGCAGGACTATCTTTGCCTCAACTTTTTTTGCTGTTTCTGTTCAAGTGCCAGCATCAAATGTGCTCATACATGCATATTTACTTCTCTTCCCTTTCTCTGTGAAACGATTTTCAGTATGGATTTCTCTGTTCAGTTTTGCTCCGATCTTTTAGCATTCCTGCCTCCATCTCTCTGCTTTTCTCATTCTGTGTCTTTTTCCCCCACATACAACAGTGTCTTGATTCCTCTTTTTCTTGTTCTATTTTTCATTCTGGTTATGTGGTTATTCATATGTGATTTTTTCCCCCATCTTTTCCCTTTCTGTATGAAGTTACTTTTATTTTATTTCTCTCCTCAGTTTAATCGTGATCTTTCAGTATTTCTGTCTGCCTGTCTCTGCCTTCGACATTCAGTCTCTGCCTTCTGGCAACATTGTTTCTTGCTGCTTTTTGTTTTTCTATCCTCTCTCTTCCTTTCTTTCATCCCTGTCACCCTGTACCACAGTGGCATACTGCAAATTCATAGTTTTTGTTGTGAGTGGATCAATGAGTGTTTGCCAAAGTCCCTGTTGAAATGGTGTGTGGCTGAACAGGGGATGCTGCATTGCTGGAGGCGGCCAAGAAGGGGAACCTGGCTCGGGTGCAGAAGCTGGCCTCTGCTGAAAACATCAACTGTCGGGACACACAGGGCCGCAACTCCACCCCGCTCCATCTGGCTGGTCTGTCATCATGAGTTTATTTTTCTGGCTTGGTTGGGGGGAGGGGGGGGGGGTGCTTTATGCTTTTCCTATCCTTCTAGTGTATCGTGCGTGTGTTTTCCTTATAATGTATTTTTGTGATGAATTTGTCACTATATTATTTCTGTATATCAAATATAGTGTCAGTGGTGGTCCCTCGTAGAAAGTTAACAGTCAACCCTCCATCCTCCTCCTCTTCACATTCTCACGTACACTACACACACACACACATACAACACACACACGCAATTTACAGAACTGCATACACATGGGGACTGAATGTAAAAAAAAAAAAGGCACATGAGTGCTTATTCTATTATCCTCGAAATAAAAACAATAAATAAATAAAATAAATACTCACACACACATTTATTGATGAAAAAAAAGAAAAGGTCATTCATTAACGGCTACATAGCTAGTCAAACTGGTGGTGTTTCAGCGGGGTACAACAATGTGGAGGTGGCCGAGTTTCTGCTGGAGAATGGAGCAGACGTCAACGCCCAGGACAAGGGAGGCTTGATTCCTCTCCACAACGCCTCCTCCTACGGGGTGAGTGAGTGGTTGGCTCAGGTTGTCCTGGAACCTGCCCCGCCTCCACTTTTGTGTGTGTGCGTGCGCGTGCGTGTGATGGTTTTTGCTTCTGATAAGAAAGGGGAAAAATGTCAGTTTGCTTCATTTTTACTGAACTGAGCAGATATTTATTTTTAGTGTGGTGTTGTGTTGGGTTGTAGTGTGATGCGGTCTGGTGTGGTGTGATGTAGTATAGTGAGTGTAATGTAATGTAATGTAGTGTAGTGTATACCGCTTACAGTCACAGAAGACTTCTTGTGAAATTCAGACTGGTTGTGTGTAGAGTGATGTATGATACTGTACTGTAGTGTTTTTGTTGTGTATTATATATCACTTACAGTCTCAGCAGATTTCTCTGCATGAAATTCAAGCTGCTCTCTTTGAGAAGAGCATATCACAAGTGTGGCAGCACCACTATTTTTTTCCCTGTGGTTCTGTTTGTTTTTCCATGAGAGTGGCTTTTCTGTACAGACTTTTGCCAGGGATAAATACCTTATTGCTGCCATGGGTTCTGGTATCTGTGCTCAGTGTATTTTGCACATTGGATCTGGTTTATCATCCCATAAGGGAATGGGATTGCCTTATGGTAGGAGCATTGTGCTTGTGATCAGATGGCTGGGTTCAAGCCACCACAAAAGCACCCATTAAAGGGGATTGTTCCCCTGGAGTTAACATCAGTACTGACTCTACTCCACGAAAAGCCCTTTAGATGAGACTATAAACCAAGGTCACTGAGTGAATGCACACAGAACGTCTTCCACACACATTAAAACCAGCTCTGCATTTTGGATGAGCATGCCATTGCTTGCAGATAGAAATTGATCAGATAACAAAAATGTTAAAACTGCATATTCCTGAAGTTGGCATACGGTGACCTTAATTGTGGGTTATAACAGTCGCATATGCAAACTCTCACCATTGGTGAACCTCAGAACTCAAGCTGAGAAAAGGGGAAGATAGAAAAATATGTGTGTCCTTAATGCATGTAGTATGTATTGGTTGACAAAGTGTGTCCCCTTAATGCTTGTATTATGTATTGGCTGACAAAGCAGGATGAAATATATAATGTGAACTAAATCTCTGTGTGTGTGTGCAGCATGTGGACATTGCAGCATTGCTGATCAAGTTCAACACCTGTGTCAATGCCCAAGACCGCTGGGGCTTCACACCTCTGCATGAAGCTGCCCAGAAAGGCCGCACTCAGCTCTGTGCCTTACTGGTGAGTTTAGGAAAGAGACCTACCTGGTTTGCTTACATGAAGAATCGTATTGCAAAAAGTATTCCTGAAGTCGGAATGAGGCTACCTTAGTGATGGATAAAAGCTGTTGCATATGCACAATTCTCACTATTAGTGAACCTAGAGGAACACACACAAAAAATTGCAAAAGCACATCATCAGTGGTATACATGTGCTAAAAGAGTGTAGAATGTATTCAGAGCAAAGTAAGGTACAGAGCTACGGGAGCTTATAGTTTTTTTTTTTTTTTTTTCTAGTCAATGGTCTACAGTATGTCTACATTGGTATGTGTGTGTGTATGTGTAATTTTGATTTGAAGTTATCTTGTAACATTTAAAACTAATGCCAATCGTAGCTTCATGGTTGTTGTTTTCTAGATTATGATTCCTACCAAATAATGTGCATGTCAGTGTTGTAATTGTCCGTCGTGGGATGATGACAGTATTTTTACTTGCTGTGTAGAGGCACGCAGACTGTAATGGGTGGACTGCTTTGTTGGTGTTGCTTACAGTTGGCCCATGGAGCTGACCCCACTATGAAGAACCAGGAAGGACAGACCCCTCTGGATCTGGCTCAGGTAATGTCCCACAGCACATTCTCTGGTGTGTGCGTCTTTGTGTTCATAGGTGCACAGGATAACACTGCTATCTTATTGTAGGGAACTTTCTGGGTTAGTTTGGTTTTGTTTACCTGTGGAAGAGGGTATAGGGGGAAAGTAAACAACAATTGGAAAGCTGCTAAAAAGAAACAATTTTTTTGTTTGCTTGTGATATGCATGCACATACACACAAGTATGTACATTTATAGACACACACACTTATGTACACCCTTGTATGTAATTGTATGCATTCACTCACACACGCACATACACACTCACACACACTCTCTCACTCACACTCGCGCATACACACTCATGTGTGCTGGTGGGAATAGATGACAGAATTTACAAAACCGCATACACACGGGGACTGGATGTAAAAAAGCACATAAGTGCTTATTCCATTATCCTCGATATGAAAAAATAAAAAAAATAAATAAATGATTTACCATTGAAACACACAGCAGTGGAAAACGTGTGACCATATGACATAGGGCTGACTAACAATAATAAAGATTGACCACACACAGGCGGACGACGTGAGGGCTCTGCTGACAGACGCCATGCCACAGCTGACCCTGCCCCCCACCCTGGCCAAAGGTCAGACCAGCAGTATGGCGTCCAGCCAGTCCTCCTCCAACAAGTAAGAGTTCACTTCTCTGGGAGTTCTGTTTGTAGGTTAAGAGAGTGGGTCTACGTGTGTTTCTCTATGTGTGTTTCTCTGTCTATGTGTGCTGTAGGGTGGGGGTGGGTTTTTTTGGGCATATGTTTCTAAGTTTTAAAATGCCCTTTCTAATTTGTTCTGGAATTATTAGTATGCATATGTGAGTAGACTTGACCTAATCTGCCAGTTTGTGCACATGCACATTACTTATTGTAACAAGTGCTCCCTTCATATCAGCTATGCTTTGTCTTTTTCCTACCCCTTTTTCTGTTACCTCTTATCTGCTAGAACAAACAACTCCACTGAAGTGTTATCTATAGGTGTTGAATAGACTGGAAAAGTATACCTTTCCAGCTGTCTGCCAACCGTCTATGGTAAATTGTTGCTTCTGTGTAATATGTGAGGATATCAAGGCAGTGTATAATGTTTGTGATGTGGCTGCAGCTGTACATGTTGTATATACATGTGTGTGTGTGTGTGTGTTGCATCCACAGCAGCCTGTTCAACAGCAGCACAGAGGCAGTACTGGGGGCGGTGGGGGGGATCCCCGGCCTGGGGGACGGCAGCATTGGAGAGCGCTCCATGGCAGAGGGGGAGAGAACCCTGGAGGGCGTGAGTGTGTCCGGCTTCCTCAGCTCGTTGGGCCTGGAGCAGCTGCGGGACGTGTTTGAGCGTGAGCAGATCACCATGGACATCTTGATGGAGATGGGCCACGACGAGCTGAAGGAGGTGGGCATCAACGCCTACGGCCATCGCCACAAGATCCTCAAGGGCATGGAGAAGCTGTTGGCGTCACGAGGTCAGTGTTGGTACTGAGCTGGCAGTATTGTCCTTTGGGAATTCATGTGTGGACTTTTTTTTCTAGAAGATCAGTTGATTGGGAGGAGTCCTATGTAGTTGGAGGATTTTTTTGCGCTATGAAAGTTCTGTGAATCAAGTATGGTTTTTGTTGGTTTATGCATTTCTTCGCTGCATCATCAAGCTTCACTCAGTTATTCGGGTGTATTGAAATATAATAAATATGTGGGAAGATGGTTAAGTCTTAATAATATTTTATTGAAACATACTGAAAAAAGACCACAAAAAAGAATAATATACACTTGCATAAATATGTCCGAATCATGCACAGGTCAGAGTTGTTCATATTTAGATATGTTTTGATATCAGATTAAAACCTGTCCTCTCACCTGACTGTGTGCAGGCATGTCCAGTTCAGTGGTGGGAGTACCCACTCAAGGCACAGTCCTGATTGACTTGGCTGTAGACGATTCTGAATTTATTTCTGTCTGTGATCAGGTAAGTGGAAGGAATATATGGACTGCTGTCTTCTTTACTTGACAGAAAGAAGTTACATGGGCGTTTTTTTAAATGTATTTCACCAGCATAGGTACTGATATTTTGGCTAATAAGGTGTATATTCATTACTTACTTCAACATGATAGGTTTCTAATTCATATCATGCAGGATTTATTATCATTGTTGACGTCTTTTTTGGGGGTGATTATTTTGTCAGTCTGTTTCCTTGACTTTCATGGTGTAGGTTTTAAACAGTAGTTATTAAATTTACTTCTGGAAAGGAAGGTCATACAGATAACAAAATAAACCTGCAGTATAGAGAATGTCTTTTTATTGCTATTGCCAGCCATGTACCCTCCTCCCCCTTTTTAAATTGTATGTATAGTGAGAAAGTATTGAAATAATGGTATATAGTCCATAACGTAGCAACTCCAATTAAAACTCTGCTTTTTGCTGGTACTCTTAAAAAGAAAAAGAAAAAAATATCACTTCCTTTGACCTTTAAGGTACTTAGCTTCACTGTGAAACTTTGAAGGCTGTGTTACGTTTGGCGTAAGCTTTTTATTTGTAATGTCATAATGTTTCTTTCTGTGTGATTCCAGATGACAAGCACATTGAGAGACCACAAGGACAATGTGGGGGGAATTTTTAACAAATACGACATCATCAAGGTAATCAAATCACTCACTTTACTGTGTAGTGTGACGCGTTTTCATTCCTTCAAAAGAAAGATGCATTTGTGGGACAATGATAATATTAGTGAAATTGTTCATGTTAACATTCCTGCTTAAACTGTTTGCTTGTCAATCATTTACTGTTATATCATGCATATTTAGCTGTCAAGTGCATGAGTGGACAGACCTGAATACACTCACACATGCATGCATGCATGCATATGAGTGTACATGAGCATACAAACGCACATATGCATGCATATACTCGTACATATACATGCTTATTCTTTGTGGGCATCTTGAATCTTTCTCTCTCGTTCCACCTCTTCCATTGTGCTGCACACACACACGCACACACACACACACAAGTCCAGTCTGCTGACTCCCAGGGTGATTATAATGTTCAGGTGCAGAAGATCCGCAACAAGAAGCTGCTGGAGAAGTACCAGCACCGCAGGAAGGAGGTGTCTGAGGAGAACCATGGCCAGCCCAACGAGCACCTGCTGTTCCACGGCTCTCCTTTCATCAGTGCCATCGTCCACAAGGGCTTTGACGAACGCCACGCTTACATTGGCGGCATGTTTGGGGCAGGTGAGAACACCTTTCCAGCATGAATTGCTTCAGACCTGTCTGTTTCTGCGTTCATTCCTGTGGAGATGCTGAGGGCTCTCAAGAATCACATCTGTAAAGAGGATAAGGCTTGATCATGTTGGTCCAGTCTTCCCAATGAGCCTGTAGCAAACTTGCCTTAGGAAAAGAGCTGTCCACAGTGAACAAAAAGCGTAAATAATGTCTCTTATGAGGATTTTAATCTTGTGACCTTACAGCCAGAAATCCAATGTGCTAACCATTTTTCTTTTGTTGTTGTTGGGGGAGAGGATTTTTACCTCAAAGTCAGCAAATGCTGCACACAAAAAATTCATGTTAGGGTAAATGACCTCAGGCTAATCTGTTTGAAAGTATGATAGCATCTTCCCAGCAGTTTGATGTGTGGTTGTTTTTTTTTCTTTTCTTTTCTTATGACTATATGGTTAGTGAAAGATTATATGTTTTGCATCTTTTGTTTGAACTATTCTGAATTTGATTCGGAAGCTGGTAATGAGCAAACAGTGTTGTCCAACAATTGTAGTCCATGTCTTCCTGATATCATATCTATTGACAAATCTGTATTTCAGGAATATATTTCGCTGAAAACTCTTCCAAAAGTAACCAGTATGTGTATGGCATTGGTGGTGGAACTGGCTGCCCTGTGCACAAAGACAGGTCCTGCTACGTGTGTAACAGGTTAGTGACCCAAAGTGTGTGTGTGTTGATCCATCTGGTGTGCATGCCTAAAGTGTGTTTCTGTGGTTTCTTTGTTTGCCAAGATGTTCATTTTAAACATGGCAGCATGTGTACAGGTTTGCACCATTTTCAGTGATGGTTAATGGCAGTAAAAATTTGATGTGTGTACAAAAAGCAAATCTGAAAATCTTCCCAAAGCATAGTAAGTCATTATGCTGTGAAATTTATGGTTCTAACTGTTGACTGAAAAAGAATCTATCAAATGAGTGAATTTTTAGTGTGCTGTGGTGACCTTGCTGCAAAACTTCACCAGCGGTATGGATACATGAACAGAAGCAATGTTGTGTGTCGACAGGCAGTTGTTGCTGTGCCGTGTCACCTTGGGCAAGTCGTTTCTGCAGTTTTCTGCTATGAAGATGGCTCATGCCCCTCCTGGCCACCATTCCGTCACTGGTCGACCTTCCCAGGGGGGTCTCAACTACACAGAGTATGTCATCTATCGTGGTGAACAGGTCAGTGTCTGTTCAGGCAGGATCTTTTTTCCTCCCCTTTTTTTTTCTTCTGTTCCTGGGCTAGAGCTCTGAGATTCACCAATAGTGAGATTTTTGTGAATGTGACGGGGGTTTTTTGGTGGTTGTTTATACCTACTGTTAATGAAGGTGGCAACATTCCAACTTTAGGGATACAATTAGAAATTGAATCTACCAATTTTGCCAGGACAGTTGGGAGGTCACTCCCTGCTCTTTCCTATTTCCACTGTCATTTGTTTTTGTTTTTTTATCGGTTTGGTGTTTTTTTACGTGCACAGGTCTGTGAGTACACAGGTTCAATTTGTTTGGAGTCTCCTCTTGAAAGATTTGACATTCAGTTCGATTTTCCTGTCAAACTGGGAAGAAAGGACAAAACTGAGAATCGAACCCAAAACGTTACAGTTTACTTGTTAGGCATGTGAATGTCTTAACCACCCTCCCACCTTCCAAGGACAGACTCTGCTGGTGTGAAAATATGTTTTTGTTTTTAGATGGTAATATATGTCAGTGGATGGTTTTAGGTTGTGCGTATGTATGTACGTTTGTCAAATGATGTGTTTGCTAAGGAACTATCAGTATGAAAAATTGACTTACTGTGATTGTGCTAAAAATGTTCCAGGTATGTTCTGTGGTTGTTAATTGTTACTGTTTCATAAAGCATTTTTTTGTTTTGACTCTTAAATTTGTATAGCATGGGAAACTGCAGCAGACATAAATACATAAAACTCAATAATGTGCAGCAACGTCATATGTTATTTTTAGAAGCTGAGCTATTTATTTTTAGTTATTCTTTTATTTTGAGGATAATGGAATAAGCATTCATGTGCTTTTTTTCATCTTGTCCCTGTGTGTATGCAGTTTTGTCAATTTTGTCATCTGTTCCCATTAGCTACAGCTAATGAGGACTTTTCTTGCTATGCATGCACACTAAACACCTCAGAAGCATATTTGTTTAATGGCTGCTGATGGCAAAATAGATTTTTGCATTGATTCAGGCAAGTTTTTCAGTATTTTTTTACTAGAATTTTTGTGATCCATTTTTTCCTTAACATGTTGAAACTTGCCTTTGATAGCTATGTCAGTTCTGTTAATTCTGTAGAGTATTTAATTGAAATTGTGAAGAGTAAGCATTAGGACTTGGAGAAGATAGCCAAATGATAGAACTAGGTCGCTTGTATAACTAATGATCTTGGTCTTTTGAAAGCCTTTGAAAATTTCTGACCTGTGGCCTTAGTCCAATGATGAGGCTGTTTTAGAAGATTCTGTTTAGACTGAAGTATCTTGATTTTTTTGATTTTTTAAAAGGTAAACTTAAATTAGCATATTTAAACAAAATAAAAGCGCCAAAAAAAATTGAAAGAAGTGTGTGTGTGTGTCTACACTTGTGACGTTTGTGGTTAGTGATTTCGGCTGATATTCATGACACCACTGTGGTGCAATTGACAACTCTGCATCAAGTTTTTAAAAAAATAAATAAAAGACGAATAGATAAAGCATGTTTTTAGTTTATTGTTTGGTTAGTATTGCCGTGTTTCTATACCAAACACATACAAACCACCATTCACACAGTTGTGTTTTTCAGTGCCATATTTTTTTGAGAGATTACATAATAATTACAAAGTAAATGAAAGACAAATGGATGTGACTGGCATATCTTGAACTGCATTCAGTGTACAACACAAGCTTTTTCACTCATTTTTGTGAAATTTTATGCAAATCTGTTGTAAAGCAAGAAAGATATCGTGTTTCAAACATGATCTCAGCCTTTGGAATTGTTTGAATTTACACCTTTGTGATGTGGACAAACTGAAAGATCCAGATGTCGAGGAGATCTTCCAAGCTAAGCTTGGCGGACGTTTTGCGGCATTAACCCTCCTGGACAATGACATCAATGACCTCACCAACAACTTTAATGAGGCAGTCCGAGAAACAGCAGAGGAGGTACTCGGTCGTCAGAGGAATAAACACCAGCCATGGACTACCAATGACATCTTGGACCTCTGCGATACAAGAAGAGCACTGAAACCAACCATGTCTTCCAACCCTAAAGAATACCGGGAGGCCAACAATCTCGTGAAGAAGTCAATGTTAAAGGCCAGAGAGAAGTGGATCAGTGATCAATGTGATGAGATCGAAAAAAGCATGAAAGTGGGCAACAGTAAAAAGGCATACGACACCCTGAAGAAACTCACAAAACCATTTCAAACCAAATCATCAGTTATTGAAGACAGCTCCGGAAACCTCCTCACAGAAAGCTCAGCTGCATTGAACAGGTCAAGTCAAGTCAAGTCAAGTCAAAAACACTTTAATCATCCCATGAAGGGCAATTACAGGTGGTCTGAATACTGTCAAGAACTGTACAACTACCCAATACAACCTGACAAGAGCATAATAGAAGAGAAAGCAGCAACATCAAGAGTACCCTCGCCATTACCTATACTGAGGGAAGAAGTGGAAGAAGCCATCCGCAGCTTACCAGTAGGAAAGTCCCCAGGAGCAGACAATATACCAGCAGAGCTGCTCAAGCATGGTGGCGAAACAGTCATCACATATGTTACAGCTATCTGTCAGAAGATTTGGGAGACGAAACAGTGGCCAACAGAATGGACACAATCACTCATCATACCCCTGCCCAAGAAGGGGAATTTACGCCAATGCCAAAACTATAGAACAATCAGCCTCATCCAGCCACGCCAGCAAGATCATGCTCAAAGTTATTTTGAATCGACTCAAGAAGGAGGCAGAAGAACACCTTGCAGAGGAACAAGCTGGGTTCAGGGCAGGCAGGAGCACAATCGAACAGATTTTTAACTGCCACATCCTGATGGAAAAACATCTTCAACATCAGAGAGACCTGTTCCACAACTTCATCGACTTCAAGAAGGCTTTCGACAGAGTATGGCACGAAAGCCTGTGGCAGGTCCTCAGAATGTTTGGCATTGAAGAAGGACTAGTGCAAACCATTCAAGCACTATACAACACTGCAAGCAGTGCAGTCCTTCTGAACAATCAGGTCGGAGACTACTTCAAAACCACAGTTGGGGTCCGACAAGGATGCCTGTTATCTCCAGTCCTCTTTAATCTGTTCTTGGAAAACATTATGAGAGAGACCCTCCATGACTTCCACTCTACCATCTCCATTGGCGGCAGACCCCTCAACAACTTACGGTTTGCCGATGACATTGACCTCATGGGCGGAAGTAACACAGAGCTGCAAGATCTTACGACCAGACTTGAGAACATAGCTGGAGCATATGGGATGGAGGTGAGCTCGGAGAAAAGTAAAGTACTTGTGAACAGCACGAGCAACGCCACTGCTAAAATTTACATGAACGGCCAACAACTGGAGGAAGTAGACGCTTTTAAATACCTTGGCGCTACACTCACAAAGGATGGGCGATCGACAACAGAAATCAAAGTCAGAATAGCCATGGCAACATCTTCCATGACAAAACTCACCACCATATGGAAAAGTAAAGAGATCAGTTTCCCAATCAAACTAAAGCTCTACAAAGCCCTAATTCAGTCGATCCTGCTGTACGGAAGTGAAACCTGGACATTGACTGCTGACACAGCAAAGCAAATCCAGTCATTCGAAACAAAATGCCATAGAAAACTACTGGGCATATCCTGGAGAGAACGAAAGACCAATGAATTTGTCAAGACTCAAATAACACGGCTGGCAGGTCCACAGGAACCCCTTCTCACCATCGTCAAGAAGAAAAAGCTGACATGGTTCGGCCACGTCACCCGCCACAACACTGCCAAAAACAGTACTGCAGGGAACACTGGAAGGTGGCAGAAAGAGGGGAAGACAGAACAAGTCATGGATGGACAACATCAGAGAATGGACCAGGATGAATGACTCGGCACTACTGCGCAGAGCCGAGGACCGAGATGGATGGAGGAGGCTTACCACGGCATCGTCTTTCGTGTCTCCCCCACGACGCCAAGGTCACGGGTCTGATGATGATGATGATGTGGTGGTTTCACCTTCTCAGTATACCACACACACAAAATGAAAGAAAATGTATGGGGTTTTTTAGCTTTATTATGTCCTCAGGCTAAATAGAACTATACAACACCCATACTGTTGGATTTCATTGTTTTATTTTGTTAGTTATGTAATAATTACAGATAAATAAATAGCTTTGACACATGACACTGACATGTAACCAAAGAATTTTGTTTTAAAAACAAGCAAATCAACATATATAGCAATCATTCACCATCATCCTCAAATTTCATGCAAGAGGGATATTACATTTAAAACATACTTACCCATTTTCAGCTCATTTTGGCCAAGTCCTTCCATGAACAGGAATCTGATAGTATCAGTTCTCTGTATGAGACTAAGAGTCCAGTATTACTTCCAAGTAGCAGTAGATAAATCTACTGACAGATAAAAGAAATAACTCAGCAAGTACATGTGTAATGAATCACCTTCATTCTTCATTTTTAAAAAAAAAGTCTAATGATTCTGTCAAAAAGTCACGTTTTTGTTGTTTTCTTTTTTTTCAGGCCTATCCAGAGTTTCTCATCACATTCAAAATTGTCAAGCCGGATCCTCCTGAAGGAAAGAAGTCTTGAAGGATCAGTCTCCATGCCCTTGTGACTGTCACGTATTGTATTTATTGACTAATTTATTCACCAGTTCCTTCTCTGCTATGCTGAGTTTACTAATTCGTGAAATTTTCCTCACTGAACTAGCAGGAGAGAGAGAGAGGAAAAGAGAGAGAAAGAGAGAGGATAAAAAGAGGAAAGGAACCCTTTTTTCATCCATCTTCTGGTTATGAAAGCGTTGGAGTGAATGCGGTCTTTCTGTCTCTTCTGCTGTACCACTGCACATCAGTAGTAGCAGAACAGTCCAGGGGAGGGGATGAAATCAAACTTGTGATAAAAGGAGATCTACATCTTGGTTTTACAATGAAAACAGAGAATTTATTAGATAAGAGAAGACGGTCCAGTCATTTGTGTTGTTGGTTTGGGTTTGTTCTTTAGCTTCTGTGTCATGCTCGGCCGTAGTTTCCAACAAAATCGTGATTTTTTGGTTTGAGATTATCCAGCAATACACAACACAAACACTTGGAAGAGCAAGCTTTTGTCAGTTATTTTTAAGCTTAATGTATTGGAGAAGGGTCTTCATCTTGCGTAGTGTCTTTCCTTTTATCATATAGTTTGTTTTTGGGTTTGGTTTTATTTTGATATTTCTGAAAACCTGAAGGTAATGGTATTTAGAAAAAAAAGGATGATAAAACAGAACTCAAATACTAAGGTAGAAGACATGTGACAAATAGATTTGTGTATTCACTCCAATTTGAAGTGTAAATTGAATGAAGCACAATATTCTCAGGTCAAGCAGATCTGTGTGTAGTTGTTACATCTGTGGTCAGCTTGATCGCCTCTCCTTGTATAAGCACTTTTCTCACTGGCATGAACTTTCTCAGTTGAGGGGTTGTTGGAAAGAGGAGATGGGATACTTCTGACCTCAGCTTAGGGGCTTTTGTTATGTTGAACATGCAGCACCCATAAGCAGAAAGCTTTACTGAAGTCTTAGCATCTTTCTTTTGGAATTTTACTGAAATAATTTTTTAAAAAGAAATTGGAGACTATCCGAGTTTTCTGTTCCCTTTTCAGAGTGTTAAGTATAAGCCATTTTGAATTACTGTTACTTGTGTTCTCAGAGTTGAGTACTAACTCTCCTCCTCTTGAATATACACAATCACTGTGCACAAACATGACCTGTCTTTTCAGTGGTGTAGTCAATTACAAAAGGTTCAGAACAGAATAGTTTGGAATACGAGTTGATTCCTTGCTTTGTTTTGAAACCCTTTGATCTTCAGTCCGCTTTTGCCATTGACGAACGCAAATTAAGCGGAATGTTGGCCTGTCAGTATAGTGTAGCACACCCTGAAAACCAGCAGTCATGTTCAAACCTTGTTTTGAAACACTGGCCTTTACTGGTGGTGTGGATGGATGTGTAGATATCTGTCAGGTCAGACGATTAACTAAGGTCATGTGTGCAGCACATATGAAAGAACCTTTGTCAGCAGAACTGTTCCTGCTAAATGGTGTGGAAAAGTCTCTTCATATTTTTAGTAGAAAAAAAGTCTTTGACAGTGGTAATCAAAATTATTGTTTACAAAAAGTGCTGCAGTGGTATGCTGTTCCATTCTTGCAAGAAAACAACACAGGTCTGTTGTAACTGTTATACTTCTTTATCCAGTACAGTTCAAGAAAATATTTTTATAATTCAGATGACGCAAGCTAATATTCCCTTCATTTAATTCTTTTCCTGTTCTTTTTTTCTGTTGCATCAATTGATAGTTGCAGGAACACTTTTAGCCCTTGGTTTCAATCTTCCATCAGTGAAAGAACATGAACAAAAACAGTCATCAGGAAAAGTTGTTGCACATGTTCTGATTTGCTAAAATCTGAGCCTGGTTACTGGTTGAGATACCATTTGTCACTCACATGCATGAAGAACTTTAATGGATGGATGTATTATGGTATGTTTGTTATTTGCTCTTATTTACTGTATCCCTTTATACAAAGGAATGATGACAAGCTAAACAAGGCGACAGCAACACTGGCCAAAAGGCAAACTAGAGGTAAAACCTGTTGGGCTGTGAAAATATACAGGCGGATGTCTTTGAATTGTTGGGTTTGGATGCCGATGGATGGATAAGTGTTTCATGTCGGAATGCGTAGTCATAGTGTATGTTGGGAAGTGAGAAACTGTTGTGTCTGTGTTGTCTTCAGTGTGATGGTCATTTCCTGTGAATTCTGATTTTGAGATTGGTTTCTTTTTTGTTTGCTTGTTTGTTAAGGTTTTTTTTTGTGGGGGGGGGTTAAAATCTGTATGCTGCTTTTTGAACAGCTGTCACAGAACTCTTTTTGGTAAACCTTTCTATCCATTTTTTTCCTTCTTGCATTGGTAGTACATTTCTTAAACACATTGACAGGAGTTAAAATGAACTGAAAAGCAAATTGTAATACATTTGCAGTTCAGCTAGGTAACTTATCATTTGATGCTGTTGTACATAGTGTAAACATTTTCCTGTGGAAGGTTGGGTATTTGTGTCATTGAAATATGCTTTGTTGTTGTTGTATGGATGAAATACAGTCACTGTCTGTGTGCTAATGAAGTACGCTTTGGTGATGTTTAAATGAAATGCATATTCCTCCACCTCCTGCCTTTCTTCTATGTCACTCCAAATTTTGGGAAAATAATTCCCCTAACAGAGAGTGGTTGAGATTTCTGTCTTGTCTCTAATGCTGTTGTTGATATGGCTGCAAAGATATACTAGTACCAGTTATTGAGAGATAGGAAGCTGCTATGTATATATACTACGGGTCAAGTGCAAACAGAACAAGAGTTCAAGTGCAAGTCTGAAAGTAGAAATTCACTTTGTCCAGATTTGTTTGGAACTCGAGGTTTATGCGGTAATCGGTTATTGGGGGATAAACAGGAAACAGTTTTATATTTTCTTCATCTTGTATGACCTCAAACTGGCGGTCAAACTTCTAAATGGATGGAGGTGTACAATTTTCTTTTTTTTTTTGTTCTTGTTGAAGTAGGTAAAAATAAATAAAAGTGTATGTGGAGCTTTCAGTTCCTTCATTCTCTTTCAATAATAAATAATCTGTGAGACAGTTGTTTGGTGACACTTTTTGAATCACTTTAGGTGGCTTCATAAAGTCAGCCATGGGCATTCAACAGTGAATGTTGTACAGATCATCAGAAGTGTTGTACAACCTGGTTGACTCTTATTTTTTAGGTAAAAGTGTTGCTGACCTGCTGTGTTAACAGCAGCACAGATAGATTTGTTGGTCACATTGGCTTTTAGTTTTACAAGTCTCCAGAGAAAACCTGAAGTGATGATAAAATATGGGCACGTCATAGGGTCTCAGTACTGTTTGGGGTTTTTTATGGTTATTATTCTTTGGTTGTGTGGAGGTTTGTGCTATATATTGTTGCTTCACCACCCCCCCCCCCCCCCCCCCCCCTCCCGTAAGGTTCAGATGAAAGGAAGAACAGGATAAGTATAACTATTGTAAGAAAACTAGATGGTCTAAAATCAGATAATCTAGCCATAGGAGAAGCAAGTGGCATTAATTACAAGTTGGTAGATGCACTAATGGGTGTAGCAGTAATAATTGGCTACAGTTTTCAAACTTTTTAGTTTCTGCCAAGTAAGTTTTGACTAATTTGTAAGTGATTGAAAAATTTGAAACTGCAGATTTTACCTGTTGTTATCATCACATGCTCACCTTTTTTTCCCCATATAAATTTGAATATTTCTTTGAGATGGTTTCAGGATTGGAATCACATCTAGATCATGTGTGTTGTTTTGTTGAGTTCACAACATTCATCCAGCTAACTGAATGAAAGACAAGACAGACAACTGGTCTTTGAATTTATCCACAATAAGTCAGACTGTAAATTCCTGTACATTTCTTGATTGCACATACAGAGCTTAAGTGCTTAGAATGTTTTAGTCAGCATAGATAGCCGTATGCTGTTCAGACTGAGAGAAAGAAACACTATGGAGTGCAGTGTGCTGTGACATGAAAAATATGCGTGCCTTTTTTTCTTCTTTTTCTCTTTAGCTTATCAGCACATGTAATTAAAGCTTAGATTTACTTCATCTGTTTAGAACAGACATTTGCACTTCAGATGAAAACGAAGTCACTCTGTCCTATTGTGCATTTTTTTTCTTTCTCCCCTTCCTCTTTTTCTGCAGTGTTTCTGAACTTTTTGTTATGGACCAGTTATATCACAACTGATTATTGTAAATCACTGTATATAACTTGTGTATGTGAATGATGATATGAAATTGGACAGGTATCCACTGCAGTCTTTGTGTGTGTGTGTGTGTGTGTGGACCACAGTTTGTAAAGAGAGTCTGTGATCCTTGGACTGCGGAGGATGGTATTGATGCATTTTGTTTTCTTTCTCTCTTGCTGCTTCCTTTCTGTCAGTCCTTATGGTGATTCTGTTTCATCTTTCTCTTCGCATCTGGTGCATTGTTGGCTTGATTTTGGTCAAGGTTTTTTGTTGTTTTTTCTCCCATCCGCATTTCTGTTCTCTGTGATGTTAGTCATTGTGTGAAGTGTTTGTTCCGTTAATGATTTTGACTGTGTGTATTTATCTTTGCTGTATTCTTTCTTCTGCTTTCTTTTTTTTTTTTTATTCTTTGATATCTTCAAATGGCATGTTATTGTAGTTGTCAGTTGTAGAAAATTAGTCTGAACAACACCTAAAAATGCGTTTAGAATTGGGGGGGGGGGGGGGGGGGGGGGGGGGCTGATATGTTTTCCATTTTTGGTGTGCATTTTTTTTTCTTTCTTATTGTGCTTTTGTTCAACCTCAGTGTAAGCAGTACTTGGTTAAGTCAATTCTGAAATGTGTTATTCATCTCATGAAGGACACTTGCAAAGTACAACACTGGCAGGCACACACTGTGGTCAAAACCGTAAATGGTGACATGCGTGAATAAGCTGTCAACAAGTATTACCAATACAGTTTAAAACAAAATGAAAATTGAAGAAGCAAGCCCATGCAGATGCCTGTGTGTGCACCCACACCCACCCACATACATTCATTCAAATATCTTTTGTTGAAATCATTTTATACTGAATTTTGGTGATGTTTCATGAAATTTAGTGGAAACATATTGATGTTTTTGTAATATTGGCCAAAGAAGGTTGAGGAAAGGTGGAAACAAAATAATATGGTGTGGTTTTTTTTTTGTCAGTGGCCTTTTTGTCAGTATGTCCAATGTATTATCTCCAGAAAAAAACTGTAGGGAAATCCGTTAACAAATATGCAGCCAAGCATTGGAGCGTTACTGCTTATTTGGTATATGCAGAGATCCCCTTTTCAGCATATGTGTAGATTTCCTTGAAATGCAAGAATGAGAAATGGCAAGAAATTATTTTTTTATTTAAAGAAGGGAAAAAAAGCCCCCCCAAAAGCATAAAACAGATTAGGAGTTTTTCACCGTGAACCTTATATAAAATGGAAAACATACAAAATTGATATGTGCAACAGTGATATTAAAAAACACCCTAGCAGACATACCACAAAAGCCCACCCCCACTTCTCTTCTTCCCTTGACTTGCCACACTCACACATACATTATAGTTTTCAAGACTGGAAGGAAGAAGTGGACTGAAGAGGAACAGAACGGAAGGTTTGCCCTTTTTAATAAATCTTTAACATTCTGTTTTAAAATCAGTTGCGGTGATTTGGTTTT
This sequence comes from Rapana venosa, assembly GCA_028751875.1. NCBI lineage: Eukaryota > Metazoa > Mollusca > Gastropoda > Neogastropoda > Muricidae > Rapana > Rapana venosa. The sequence continues at coordinate 37,874,506 of CM054136.1, forward strand.
CTTGACTTCAAAATGCCCTGTATGATTGGTGAGATGGTTCATGATAAGCATCTGTGCTTTGAAGGTGTGTGCCTTTGTCTTTTCAGTACAAAGAATTCATGGATATCTATCTTCCTTCCTTTTTAACAAAAATTCTTTTAATTTTATGCTTTAATAGGACACTGTATATTAAAATGCCATCTGATCATTAGCTGGCATAAACACATGGTAATCATTTTTTTAAAGCTTGATTAAAGTAAGCTGGTATGTTTTGTGACTTCTCCCATGTGCTTCAGTGTTTGCTGTCGTTGCATGGAATGTTTATTATGAAACGTTTAAGTTTGGAAAACTGGAGACTGTATAGGCTTTGATGTGTGAAATATGTCATGTGTACATAAATTGCCATCACCCAGATTTTCTATGCCTGTGCTTGCTGTTGTTGGTGTGACCTGTCTTTTGAATGGAACATTGTGGTTTTGTCTGTTGTGAGAGACTTGATTGTAAATATCAGTGATGAAAATAAAAGTATGGCTTCTTAAACTCTGTGTGTGTGTGAATGAGTGGATGCATACACATGCACTTGAAGACAGCTGACATTGCTGTTTGTGATGTGAAGTTTATAAGCTTTAAAAACAAATGTAAGTAACCCCTTAAGTGCTGCTAGTGTGCTAAAAATAGCAGACCCCATCTCATGCAGTGTTCAGTAGCAATGCATCTAGGGAATGCAGCAAGATACTTTTTATTTTTTCCAGGTTTGTTTCGTGCTCGGAACATTTCATAAAATCTTAACCCCACCCTGCAAAGTGCTTCAGTTGCCTAATGCCATTTTTCTTTCATTATATCCAGTTGTTAGAGCATTGTCATCAGTTACTCTGTCAAGTCACAGTTCTTCCTCGGCTCTTATGGACTCCTCATGCACAGCCTGCCATAATAATAATAATAATAATAATGTATGGAATTTATATAGCGCTGAATCTTGTAAAGCAACAAATCAAAGCGCTCAGATTTTATTTCATACCACTTTAAGTCACGGCAGATTTCTCTCCGTGAAATTCGGGCTGCTCTCCCCGGGGAGAGCGGGAGAACGCGTCGCCACTTAGCGCTGCGCCACCCTTTCACCCTTTTTTTTTTCTGCAGCTGTATTTGTTTCCCTATCAGAGTGGCTTTTTTCTAAGAATTTTGCCAGGGACAACTCTCTTGTTGCCGTGGGTTTTTTTACGTGCGCTAAATAATTACGTGTAACACACGGGACCTCGGTTTATCGTCTCATCCGAAAGACTAGCGCCCAGACCACCACTCATGGTCTAATGGATGGGGGAAAAATTTCCGGTCCAAACGGGGTACGAACCGCCGCACACTTCAGACCCGGACTTTTCGCTTTCTAGACAGGCGCGTTACCTCTAGACCACCGATCCACCGATCCATACCCAGACTCATCCTGTTGCAACTCCTGAAACCAGTCAATCTACATGGTCTATGGTGACCATTCTTTGTAAAGTCGGCAGCCAGGAATTTTGCATTCATACTTGGACAATGAGACCTTTAATGGTAGCGTCATTGTCATGAGCCACCAAGAGGCCCACTCTCAAATGAAGCTTTTCAAAATACCTTTCAAAAATATCTGTGCACATTGACATAAACCATGTACACCGACAAACACTGATCAGAGGCAATCCATATTCTGCCAAGAGTTCAACAACAAATATTGATATTGCCTGATGCTTCAAGCCGTTTTATTAGTAGGTCAAAGAAGGGAAATACTGTGGTTTGGATGGAGTTACTTTGTTTTCTGTTGCCAATCAAATCAAAACAGATGTTAACAACACACTGAAACATCTTAAATGCTTATTAACACCTCCATTCCACTACCAATCCATCTACACAAAAATTCAAGTCAATTTTCGAGAAAAAAAATATTCACGTTTTACACACTGGAACATCTTAAAATGTAGATAACTTAGATACCAGTCCATTAATACACACACAACTTTTTTTTTAAATTGAGAACTGAAACATAAGGGCTAACTAACTTAGAAAAGAAACTGCAGCAGCAAAGGAGATTATGTGCTTTTTTTTCTAAGAAAAAACTATACGCGCGCGCGTGTGTGTGTGCGCGCGGGTGTGTGTAAGTGTGTGTGTTGTTTTGTTTGCTTTTGTTTTGTTGTTAGGGAGGATTTATTGTTGCTGTATGGTGATAAAAGTATAATATGAAGTGAACTGAAACTTAAACACACAAAATGTTATGAAAAACAGAAGAGTAACAAAAACAATATTCAAACAAAAACAACAGCAGCAACAAACAGCCAAACTAAACAAATCTTGCTTTCTTTTGCGTTTCAGTTCATACGCTCCCCAAGTGGACTTAAAATCGTTGAAGTACGAAAGAATTCAGAAATCATTTTTTCGGGGTCCTGGAATACAGTAGATTGATGAAATCATGAATGTTTAACAAATATTCATCGAGTGTCCTCGAAAATGGAGTAACCGGTTCATCAAAAGCTGCTTAAAATAAGCTGCACGATGAGCCTATAAAAGCGTACTAAAAGTGTCGTCTGCTAAAAAATTCATGTCCAACCGGTAAAGGAGGCACATTAAGCTCATGTCCGAGGGCAATTGTTCCCTGCTCATTAGCGTGTGGTAAGCTTGAAAACTCATTAGTAGCAACACATTTGCGCTAATTTGTTGTTATTTATTGTACCCGTGTGAATAAGAAAGTTCCCAGACAGACAAGACAATATGTCATCAGTATGCAGAGCTTGCTGTCATAGACTCTGGAGTACTAAGCTTGCTGTTTCAGGTTTGAATATTTGTTTTTGTTTTGCTTTTCGCGGCTTTTGATAGGAAATGCTTTTTTTCAGCACTTTCTGAAAATTATGTACTAGCAGCAATTTCCATTTTGTCCCCCACCCCATCTCTCTCTCTATATATATATCCATTCAGTTTCTTTTCTTTTTATAATATTTATGTCTAGCTTAGTTGTATCTTTGCTTCTTTCATTGTTGTTGTTGGTTTTGTTAAAAAAACAAACAAAACTTGGTGTGATTTGGGTCAACGAGAAAACATGTCGCTGCCAAACATTTCACTTGATACATGAAACCGGGTTTTATGAGATTTCTGAACCTATACGAGCATGAGGCCAATATCTCGGTGTAAGAAAGGAACACATCAGCCTGGAAGATCGTTCTCTGAAGCCATTTCATCAAACTTAAGCTATGTACCTCAATTCTTTTTTCCGTGAGGATGCCCGAGGGCCTGTCAGTATAAATAGCACCCCCACCTTCAGGAAATTTTGTGCTCGGAATTCCCTTTTTTCTCTCCCTCTCTTTGTTTTCTGCCTTGTTCCTTTTCTGCCTTCTTGGTCCATCCTCCTACTTCTTTTCCAGAAAGACTTAAACATAACAATTCTCTCCCACACCAAAGTCGGATGCGCTAGGCCTGACATGTCAGGCGCTTATTGGCAGCGCAACACATTTTGGTTCTAAGTACATGCCTTCTTGAACCCAGTATCGCAGGCAACTAGGTTTGAATGGTAAGGACATGACTTATCAGACTAGGCATTATCACTGGCCAGGGGGAAAAAACAGCACTCAATTATAGTACAAGATTAGTACATTGGACTGAAGACTACAAAAATTTGGACTGAATTGGACATGAAATTTATAGATAGGTATAGTATATTGGACAGAAGGCTAGACTTGGGTCAGGCTAAATTGGACATGAACTTGACGGCACGTGCAGTAATTGCATTTTAGTGGAGTAGTTGTCCATAGCCTGAACGGCAGCAGTCTTGACTGTGTCAACAGGTTGTCGAAAAGTCAACCTGTCTCTGCCGAATTTTTTCATATACCCCATCCCCCACCAGTGTAGTGGGGTAAAAAGTTAAGAACTACAGTCCCCTTAATTTCTGAACACTTTTTCATGGCAGTGACAGCTGAGGGTAGCTACCGGTGCACTGTGCACACACTCATTTTCCCTCTCAATTTGTCTGCCTCAGTCTTTCTTCCTGGGGGCCACATGTGTGTGTGTGGATGAAGGGTTGGGGGGGGGTGGAGAGAGAGAACTCGAAAGATTTATTCACAAAAAGGCCATTGGCCCATACATAAAGGGAAGGTGGGGGGTGGGGTGGGTGCTGAACTGCTTAGTATTTTATTGAGAAAAATAAGGAAAGCATATAAACCCCCCCAAACAAACAAAATGTTATTGTATAACCACACCACCACAACAAAAATCAGTTACAAAAAATATGACTTAAGAAACCAAGATATCTCTTTTTATAAAGGCTTTACACAAATATAAAGCAAGGCTGCCCACAATCTCAGGGTGACTAGATGCTATGAGTAAACAGAATCTAAATAAATTAGGCTGTCTACTATATTTTACCGGAATGTAATTTTGTCCAACATCTCCTAATACTGAACAGCACAGCACAAAAAGAACTTCATCTTCCACGAGAGAGAGAGAGAGAGAGAGAGAGAGAGAGACAGACAGACAGACAGACAACAGAGAACTCTTGCCCATTCAGTCATACATCATAAACCAGTGGACTGAAATATTAACGGGTATGTCCTTGCACTAGGCTGCTAAGATCGCGCTTCCAGTAGGCACTGAATATCGTATGTATGTGATACATGTTAATAATATATAGGCCTACCAGGAACGAATATACTCGCCAGAAACAGTGAGGAAGATGTATGAGGGGCCACTGAACTGTGCTGAACAAAGGCTAGTGACACATCCATCACAATGGCTGTCAAGAAGATGAGACTACACACACACATATATATATATATATATATAAACCAGATGTGATTTTTACCTATAACTGATGCCTAGAGGAAAACCCTCAATACCAGCAATGGCCGTGATCCAAAACAAGCACCTTCTGTGTGGACAGATAAAGAAAATGTGAAAACTTCGTTATTTTTCAAAGATATAGGCATACTGACAAAGATGGCTTGTCTTCAGTCAAAAACGAACATAGAAGAAAAATCAACAAAACACATAGAAGTGTGATGTGGCATGTGCCCAACATGAGCCAGAACTCAAAGATGTCTGTGTGACTTTGAAAAAAAAAGGGGGAAAAATGCCTGGGCACACACCCAGAACTGTATCATGTACCCCTAAAAAAAAATAAAAAATCCTTGGGTAGACCAAAAACTGATGATGGACTTGAAGACTTGATAATTAAACGGGGGTATTTAGTGCTAGATATGACAACTCAGTCTGTGGGATCAGTAAGAAACCATGCACTGTTCAGGGGCAAGCTCTGCCAGACATGGAAAACAAACTTTTTTTGGTATACTTTTTCACCATATGTATGTTTGAGACAAGACCAAAGGCTTGGCAACTCTGTTTGATTAGTGCCACAACTTGAACGGGATTGTAAAAACTAGAAAATCAAAGACCTGACCTCCTCTCAGTTTCTAACCAACTTGCACCATATCTGCACCTGTTAGACCACCAGTGGGGAGCACTGAACTGCAGCTTACACAATCAGAAAGCCAAAGGGCTGAGCAAGAAAACAGGTCACCCAATATTAACCGAAAACACCCTAAAAACTTGAAAAAAAAAATTCATGTCATGATATTTGAATATCATAGGTTGTAGTGTTGCAGTGCAGGGCCCCTCTGGCTGGTGGGTCTACAGCAGCCTAATGTTGATGAGCTCCCTGTGGACTTCCCATCCTGAAGATGCGACATAATGAATCTGGGTATGGCTGTGCCAGGTGGTTGAAGATGAGGGAGGAAGAAAAAAAACAAGCCCAAAACCCTCCACCAAAGAACATGCATGGGCATGTGAGTACAGATTATGTGGATCTGTAGGCCCTTCTAAAAGTGGTACAGTATTAGTGAATTAAACTCCCAGAAAAATGTAGCAGCCATTTCAACATAGAATACAATATCATTGGTCTATATTCTTTCCTCTCTTCAGTGACTTTGTTCTTTTTATGTCATCTTTCTTGCTTATGTTTGTTTTTTCGGGGTTTTTCCCCCCCTTGCAGCTATGTATGGAGCTTGACTGAGTGAGACGCCTACCTGGGATGGCAACCACAAAAATGCCACTTCAATAACATTTTCCTCCATGACCCTTTGACCCCAAAGGCTTCAATATCATCTGGTAAAGACTTGGAAGTGTGTAGGAAACGGGGAAAAAAGGTCACCATGAGACCTGAGCTATAGACACTATGGCATCAGAGATCATATTCTTTTATTACATGATAGTCAGTGGTGATATAATGATGATGCTGTGAAGCTTTGTGACTACTTGACAAAGCTGTTTACTTAGTTACTATCCCAATACATCCCATTGTCCACTGAGCCTGAGAAACAGATACCTGCAATAGTGGTCAAATGATTTGAGAAATACTATTCTTTTTTGTTCCTCAGCTAGAGCTGTAAGGTTTACCAATAGAGCTTTTGCATGTGCAACTGTTTTAATCCACTATGAAGTGTCCTTTAGTGTGTGTTTGAAGGGTCCTTGTGAGTGTGTGTGTGTGTGGAGAGTCCTTCAAACACTGATTAATATCACAGTAAAAAGAAAAGGATTGGGATGTGATTTTATCACTTCCTAGTTGCACAATGGAAAAATTGATCTCAAACCAGAAAAAAACGAACAGAATGATGTTCCATTATATGGGCTCACCCTTTTATGAACCCATACCAAATTCACTCTATGTAGGGCTCATATGGCATATAAAAAAACAACAACATTCCTGATTCTTATAGGATTTGAACCTGTCCAGGCAGGAATCTGCTGTGACTGTTGTTTAAAAAAACAACAACTTCCAGTGTCCATTTTAGAGTCTGCCTTTTAATCACTTTTGTTCCTCAAGTAAATGATATAATTATCCCCCCCCCCCCCCCCCCCCCCCCCCCCCCCCCCCCCCCCCCCTCTAATGTAATAAATTGATCACTATGGCAATATAACTGCTCAAGTTAGAGGCATGCATCATTTCAGATGTATTGGCAGTGTATTTGAACAGGATACCTGCAGTTAATTTTCTTCTTCTTCATCAACACTCAGACACTAATCATAGGAGCAAAAATGTGTTGCACTGTTGTTAGGCGCCTGACAAGACAGGCCTAGTGCATCCAACTTTGGCATGGGAGAGAATGATCTTTCAAGTCTTTCTGGAAAAAAGGCAGAAGAAAGGACCAAGTTGCAGAAGGCAGAAAATAGACAAGGAGGTGAATGGAAGAAAAGGAACAAGGCAGAAACAAAGGCAGGGATAGAAAAGCAGGAATTTCTAGCACAGAATTTCCAGAAGGTGGGGATGCTATTTATGCTGACAGGCCCCTGGCATTCATACAGGAGAACCTGCACTTAATTCACTTTTTTGGGGGGGTGGGGGGGGAATGTTTTGTTTTATTCTAACTGGCTGAATATCATCATGTTTGTTTGTTTGTTGTTTTTTCTTTGTTTTTTTTTTTCAATCTGAATTATCAGTGGCCCTAATGGTCAAATGGGCTCAAAGCTATAGATGACAATAATGTAGATGATGATCAATAAAATTAAGCATGGACATCAACAAAGCCAATAACAAAAACAAATGGGATAATAATAATAAAAATAATGACAATGGTAATCATTAACTCAATAACTGTTTTCATTGGAAAATACTACTGGAAATGAAGAACTATTATTTCTCTTTGCTATTGAAAACACATTTGCTCTTGCATATAGTCTTTGTGCATCCCTGTCATTCTATTTGCATCTGTTTTGTGCCATATTTTGAATTTCATTTTCTTCATCTTGTCATATTTATTGTGTAGACTTATAAATCATAGAATAGTTTGGCATTATTTGGTGATTTTGATTCGTCTGTCAATGAATGATACAGTGACACACACACTGACAAAGGCAAATAAAAAGATAGATTATTTGTGCTGTTCACATATTTTACAACACTTGCACTCACAGTAACATAGAAGTATTGATAAAAGGACTTTGCAACTTCGAAATAAAAAACAAACATACTCATTCATGCAGACGCGTGCCATCGGTGTGTGTGTGTGTGTATATATATATATATATATATACACAATATTATCATAATAATCAATTTTGTAAAGATCAAACAGATTTTTTCACACATTACGCTCATCCCGCAGCCTGCGATTTTCTTCCTCTAGGCCTATACGTAACTGCATCTCTGCAACATTGCTTAAAATCGGAATCTTCGATTAGTCAGCAGTTAGTGGCATTTTTCGTGGAAAGTGAAACTACTTCCAAATTTTTTTTTTCTTTCTTTAAAAAACGTTCTTTTTTGTATAATCAATTGAAAGGTTTCTTATAGTTATAAATTGTCGGATTTTCGTCTTAAATTTATCGAACAAGCAAACAAGTAAGAACAAACTGATTACGAGTGACTAGGCCTACGTTATGTAAACGAACTGTCTTGGACCACCATACATGTTCAAACACCGGAAAGCATGACCATTCGCGCTTTCCCCACAATGCAGCACTGAGCTTGCGCACTTGGATTTCCGCGTGTATATTGTAGCCATACTCCTGCTTCACTCTACACAAACTTTTACCACTTTCTCTAAGATTTTTCTAAAATTAGAACCGTAACATATTTATTTTAGGTCACCAGGAGGATAACTGCCCACGCACATTGTAAGTATTTATTCTTTTATTGACCTCTGTGTTCATTTTTGTGAAAATCGAGTGTAAATTCGCCAATCTTGCAGTCAGCTGAAGTGCTTAAACTTTCACAATCGCCTGTCGGGTGATACTCACATATTGAATCATTTCTGCAGATACGTTGGCAACCTGGAGAACACTGTCTCTGAGGAATTGCTCATGGCCTTGTTCGGGCAAATTGGGACATGTAAAAGTTGCAAGATCATTCATGAGGTAAGAGAAAATTTCAATTTGTTTTGCCTATCACTAAACACTCCTAGAACTAACAATGTAGAGCACAGTCTAGCATGTATAGATGGTTCATGTTATAGTATTTGTTCTTTTGTGATTATAATAGCCAGGTTTGTAAGTGTTCGAGTAGAACTATTTTTATTCGAGCAATGTTACGGCTGTTACTTTGGCACTTCATTTAGTTGAAAAACAGTTTTAAACGTGTTTTTTGTTGGATCTTCCGGTTTGCCTTCGCCCGGTTTTTCTACTTCCGGTTTAGCCTTTCTAAAGAAATAAACAATCAATGGGTTACAAGTTTCTTTTCATAAGTTGTCAAACATTCGTGGTGTGCATGTAGTATAATGATACAGAGAAGACCAAAATTGTTTTGTTTGCTGCCTTTCAAATACAAAGAACACACTAACTGTCAAGTATTTGTAAACATTTTGGCATGGCTGATTTGGCTAATTCCCTGACTGAGACTTGAGAGATCAAATCCATGAGGACAGTATTTGTGATCAGTGCAAATGCTGTAAAGGGATATAAACAAATCCTGCAATTAGCATACACCTCCTTCACATCCAGCATGATTGTGGTATGCATTTAGATTTGTAAAAAAATGGATAATGAAAGGAGGCAGGTTTGTTAGTATGTGTGGGTCCCATAATGTCTCAGTAACTGCTTTTGTAATGATTTGAGTTTACCATTACCAAATCTAGAAAGCAATGTATTACACTCACACACACACATACACACACACACACACACACACACACACACACACACACACACACACACAGACACAGAGTGACCTGCTTATTCAATGTACCATCTGAAAATGAAAGTTTGACTTTGACTTTGACTTTGACACGCCCACACAGTGATACTTGCACACACATACACATGCACGCTCACAGAGACACACACACAGAGTCACACACACACATACGGACTACTGAGTCACACACCTACAAAGTCACACACACACATACACAGTCACAATCTCGCATACATACGTGTGTACACACACACTCACACAGACACTGAGACACACACACACACACACACACACACACACACACACACACACACACACACACACACATACACTCTCGCAGTCACACATGTATACGTGTACACATACACACGTGTACACATACACAACACACACACATACACACGTGTACACACACACAACACACACACACACACACACACACACACACACACACACACACACACACACACACACACACACACACATAAGAGTGATACACATGCACACAGAGTGATACACACACAGTGATAGTGATACACACACAATGATAAAAAACACAGTGATACGCACACCCACAGAGTGATGCACACAAAGAGTAATTAATACACACACACACACACACACACGCACATGCACACAGGTGTGTATGCACAATCACACACACACACACACACACCACTCAGTCAGTCTGTTTAGAATTAATTTTTTGTCCTGGTCTTTCACTTTCTCAAGTGCTGAATGAAAAGAAGCGTCTGTCATGCAGACAGACATGTATACATTCACAGCAATCTCTAGCAGTAGCAAGCTCATTATTGCAATCTCTCCAATGAACCAAAGATTACACAGTTGTATAATTCCATCTCCCTCAAGATAGGGATGTATTGATTATTAATATTTTACACTTTAATCTGCAATTTCTTCATACTGTAGAACATAGTAAATCTAATAATAATACTAAAAAATGGAATTTATGTAACGCTATTATCTTACAAAGACAAATCAAAGCGCTTGCATTCAACCTATTCTTACACAGTCATGCAACCATTAACAATCAATAGTTTAACCCTTTCCCATTTTTACCCGCCGTAGCCCACCGCTGCCCGCCGCTGCCAGCTTGCCCGCATATATGTATACCCGCCGCAGCCCGCCTGACGTCATTTCAGCCTAGTGGGGGAATTTCCCTCATGCACTAAGCTCTACCTAGTACAGGCACACTAGGAATGAACATTCCACTGAGGTCAGCATAAACTAATCAAGGAATGGGCACCAAATTCAGTGCTACACAGCCTCCCATTCTCAAGAAATTGTCCAGTGACTGGCTTTGTCTTTCCCACGCTTCTTGTAGCTAAAAATGGCAGCAAAGATTGAGGATACGATTTGGGAAGAATATACTGATGTGGAAATTGAAGCTATTTTGGCTCAAGTGGAACAGTTTGAAAGAGAATATAATGTTGAATCCGTAGTAGAAGAAGGAGATGAAATAGGAGAAGGTAGTGAGTCGGAAAGTGATGCTGAGGATAACATTCCGTTGGCTTCATAGCAGATAACATGGCGCGGTGCACAGTGCCTTGCACAGTGCAAGACTTCACGCTGCCGACTGGGCTGGCACATACTCTCCCACTGAATGCCAAACCCTTAGATTACTTTGTTTTGTTTGTGCCCCAACATTTTTTTCAATTTGTAGCAGATGAAACTAACAATTATGCCAGGCAAAAGATCGCGTAAAAGGCTTTGTCATAGATCCATTATGGACAGAAACAACACCTGATGAGATTAAGGCTTACCTGTCAGTTTTTATCATGATGGGGATCAAGCGTTTGCCAAGGCTTCATCTCTACTGGTCTACTGATTTGAGATTTTCTGAGTCATGGATCGGTAATATGACGAAAACCAGATTTCTCAAAATTAATCAGTATTTTCACCTGAGAAACACGCCAACACACCTGGACGTGACACTGGGCTGTGACACTTGCATTGTGACAGCCATGTAACTAACTGGCTATGGGTGAAGGACACACTAGTGTTTTTGTAAATAGTAGGCGTGAGCATATATTTGTAAATAATGTATATATGTGCATTAGTCAACATTGTTTTCATTATGTTTGAATACTTTCCACTCAGAAAATGTAGACTTGGTGACAGTAATTTTGTGACAAGTGTGAATGTTTGATTGGATTACCATGACGGTGGATGCGATGGAGGACACATTCAGGCAGGACCACACTTATTATTTCTTTTAATCACATACATATATTGCACATGTTAGAGTGTAGTTGTAGACTAACAGCATGATGTCACTGCAATGTTACCTGTATTTGGTGACAAAGAGGGGACAGCAGCACTACACATGTAGGTAGGACACACATCTTGGGGTGCAGAACAAAGTATGGCATCATATGAATTTTTTGGCCAAATATGAATGCTCTGTGAACAATAGTAACTGTACAGCACTATGTGTACTTGAGGTACCTTATTCTCTTAAAAAAAACTGTGTGATTTTTTGAATACTACAGAGAGTTTTTCTGTAAGATATGTGAATGGTAAAGGGTTAAACAAACATATCACAAACATGATATGCTGCAGACTAAATCTATGAAATAAAAATTACAATAGTCAAAACCAGTTCAAAAGCATGCAAAGTAAAAGTAAGTTTGGCCAAAAATATCAATCCTCAATTGCCTAAAAAAAACATTGTGCACATGACAGTACCTAGATCAGTATACATCCATGAATCTCTCTCTCTCTCTCTTCCTTCTGCCACCTCCTCCTCTCTCTCTTTCTTTCTCCCCCCCCCCCCCCCCCCCCCCTCCTTCCTTCTGCCACCTCCCTCTCTCTGTAATGTTATGATATTTCTGGTAATTAGATTTGATCTCTCTCTCTCTTTAACTTGATCTCTCTCTCAGTCTCTGTTTTACTTGATACTTCACATCCATTGTATATTTGTAGTCGTGTTGCCCTTGATACCTTTAAGTTCCTTATAAATGGTATGATTCAGAACAAATTACAGCTGATTCAGTAAATTATGCTGATAAAACCAAAGCTGTGCTCCTGGGGATTGAAGTAATAAGCTCTTCATTCTTCTCCATCAGAAGTATCTAGGTGGTGTTACTGACAACACACTCATCACCCAGACCTGTCAGTCCTGTAACTATCAACACGGCATATTAGTGTAATTTGCAAACTTCCATTTGTCCACTTATGCAACATCCAAGCTTGTCACATCTCTTTTCCTTCATGATAGGACTACTTTAATTCTCTTGTAATTGGTCTACCAGCACATCCATCCTTTCCCTTCAATGCATACAAAACTCTGCAGCTCAACTGTATAAGAAATAAAATATATAAACACACCACTCCTCTCTTACGATCTCTTCACTGGTTGCCTGTATGAAGTATGTTCTTTCGAGCCAGAAGGCCCATAGAGCCGGAGCTTATCCCGGTTTCTGTAGCGTTAACCGAACTGATGGTTTTTCACCACCCCTGTGACAGGACGCTAGTCTGTCGCCAGATACTTCCCCAGCAGAGCTGGTACCCACTTGTACACCTGGGTGGAGTGAGGAAAATAGGAGTAAAGTGTCTTTCCCAAGGGCACAACACCGAGCCGAGCGGGGATCGAACCCGCGACCTCTGGATCACGAGTTGACCGCCTAAACCACTCGACCACGGTGCCTCCCTTGCCTGTATGAGTGTATTACAAAGTCAACTTTTACAGGATTGGTACCGTCTGTAAGGCTGTTGTTACGTCTGCACAAAGCTGCACCTTCCTATCTCTTTGACTGTCTTCACTAAGATACTACTATACACTCCACCTTGTTTCCTCCGGTCTGTGGTGTCTATAGATAGATACCATATGCAAGATTACAAACACCCAGATTCAAATAATCCAACTTTGGCCATTGTGTTTAAAATTTTTCTATTTCTGGTCCATCTAAATCTATCTAGAATGACCTCCCTCTCTCTCTTTGCCGAAAGCCTACATACAAAATGGTAATTTGACACTTTCAAATCCAGCCTCAATATGCACTCATTTCCTACCCAGGATCTTCCCCCATCATTACACTCTACATCTGTACACTTTTAGTCAGCCTCCTCTGTCTCCATCTTCTTGCCTTAGTGCATCACTTAATTAATGTGTGTGCAAATTTAAAATCTATTAATTTTATTTGTGAAAGGTCACATATGCTGGAATGATTTCAGGGCAAGTGCTTTGATTTGTTTGCTTCACAAGACTCAGTGCTGTAAAAATTCCATATATTGTCATTATTATTAAAGTCCTGGTGCTTATGATTATTCACTGCATTAAGTGATTAATATTGTACTGTACAACATGTCCCCTCCATTTTTATTCCCATGAGTTTGTATAAAATTCATAATGGCCTTTGGCCTAATGGACAATGTACAGCCAAGGTCGCTGTCTCTGTCTCTCTTTCTCTCTCTGAGTCTGTCTATCTGAGTGTCTATCTGTGTCTGTCTGTCTGTCGTCTGTCTGTCTCTTTTTGTCTGTCTGACTTATCTGATAACTTAAGAAATAAACTTTTTGATATTAATTATCATGTAGTAATTTCATGTTTGTTATTTTTGTTTTGTTTTACCATTTTTTAACTCTGGGTAGGAGCCAAACAGAGTCTCAAAACTCCCACAATCCTGAAAGGACTGGATTTCAAAAGTTTATAGCTGACTGAAAATTGTATACATGTATGCATGTACTGGCCACCATGGTGCAGTAGTTAATGCCTTGGGCTACAGATTGGAAGGTTGTGAATGTGAGTTTGAATCCCATAAGTCACAGATATTTTTTTTCTTTACTTTGGCTGGCTCCTACTTTCTCTACAGGTACACTTCTGTGCCTGTGGTGAGTTTGTCATTGGATGGATGTTGTGATGGTTGCCACCCTAAGTGGGCATCTCTCTCAGTGAGTCTGACTCCACAGCTGAACTGTTACTGTCAGTAGCCGAGTAGGCAGTTAGTAGGGAGCTTAGTAGGTGGTAATCTGTGCATGTTAGCTCAGAACAGGCACCACAAAACATCACCAAAGTGACCTAACAGCAGTGCATGGTCCTTCTGGCTGGTGGCCTCATGGCAGCCTGACATGGTTAGGCTCCTGTGGACTTCTGACCCTGAGGATATGACATAACAAGTTTTGGTATGGCTGTGGCAGAGAGATTGAAATGAGCAGCATGGGAACATAAGGACAGGAATGTTACAGAAGGTAGGGCAGCCCCCCCCCCCCCCCCCCCCCATCCCTCCAAGAAAAAAAGGAAAAAACCAGAAAAGGGCAAATGTTATAGTCAACCCTTTTACAAAACTTTTTGGCTAAATAATGATGATATAGGGAAAAGAAGAGCAAAGGTTGACAGCTTGCAAGAGTTTCTGTTCTTTCTCACAGTCACAGTCCTTTTATTTTTATTCATTGTTTGTGTGATTGATTTTTAATAGAGGAAAAGAAATAAGTGCAATAACAACAAAAAAGTAAAATCATAATAGATTCAAGTCCAAATCGATGATAATGATCGATTGGTATTTCAGTACATGGGGTTTTGAATTGGACTATGTTGTCATTTCTTATATCTATAGGCGTTTTTTCCCCCCCCCTCTTTTTCTTATTTGTGCATTTTATTTCACATGTGATCTGGAGCTGTAAAGCTAAAGAGGACTATTTGAAGGGGTGGGGGGTGGTAGTGGTGGTGGTGGTAAGCAAAATTGATTTAAAGACAAATTTTTTTGTGTGTGCATAGGAATTTGGTGAGATTTGCCTGCATGTACCTAAATCATTGAATGGTTTTATAATAATAATAATAAAGTATGAACATAAAAAATAACAATAAAGCCAGATAATAAATATTTTAAATTTAATAATATTGTGTGTGTGTGCGTATGTGTGTGTGTGTGTGTGTGTGTGGAGAGAGAGAGAGAGAGAGAGAGAGAGAGAGAGAGAGAGAGAGAGAGAGAGAGAGAGAGGAGAGAGAAATGAATTGAATGAATGAATAAAAAAAAATCTAATAGTATGCAAGGATACAGATTTTTAGCTTGATACGCATCAAGTTCAAGACAGTCTTAAAAAAACCCTGAGACCTCCACCCCCTACCAAAACACAGAGAATACTAATAACTATTAAAACAAAAAGCTTATGAACTTTTGCACATTGGAAAGAAATGGGGAAAAACCCAGCAAACAAGTGAAGAAAAAGTATATTTAAAAAAATGTATGTAGAGAAGAGGAGAAAGCTTTGTATTTTTCCTGTTGAAAAAAGTCGCAAATTATGTGCAAAAATACTGAAACTGCGACAAATACTAAAAATTGCTGTGAAAATACTGAAATCAGAAAAGAAACACAGAAAAGCAGTACAGTTTGAAAAAAAACAACACTAAAAAGACAGAGAAGGAGAGACTCGGAGAGGAAGAGAGAGAGAAAGTGAAATGATCTAATGTGGTAGGCTTTAGCCTTTTATACCCTTTCACATGGGGACAGTAGGTCAGGGACAAAATGAAGAATCCTGAAACTTTTAAATGCACATGCAACAGTCGATTCTTGGCAGCTTTGTCAAAGTGAACATTTTGGTGTGATGTTATTTGTTAAAAATTGAGAAAAATGGGTGCCCAAATTTTAAAAAAGTTAATATACAGGGTTATCCAAAAATTAAAAGACGTTTTGACAATGAAGTATAGTAATCACCTAGATTTGATGTTTTCAAAGCACAATTTTTATATTGGTGAGAGTCTGCATGATGTATGGTATGGGAGTGTGAACTGTTATTATTTTGACATTAATTCTGGCATAAGCTAACTTCCTCCCAAACAAAAACAACAAAACAAAAAACAAGAACAAGCTGTACAACCAAAGCACACACACATACATACACACATGCATGCACATATATGCATGCATACATGCAAGCATGCACACACACATAGATGGGTCAGTGGTCTAGAAGTAAAACACTTGCCTAAAAAGGGGAAAGTCTGGTTTTGAAGTGTGTGGTAATTCTATCCCCATCATTTGCCCCAAACTTTTTTTTCCATTCAGTCAACTTTTTTCCATTCATTAGACTGGAGTGGTCTGGGTGCTACTGTTTGTCTTTCAGATGAGATAATAAACTGAGGTCCCTCGTGTAATACACTTTTAGCACAAGTATAAGAACCCATGGAAAGAGCATTGTCCCTCGTAAAATTGTGTTGTGAAAAGCCACTCTAATGTTAGGGAAACACACATGTAGACAGGAAAAGAAAAAAAATAATGGATGACGCTGCTCTTGTGGTGACGTACTCTACCCGGAGAGTGCAGCCCGAATTTCAAGAGTAATCTGCTGTGACTTAAAGTGGTTTATATACAGATACCCACAGACATGCTCAGATACAGACACATACACACAGACAGACAGACAGAGACAGACACACACACTCAACACGCACGCACACACACCCACCCACACACTAATAAGCACACACAGACAGACAGGCAGACAGATACACACACACACACACACACACACACACACACACACACACACACACACACACACACACACACACACACACACAGGAGGGATGGGATAGCCTGGTGGTTAGAGTGTCGCACATTGCGCTCGTGATCTGGTGACCCGGGTTCGAATCTTGTTCAAGGGATTTTTGGAGTTAACATCAGTGCAGATTCCACTCCCCCCCCCACCCTCCCCTCCCCCCCCACCCCAATAAGTCTAACCATTGCTTGCTTGCTTGCTCTCTCCTCCTTGTACCGATCAGATGTATATTTGTATACAGTACACGCTTAATTCAACATTTCTGGGAAATGAAACAATGGTGTGCCCATCACTGCGGCATGGGATATGTTTAGTTATGTCCGGTGTCTTTAAAATGTCTGGCAACTCAAAGCTGCGTTGTTGCTCAAGGTGAGTTGTCGCGAACATGTATGTGGACCGTCAGAAGAGCCAGAGATGACCAAGGGAGGGTGAAGGTGGGCATTGTGACTTTCAGCAATGTCTTAACCCCACAAATTATTGCCGTACAGGAATAAGCAAAGTCTGCAAGTACAGTATGAGTAAAAAGAAAGGACTTATCATTTATGCATGTATACAAGCTGGTTGGAGGTTGGATTGCATTGTTAGCTGTGTGTCACATTACCCCTGGCCCCATTTGGTGAATGTGATACTGATAGACACTGACTGCGACCTAATACCAGTAATAGTGACAGTCTTGTTTGCTGCCATAGGAGGCTCAGCCTAGGTCAAGCACAGTCTGCAACACACATCCCTCTGGCCCTGTCCTTTCCCACCCCCACCCTCTCCCCCTGCTTAACTTACTCCCTAGGTCTTTCCAAAATGTGATTGTAATTGGTGGTAAGACTGGAACAGAAAAAAGGAAATGTTACCTCCTCCCCCTCCTCTTCTTTGCCCTTTACAATCTCAGCTCATTGCAAATTGTGATACTGTTGTTATGGCAGAAGTGATACAACAAGACAAAAGACAAGGTTACAGCCCTAGAGCAGGCAGACTTGAGGGTTTTACTTTGTTTCTTCATCTCATTTTTCCCACACCCCCACTCCCCAACGCTTTCAGTATGATTTACCCTACCCCTGAAGGTATGTGTTTTCCGAGTCTCTTCCCTTCCCCTCTCTTTCTTGTCTGAAACCTGGGGGCTGTAATTTGGTTTCCATTTTTCAGTCTTGCTCTTTGCACACTGGCCTGAGTCTACTTTCTGACAGTCTCCGTTTCTCTCCATTTGAACAAACTCCGCAGGGGTTTGCCTGTCTCGATTTTCTGTCTCGGCTGTACAGTAATTCTTCCTGTTTGTGAAACCATTAGGCATTACGCACTCATCAGTGGTTGTTCCAGTGTGTCTGAAGTCAGTTTGTGCGTTTGTTCTTTTGTGTGTTTGAAAGAGTATTCATGAGAAAATGTGTGTAGAAATAGATCATGATTATGATTTAATTAGTGTGTTGTGTCCGTGTGTCTGAAGTCATTTGTGCTTAATAGTCTTGTGTGTGTGTGAAGGTTTTGGTGTGTGTAAAATGTTGTGTGTTGTGTGTGTTGTGTGTGTGTGCACAAATTCATTGCTTCTGTCCATGTTGCAGTGTTTAATCTGTCTTCGATTCTGTTGGATGTACAGTAATATGTTTTCTCTTTGTGAACTGCACATTTACCACTTCCTTGCTGCATAGTCATGTTGACATCAATACTTCATCATGTGATGCACTAAAATCAGAAACAATTTATCAGAGACACTGCATTTGACAGCATCACACTGCTGTATGCACACAACAATACAGACACACAGGTGCAGCATGCACTTCTACCAAACAGCACAAATACAAACACTCATCGCATCACACATCACACGCATACACACAACACAACACACGACACTCACTACCAACACACAACACACACACACATCCACACACACTCACACAACACACCACACACCACACACAAAACACACACACACCACACACACAAAATACCACACACACACACACACACACACACAACACACATACACACACACACAACACACACACACACACACACACACACCACACACACACACACACACACACACACACACACACACACAACCACACACACACACACACACACACACACACACACACCACACAACACACCACACACACACACACCACAACACACACACACAACACACAACACACACACCACACACATCACACACACAACACACACACACAACACACACACCACAACACACACACCCCACACACACACACACACACACACACAACACCACACACACACACCACACACACCACCAACACACACACACCACACACACACACCACACATACCACACACACAATACCACACACACACAACCACATACACACACAACACCACACACACCACACCACACACACCACACACACACACACACACACACACACACACACACACACACACACACACACACACACACACACACACACACACACACACACACACACACACAACACACAGAGGCAGGCAGAGCCGTAAGCATGGAAACTAGGAGCAAAATTAAAAACCTGAAAGAGTGGATTCAACTTTTGGGAATGCAAAAGACATCTTTGACAGGCATTGCATTTTGTTTGAACGGTTCAGCAGCTAGGAATAATTGAATATTGACTGCTGTTGCCTGTTGTGGCCTTGAATGGTTCAGTGGACAATTTGTCAGAAGAGTAAAGAATGTGGGCGTCTTGTCTTTAAACTAATGGAAGTTCAGGATGACCCTTGGAGTTTGTTTAAAACCAGAATTGTCTTGAAGAACTTCTAACACATCATGCAGCTTCAAAAAGAAACAACAAACCACAGGTGAAAGAAAACACTTCCCTTAAGTAAGAATGCGGTTATCTTAAATGGTGGGTAGAAAAGGCTGCATACATGCACACAAAATCTCACCATTGGTGAACCTCAGTCAGTGACTCAGTGTCTACTGGGAACAGGAAAAACACAGAAAAAATCCCCCATGGGGCTATATACATGATGATATATTGATTGCAAGGTATCTTAGCATGTAATATGCATTCTTTTTGCTATGAAAGATGAAAACGATTTGTATAAAAAAAAAATCATTTTTGCATTCAGTAAAGTAAGATAATATGACACTTTGGCTGTGTCCTGTGGTACCTCTGACTACTAATGAGGATTCCCACTTTATGTAAGAAGTAAAGTAAAACCTCTGAAGTCTATTAAAGATCCATAATTGAATTGATCTGTTTTATCTTGCATAAATTATGTTTATTATGTGCATGTAATTCGCTATTCTGAAACATTGGATCACTCCTGTCATTAATTTTTTAGGTATAATTTACATCAGGTTGTGGAAAATTGTGCTTGTGGGGCACTTAAATTAGGGGCTGAAAAGTGAAACTAAATCTTATGGGGGGAAAAAAAAAGCTTTTTCTGAAAGAAAAAAAAATGACAGTAGAATTTAAAGACAAGAGCTTTTTTCCTCCGGATACTAGATGCTGATTTGTGCTTGAACAGTTTCAAAACCCACATACAAACATGTGCCCATTTGTTGTTGTTTTTGTTGGTTTGTTTGCTTGTTAAATTGTCTCAAATGGCTCCAGAGCAAACTGTGTGTTAGAGTAGCATATGTTTAAAAATAATGTGTTGGAAGTTTTTGTGTAATTAGTGGCTGATATAGTGATAATATCCAGTGTAAGCATTATTTATTTCCATGTTTTGTTTGTTTTGTTTTTCTTTTCCCTTTGTTTTGTAGGTATTCACTGTATTCTGGGTTTTTAATATATGTGAAAATGAACTCATAATAAGCATTGCTACTATCGTTTGTAAATTCAACTGCTAGGTCATGAGATCCTTGGTTTACCTTCTTTTGAAGCCATACTGCTGGTTAATAGCAACTGAAGAAAACATACATTATAGATAAGTGAATAAATAAAATAATACCTCTTTGATTCTGTTTACTGCGACTGTATAGTTTTTCAGAAAATCAGACAACCACCAGAAAACAGACTCCTAGTTATTGAGTAATTCAAATGTATAAATGTGAAAAGAGCCCCATGTTAAATTCTGGTTAGTCACTTTGGTTTTAGAGCATTTTGCCTTTTTGGAGGTTGTGAAATCCAAAACGTAATAAGTGTATTTTGTTTATTTTTCCTTTGAAAAATAGTCTAAGGAAAAAAATTAAGCTAAATACTTTTCATTGTATCCAAATTTGAAGTATATGTGCACTGTAAACATGAAAACAAAGCCTCCTTAATTAATTACAGCTGCAGTAAGTTTTGGTATTTAGGGGAAAACATGAGAATTTTAACAAATAAAAAGTTTGTTTTCCCACTGTTAGTATAGTTCTTCCCCCCCCCCCCCCCCCCCCCCCCCCCCCCAATTATAGTATTTATTCAATTGTGGTTTGAAAGGAATTGAGCTCCCCCCTCCTTCCCCCCCCCCCCCCCCCCCCAAGATTATATCAAGTTGTTTTAAAGAGATTTGGGTGCTTTTTATATATGTAAACATTTAGTTAGGCTTTTGTTGAACAAAATGAAGTAGGCATTTTTACAGGCTATTTTCCCCCTGTTTTGTCTGGACTGAATTATTTCCCTTACACCAGTAGCTTTTGCATTCAGAAGCCCCCTCCTCTTTCTCTTACAACTTCATTCCCTGTGTGTTATTGGCATACAAAGCAACATGGATATTGTACTATGTTGCACGTGAATGTATCATTGTATGCACACAGTTATATCAGCCATATTTAAATATGAAAATTCATGCACACTGACATGTGTGCGTACATGTGCAGGCAAGTGAAAGAAGGCGACATATGTGCATGCACCAGCATGTGTCAGTGTGTGCATGAAAGCATTTTTTAAAAAAGTGCTTGTGTCTACTTGTGGATGCCCATCCATTCACACTCATACAAAGATCATGTTACACACACACACACACACATATATAAATATACACACACACACACAAACACTCTCTCTCTCTTGCTTTCTCATACACAGACATCCATGCATACAATTTGGCTCAAATGTAATTTACAGCT
>CM054136.1:37897136-37912136 GCA_028751875.1 Rapana venosa
AAAGTTAGAATGGGCAGCGAGATGTGGTTGTATGAAAGTGTTGTTTAACAGATCTTTTGTGAGGCCTTTTTTTTAATGGGAAGCTGGGGGGTTGGGAGGGGGGGGGATATCTTAGTGGTTAAAGTGTTGGGCTTGTGATTTGATGGTGCGGGTTCAAGCCACCACTGAGGCACCTGTTCAAAGTTCAGTACCGACTCCACTCCCCCGAAAGTTCTTTGGAGGAGTCTATAAACTGAGGTCTGGTGACTGAACGAAAGCAAAACATGTGCACATGTTAAAACCTGTTCCACCTATTGGAAGAGTGGGTCATTGCCTGCTGGTAGGAACTGATAACAAAATGTTAAATGCATGCACACTGGTATCGTGTTCCGATATCATCCCAGAATTCAGAATACAGTTATCTTAATAGTGGTGTAAAAACAATCTTTAAAAATGGTTGCATATGCAAAACCTCACCATTGGTGAACCTTATAGCTCTAGCCAAGGAACAACAGCAACAACAACAAAAGTGAAGCAAATAATAAAAAAGATTATTCCTGATATTTTGTGTCCTGAGTAACTGTGAGAAATTTTGTAAAGTTGATCAGAAGTAAGCATCTAAAGAAGGGCTTGGAAAAGAGGAAATTAAAAAAGAAAAGAAAAAAAAGAAAAGCTAACAAAAAGTGTTTTTTTGTTTTGTTTTTTTGTTTTTTGTTTGATGAATCAAAGCAAGAGGCCTACTAATGGTGAATGTGTAGATCATAAATGGAACATATTACATATTCAGTCATTTCGCTTCATTCCAGTGGATTAAATATTTAATAAACAAGTTGTACTGCTGTTGTCAAAGTGTATATTAATGTCGGGTTTGTATTTGTTTGTTTTTATGCATGCCTTCATTGTCCACCTACTTATTTATTTTGACCTAGATGAATTTTTTTTTATTATATGGAACGCAGGGGATTTGTTTTGATATATCTACCTGAGCAGGAGTGTTTCACATGATAATGAAGCCATGAACGTACAGTGAACAGCATCCCTAGGGTCCTTTATGAACCATGGCAATATGCAGATTGTACTCAGCAGACTGCTGTGACAGTATTGCGAAAACCTTTTCACAGTGTTGCGGTACATACATGTTTGTTTCAACACTAATTGATTTCCCGGTTGCATGTCACATCTTTGTGTTGGGACCACTTGCTTTTTCATTGAGCGGTACTGCCGTGGCGCAATCCCAAGTGGAATGTTATCGGGTGTGCTGGACCAAGAACGGGGTAAAAGCCTGAAAAGGCCACTATCCCTGCACCAGGCCTGGGAGAGGGTGTTCCCCAGGGTTCTGTCCTGCCAGTGTTTTGTTTCATCCTGTATATCCAGCCTCTCTTTGATCTTGTAATGAACAGGGGCCATCCGGTTTTTACTGATCGTACACAGAAAGGAAACTGCATACTAGTTAGTGTATAAAAGGCATGGTATAAGAGGGAGTGTTGTGTGAGTCAGAATTGGAGGTTGTTTATTTTCAAAACAATTTTTTGAAAATTATATGGAGCATTGTATAGCTGCCTCAAATGTATTATACTTCTATATATTTGTCCTGCCTTGCACTAGATGAGTTTATGATAAAGCAACGCCAGAAGTAGAATGGCAGCAAGATCAAGGCTGTACACAAACACACATACACACAGGCTCACCCCCCCCCCCCCCCCCCCCCCCCCACACACACAACACATAATGGTTATGCAGTTGTATGTGTGTGTGTGTGTGTGCATGCGTGTGTGTGTGTGTGCGTGTTTGCGTGTGTGTTTTAGAAGTGTTTTAATCCACTATTGTGTCACTACCATGATACACATATAAAAAATGTTGGAAATCTGCAGAAGACTAACATTTTAAGGGAGAAAATGAAAGCAGGGATGAGACTTGAGAGGAGGTGGGAGCAGTCATTTCTGAATATGAAAAGCAGACAAATGCCAAAATAATGCCTAGGTCCATTCACTATGGTAAAGATTATATAATGATAATCATGAATAGTTCTGTGTGTTCTTATTTTAGCCTCTGTTGCACATCTATGATCTGTTACTAAGAAAAAAACAAAAATACTGAAGACCCAGTTTTGATAGAATAATAAGTATCCATTTTATCTGCTTTTATTATGTCTATAGCTGTATAGGATGTGCAACTTGGCCTTTGTGCAAAAATGCCTGTTACAGTGCTAGTCCTTTCTTTATGTAAGTTTCTATATATATATATGTATACCATGAGTCACAGTTTTAAGTAAAAGTAGATATATTGCAGATTTCTCTTGTTTTTTGAAGGTCATAGTGTCCCTTGCTTCTGTTTTTAATCTCATGGAAAATAGAAATTGACTATAGTGTGAAGTTTATGAGGAAGCAAATAAGATAAATCAGTACACATTCCAGATGATAACAACAACACCAGTTATGATGGTGATATAATGACATTAATAAAACATTTTTCACATTGTTTCACTTCACAATTCATGCTGTTGAAACTACTTCTGTGGATCCACCCCCCCTCCCTCCGCTTCTGAAAAAGAAAATCAAACCAAGCTCCCCCCCCCCCCCCCCCCCCCCCCCCCCCCTTCAAAACACTTATTGGAAGTGACTATTAAAGACTTTGTATAAGATTGGTCTTTTGTGTCCTTTAAAAAAAAAAACCATGTTCTTTGTTCATTTCAATGTGTACTCACACACAAAGAGTGCAGTGGCTGGCCTACTGCAAATTAAGACACTTTTGCAATTTAGGCTAGTGCTAGTGTCATGAGACAGCTTTAAATGCTGTACACCACCAATCACCTGACACACACAGTCACTCACCTGAGGCAATGGCTGAGTCACCTCCCTCTATCAACACTAAATCCATTGGAGATACTTCATAGGGTTATGGTGTCCTATCTGTTTACAGTGAAAGTCTTTCCCAGGACTTGAATCATTTAGCCCCCCCCCCCCTCCACCCTCCCACCTCCCTGTTTTAAGCTTTGGGAAGCTTCTGTCTTAAGTTAAATAATTATTTTGATGAGTTCTATTAAAACTACATGATGAGGATGTGCATACTTGCACATTTGTGAGGATTGTGTGTGTTTGTGTGTGTGTGTGTGCATGTGCGTGCATGTGTGTGTGTGTGCATGCATATAATGTGTGTGTGTTAGTGTTAGCAAGTAAAAGTGATGTGCAAAATGAATTGAGTAAGATTTGATTTCCCTATTGGAGAAGGTGCTGAGGATTTTTTTTCCATTTGGAGAAGGAAATGAAGTTATGTTATGAAGGAGATTATGTTCAAAGATTTCAGTTAAAGGATATATATTATGTATGTATCATATATAAAATTCTGCATTACTTGTTACAAATGTTAGTATTCTGTGCAGTGTAGGGACACCGAAAATAGACCTGTGGCATTGTGGGACAAATCTGTGAAAACTGTAGAGGTAATGCCTCAGCCAGTCTGTGTCTTAAGCTTTTGAATTCAGGGTTGTCCTCCGACCAATTCCCACTTTATAAACCCCAGTAGTCCCTTTAATGTGAGGGAGAGTTAATGTCTCCACGGCTGTGGAATCCAGCTGGAAGTAACTTGGGTATCTTGCTGCCAAACCCTTCTGCTGACGACATTCCTCACGCCTTTGGCCTCCAAGTCTCCCTTTGCAAGTCAATGATTTGGCATTTGCATGGCGTGTTTCTCCTGGGCCTAAAAAGACATGTTTTGGGTTTTATCAGCATGATTCTGTTTGGATTACATGTGTTTTCAATGGGAATTTTCAAAATGTCTTCTGCATTCTAATCATTCAGCTGAGCATGTGTTAGCTGTGATGAATGTTCTATCAGGAGTTTGAAACATAGAAATGTTGAAATATGTTTGCAGTCTTTAAGCATTTTGTCTCTGTGTAATTATTGTGTTTTGTCAAGGTGGTGTTGTTGCTTGGATTGGACATTGTTATTAATTGATGATGGAATGGGCAAGGAGACACAGAAAGTGAGAATGAACTCTGTCCTGATCACACATACTTTAACTTAAGAGCGTGTATTCATTTGTGGATGTCACGTGTGTGGGAAGATAAGTATTTGTATTGTAACACAGATATGTACATTTGTACTCAAGTATGCTTTTGCATCCTTTCTTCCATACTCCATTTTATTATTTTCATCACACACACACACACACACACACACACACACACACACGCAAAAGAGAACACAAACAACACATCTGTACAAGCACTAAGAATTAAGATTCTCCCATCAGTTCTCATTTTATACACAGTAATTCATATTCTTATGACATTCATATTCTTATGTCAATGCAGTCACAATAAATATACATGTATATTTACAAAGTTGATTCATGTTTTTATATAATAACAATCACACAGCATAAAGTTGCAACTGTATAATCATACTTATATCCTGTGTGATACATGTTTTTACTACTTATTCTGTTGTACAGGCAGTCAATGAGTCATTGACAGGTACATGCTAGCATGCATGCATGTACGCTTGTACACAAGGACACACATTCACATCTCCCTCCTTAATCCTCCCCTTTCCCCACAGTACCCTTACACACATAGACATGCTCTCTCTTTTTCTCTCTCTATTTCTCTGTCTCTTTCTATCTCCTCTCTCTCTTTCACACACACACACACGCACATGCGCACGCACGGGGGATAACCTAGTGGTTAGAACATTGCACTCGCAATCTGACGACCCGGGTTTGATTCCCGTTCAAGGGGATATTTTCCCCTGGAGTTAACATCAGTGCCGACTCCACTCTCCTCAAAAGTCCTTCAGATGAGACTATAAACCGAGGCCCTGTGCGCGAATGCACGCAGAACATCTTGCGCACAAGTTAAATCCTGTTCCGCTTTTCGTAAGAGTAGGCCATTGTGTGCTGGGGGAAACAGATGACAGAATTTACAAAACTGCATACACACGGGGACTGGGTGTAAAAAAGCACATAAGTGCTTATTCCATTATCCTCGATATAAAAGAATAAAATAAAATAAATAAAATACAATTATACATACACACACACTTACACACATGCAGACACACACATGTGCTCACATGCATGCAAGCACACACATCTCAGTTCTCATGTATGCATGCATGCATGCACGTATGCATGCACACACACACCCATGCATGCACACTCGCACACGTGCATGCACACATGCACACACATGCAGATCTCATCCATAAAATGAATCATTGACCAATTGTCTTTTCTGTCTTAAAATGCTGGAAAAGCCTTTTCAGACAATTCATTTGTTTCAGCTCAAACATTACCTGAGATCTACAGAGATAGTAAAATGAGACACCCTTGTGTGCTGTCATAACTTTTTAACAAAGCTGAATTTTGCAATTGTAGTATTCACAATACATTGTACAACACATGGTATGACATCACAGTACAACACACTGTACAACATCACATTATAAACCACATTGCCCGAAGTTTACACCGCATATCACAATGTGACTGTTGCTAAGCTGCAGCTTATCTTTTAGTTTACCACAGAAGACTAGGTTGATGTTGAGCACACACATGAAAACATGGACATTTATATTAGGAATTGAATTGTTTTTTTGTTTTTAAAATGGATGGGAAAGGACTTGAGAGTGAAGGAAAGGTTTAATGAGCTGAAGTTTTGTTATTGTGATGTCTACTCTCAAGCCACACTTTTTGTTTGTATTGTACTCCTCCTCCAGCCAGTGGATGTACACAGAAACACCACTTCGTATGAGAGATGTTGAGAAACACAAACAAGAAGAGGACCAGCATTATTTACATTACAAGTAATTTCTTGAGGCATCATGCTAAATTTTGAGCATATTGATATTGGCGCCATGGCTGCTTTGCGGTAAAGATTGTTCACGATCTGAGCATGTGTCATTTTGTGTGGCTTACTAAGTATTGTGTACATGCTGCCTGCAGCAATATTTGTAAGAGGAGACATACCTCCCAGATAATTAACCCAAATGGAAAGAGGGTGACTGTATGATGTGGCTACAGACGCATTATTCACTAGTATGGCATGGCGTAGAATTGTACTCTTTTTCTCTTCTGTGTCTAATAAAGAACACAGTTATTGTTTAATTAGCAGTGTCATAGCAAATGTATATCTGAATTTCAGTCCAGCACTTCTGGTTAATATCACCACAGTGGAATTATGTAATATACTGTTGGTAAAAGGTTGCATACAAGCAATATTGACATTTTGCTGTGTTTGTTCCCTTCAGTATTATTTCAGAGGCAGTGTTAACATTGTAAACAAACTATTTTGGGGTGATACTATGTATTATATATCTCCTTTGTTTGTCATTATTCAGATAGATGATTTGCACAATAATTAATATATTTATATATATATATGTATGTATGTATGTATGTATGTATGTATCATTGTATGTATGTTTGTATGTTTGTATAAATGTATGTATGTATGTATAAATGTATGTATAAATGTATGTATTATGTATGTATGTATGTATGTATGTATCTATCTATCTATGTATATATCTATCTTAGTATCTATCTATCTATCTATCTATCTATCTATCTATCTATATAAATGTATGTATGTATGTATGTATGTATGTATGTATCTATCTATCTATCTATCTATCTATACACTCATACATGTCATATACATATAAATATGTTACATGTATAATACAAATGTATGTCACAGATTTTTTTTATATTTCTAAGATATAATCCATGCCATGTTTAGGGGGTTGTGGTAACATGAACTTAATCAGCATGCATGCACCCAAGGCTTGATCAAGCGCGTAGGGTTGCGTGTTCAGGCATTTGTTCAGTTAAGTTCTTGGCAGATAAAGTAAGAATTCTTGTCTTATTCATGTGGAATATTGTGTACTTAGTTAATTGTGTTAATTGTTGGAAAGCTGAAAACTTAAAATAATTCAACCAGAATAATAGTGCAAGTCCGTGAGATGAAAGGTTGGAAAATCTGTTTCTGTATGGTGCGTCCAGGGATTCAAACCCACAACTTGGAGACGTAAATTTGATGCTCTCCAGTGGATCTACGTGAGCGCATTGTAGTTACAACTAGACAATATTCCTTTTTATGATTCCTGAATGTAAGCTACTGCTACATATGCAAAGACAGTGCTGGATGGCTTTGTGTGTTATGTGTCCCCATAGAGTTGTATTGCTGTAAAGTCATTCCCCCATGTGAGCTGTATAGGTATAAAGTCTCCTAGTCCCCCAAAACAAGCTATGCTGAACAGAGACAGGTAATAGTCCTTGAGAGTGTGAGTTGGGAACTTGATCATCCATAAAAGACCAGCAAATAAAACAGGGTCGCGTGATTCAGACTGCGCCAGCTGCTTTGCACTGCTGAGCTTGTGGCTTGCTTTCTCCACTAGAAAAGAATATGCAGTGTTCAGTCCTTTGTTTAGTAAAGAAGTAGTGAGGATGGTGGCAATACTACACTGTATGCATATATTGTAAGATAAAAGGCAGTTTGTAAGGAGTCAGGTCTCCAAGCTTGTAATCTTTGAGAAGGTAGTTTGAATTCATAAGCATAATAAGGCGAAACTGCAGAAACGGCTGGAATGGCAAGTAGTAAAGCAGTGGACAAGATCCAAAAGTTGGCAGAACTAATTTGTCCCTGTGTTTGGGGGGTGGGGGTGGGCGGTGGGTGGGAGGGAGTGGGGGTGGGTTCCTGTTTTCATGTAATATGTGTGAATGCTGTGACTATCTCAGTTTGTTTTCTCTTAGGCTTGGTCTGTTTGAGGAAGGTACTTTGAATCTGTCCATGATAATTGGAAAAAAACCCAACACTTTTATAAAGTCTGATGTAGTAAATAAATCTCATCTGCTGCTAGCTCTTGAAGTGTTTTCACTCAGCTCAGTTATGAAAGTAAAATACAGACGCTACGACACATAAAATAAAATGTTATTTTTGGCATAGTTTTATTTTATATATAATTTTTAAAAAATCCTACACAATCGGATTACTGCATTTAGCCATTACATTCCATAAAAAACTATTTTTTTGAAAAGAATGGCCCAGTGGTTGGGGTCGAAAAGTCAAAATGATAAATTTTAATACGTTTTGTTCTCCTGATCCTCCTGTTCATAAATCAAGTGAAATTAGGAGAGCTGTTCTCTGTTGGACAAAAAATTCTCAACAGCCAGGAAACTACAGAAACTGGAGGAGCTGGAGAAAAACATGTTTTATTTATGTTCTGTTGGATGCTTTTATTTCTTATTAATCCAATAGATTGCTCAGAATTGGAGAGCATTGCTTTATATCACAAAGTCAGGTTTCTAATAATTTAGAGAAGGGGATGTTTTTAGAAGCCAGCTCCCCTCCACCCCCTGTTTTCATCTTTTTACCAACTTTGATAATATTTATGGAAATAATGTTTTTTTTTATGCCTTCAAAAATAAAACTAACATAACCTGTACTTTCACTGCCCCATAAAATCACAATAAAACATAGATTACATATATAAGAGGCTACCGTTTTAAAGTGAAATCGTGTTTTAGTTCCCCGAAAGTATAAACTTCCGACAAATTCGTCCTAGTTTTACTGTATTCTTCATTCAGTGGCTCAGGTTTGCTCAAAGGAATGATAAAAGGTTGTGAAAGGAACTATGATAACATTCCATAAGGAAACAACATATCAATATTCTGCTTGATATTTTAAGTTTTAAGAGAAAAGGAGAAAAAAAGGGTGAATTTAGAATATTGATGAAAGAAATGGCTATACAGTATACCTGAATTTTTTTCCCATATCTCTGTTTTCTGTATTTTCAAAATGTGGACTTTTGTAGGAGGTCCTTTCAGCAGTAAGGTCATTGCATCCTGGTCTTGTTAACTTTTTTCTTTTGTTTTTGTTTATTCATTGAGAGGAAATTTGTGTAAGTATCGACAATTGACCTCGCAACCCTACTGGAGTTGTGTGTCCATTTGTATGGGTATTTGTAATCTGGTTATGGTACTCAGAGAATAATATTGTCTGATCTCCCAAGTTTTACATTTGTTATTGGAAGTAGTCTAGACATGTCCCCAGTGTTGAATGATCACTGAAATATTAATGTACATCTGCCTGTCTCTTGGTCACTCAGTTTCTCTCTTCTCTGTTTCTCTTCTCTTCACACTGGTTGTCGATTCCACTCTAGTGTTCCTCAACAGCCTGTACTGGATCCCCCCTCCCCCCAAACACACACACACACACACACTCACAGCAGCACCACCACCCCCTTTCACCCCCCTCTTTTGCTTCCACCCCTTTCTTATCCAGCCACTGTTATTTCTAACTTCTTTCATTTATTGATTAATGGAGTGAGCGCATAGGGCTTTCTTTCTTTCTGCTCTTATTTTCTGTCCTTTTCTTTTGATTAAAGGATTCTCCCTGACGTGTTGATTTTGCTGGGCTGCTTGTTTGCGGGCTTTGCAATTTCACTGAATTGATGTGAGCCACACTGCTGTGCGTCTGAGAGAGTGGTGAACATGGTGAAATTTGGTCTGTCAACAGGTGTAGCGTTTTGCTTTTCTGCTCCTGCCTTTGCTTTTATCGCTTTTATTTACTTTAAAGATTTTCTGCTCTGTACACATGTCCCTGTGTGGGGCTCTCATGTTCCAGTTTCAGATTGGTACCCTCAGACGAGGAATTATTCTGGTTTTGCCATGCAAAAGAACAGACTTTTTATCTGCCATCATGATTGTTTCCTAGATCATTTTGATGTAATGTCATTGAAAGGCATCGCCTTATCACCTTATTTAAGAGTATCACTTTATCACCCAGTCATTGGCCAAAGAGTACTGGAAGGGTACTAGTTAAAAACTAATTAAAAAAAATCCTGTAGATAGTTACAGCAGAAAAGTTTCTGTTTTGGGACACATTCACAAGAGTGCATTTTAGTTCAGAATTGTTGGCGTAATTTGTTTTTCATCATCTCATTCATACTAACCCAAACGCCCCATGTCATTATCATGTCCGTCTGCATGGACCAGAGCAAACTATCCAGGTATGCATGCATGTATTCTTTAGCTATTGCAGTCTGGTGTTTTGATTTCTCTCACCCTTTCCATTAACACTGCCAGATGTTGGTATGGTTGTGAGTCTGTGTGAGTGTGTCTTCATGGATTCATATGAACATGGGAACTGGTAATATTTGCACTTGAAGTGGTCTTTATGTCAGTTCAGAAATTTGTTGGAAGTTTGCTGCTGAATGATTGGGTCAACTCCAAACAGGCATGGCTGAACAGTGTGTGTGTGTGTGTTTTAAAAAGGAAAACTCCGCCCCCCCCCCCCCCCCCCCCCATCCCCCCCAGGCCACAGAGTGGAATTTTCTCTTGTGGGGTAACTGGTATTGCCGGAACTGATAACTGCCTGTTAATTGCCACATCCATGGCTGGGGTTGAAGTAACCAGGGTCATGCCTTATAAACAGATGAACTGTTGAAACGCAACACTAAAACATCCACACACACACAGGCACACACGCATGCAGGCAGGTTTCGCACACCCACAGAGCTTACACATGCACACATGCACATATTACACACACACATTACACGCGCACGCGCGCAACACACACACACACACACACAGAGCTCATACACAGATAATGAAACCAACCAACCAAGTAATCAAATGTAATCTTGAGATTTGAAGTAAATGGGTGGGTGGGATGGGTGGGTTAGGGGGTGGGGGGTTGTTAGCTGTTCCTAACAGCTCACATAATTTGTTCATATATATATATATATATATATATATATATATATATATATATATATATATATTATATATATATATATTATATATATATTATATATAACATATGCTCTTTCTTTAAAATTGGAACATGTGTGTCTGAAGCTGTAGAATCAGGAAGTATGTTCTGGTGCACAGTGATGAATAACAGAATGTGCATTGCCATGAGGACCTTAACAAATTGATAGGGCTGTCAAATTCAGGGGTGTAGACCGTTAACAACAGCAAACATGGTCACAACAGCTATAGTAATAACGATAGTAATATATGGAATTTATATAGCGCTATATCATATGTTGTAATTCAAACAAATCAAGTGCTTGCATTCAATTTTTTCTTACTCATGGATAGCGTGCCCTTACTGAAGACATGAAGAATTTACTGACATTTGTCTTTACTTCGTGGAAGTTGAAAAGAATGTAAATGAAATTAATCTCAGAGGTGGGGGCAAGGATGTCAGATAATTATTACTGGGTAAAGAAAGATGCCAACTTTCACCACTGAACAGAGCCACACAGCTTTAATTAAGCCAGAATGGCTTAGTCCACCTAGTCAGCCTCCTGATAAATGGAGCACACAGAGAAAAATAGAGAGAGACATTTTCTATTTTTGCCCTCCCTTCAACCTCCTGCCTATCCATTCCTTGTGTTGCTTGGTCGTGTAAGCAGTATTGTCATAAAATAGCCTATATTTGCACAGAAGGGAAAATTGATGTCCTTGATTCTTGAATTGGTTGGCTCTCTTTCAGGAGGCCTGGATATATATGAATATTAATCAGGCTGTTCAAACAAAATTGTTACAGAGTATGTTAGTTATCCATCATCATTGGTGAATTCAGACTTGTAGAAATTGCATGCAAAACTTTGCATAAATTCCCATCATACGCACACACCACACACACACACACACACACACACACACACACACACACACACACGTGTGTGTGAGAGAGAGTGATAGAGAGAGTGAGTGAGTGAGAGAGAGAGAGAGAGAGAGAGAGAAACTCTTGCACTTCACTGACTTCAGTAGAAATTATCAAGATCCTTATCGAGACTTCACAGTCTTAATTAAAAAAAAAAAACAGAAACAAAAAACAAAACAAAAAAGAAAGGAATGAAATAGTCAGTAAATGTTTTTACAGAAATGGGAGAAGAGGGGTGGGGAGAAGAAGAAGAAGAAAAAAAGAAGGGAGATGCTTCAAACCGAACGAATGGAGACAGTTGTCAAAAAAGATTGGGGAGAAATATGGCAGGATATCCTGCACAGCTAGTGTAATGTGGA
Organism: Rapana venosa; assembly: GCA_028751875.1. Classification (NCBI taxonomy): domain Eukaryota; kingdom Metazoa; phylum Mollusca; class Gastropoda; order Neogastropoda; family Muricidae; genus Rapana; species Rapana venosa. Next base: position 37,909,158 of record CM054136.1, read on the forward strand.
GGGAGCTTCAGCGACCCTGTCTGTCCCTTTGTCTCTGGACAGTCCACAGGGAGCAGCTCTTTTTTCAGAGACTCTGGAAGACAACGCAACACTGTCTGCTTGCTGTACACTCTGTTAGACAGCACTGTCTGTCTGCTCTACACTCTGTTAGACAACACTGTGTGCTGTAGATCTATAGACAACACTGTCTGCTGTGTAGACAACACTGTCTGCTGTATCTATCTAGACACCAGTCTGCTCCTAGAATGGCCTGTCTACAAACACCAGCAAGCTCTCTGTCCTCAGCAGGGTTTTTTTGGGGGGTGGGGGGGAGTGGAGGTGGGGGTGGTTATACAACTGCATTGTTGGTCGTTTGTATGTGTACTTTGTTTTTGGTTATACATTTCTTTCAGCTTTTTAATTTCACATGTTTATATTTATTTATTTATACATACGTAATTTATTCTGGTTTTTTGTTAAGAGGAAGAGGTCAGGGGTTCATGAATTGTACTGTAGTGTAGAAGGTTATGGATATAATGCATAAACTTTGTGTGTGTGTGTGTCAATAAATAGTGTGTGGTATGTGTGTGTGTGTATGTGTGTGTGTGTGTGTGAACAGTGTGTGGTGTGTGTGCATGTGTGTGTGTGTGCATGTGTGCGTGTGCATACTCTGTGTGTGTGTGTGTGTGTGTGTGTGTGTGTGTGTGTGTGAGAATAAATAGTGTGAGTGTTATGGGGTGTTGGTGGTGGTTGTGGTTGTGTGTGTGTGTGTGTGTGTGTGAGTATGTGTGTGTTCTGATTCATATACATATGTGTCAATAAATAGTGTGAGTGTGTGTATGTATGGAAATGGGTGGGTGTGAAAATCTCTCATTTAAAACCATAATGTTAACATGTGGGGTTACCCTTTAGTCCATTTTCATATATTTATAAAACATGTAAATGTAGGTTTTGGCTGGGGACCTGCCAGGTTTCTTCTGGGAGAAATGTAATTTGTTATTGATACACAACTGCTAAACTTGTTGTGGTGAAATGTTTCAGGAACATTTCCACTTTTAATACTATCGTCCATCACATGCTCCAGATGACAGCAAGGGGTGGTGCCCAGGGAGCAGTTGTCTCTTTTTTTGCTGTTGTGGTGTGATGACACTCCGCTTGGCTGGAAAAAAACAAACAACAGACATTAAATTCTTTTTTTCCCTTTCTTTCCCTTTTTGTCTTTTTTCTTTTATCTTCTTTCTTTCCTTCTCTCTCTTTCATAAAAATATTTTTTGAAGTTGGGAGGGAGGGGGGGGGAGCTATGGTAAGCAATGATCAGAACGTACATAGAATGGATGGATGTACAGTGAGTTAGAAAGTTGCTGAATTATGGGGATGCTTGCACTGGTATGACAACAGTTGATGGTTTGACATTTGACTCAACGAGAACAATAAGACAGGTTGATAAGTTTTAAATCTATGACTAACGAGCATTCTGTGTATGTATAGTTTTATATCTTTTATTTAATCACGTGTAGATTGTGTAATAGTTTCAGTTTCACTTCCTTAATTTTGTGACACTATTCATAGAACAGTCCATATAAAATGATGTATAAACTATGCCTGCCTGCATCTGCCTAATTATTGAAAATTGGGATGGTATATTATTATGGAAGGGGGGGGGGGGGGGGGGGGGGGGGGGGGGGGGGGAGGGGAGGGGTCAGGAAACAGTATGCTGGTGAAGGGTTTAGTTCCAAATAGTGTTGATTAGTTGTATATTGTGTGCTGGTTCCTGCATGTTTGTATGCCTTAAATGTTCTGCCCATGCAATGTGTCTCTTGTGTTGTTATGTCTTCTTTTCTGCGTTTCTCTCTCTCTCTCTCTCTTTCTCTCTCTCTCTCTCTCTCTCTCTCTCTCTCTCTCTCTCTCTCTCTCTCTCTCTCTCTCTCTCTCTCTCTCTCTCTCTCTCTACACACACACACTATATATATATTATATATTATATATATATATATATGTATATATTACATATATATATTATATTTATATTTGTGTGTGTCAGTGTGCTGTGTTCAGGTGTGTGCATGTTTGCTTGGTTAGTTGGTATGCATGAATGCATATGTCCTGTGTGTGAATATGTACATGTTGTAATAATAGAGAATATCAAGATATAGTAACTCCCCCCCCCCCCCCCCCCCCCCCCCCCCTTCACCACACAAATGCCTCTAAAGAAAAAAAATTGACGAACAAGTAAAAGAACAAAATAAAGCAATAATAAAGCGAACAAAAGACATGAGCAAACGTACAGAAAGCCCATGACTCATATTGCAAATGTTCGTGGGGCTTTGAGCATGATGATGAAGTGTGAGGTTTGCATTTGCAGTACTGCACATGGCATGGAAACACAGTATAAAACAGACATTTCAACATTATTTTGATTTTCTTCAGTCTTGAAGAGAAACATTCCAGTTTTGCCTTTTCACTAGTTGCAGGCAGGATTTTGTGTGTGAAACACATAGAATCAGTCAGGTATTTTGTAAAACTTTGCCAACATTTTCATGAATATTATATAGAAAAGCAGCTTTGTTTTTGTTTGTTTCAAACTTGCACGCTAACAACAGCTCTAGAGCAAGCAGCATGTCAGAAAATACGTTTGTGTGTTCGTCCTTGATATCCCAGCTGTGGCGTTTGTCTGTGTTGGCCTGTCGTGCAATAAGGTTTTTTAATATCCTTTCTGTTATCTCTTTTTGAGCGTGGATCGTCATTATGGAGAAGAGGACACCTCTGCATTAGTGTATGAAGCAGTTCATAATGCTGAAATGAAGAAGATAAAGCCAGCTGTGTCATTTTGGGGCAATAGCTGCTGCTGCTGCTGCTGAGCTCATATTGCTGGTTCGTGCTTGTAGTTGGCAGTGTACTCATGGATGGCATCATCATCATTATTCTTTAGTACAGACTTGTTAGGATGGGTGTATGCAGATCTGTGTGCTCAAGCTACTCATGTGTTCATATACATGTGCA
>CM054136.1:37917136-37989636 GCA_028751875.1 Rapana venosa
ATTAGAAATATTGCAGGTTTAAGCAATAAAGACATTAATAGATAATGTTCGTTGCACAGCTCATGAAAAGTTGTACTGGGAGTCTGGATTTTGCACTTTATTAAAAAGAACCAACATAAACTCAGTCATTATCCATAGTCGTAAACGGTTATGTCCCAAATACTTAATTGATCTTGTTCCTGCACAACTTAGTAAGCGATTAACAATCCTCACCATAGAAAAGGCCCTCATGAACTCAGCTTACAAGTGCAAAACACAGATATCATTAAAAAAGTTCCATTTCTTTTGTACTTAAAGTGTGGAACTCTACTGATTCTTCGAAAAGAATCTAACAACTTATCGGCAACAAAGATCCAACGTACCTAGTTTTTATATGGTGAAAGAGAAGCAATATTATATTGTCGCTTGACATGAATTTAAGTGATTTACAATATGAAAGTTCCATCATCATAATTATAGAAACGATCCACTTGTACTTTGTTAATGCGAAAGGACGCTGAACATTATTTCTGTTCTACCCAGTTCTGCTCATACAATGCTCAAACAACTTATCACCCCATATTGGTTCATTTGCAAAATATTCACTTATTACAGGCGACCACTGAATTATGATATGTTCCATCATCATAATTATAGAAAACGATCCATCTTGTACTTGTGGTAATGCGAAAGGGACAGCTGAACAATATTTCCTGTTCTGTCCCAGTTCGTGCTCATACAATCGCTACACTTCACCCCGAATAGGTTCATTTGCAAATTTCCTTATTAACAGGCAGCCCTGAATTCAATATGGAAACAAACACTTTTATTCAATTTTTATCCGATTCAAAGCGATTTTTATGATACTTTTTGTCGTATGATAGTAGCCAAATTGAGATTGCATCGTGCAGGCTTGATGTGCGTGTTTAGCTCTTTTTGCTCCCCACTGTACTCATGTCTGTGTGATTGTGAAAAAGAAAGCAAGAAATAGCTTGAAACAAAGTGAAAAGCAATCTTTCGAAATGATAGTTTGATATTGTACACGATTTACTCAGTTGTTATTGTTTATGTAGATTATAACCTTGATCTAATTGACCGACAGTATTTTTGGTCTTGAATGGCTTGATGTTAATTTCCTAAATTGGTCTCTCTCCCGCTCTGGTTTCTATTCCCACCACTTCTTGTGTGTTTATTCTAGAATGAGACTTGTTTTCTTATGTTATTTTCCTTTTTTTCTTTTTACATTAGCAATTATTGCAATCGATGCAAGTCTTTATTGGTTTACACTTAACAGCACAGCAGTCGTCATGTTCATGTGAATTTTCATTGTTTAGTTGAGCACACCATAAGCTACAAGCTTGTTGCTATAACTGCAAACTGCTGTTTGTTTTCGTGCGTGCGTGTGCGTGCGTGCGTGCTGCGTGCGTGTGTGCGCGCGTCTAGTATGTGTGGAGATAAGTGTGCCTGTGTACATGTGTGCACGCTCGGGCGGGTTTGTGTTTGACTGCGCATACATTCTTGCGTACATGAATTTGTGTACATTTATGCCCTGGAGGAATATAAAAAGTGAGAGAGATCGTAAAGCTGTGCAAAGAAGCCGAGGCCCATGCTTGCAGTAGATGTGCCAAACTTGGGATCAAATCTTGGGATAAAGTAGGATCTTGTGTTGCGATGATCGTTATGTGCCCGTCTGAGTACAGAACACTTCTTGGAGTAGAGAACAAAACACAGACGTGTACGGTATAAGTCATGGCTTTTTCGACTGTTTGCAACTGATGCAGTGTACAGAAGACTATGTCTATGTTTGCGGGCAGAGGAAGATAAAAGGCAATATTAATTTTCAGCCATTACCACTTTCAACCTTTCTGATGGCTGGGGGCCATTACTAGTGACATTTGGGTACTTGAGGGCGGGAGGAGGAGGAGGAGGAAGTTTTGTTGGGTAGGGAGAGGGAGGGCTGAGGTAGCTTCATGAAGGGGTGAGAAGAGAAGAGAGTTGGGGGTGGGGTGGGGTAATGAATAGGGGCAATAAAATGACTAGGCCAAGAGGAAAACAGTGCCGAGAGAGGAAAAGGCACTTGAAATTCGAACTGCTGTATACTTTTAAATTTTTTTTTTTAGGTATGTTGTTTGTTGCAGTCTGTGTGTCTCCACCCCCCCCTTCCCCCCTCACTGTATTATATATAGTGTAAGCCATGTGAGAAATGGTCGTGTAACAGTCAGCCGGTGATTCCTGTGTTTGTTGAATTTGAATGTTGTAAATCATTTTCATGATGGGTGACCATTTCATGACGATCATCGTGTTGCATGTCTATTTGAAAAGTTTCTTGATTGTTTGTTTTCCCCCCCGATCCACTGTTCCCATGTGAAAAGGCTTTTAGCCTACCGCATTAAATCATTTCGCATTTGCATTCTCTCTCTCTCTCTCTCTCTCTCTCTCTCTCTCTCTCTCTCTCTCTCCATTTCGATTTTTGGTTAATGTTGCTATTTTATTTCAATTTTAGCTAGGATATAAAATAGCTTTTTTGGTTAACTGTACAAACAGCAACATAAACAGCAAGAGTGAAATAGTCAAAGTGTATCTGCTTGACATTTACGTAAGTGTAGAGCAGACTGTCTATAGTAGATTCTGATGTTTTTATTGAACATTTAATTTATATAAGAAACAAAAGCTACAAATGTTTAGTGTACTGATTGTTGTTGTTGTTGGAACTATGATTTAAAAAAAAAAAGGGATTTAGATTTGTTTGTAGTTGACTTCTATCTGTAACACAATGTTATTGTGTGGGCGATTTGTCAATTCTCTTCCTGTCGTCCTCAAGCTTTCCTTCCCTTTCTCCCCTTTTTCTGTTGGGTGTGTGTGTGCACGCGCGCGCGCTCTCTTGTGGGCACGTGTACACACAGGTTTACACAGAGCGCTTCCTGTCGGTTCTGATGATATAGGCAGTACAAACGGAGTGGAAGCATCCTCACTCATAATTTATAAAGGAGTAGACTGTGCAAGCTTACTTATACAAGCACCCCATACCTCTTGATAGTTTCAGTATCGTCTGCTTACAAGTCCTCGCTAACCCGGGGCCTGTCCTATGTATGAATCACCGGGGTCTTTTTGAATAGGACAGGTGCTTCTTGGACGAGTGTGTTCTTGAACTTTTTGGCACCCGTACACTCTTTTGTCGTCAATACGTTTTTAAAACGGGAAAGCGTTTTGTGATGGTGTCCCGCATTGGTAGCAAGCAGCTTTACTGCGTGGGGGAGCGGGGGGTGGGGGTGGGGGGGGGGGGGGGGGGGGTTGGGTTGGAGCTTTTGCATACTTGGTGGAAGTAAAGAAGAAGAAAAAAATCCCATGTATACAGTTTTTCAATTTCCACTAGCGCAGGAGACAAGAATTTTCTGCTGAAAGAATAAGCCATACTGAAAACCAGATTTTTTTTTTTTTGGGGGGGGGGGGGGGGCGATTTTGTGCCTGCATACTTGCACGAGGGCACGAATGTATACATGTATGCAAACGTGCATGCTTGTGACGAGGAGGAGGGGAGGAGGTGAAAGAAAAGTACAAAAGATCGAAAGAATCATCTTTATGATCTTGTGAGAGCATTGCACATGCATCACATGGGAATGGGCTGGCTGGAGTGAAATATGCATGTAGTCCAAAAGGGGGAAGCTTTGTGAAGGAGAGTATGAATCAAGAGAGAGAGAGAGAGAGAGAGAGAGAGAGAGAGAGAGAGAGAGAGAGAGAGAGAGAGAGAGAGAGAGATTTAGGCTATGTGTGTATGTGATGGTGGTAGTGGTTGAGGAAAGGGGAGGGGGGAATTGGCTTGCAGCTTTTAGATGGGAACGGCCTTTTCAGTTATATTACACTATGCCGCGGTTTCGGCGAACAAGCGCGCAGTACAAAACGAAAGTAATTGGTTAATGACATTGATTATCTCGGTTAGGTGTGCGATCATCGCTGCTAGAGACTAATTAACAGCAGATTCAGTAAACATTCAGATTTTTGTGGAGCTATGGAGTTGTCCATTAATAAAAAGAATGCTTTGTGGTTGCACTAAAGGACTCTGTTATCGGAGGCAGCTACTCTCTCTTTCTGTGTGTGTGTGTGTGTGTGTGTGTGTGTGTGTCTCCGTCTTCGTCTTCGTCTCCGTGCGCCCGTGTTCATGTGGATATGTATACATGATGTGTGTGTGCTTGTGTGCGATAATGTTCTTTGTGTTGTAAGACACAGATTACATACATATGCATGCTGGTTTTCTTCTTTGACTGCCTGGTTTGGAAGTAGTAAAGCGTTGAAAAAGTACAACAGCTGTCGCGGCTAATGCCGGCAGTCACACATCCACCTGACATTGAATTCTAATTAAAGCCAACTTTAAAGCGTGCCAGTTTGGATTGATTGTTTTGTTGGGGTGTCAAGCACGCGAAAACTGCAAGGGCTCTGTTAACACACACACACACACACACACACACACACACACACACACACACACACACACACACACACACACACTCACCACACACACACACACACACACACACACACAACACACAGTGAGACACACAGTGATACACACACATACACACACACACACACACATACACACATACACACACAACACACACGCACGCACACGCACGCACACACGCACACACACACACACACACACACACACACACACACACACACACACGCACCACCACGCACCACGCACGCACGCACGCACGCACGCACGCACGCACGCACGCACGCATGCCCACCCGCACACGCGCGCGGAGGAAAAGTGAAAGGACAGGTTAGTGGCATGTCAGAAATCAAATCCTGTTTTTTTTCCTATTGTTGTACTGCTGCGTGTTGGACTGGAGAGAATTGAATGACGCTGAATTGTTGTGACTTCCCGTCATATTGAGGGCACAATACATATGGTGACTGACACACATGTGAAGGCTGGGGAGAGGGGTGAAGGAGGGAGAGAGGAAGGGAGAGTTTCTCACGCGCTTAGTCACAGTATGGTGATTGGATCTATTCTGAAAAAAAACAAACAAAACCCAACAAAGCTTTGAGAAAGAAACTTAAAAGGTGTGTGTGTGTGTGTGTGTGTGTGTGTGTGTGTGCTACACGTTTCCTGATAACTAGACATGTGACCCGGATAGCCGAGCAGTAGTGATTTCATGCCACTTCTGTTTTTGAGCAATGTTGTTCCTGTTTCGAATGTCTAGACCCACACACACACGCTCACATTAGAGTTATCATTGTGACAGCACTGACAATATGGCAGGTATACAGGAATGGTTCTATCCGATGTTGACAACTCTCACGGTTAGTCCAGATGAGAGAGAGAGAGAGAGAGAGAGAGAGAGAGAGAGAGAGAGAGAGAGAGAGAGAGAGAGAGAGAGAGAGAGAGTGAGTGGTGTGTGTGTGTGTGTGTGTGTGTGTATTAAAACGTGTCAAAGTTTTAGAGGAGATGGTAGTCTTAGTATAGAATAGTAATGATACGATAGAGTAGATATGCCAAGAATATGTACATATATACTGGGAGTCACATGATAATGATGCTGATGGATAGAGCCGGAGGTGATGTCAGATTGAGTGCGTGGTTTTCCTTTTAGAGTGGGAGGGGGAAAGAAGTTGCTGACAATATCAAGGTAGTATAATCTACAGCACTTTTGTGCAAGATTCTATGATCTGGTGCGCTCCCTTTGTGGTATTCGAACGGAGTCAAATATAAGATCCAGCTCATGAAAAGAGTGACGGTAATGTTATAAAAAAAATAAATATATATATATATATATAATATATATTAATATATTTGTGTGTGTGTGTGTGTGTGTGTGTGTGTGTGTGTGTGTGTTTATATATATATAATATAACTTTCAGTTCGGTTGGGAAGGTATTTTTACTTTTAGTGGGAAGTTAAGCTTTTGGTTTCAGTTGGAAAGGAAGCTTTTGGTATCTGTAACAAAGACAGTTTGTATGTGTGTGTGTGTGTGTGTTAGTGTTAAAAAGTTAAATACTAATCTTATATTAGTATGAAAACTAAAATGTCTCAGATAGATACTGATGTTGCTCTCCTGTCTTAATTACATGAAGTTGAACAAAGCAGGCAGTGACTTTATGATATTCCTCTCAAGACGGAAAACAGCTCGAGTCACAAATGAGAAGTGTGTTTCTTTGTAATTTGCCTGTGAAAGAGGAAGTGAATTTGTATGTCTCAACCTTTTATTCGACAGAGAGGAAATAATACGGAGTTAGCTGCTGCGGTGTTGTACGATATCTTCATTTTTTATTTTGAACGATTTTTGAATGGTGCTGTAAAATATTGATTTGGTTTTGAAAAAAAAAGGCTGACTAGTAAAGAAATATCGTATTGTGGCATTGTGAACCTACAGACTAGTTTGAGAGCTCATTTAAAAGATACGACGTAGCCGAATAATTGATTGTAGTTTCAGTTATGGCTTGCATGTAAATACTTTTAAAATTGCCTTTAAAAAAAGTTCCTTTTTTTCTTTCTTTCTTTTTGTTGTTGTTGGAAAGATACAATTGCGTTTGCATTTAGAAAACTCAATAATTTTGAGTTGAAATGTTCGGACACCAGGGACATTCCTTTAATTCTTCTTCCATAAGGATTTTGATGGTGATCGATATGAGGAGACAATCATGATGATGAGCAACAGCAATAACAGTAATTTTGATTTGCATGAGAGATTAGATTTTACAACAGATCTTGACAAGATGGTAAAACATCCACGCTAGTGTGGGGGTGGGGAGTGGGGTTGGGGAGATTTGTTATTAGTATGGACCAGTATCAAGCAGTCCACACATTCAGCATGCAGCAGTATGACCAGTAATACTGTTGATGGATGGGGACTGAGCTGTGGAAAGGCTTGATGGATGATGTTGGGATGCTGGATGCGGGTGTCACTATCTGTGGCATGATGATGTAGCAGGAGGACCTCCTGCCTGCCTCTGCCTGTCTGCCTGCCTCTGCCTGTCTGCCTGCCTGCCTGCTTGCCAGCCTGCCAGCCTGCCTGCCCATGGCAGTTAAAATGGGAAGGTTGGAAGCTCAGGTCCAGCCGTGCATGCGTATGTGTTGGGTGGCTGGCAAAGTTACTGCCACCTTGGGCCGTCGCCTGCCCCATTCTTTCATTTATAATTGAGTGACAATGTTCCTCTGTGTATTGTGATTGATTATCTCCTTCCAACTTGGGATGAATTATGGATGAAGGAGGCCTGAAAAAGAAAGGCAACAGATTACAATCAAAAGCAGCAGCGAGACGGGCCTACCCCTCTTTCAATTTGTGTTTCCCCTCCGCTCTGGATGCTTTTTGTTTTCTGATCGATAGTTTTCTGTAGTTTTAGTGTGTGTGTCTGTGTGTCCGTTGAAAAATGCATGGTGTGTTTTGTGGTGGTCTGGGTTACTTATTTATCACCTGTCTTCCTGCCTTTGTGTGAGCGCCAGGTGAATTGTCATATGGGAAGGGGGTGGGGGTGGGTGGGGGGAGGTGTCGGGAAAAAGCTTCATTTTATTCAACCCGTAATGTAGACATACATGTATGTCTGCATGCAATGCTCAAATTCTTCGAGCTCATATATTCAGACTCGCATTATGTGACAGTGTGTTTTCATACAGGCACGAGTGTGTGCATAGCATGCACACAGCACGCATCCACGTGCATGCACGCACACATACACGCACACATGCACACACGCACGCACGCATGCATGCACACACGCACGCACGCATGCATGCACACACGCGCAAACACACAAACACACACATGTTTACACATGCACAACTCGCACGCACGCGCGCGCGCACACACACACACGTGCACACATATATACACACAACACATATGCACATTTTGTCTCTCTCTGTGTCCCTTTCTCTGTCTCTGTCTCTCTCTCTCTCACGCGCGCGCGCGCGCGCGCGCACACACACGCACGCACGCACGCACGCACGCACGCACGCACGGCGCCTTTTCCTGTTTATGAAACAAGTGCGTATCTAGATGTCTAGCTCTTGTCATCGCTTTTCAAGAAAAGAGCATGGGGAATGTTTTTTTGTTTTGATAGATCTCTGATACCCACCAGATGCTAAGACGAAGTGCGGGATCAGTAACATGCTAATGGTTCTTTGATCTGTGAAGTGTGGCAGACTGTAATATATACTGTATACACTCACATGTCTGGAAAGAAACTGTCATGGGAGATCAGAGAATAATTCCTACTCATAATCCGTGGTATAATACTGAGGTTTAAAGTTGTGATTTCGGAGTCCTCAACTATAAGGCTAGACGAATAACGCTTTACCTGTTTGGTAACACACACACACACACACACACACACACACACACACACACACACACACACACACACACACACAGAGTATGTAGGTGAGGGTTTAAACATTTTTTTATTATTAAAAACATGGTCTTGATGACGTGAAGTCGGTGAAGAACATCAGATTGTAGAGATCTGGGCCCTTTAGTGTTTTAGTCCATGACTTAAGTCCCTACAGTGTTGAAGAATGAGACCAGCAGAGAGGAATACCTGTCTCGACTTGGTCATCAACAACAAGGATGAGAAAAACAAACGTAAGAAAGTTGCTCTTGCAGCTATTTTTAATATTGCAAATGATTTGCATGTTCATGTGCAGGCGTTACGGCCCTTCCTGTACATGTGCCTAGAACAGAAGGCTGTTCCTGTTTTTTTCTTTCCTTTCTTGATACTGCCTGTTTTCATCTGGACTATTTCCTTTTACTTCTGAGAGGGGCTGAATAAGGTTCTCACCTGTATCTGTCTGTGTCTTTGTATCACATCTAAGCAATAGAAACAACAGTAGAAGGCCGTATCTGTTTCTTCTTTCATTTCTTGATATTACTTTTTGAGATACTTTTCTTATTTTCGGCATTCCCTTCTAAATTTAAGAAGAGCTAAATAAGGTGCACCTGTAAGCAGTCTTGTGTCTTCTTAGCACATAGCAGGCTGTAGACGCAACACACTTGACGTAATGGTGATAATGACGTGATGATGATTATGACATCTCATTGTGCTCGATACTGGAGAGGCCCAACAGGCTGTGGTGGGATCTCGACTACCCCAGACTGCACCAGACATAATTGTTGCATGATTTATTCGTGTTTATCGCTGGCGCAATAAGCATAAATGCGCGTGCACTTAGGCATAAATACACAGAAAGAAACGCATGAAACAACAGGGATCAAATCCAGTCCGGGAGCTTTATACTGTGTTAGTGTGGAGCGCATAACAAAGAGGAGAAGAGGAAGCAAAATAGGGGCCAAGCAGGCCGGTGACTCAGTGGTTTTTCCAGGATGGTTCATTCCCATAATATTATTGCACCTCCCCCCCTCTCCCCCAACTTCTGTGTCTGCTGTTTTGTTTGTTTGTTTTTAAATGCACAAAATAATAGGACCATAGGGGTTTTAACAGAAAGAAACCTGGTGAAATATGTCTCTGAAAGTGAAACTGTTGTGTTTTGTAGGTTGTTGTTTTTATTGATTTATTTATTACTATTATTTTTATTTTATTATTTTATAAAAAGCGAAATGTAAAGCAGAATGGATTGTTTCAGTGTTTACAATTGTTTGGAGGGAAAAAACAACGTCACTGCACAACTGTTTTTACACGCCCAAGTTTATTGGATGGGATGTTAAAGAAAGCATAGGTCGTCCTCCCTCCCCCTTCCCTGCCTTATCTATAATTAATTGTGACATATTATCATTGTTAAAATAATTTATGAGGAACAGCATTGCCTGTCAGTTATGTGCATGTACATATGTAATTTAGGTATGCACAATGTTGCATTGTGTTCAGAATGTTAACATTTAAGTGACAAAGTATAAAGTGAAAGGATGCCACTTGTCATTTGTACTGAACTAAAGAGCTGGTAGTGTGTGTGTGTGTGTGTGTGTGTGTGTGTGTGTGTGTGTGTGTGTGTGTGTATGTGTGTGCGCGCTCGCTCTTGCGCGCGTGCACGTGAGGAACGTTCGCGTAAAAGGGATAACCTGTCCTTGAGGTTTTGTTGACGTTCTCACACTATTCGGCTGCCACGTTGAACCCTTCACTGCCCCCTCCTGCCTCTCATTCCCACAACACAAATACACACGATCTGTGAATACCTCTGCATGTGTAAAGCTGTAGTTTTCTGTGCACCTAGCAGCGAGGTCTTCCTTCATCCAGCAGACACCGGCTTCCTGACAAAAGCAAGCAGTTCACTGCTGCTGAATGAAGACAGGCCACAGGGTACAGTGTCATTCACTGCTTGAAGCCATCACTTCTTTTTCTTCTTCTTTTCTCCATGTTGTATCTTGCCCCCCCCCCCCCCCCCCCTCCCCTTCCCCTCTCCTTCCCAACCCCTTCTTTAAGTCCGCTCGGGGCTGGCAGTGCCACTTAGCATTCACTCAGCAGAGATCTTTACGACATTATTCAGGGAAGCAGTTGCTGCAGTTTTGCTATGGCGATGCCGTGCATGCATGAGTTTTCTCAAACAACAAAGGCTTTATGTGTTGTTTCTTTAAGTTGGGCATCGATCACGTTCTGAGTCTGACTTGGCATTTCTTTCTGTTTGTAATGATCAATCTTTTATTTTTTTGAAAGAAAAGGGACAGGGAGGCCTACGTTGTGCAGATCTGATAATCCATGGAGCTTTAGAAAGGACAGAAAGAAGAGATAGGAGAAAAAGAAAAAAAACAAACAACAAAACCCGATATACTGCCAGAGAGAAGAGAGAGAGAGAGAGAGAGAAGAGAGAGAGAGAGAGAGAGAGAGAGAGAGAGAGAGAGAGAGAGAGAGAGTGAGTGAGTGAGTGAGTGATGAGTGAGTGAGTGAGTGAGTGAGTGAGTGAGTGGGGTGGGGTGGGGGTGGTGAGGGTTTAAGCTTTGGGCTATAGGACTGCCTTTAACTCTTAACAGTCTCTTGTTCATGTAGATATGATTTTATATGTATCTTTTTGTTTTGTTTTGTTGGGTAGTCTATGTTGCCATTCTGTCCTTCAGATGTCTCACAGTTTACTTGCAGACAGATTTTGTTTTACTGAAAGTTTGATACTGACACTTGGATTTGAGGATTTTTTAAAACTCGGATATTTGACCTGGTCGTAAACATGTACTCTAAAGAAGCAGGCTGAGATAATGATTGGCGGGACTGCAAATATTGATGTGGGAGATCGAAAGAGAAAAGCACATCCTTCATCGACCACTTGCAGTTGTGCTGAAGAGGAACTCCACATGGATGTCTGGGATGGAGGACCCCCCCTCCCAAGGAAAAAAGAAAAAATGAACACCCCTGAACAAACCCTCAGCACCCCCCAAAAAAAACAACAACAAAACAACAAAAAACCCCACAACAAAAACCCCAACAAAACACCACCCACACCAACAACGACAAAACATCCCCCCTAACCCCCCCCCCCCCCCCCCCCCCCCCCCCCCCCACCACCCCACCACCCAATCCTTTCGGTCATTAGGTCGTCACATTTCTTTCCATTGTTCATGACATTACAAGTCAGATCTGAAAACTGACATTTTTTCCTACCTCTTTTCTCAGTGTTGTTACAAGTTTCTTTGTAAAGAAGTATACATTCTTTCTCTAGGGACATTTAATGTGTCATTTCTTGCACTCAAGCCACACATTGGTGTATGAACACAGCACGAACAATGATAATTCTAGTTCTAATGTCACAGATCGAAAAAGACAGAATAACATTGCTACAATATAGTATGATGACCATAAAACATAGGAGACTGTACATTTCTCAAACAGCAGACCTTACTTGGTAAAGAATCATACATTCTTCATTTGTTGAATCTGTTTTCGTTTCATTGGAGCCACATTGGTGTATGATATATGACTACAGTATGAATGACCTTTGTTCTTGTTCATTTTACAGAGGGAAGGGTATAGATCTAGATCTAGATAGCTTCCGTTTCTTTTTTTTTAATTTCTTTTTTAATTTGGGTTGGCATGGGGGGGGGGGGGGGGGGGGGGGGGTAGGTTTACCTTAGGGAGGAAGCTGCTGAAGTCTAGACAGTCTCGAGATGGGGTGATCATTGTCATCAGTAGAATCAGTAGGGAGTGTAGTTCGCTAAAGAAGTTGTATACACTGATCTGTAATTATACTTGTAAAAAGTTTTTTATTTATAAAAAAAAAAAAAAAAGCAAAATATAACGTCGAGTTTCAAATCATTCTTTCCTCTCTCAGTTTATGGTATGCTTTCATTATTTGTTCCACAGTATAATACAGAGTAGGAATACCCTCTGATTTACACATTCATTCATGAGCTATGTTCAGCCTGTCAGTCTGTCTCAGTCGGTCTGTCTGTTTCTCTTTCTACCTATGTCTGTCTCTGTCTGTCTGTCTCTATCTGTCTCTCTGTCTTTGTCTGGCACTCCAAGGCAGACAGATGTATTATAGTATACTCTTGACTATGTGTACATGCATGTGAACACACACACACACACACACACAACACACACACACACACACACACACACACCACTCACTCTCTCTCTCTCTCTCTCTTCTTTCATTACAGCCCCCCCCCCCCCCTCTCTCTCTCTCTCTCTCTCTCATTACAGCCCCCCTCCCCCCTAAAGTTGAGAGAGAGCGAATTCTCTAGAAACATTGTGTACAGATACATGAGGTAGGCAGGCAGGCAGGCACAGTCAGGTAGTGTTAACCCAGCAGGCAGACTGTCTCCCACGACAAAAGCAGCCTGCAGCTTGACCGCTGCAGGCCTAAGACACAGGCCATAGAGTACAGCGCCATTCACACTGCTTGCAGCTATCACCTACTTTGCTCTTAGTCTTTGTCTCCCTCCTTTTCTTCAAGACAGTTCTGGGCAGGCAGCACCATTTAGCATTCATTCAGCAGAGATCTTTACCACTTTATTCAGGGAAGCAATTGCAGCAGTTTTGCTATGGTGATGCCGTGCATGCATGAGTTTGTTCAAACAACAAAGGCTTTATGTGTTGTTTCTTTACGTTGATTATTGATTGTTCACTGAAACTGACCTAGCCTTTCCTTCTGTTTGCAAAGATCAATCTTGAAAAAAGAAAATAGAGGGAAAAGAAAAAGAGGGAGAGGGCCAAGGTTTGCAAAGAGTTGAAAATCTCAGGGGCTTTAGGAAGAAAAGAAAAGAAAAGGCAGAAGAGGAAAAGGAAGGGGGAAAAAAAGTTAATCTGATTTGCGTGCGTGCGTGCGTGTGTGTGTGTGAGAGAGAGAGAGAGGGTAATAAAAGTTTTGTGTTTACCTGTGCTTTTGTATTTGAATGTCCACACATATGTGAATGTGCGAATGAACATAGGAGGCAAATGTACAGTGTGTGTATGTGTGTCTGTGTGTGCATATGTGTATGCACATGTGCATGTGTGTGTGAGTGAGTGAGGGAGTGTGTGCATGTGTATGAGTGCAAGCACATGCACTTAAGGACCTATGCAAATGAAGGATAAAAGCATGTACTTATGCATTTTTTGTATTCCAGAGTTTAGGCGTGTGTATTGCCCAGAGATAGCTCCTTACTGATGGTAAAGCAATATATTTGATTGATTGTCAATTGATTTAGTGATTTCTCGTGTGTGTGTGTGAATGTATGCACACGCATCTGCGGAGTTGTTTGCTTGCATGTATCAGTTACAGAATTTGTAGAATGATTGATGTCAGTGTTTTCCCTTCTCTGTTTTATATTCAGAAGTAGTAAAGAAGAAAAGGTAGATTCAGTGAGTGCATTTTCCTTTTCTTTTTGCTGTGTGTGTGTGTGTGCATGTGTGCGTGGATGTGGTTTTTGTTCCTTTTAAAAAATAAATGTTGTTGATGTCTGTGACAGGACATTCAAGCCATTTAAATATTTTCTTTTTATCAGAACATATTTCAAAAAAAGAAGTAATATCAAGTAAGCATTCCGTGCTTGATGATAATGTGTTGCATTGTGTTGCAGTCTGGCAATGACCCCTACGCATTTGTAGAATTCTTCGATAACCAGTCGGCTGCTGCTGCCTTGGCTGCCATGAACAAAAGACTCTGTATGGGAAAGGTAAGGAAGATTTGTGCTTTTTCTTATACTGTTTGTGCCATTGTGGGGTTTTTTGTTTTGATTTTTGTGTGCAATTGTGTTAAAAAGAATTATATTTGAATAAATGGTTTTATGAAATATTTAGTTTAAGGCATTTCCAAAAATGGAATGCCGAATATAAGGTAGTAAGTAAGTTGAAGGCATTGTTTCAGATTTTAATTTCATTCCATGTTTGAGTCTTAAGGCCCTGCTACGATATCTCTGCAGTCTTTTAATTGTACAGCATTATAGTCGTAACAAACACTTCTGTGTAAAATTTGTGTTGCTCATCTGGGAAAAGTGCATCATCACAATTGTCTGCTATTATGTATATTTTGGGGGTTAACTTTTTGCAGTTTAGAAATCTGAAAGTGTCCTTTGAAGCTTCTTGAAGTTAAAGAATTCATAATGGTGTTTTTTCTCTGAAACTTTCTTGCATTTTTCAGTTTTAGAAGTTGTCCATCTCTGAAATTTCTTGGAGTTTGTACATTTAAAGGGTGTAAAGGGTATTGAGAGTTCTTCTCATGATGTGACTTTTGGATTTGAACTGTCTCCACTTCAGAAGTTCTTGCAGTTTTGAATACTTACAGCTGTCCTGCTATGAAACTTCTTCTTGTTAAAATTCTGAAGGTAGCTTACATGGAAACTTTTTGAGTTAGTCAAGGCAGAGTTAAGCAGCAGCTATATTTCCTGAAACTTCTACTAGTCGAGCTTTTGAGTTTTGAAAAATTTGTTTGGATTTTTTAACAGTTATAAACAAAACATCTAGCAATTGAAGTTTAAATGAGGATCTCAGAAACATTGTGCACTTTACCAACTTTAAAAGTGTCTTACCCCTGAAGCTTTGTATTTATTTTTTAAAAATGTGCACTGCTTTGAAAGTTTTTAGTTTTGACTTTTAAGGAATCAAGAATCCTTTTCTGAAGATCTGATTGAAGCAGCATTATTTTATGTTGTAAGGGAACTCTTCTCTGAAATTTCTTACTGTTGAACTTTTGAATTTAAGTAGATCTTATCCTGAAATTTCTTGCAGTTTTGAAATTTCATAAGTATTGAGAAACTTGTTCCGAAACTTCTAATAGTTTTTTTTTATTTTTGTGAATGTCTGTCTATAAAACTCAATGCAGGTTTTGAATATTTAAAGGTATTGTTTGTATCATTATCAAACATAACTTTCAGCTGTAATGGCTTTTAGATTAAAGATGTCACGCTTGAAAACTTCTCTTTTGAATTTTTAAAGGTATTTGATAATTCTTCCTTGAAACTACACTGACAAGGTTTGCTGGATTGTTTTTCTTTATTATTTAAAGCTGTCATACTGTGATACTCCATCAAGAAATTGAAATGCCTTCCCAGAAACTTCTTGCAGGATACTGTGAAAAATGTAGCAGTTTCCTTTTCTTTTAAAAAAAAATACAATTTTCTGATGTAAAACTTATAATGGCTTTAAATTTGTACATGTATTCATTGTTGAAGCTTTTGCTCTGATGCTCTAAAATCTATTTATTTAGAGCGTGTTGTTTGGTACTGAATGGAGTATAGATTGATAAGGAAAACCCCCCAAAATATTTTCATGTAACAGAAATGACAAGACTTAATAAATGAAGTTTGCAACTAACATCACTGATCTCACAGTGATTCCCATGTGTGATAAGTGAGACAGTACATTCTTTGGGTGACTCCATGATGTCAAGCTGGGGAACGCCCATCAACAACTTATTACTGATAGTGAACAGACACAAATGGAACAGTCAGTGTTCCACTGTGTTCCATATTGAAAGCTGCAACCTCCTAGTCTTACTTGCTCAGCGTGAAAGTTGCTGACCTGCTTTTTGTGTTGTTGTTTTTTGCAAGGCTTGTATATGTGTAAAAAGAGTGTGTCTGTGTAATCACCTTGATCCAGGTTTTCTTTTGTGTATTTGTTTGCTTGTTTTCTTTTATGTTTATCTTATACTGCAAAGTTTACTCTTGCATGTGTTCGTTTTTCTTGATCTGAATTTTGCGCTCCCCCCTCTCCTATTCTCTTTCCCTTTTTTGCAACCTGACACATTTGTAAGAATTTGTGAAATTGCTGTTTTGATTTAATACATTAACCTGGTTTTTGTTGTTTGTTTTTCTCTTTCGCTTTGGGCTAAGTCTTAGTTTATTGACAACTGTTGTATGATTTTGTGAGTGGACGTTTTCTTTCTTTTGTTTTCTTTTTCGGTCTGTCTGTCTGTCTGGCTTCCTTCCTTCCTTCCTTCCTTCCTTCCTTCCTTCCTTCCTTCCTTCCTTTTCCTCAAGTAGTGAGTCTGGGATGGGGATGATGGAGCAAGAGAAGGTGTACTGGTGTTGGGGAGAAAGAGAAGTTGCACCTTTGTAATTTGAGCAGGGGGGAGAGAGTTGTTAAATGGACAAAAGGGATGCAGCTGTATTTAGTTGTGAGGGGGGAAAAAAGGGAGGGGGGGGGGGGGGGGGGTTGGGAAGAGAAAGAAATTGTGGAGGAGGTTGAAGGGTGATGGAATGTGAGGGGAAGGGGGATGGTGATTTTTATAAGAGGAGGCAGGGGGTTGGTGGTTGGTTGGTGGGAAACAAAGGGAATGCAAGGAGAAAGTGAAGGGAGAAAGTTGTCTTTGAGGAAGGAGGTAGAGGGAATGGTTGTGGAGGAGTTGAGGGAGGAAGGTGTGAAAATGGAGATGGGGGGGGTGTGGAAGAGAATGGAAGAAGTTGTGATGGAAGGAATAGAGGAAGTTGTGAAAGGGAAAGAATGGGTGGGTGAGGAAGAGAAGGAAGTTGTGATGGAGGAGGGGACAGGGTGGGGATGGTAGAAGAGGTGGATGAAGAGGCTGAGAAGGAAAATTGAAGGGGGAAGCTAGCTCTGATCTGGGAATAGTGTGTGTGTGTGTGTTGTGTGTGTGTGTGTTGTGTGTGTGTGTGTGTGTGGTAATATGTGTGTGTTTGTAATTGATGTGTGTATGTAATGGATGTGTGTGTTTGTGTGTGTGAAGAGAGAGAGGGGTGGGGGGTGGAGGGGAAGCTGGAATGGGGAAAAAGGGAATGTAGCATGAAAGGGAAGGAAGTCATGATTTTGGAAGTGGTGTAAAAAGAAAAGAGAAGAATTAAAGTTGTGATGGAAGAAAAGGGGCATTAAAATGGCAGGGGAAAAGAAGGGAAGAAGTTGTGAAGTGGGGGTAACGAAAAATGATTTTACAGACCAGTGAATAGATTGATGCTGATATGGCTTCGCAATCTGTGTGGTCAGAATTGTTGAATGATCCTGTCAACTCTTCTGCAGAGCTGCACCCCGCTGTATGCACTCAGTATTTATCAACACAAATTGCACTTTCCTGAAAGGTCTTCATGCGCTTTGCAGTTTATAGAAAAATGTGGATAAGATCTTTTGAACAGCTTTGGAGTTTGGTTGGTGCTTGGCCTGAAGCATTTTCATTGGGATGGTAAAGCAGTTGGAGAGGTATCAGTAATTCTTTTATAATAATGATATATGACAGCATTTGTGAAGACTGAAGAGTCTCAGTTCAGTGCTTTAAATCCAGATTGCATCAAATGTTTGTGAACAGTATCAGAAAATAATATTGGTCAGTTCCCAATGTGTTTGCTGTCTAAGGAAGAGTGAAAACAGTGAACCTTTTTTCACCTGTCCAACATCAAAGCGATCTTTGACAATGAAATCCGCTGTCAGTGTTACATTATCATTTGGAAATGAATAATGTAGAGTACTGCCTAGTTTTGTTGTTGTTTTTCTTGGGCGGTATTTTACTTTTTTTCCCTGCCAAGTTTCACACACAGGTTGCCAAGTAACACAAACATTTATCTTTTGAATAAACACAACATAATCATTTTGACATGCGCTTTAAAAGCCAACTGACATAAACTGAGAGTGAGAGGGAGTTGATTGGTGAGAAAGACCACAGACTGTGTGGGAAAGTCTATTTCTAGTATTACATTTGCAGAGTTTTAGTTAGTTTAATGGTTTTGCCAGGATTTTGCAAAAGTCATATGATGATTTCTTTCGTTTAATACACCAGACTATACAGAGTTGTTTTTTTCATCAGATTTTTTGGGGGTTGTTTTTTTCACATTCTGCTGTAATGATTTATTCAACTGCTTGTTGCATAACTGTTTCTAGGGATCTTATTGCTGAGTGCAGCTACAGTTATTGTGCTCTTGCCCCATGTAAAGTGGCTATTTTGTTGTTGTTGTATCTTGATGCAGAAGTACTCTGATAGGATTGATCAATGCCATTGAAGGAAAAAAGGGAATATTTTCAGCCCATTTCGAAGGCAGAGCAGTTAATTGGGTTACAGACCAAAGAATTGAAACAAATTTTCAAAGAGATTGCCCTGGCCTTCCATATGCACACGTAAACATGTTCACCTGCTGTTGGTCATGTGAAAAGAATATGTAAACATTCTGAAGAAAAGTGTGATGCTGTACAATGAGTTGCTACCTTTGAGAAGTTACATAGCTGGTATGTGAATTTGTTTCAGATTGTGTGCCTATTTTATGATCTAAGAAAAATGATAGAATCAATGCTAAAATACTTCCACGATTTTGTAGGTGTTTTTGGTTTTGTTTGATTAAAAAAAGGAAGGAAAGTAGCTTGTCTTTCGTTTAAAAAAAAAAAAAAGTTTTACATGATTATTTTTCAGCATGTCTTTATTTTATGTTTAATTCAATTTTCACGTCATGCTGTGAAAGCTAAGAGAAAGATTTATACGTTGCAGAACCGGAGCACACATTAGTTGGTGCTGAATAAAAAGAACTTTATTGTTGGTGTAAGAAACAGAAAAAGGAACCCAAGATAATGAAAAAAAAACCTATTCTTTTACATGTTTTGTTCTCTGTGTTCTCTTTTTTCCTTTCCTCTGATAACCCCCCCCCCCCCCCCCCCCCTCCTCTCTTCTCCCTCTCTCTCCTCTCTCTCTCTCTCTCTCTCTCTCTCTCTCTCTCTCTCTCTCTTCTCTCTCTCTCTCTCTCTCTCTCCTCTCTCTCTCTTCTCTCTCTCCTCTCTCTCTCAGAAACTGCATGTCTTTGTGTCTTTTTGTCTGTCTGCCTGGTTGCACCTATTTGTGCGTGCGCATGTTTGCGTGTGCATATGGGCATGTAGTGCATGCGTGTGAGCATGCGTGCGTGCGTGTGTGTGCGTGCGTGCGTGTGTGTGTGCTTGCATGCGTGTGTGGTGTGTGTGTGTGGTGTGCTTGCATGCGTGTGTGTGTGCGCGCGCATAGTGATGGTAAGATGTCCTTGGCAGGTTCATTTGTCAGTTGGGCTCTGCGGAAGCATTAGCTAGGAAGAAACACAGATTGACATTGCTATTGTCTAAGCTGCAGCAGATCTATGCCACAGGCAGATGGTCTCTCCTGCCAGAATAGTGCCACACTTCTTATGTTTCTAATAGGGAAATATTCTGAAATTGTCAGTCAACAGGGAAGGAAGTATGGAGGGCAGGGAAAGAGAGAGAGAGAGAGAGAGAGAGAGAGAGAGAGAGAGAGAGAGAGAGAGAGAGAGAGAGAGAGAGAGAGAGAGAGAGAGAACATTGTAACTTGTAAGAATATAGAAATAACTCCTGCATATGATGAGACTGACCTATAAAGTTTGTTGTAGTGACTTGTGTCCTACCTTATGTTGTGTTATGTTCTGCTTGTTCACTTTTCAGTGCATTTTTTTTAAAAGATGAAAATCTGTCACAGATTTTATTTTACAGGTCATTGCTATCCCTTTACCCTTCACTTGTGATTGATTATCCTCTCAGGGGTCTTACTTCTGCAACAACTAATTGTGTAGAGCAACAACGAAACAAGACAAAAGAAAGTGAAATATTCAAAACCAGATGTAATGTGCTTTGTGCGAAACAAAGAAAGGAAGGAAGAACACACACACAAAAGGGGGGGGGGGGGGGGTGATGGCAAACCTACTAAAAAAAACCCCATCCCAACATCAGCAAAACATTATAAACAATTTATATTCATCAAAAGACTGGATATTTTATTTCATATCAACATTTGAGAGGGTTTTTTGTTGTTGGTTTGTTGTTGCTGTTGTCGTCATCAGAGCTGTACAGGTGTCAGTGATGATAAAGCCTTTGTGGTATTCATTTTGTTGTTGTTCTGTTGGCTGTTCTGCCATCCTGTTTTTCTCTTCAGTTCCAGTGGGTTTGTGTTTCAGATACATTCCAGTGAAGTTTATAAAGCATAATTCTATATATTCCTATCATTGGCTCAATTTCAGGGCGATAGGATTATGGGTGAAGATGGCCATAGTGCTCATGTGCTTCTAATGATTTATTTGAGTGGGTCCTTTGGGCTTGTCAAAGAGAGAGAGAGAGATCGAGAAGTGTTTGGGAAAGGGTACTTAAAGCAGAGGTTGTATGGTTTAATTTTGGTTGTGTTTTTAAAAAAAAATCCGAGAATGTTGTTTTCATTGTAATCAACAATTTTTCGATCTGTTGATCCAGAACAAACAAGGAAACAAAAAACCAACCAAAAAACAAAAAACCCCAAACCAAGCAAACAAAACAAGCAGGAACCCTGTTGTAGGCTATTTCAAACCAGTACTTTAATGGAGTGTTCGTTGAGAAAAAAACCACACACACAAAAAGATAAAAGTAAGAAAGCTGAAAGAGAGCAGAGACGAAAGACAGAAGGGAAAAAAATGGAAAGGGCGATTGGACGAAAGCAAGAGGGAACAAATCCTGGACAGAGGAAAAAACATACCGGGAAAGGTTGTTTTGGGGGGAGGGGGAAAAAAGGATAAAACAAAAAGTAAGTCTGCCTCAGAGTTTTGTCTACATCCATGCCTTCCCATTTTTCCCAATTTGTGTCCGTGATTTTTGTCACTTTTACAGGTTAGTTTTTCTTTCTTTCTTTCTTGTTTGGTTTTATTTCTGTTTCTTTTTCTCCCCTTTTGTTCTTTTTCTGTCTTCCTTCCCTTTTGTTCTGTTCTTCTTTACATTTTAGTTTGGCCTTTACTTTGACTTACGCATTGTGTGTGTGTCTGTGTTTATGCGCGCTTGCGCACCTGTGTGTGTGTGTGTGTGCATGCATGCATGCATGTGTGCAAATGTGTGCGAGTTTGTGTATGGTGTGCATGTGTACACACATGTATGCATGCGTACGTATGTGTGAAAGATTCAGGCACATTGTGAGTTCACGCGCACATCATCGTGCTTGTGTGCGTGTATGTATGAGGATGCAGGTTGTTTTGTTCATTTTGTTTTCTTCGATTGTCTGTTTTATTCTACCGATTTCTGCCTGATTTTCTGCCGTCTGTCAATTTTCCTGATGATTGCTTATTTTTGTCTTTTTTTGTTTTTTTGCTGCTTTTAACTTTTGATAGGGAGGAGGTTGGGACAGTGTATGATTGACATTTCTCTCACCCATGCCATATCCATTTGCTCCTTTTCTTTCTCTTGTCACAGTCTGTCTATCTGTCTGTACACGCCGTCATGCATCTCACAATGTGCACACACCAAACCACACCACACCACACCACACCACACCACACCACACCACACCACACACAACACCGCACACACACACACACACACACACACACACACACACACACACACACACACACACACACACACACATAGAGTGTCCTCCCCCCTTTCTCTCCCCCTCTCCCCCCCCCCTCTTTCCCCCCTCTCTCTCCCCCTCCCCTCTTTCCCCCCTCTGTCCCCCCCCCCCCCCCTTCTCTTTCACCACACTTTATACACACCTTTCAGTTTTTCCCCTCCTGTTTCTTTTGGGTATTGAGTTTAAAAAAAAAAAAAATTTCCAAAAAAAAGCTAAAGGGAAGAAGTTTGAGAAGGGACTTGAAAAGAAAAAAGCAAATAATAAAGGGAGTAATTTAAGCAGTTCTACAGTTGTCAGTTCTAGCGGAGCGTGTGTCTTTCCTGTCAGGCTGTGGGGGCATTGCAGAGGCATAGGACGGGGTAGGGTGGGGTGGGGTGAGGTGGGATTTGTGGCCATTGGGGATTGCATCGTGTCAGATGCCTGCCTAGCAGGGAAAGGCAGGAGGAGGTTCAGCTTGATGGTGTTACCCAATATGGACCTGCCAATCTTTGTCTTGCCTTGTCAGTTTGGTTTTGTCTTGGACGTATCATATCCGGACAATTTGTGGGCTCCTTTGATAGTGGAGTTGAAAACTTGAGAGTATTTTTCTTCCTTGGTTATGACATCGCCAACCGAAACGTCGGTTTATTGTTTCTGTACCTGTGGGGGTGTGTAGTAGTTTATGGACTTGCTGGCCTGACTTTGGTGATAGGAGTGTCTTTATTACGGTGTAGGGAGGGGCCAGGAGGGGTGGAGTGGGGAGTGGGGGAAAATGTATTCGGGTAGTGGAACGAATTAGTGCCCTTATCGAAATGATCCCCCCCACCCCCACCCCCCCCCCCCCCCCCCCCCCCCAAACCAGCCGTTCTTGCACATTGTGTATAGAACTGCAATGAATGATTTTTTTTTTTAAACAGAGGGCGTAACATTTTCATATTATAGATATTAACGTTTCTGTCCATTTTCCCGTCTTGGACTAGTCTCTTTGCTCACATCCCCCTCCCTCTTCCACTGTCATCCCAATCCTCCTTTCCAACCCCCCCCCCCCTCCCAACTCCTTCTCTCTTTCTCCCCTATTTCTTTCTCAGAACTAAAAGAGTCATTTGCAAGTAAGTTATATCATCCGTCCATTTCTCCTGGTTCTCACTGTTCGGAGTTATTGTGGATTTGCCTCCTGTCAGTAGTGGTACTTGGAAGCTTGCAGACAACTGACAACTTTGATATTGTGATCAACACTTCACTGATAGGAGCTACCTCTTCATTGCAGCAGACAGACTGAAGTGAACGATTGGCGGGCAGGGGTGGGGAGGTGGGTAGGTTATTCCATGTTAAACATGAAAGTTTACCAACTCGGCGTACTGTTCAGCTGATGTGATCTCTCTGACAGAAGTCAAGATTACCATTGGCGCCTGAGAAGTGACCGACTTTCACACCGTTCACCCTGTGGTCCATGTATGATCTCTCCTCACCTCCTCTCCCCCCCTTTATGTAGAGTCGGGTTGGTTTCAGCATACCATTGACAGCCAAAAAGTCAGCCATATAACCACACTGATAGTTGCGAAGGGGGTAGAGGGTGGGATAGGATGGTTGGGTAAGTTTGTTTTGGAAGAAGACAAGGAGAAACGGAGAAAGGGAACTGCTAGGTGGCTGGAGCTGATGTCTTTTTGATGGCTGTTGCGTGATGGAGGCACTTGGGCGACAGATTTCCTGTTTCTGCCTTCCCTGAATATTCTTTGGGGGGAGATTTGCAAGGGACAGCGAGACGGCGGTGGGAAGCTGAGGGGACAGCAAAGTGATGTAGGAGGCTGATGGAAATTGAAAATAGGAGAGACTGAAACCCACAGTTATTTCAACATTTTGAATACTGAACGTTTTATAAATACAACAGTCTAGACTATTTGCTCAAAGACTTCTCCCAGTTTTTCTGATTTTTCCAAGAAAAGGTGGTTTTAAAAAAAACCAACAACTTTAAATTGACGTTCTCTAACATCTGCTAGCCACATAGTGTATTTATCAAAGTTATATGCACTGCAGGTATTGGAAACGTATGTGGGCTTGCATAATTTGACATGTTCAGATCACACTGAAAGATCAGCTGATTAGATGCTATAAGTTCATTTAGCCACTCTTACATAGTAGAGAGATTGGTAGATGAGCTAGTGAAAGATGGCGTCCGCAGATGCCGTAAGTCTAGGGTGAGTTTGTCAGACGCCGTTAGTTTAACCAGCCATATAGAAAGGGGATCAGCAGATGCCATTAAATTATTTAGCCATGCAGAGAGATGAAGTGAGCAGGTACCATTACTCTATCCAGCCATGTAGAAAGAGAGGCTCATCAAATTGGAGTAGTCTATTCAGCCATATAGACGATGGGTGACGTCCTGGTTTACAGGATCAAAAGACGAGCACAGCAGATGTTGCAAGCCTATGAAGCAGCCTTTGGTCTGTCAAAAAGCTCAATGTACTGGCCAGGTCTTCAGAAGCTACACACGTGTTGGGACAATATTAAGTGCTCATACAGTCACGTGGAACAGAAACATGCCACAGTATGTATTTTCTATTAATGTATTTATTCACACACGTATGTACCCACCCATTCGCACGAGAGAGAGAGAGAGAGAGAGAGAGAGAGAGAGAGAGAGAGAGAGAGAGAGAGAGAGAGAGAGAGAGAGAGAGAGAGAGAGAGAATGAATTTGACAAGTTTTCGGCAGTTAGAGAAACTAGTGCCCACCGATCTGTATTGTATTCAGTCTGTCCTTTTCTCTCCTTCCAGTGTTTCCTTTCTTTGCCAGCATTGCAGGATAGATGCTGAAGTGATGAAGTTTTCCTTTAATCTCACAGTTGAGGTCACTTCAGAATTAAGTTCCAAAACCTGATACCCCAGCCTAAGGTTGTTTCAATTTATGTTTTCTTCTTTTGATTCTGAAACATCAAAAGACAAAGGCAGAATTGACTAGTTGTGGATGCAGGGACTGTAGTGCAGGGCAAATTTACTTGGCAACTTTTCTGTAATCATCCATAATTCAGCCAGCACAGGAAGAGCGCAGTAAGTGAGGCGTTAAGGACCTTGGGGATGTTTAAGGGATCGATAGTTTGGGGCTACAGCCATTCATTTGTCCCTTCCCCTTAGTCTGTCCTGTTTGGTGGGCTATGCTATACAGTCAGCATGGTCTGGTGTTGGGTGACTTGTGGCCTTTTGCCAGTGTGGTTTTGTCTTGAACATATCGTTAGACAGAAATATTGAGTCTGTTTTGTAGACAACTGAAGTGAAAAATTTAAGCCAAAAGAAGTTGTTTTCAAGAAATGTTTATTCAGAAAAAGAAATATGATTACAATGCAATGAAATATTGTGAATAACAAGCAACCCCCCCCCCCCCCCCCCCACCCCCAACATTTCTGTACATAATCAGCTTGGCAAACCCCCTTTATTCTCCAGTATCAGTTTTTAATGAACTGCTGTGAAAAGATTATTGGCCTACCATTTCATGTTTCTTTTCACAGTAATATTTTTCACACTTTAGGAGATCAAACAATAAAATAAAATAAACGTACAAAAGCAGGTGTGTAGTAATTTAGTTAAAAGAAAAAGAACACACGACTATGTTTGGGTTATGATTCATTCACTCCTACACCTCTTAAGAGAGAGAGAGAGAGAGAGAGAGAGAGAGAGAGAGAGAGAGAGAGAGAGAGAGAGAGAGAGAGAGAGAGCACAAGCATGTGTATGTGTGTGCGTGCATCTATGAGTGTTATGAAATAGTTTTGCAAGTTCTTAGCTGTATGTTGTTACAGAAGGGGATGAATAATTGCCTGTCTGCAGTGTAGGCTAGCTAGTTTCAGCATCATCTTCAGCTAGTTGTTTTACGCCTGTAAATTCTCTTTGTCTTGCCGTTTACACATCCCCAGAGTCATATGAAAGGAGGTTTTCGGTGGGGTCTACTTCTTCTTTGTTGAACGCTCAGACAGCAACTATTGTTGTCTGTCATATGAGCGAAAATGCGTTATCTGCCATTAAGCATCTGACAAGTCAGGCCCAGCGCATTGGACTTTGGTGTGGGAGAGATTTGTCATCTTTTAAGTCTTTCTGGAGAAAAAGACAGAAGAATGGACCAAGAAGGCAGAAAATGTGACAAGAGGAAGTGACTGGAAGAAAAGGAACAAGGCAGAAACAGGGATGGAAAAGAGGGAATTCCGTTGCACAGAATTTCCAGAAGATGGGGATACTATTTATACTGACAGACCCCGGCATCCCCATTGGGGAAGATGGGGTTAGAGAATAGTTCGCTTTGGGTGAAGACGGGACAAGAAGAAAATATGAAGAGGAGGAGGGAACTGCTAGGTGGCTGGAGCTGATGTCTTTTTGATGGCTGTTGCGTGATGGAGGCACTTGGGCGACAGATTTCCTGTTTCTGCCTTCCCTGAATATTCTTTAGGGGGAGATTTGCAAGGGACAGCGAGACGGCGGTGGGAAGCTGAGGGGACAGCAAAGTGATGTAGGAGGCTGATGGAAATTGAAAATAGGGGAGACTGAAACCCACAGTTATTTCAACATTTTGAACACTGATCCTTTTATGATACAAAAGTCTGGATTATTTTGCAAAATATTCATAGTTTTTTTTCCTTCATACTCTCCTCACCCGCTCTTTGTTCCGTCTCTCTCCATCTCTTTGTTCGACTGTCTTTCTCTCTGTGTCCATCTGTCTCTCGATTAGTTGATTAACTGCTATTGGTTTTGTGTGTTTTCTTTTTTCTTGGCAACATTTCGTAGACAGTGTCATTTTTTTCTGTTCAGCGGATACCACAAATTTATGTAATGACAGGGAAAACTGCGCATCAGATACCGTAAGCCTGTTCAATCACAGAGAAAGACTAGCTGAGCAGGTGTTGGGTGTCCGCTACAGGAAAGGGATCAACTCAGCATATGTTTATTCTATCACAGAGGGCTATGAGCTCAGTAGAGGCCTCTGACCGTTTACAAATACTGAGGAAGGTAACTGGAGCAGAAGGCAGGCCTTAGTTTATCCAGCCACTTAAAAAGAGGAACTCGTGAAGCAAAAAGAGTATTAGGCAACAAGGTAGTGATCTGACATGCTGTTCAGAACCACAGATTTGGACTATAGAAAGTGGCAAGCATATGGTGGAATGATTTTTAGAGGACAGTAGAATTGTTCTAGACAGTGAAAGTTCAAAAATAAAACAACAAAATCTTGCAATAACATAAGAAAAATTTGATTTGTGACCAGAACATCTTAACAGATCATGATAATTATGATTTACACTCCAGCACATGCATACATGGGTGCACACACATGCTCAAACAATGCATACACAGATACACACGTTCCCTCTTACTCATGCAGTCATTGAGGTGGAGGGGGGGGGGGGGGGGGGCGCATAGAAAGACAGAGAGAGACTACAGTTTTGTCGGTTAATTGTGGTAGTAGGAAGCTACAGCTGGTACTGGCATTCCACGTGCCAGTATTCTCCTGTCCCCCAGTGTCCCACATCTTCTGTTCCTATTGACTCCTCTCCCCCCTTCCAATACCCCCCCCCCCCCCCTTCCCTTTGCCCCCCTCCTTTGTGAGTGTGTGTGTGTGCGCGCGTGCGTAGTGCGTGTGTGTGTGTTCATGCGCGCACACACTTTTACTACTGGTTATGCTGAAGTAATGAAGTTGTGTTCTAATCTCATGGCTGAAGTCATAACAAAATTGTGCTGCCAAAACCCGATGCCCAGTATGACAGTCATTTTTGTTTTTGTTTTGAGGGGATGCCTTTTCGTTTTGCTATTTTCTTTTGAAACATCAGAAGACAAAAGGCAGAATTGACTGGTTTGGTGTAGTGGCTGCAGTGCAGAGCAAATTTACCTAGCACCATTTCCGGTATCATCCATAATTCAGCCAGCACAGGAAGAGTGCAGTAAGTGAGGCGTTAAGGGCCTTGGGGATGTTTAAGGGATCAATACTTTGGGGGGTGGGGGGTGGGGGATGGTCGATTTGCTGCCTCACTTCAGTCAGTCCAGCCGGTTTGCTGGGCTACGTCTTCTCAGCATGGTCTGGTGCTGTCTGCCTTGTGCCCCCTGTCTGTCCGAGTTTGTCCTTAACATATTTTGTTTGCAAACATGTCATGGGTTCCTTTCATAGTTGGGTTGGAAACGAGAGCTTTTGACTCACTTGCGTCTACAACAGCGTGCTTATGTTCCTATTTTAGTATAGTGTGTGCGTGCGTGCGTGCGTGCGTGCGTGCGTGCGTGTGTGTGTGTGTGTGTGTGTGTGTGTGTGTGTGTGGTGTGAGTGTGTAATTTTAATTGTGTGATAATCATGTGGTTGATTCTACTGCAGAAAATTGAATTTTGCAGGAACGTACCTCTGAAAAATGTCCCTATTACAACATGTACCGTAAAGGGCCCCAGAAGCTAATAGATACTTCGTGTGAAAGAAAGGACCTCGCAAGGGAAAAAATATTTGATTTGAGGTTGATTTGTTTTTTTTATATTATAAAGATTTATATTTGTAACCTTGTACGTTTTGTGATTTATCTATAATGTTGCTATTACAAAGTTTAAAGAAATGTTTGTTTCCCTATAATTTCATGAGCTTCTGTTCAAAATTGTGAAAGGTATGGATAGAAACGGTCTTAGAATGGACGTACTACTAATTTTTTTGTGTTGTAGATGTGATTTTGTCCTAGAAATGTTTCAAAAGCTAGGGAAAGAGTCGGTATTCTCTTTATATGTTTTAGATCTTTTCCTTTGGTAAAAAAGTGTATTTTATATGTCTATTATTATCTTAAATGTTGCCGAGACATTTTAGAACACATTTGTATGCCTCCAAAGTTATGGACAAAAATATCATAGAAACAGATCAATGATATTCTCAAAAGGGAGAGAGTTTCTTTCAAAATGGGTGTCAAGGGAGGCAATCACAAATCAGTCATTTGGAAGCTGTTCTTTTATTTCCTTTTGATATGTTTTTTTAATGTTTGTATTCGGCTGCTGGTGAAGTATTGTTACGAGTTTTATTTTTCAGTCATGGTTTTCGATTCACACAAACATGCACACGCGCACGCATGTATGCATGTGCGCACACACATACGCACGCACACTCACGTCACCAATATTTTGAATTGCTGGTAATCACTTTGATCTCTCGATTATTGATGAAGGGGAGTGAGTCACTGTTGTAATTGTCATGCTTTTTCTTTTTTGTACTCGTGTAGTGATATTTTGAGCTTTAGCGAGGGATGATAGTGTAGTTTAGTATGATCAACACTTCATCGACAACAGTCACTTTATTGTGGTGGACACAGGAGTGAACGAGAGGGGTCAGAGTGTTATTTCATGGTCTAGGTAGTCGCCAAGCTCACACAGCGACTGTTTTGACATTGTCATCTTTGACAGAATTAGTTGTTGCCATAATGCCTTTGAAGTGATTGACACTAACCAAACTGTAGGCCTATCTAAGAAAGCGTCAGTCATTTCCCTCTCTGTTATGCAAAGGAGGGTGTTTCGGTATTATATCATTCACTTGCTTGTGTGCAGTCCAAATGCAAGGGAATGGTTCGTTTTGTCTGCTTTTAAATTGTAGGAATTTCAATGACAAAAGAGAATGCAATTTTTGTACAATGAAAAGATATCTTTTGTGCAGTGACCCAGTTCCAAGCTTAATTGAAAACAAAATAGGTGTTTCAGAATTTCTGAGCGTGCATAAACCTATACACTCTCAAATTTAAGAAAATGTTTTGTTGTTTGTTGTGTTTTTTGGGGGTTAAAATCTGATGAATGAGGTACACATTGTGATATTTTCCATCAATACCAAAATTTGTTTTGGGTTTTGTTTGTTTCTGTTGAACTCAGTGTGTGTAAAGATGTTTATAAAGTATCTGTTTAAACAGTCTGCCTGTCTCTCTCCCGCCCCCTTCCCCCTCTTTGCGATTCCGACTGCCTGTCTGTGCGTCTGTCTAATTTACTCATATAATTGAATGACTTGACATATTCGAAAACTGGTATCTACTACCCTATAGGTCATTATGGCATCCACCAATACTGTAGTCATTGCAGTTTTTCTCCTAATGGATGTGCTTTCACGTATATCTAAAAGTGTGCCGTATCTTGGACACTTCTTAATATTCTAGTGTTCTAAAATTGTAGCCATTTATTTGAATATGCTGACAGCAACCTATCTTAACGGAGTTATATTCCATTCACCCTTGTGTTACACACATCCCAGCCTAAAGAATCATAGGGACGGATGGAGTGGGATGGGTTGGTTGGGAGAGTTTGTTTTGGATGAAGATGGCAGGAAGAAAAGCATTTAGTGGAAGAGAAGGGAACTGCTAGGTGGCTGGAGCTGATGTCTTTTTGATGGCTGTTGCGTGATGGAGGCACTTGGGCGACAGATTTCCTGTTTCTGCCTTCCCTGAATATTCTTTAGGGGGAGATTTGCAAGGGACAGCGAGACGGCGGTGGGAAGCTGAGGGGACAGCAAAGTGATGTAGGAGGCTGATGGAAATTGAAAACAGGGGAGACTGAAACCCACAGTTATTTCAACATTTTGAACGCTGATCCTTTTGTAATACAACAGTCTAGACGCCTAGGTGAAATACTTCTTTGGCTTTCTTTTCCTTTTCTTAATCTTTTTATACGAAAGTATATTTCTTGCATTTATGATTTTCACTTTTTGCCGCCATCTTCTTATAGTACATTCTCATTTCTGTATTGATTAGTATCATACAACACGTAAATCGTGGGCATCCGCGACTTTGAACGTTTTAGGTGTGCATGCCTGATTTAAGGTCCTCAGAGAGGAAATAATGCTGATCTGATCCTGTTGGTCTGTCCAGCCACATTAAGAAGGATTCATGAGATACCATTAGTCTATAGATCCAAAAATTCAGTGCATTATAAATGTCTTCAGAACCACAGGCAGTTTGGGTGTAAGGAGTGTTAGACTTTGAGACAAGATTTATGAAGGAGACACTGACAGTTAGATGGCTGTGGGAAATGAAAGGGTATTTAAAATTCATAAGAAGTTAAATACATAAAAGGAAGGGACCATATTCAGAAATAAGTGGGTAGTTAAAATTCATGAAAAGCTGAACATACCCTACCCCAACCTTCCCTCGCCGCCCCCCCCCCCCCCCCCCCCCAAAAAAAAAGGGGAAAAAAAAAGAGGACAATGTTGGTTAGTGGTAGTAAAGAATCTACCACACAAACATGCACGAACATTTGCGCATGTACATAGCCAGATTCACCACACATACACGCACGACGCACGCACGCACGGCGGGAGAGAGAGAGAGAGAGAGAGAGAGAGAGAGAGAGAGAGAGAGAGAGAGAGAGAGAGAGAGAGAGAGAGAGAGATTTTTAACTCGTCGGTTGTCATAGTAGCAAGCTACAGCTGCTACCGACAGTTTCACATCCCAATGCCCACCCTTCTCTCCACTAGCACTCCAGTATGAGTATCCCATCTGTCCGTTAAGTTTTAATTTCTCTCCCACCTTCTGCCTTTCTTTCTTTCTCTGCCTATACAACAGTATGGCTATTGCTTTTGCTGAAGTAATGAATCTTGTACTTCAATCTCACGGCTGAAGTGATGACAAAATTACTTAACCTAAACTGGGTACCTAGTTTGACAGAACCCCCCCTGCCCCCTCCACCATTACCACCACCACCACCATCACTTTTTCATGTCATGTTTTTTGTTTTAAGCCTTCAGAAGACAAAACGAAGTCGACCCAAAAAATGTGGTGCAGTGACTGTAGTACAGAGCAAATTTAACCTACCACCATTTCCGGAATCATCCATAATTCAGCCAGCACAGGAAGAGTGCAGTAAGTGAGGCGTTAAGGGCCTTGGGGATGTTTAAGGGATCAATACTTCAGGGCTACAATCGTGGCTTTGCCGCCTGACTTCAGTCAGTCCAGCCGGTTTGGTGGGCTATGTAGTCAGCATCGTCTGGTGCCGTCTGCCTTGTGCAGCAGTCTGCCCATCTTCCTGCCACAGTCAGATGTCCGATAATGCCTCATTGCCAGACAGCTTGCAGATCTATGTGTGCCACTGCTCTTATGTTGATTTGAACATTTTCTCCTTTCACTCGTTTTACGTAAGAATATATCATCCTGTCCTGGGCTCTCTTCCCCTCCCTCCCCCCTTTCTGTGTTGAGTTTCTATATTCGTCAGAGAGGGAGAGGAGGGTACAAAGAGAGAGGGATAGGATAGGGACAAGGAGGGATGTGGCGGTAGAAGGAGAAAGGTGATGGTTTCGGTAAGGTT
This sequence comes from Rapana venosa, assembly GCA_028751875.1. NCBI lineage: Eukaryota > Metazoa > Mollusca > Gastropoda > Neogastropoda > Muricidae > Rapana > Rapana venosa. The sequence goes on from CM054136.1 coordinate 37,949,001, forward strand.
TCTCTCTCGTCCCCCCGTCCCCCCCACTGTTTTTTCTTTTTCGTCCTCGTTGTTGTTCTTGTTGTTGTTCTTGTTGTTGTTGTTTTTTCTCTCCTCCTCCTTTCTTCTTCTTCAGTGTCTGATTTGTAGGAATTTTCCCTTCCTTTATTATTACTATTTTTCTCAAATTATCTGATTCCATAAGATCTGAACCCCCCCCCCCCCCCCTTCCTCTCTTCTTCCCTGATTATCTGTCTCCCCATATGATAGCTATTGTTGTGTACAGTACAAGTGATTACTGGAGAATCCCCGGTCCTCGGAGATGAAGTGTCCTTGTCTCCTTTATCATTACTATTTTTGTTTTTGTTTGCTTGTGATTCTCCCCAGGGAGAGCAACCCTCTTGTTGCCGAAGGTTCTTTTGCGTGCGCTAAATGCGGTTTAGTGTCTCATCCGAAAGACTAGTACCCAGACCACAAACGCTCTTCATACTGTTTGTGTTTTTCTTTGTGGTTCTTTGATGATTTTTCCTCAAATGATTTTTCCGTATTCTAGTGATTGCTTAATGTATTATTTTCTATGTCTCTTAAAAGATTTTTTTTCTGTTTTATTATCATTCTTGTTTGGATCTGCAGGAATACCCCCTCCCCGACCTCCCTTAGGGGAAACACACACACACACACACACACACACACACACACACACACACACACACACACACACACACACACACACCCCAACACACACCTGGTTTCTCTGTTTTATCTGTCTTATGTTATAAACGGCTATTTTATCAGCCGCTCTATTTTCCTTTGTAATTAAGTGTTCTGCGTTTTGGAGTAAATGTAATTTTAAAAAACCAACCAAGAACAGAAGACATCAGGAGACAATGCTGTTAATGTTGGATTAGATGAAACATTGATTGATCTGTTGATTTATTGTCTTTTGCACGGGTGTTGTATAGGCTGAGTATTTTTTATAATGATGATGATGATAGTAATAATAATAATAATAATAATGATGATGATGATGGTGATAATGAAGATGATCATGATGATAATAATAATAATGCGTCGAATTTATATAGCGCATTATCTTGTAAAAACAAATCAAGGCGCTTACAATCAACCTGTTCTTACATATGCAACCAATAACATTAAACAGTTTTAACAATTCAAATGCACACACACACACATACACACTCACATTCCTTCTCACCTTTTTTGAAATCGTCCACGCACGCACGCACGCACGCATGCAGCATGCACGCATACATGCATGCACGCACGCACGCACGCACGCACGCACGCACACCACACACCACATACCACACATACACACACACCATACACCCCACACACACACACACACACACACACACACACACACACACACACACACACACACACACACACACACACAAAGGTTATACACTTTGGCAGGGTGATGGGGATTTCGGCTGTTGAAGGCAGGGACAGCTGATTTGAGACAAAGCAGGGGTGGAAGTCTTAGGTTTGAAATAAGTATGTCCTGAGGCTGGATTTAAAGGTATACTCAAATACTCCGTAACTCATATACTCATGCATTGGCGTTGACTGGTTCATGTACACACACAAAAAAGTATATTTACTGTTTGAAGAAAGAAGGAGGGGGGGGGGGGGGGGGGGGGGGGGGGGGGTTGAGGATCAGCAGTTACCACCCTTATGGAACAAACAGATCTAACACTTTTTCGAAGATCCTTACATATACAAGTGGGTGTTAGCTACCTGTCCGGATAAGATGTGTGGCTTCACACTGTAAGAGAGGAGTCAGGCTGAAAGGGCAGCAAGGAGGCAGTGAGCCGAGAAAAAGTATCGTGACAGAGAAAATGGAATCTTGCAGAAATGACAGCCCCTTGCGCGCAGCGGGGAAGAGAGACGGAGCAGTGACGGGGTAAAGAATATGCTTCCACGTAAAATATCGATATTTCTGCCCACGTTCGGCGGCTGGTTTCCATTCATTTGGGCATGAGGGGAGTCCCCCCCTGGTGACCCGTACCTTGAGGTCCTTGGGGGCCCCATCAGAGGCAATTGTCATGAATTCCATAGGACAGCTGGCTCCAACTGCCGCACAAGGCCTCCACCACGGCTGGCAGCTCGCATTGTAATCGAATAGAACTGGGCAGGAACTAAATGTGGCCGCGGCTTACTACTTGCCTCGCAATAGATAACCTATAAGAACTTTCCCTCTTCCATTTTTTGTTGTTGTTAAAAATATTGTCTCTTGGCTCCATTGTCCTTTTTTGCCTGTGTTGTTTTAACCCAATTTTGGTATTGTAGGTCCACTGACGTTCATGTTGATTGATTGGCATAGTTCTCCACCGGGATGCCCAGGGATATTTTTGCATCCCTAAATAGTCTGCCCGCTTTCTGGTAGTTGGGCTTGTGGTAATTTTTCGTGTATTTCCATAGCTGTCTTCATTTATTTCCGCTTGTCTCATACGCAGCCTGCTATCCTCATCTTGGCTTAGCCTTGTTCGTCAGTCTGCGTGATTTCCTTACACTTTCCATCTTTCACTTTTTGAAGATAGGAGTCATGGGCTCTTTGTCGACTTGTACATTTCTTTTGCTCTTTTATTCACCCCTCCCGCCCTTTCAGAGCTACCTTTATATGGTCTGTTTGTCGTTTTTATGTGCGATGTTTTTAAAATATCTTTTGTGCTAGAATAAAACCTTTAAAGTAAAAATTTTAACAAGCATTGCCCCTCTTCTTCCTCCTCGGATGTACCCAATATTGTCACTGCGTCCACAAGTTGTATGGAATGGTGAAAGAATCAAAACTGGTATTTTTGTCCTGAACAAGACTTGAAGCCTTTGTGACTCGTCTTACTTGTGATTAAGCAGCCAAGGTGGGGCATCATCTTGTGAGAACTGATTTACCTCATTGGAGACAGTACTTTAAAAAAGTTGAAATGAGTGTTGAAAAATACTATCCCAAATCGACTCGTGTTAAAAGAAATTATTTCCCCTTACGTGTCAAAAAAGCTAAGCCTTTTCGGGTCCTTAACTGTTGTACTAGTTGTACAGAGAATGCATACCAGTTACCTATAGCTTAAAAGGCAATACTTACACCCTTAAAATTACCTAATTGACCGTGTATACATAGAAGTAAACAACGCCACCAACAAAAGCAGGACATCATCATCATCATCATCATCAACAACAACAGCAGGGAACTGCGGAAAGTACACAGAGCAATCCACAAGCTGAAAGACAAGCTGCCGCCTGCGTTTAGTAATGGTGCTCTCTGTTCCGCATATCATCATGATGAATTGGCACTTGTGGATGTGATCTAGAACACTACTCTTGCTTTTCCGATTGAAAGGAAGTACTTGTTATTCGGTCCCCCCGTCTCTTACCGGTACGTGCTGCATATTCATGCAAAGAGGAAGAGGAAGCTCATCAACATGGCTGTAATGTTCTTTAGTCATCAGGCAGTACGTGACCTCATCACATACGTTAAGCTGTGTTCTCTCTCCCCCCCCCCCCCTTTTTTTTATAAAAATATTTAAAATATATTACTGTTGTGCACGTGTACATATCTGCCGTTCGTGTGTGTATGTGGTGGTGGTGGTGGTAAATAGGGAAGTGGGAGGGAGGGAAAATGTGTGCAGGGGCGAGGGTTTGTGGTATGTTGGTGAGTGTTTTCAGTGTGTTCGTGTGTGCAGACGCGATTATGACACGCCACTGAAGTTTCATGTTAAAGTTGATGAAGTTGATATGGAAGAATAGTGTGTGTGTGTGTGTGTGTGTGTGTGTGTGTGTGTGTGTGTGTGTGTGTGTGTGTGTGTGTGCTTTTGTACGCAAGTGTGAGTGTGTGTATTTGAGTGTGTGTTCCACTGAAACACATGTAGGTCTTTTGTATATGTTCATTACTTGCTTGCAATTTTCCACAGACTTGTATTCTAGAGGGTTGTCCAGACGCTGGCTGTGTATTGGAGAGAAGAGGAACAATTGATTGGGGAGTAGAAAGAGAGTGAGTTATTTACTGGAAAGGGAGTTTGTTTATGCGATGCCCACCTGACTTTAAGAGCGGGAATTCTGTGCTAACAAGGATACGAACGACATGTAGGCATAACCTTGAATATAGAGATACAAGCAGCAGTGCAGACATTATACTACTAACTAGCATTAGCAGAACCGCCACCACTACCACGGCCACACAGCAGCAGCCGAATCATAACCATCTTCACTACCATCAGCATGATGACCACCAACTACTACCACAAGGGCAGACACGCATTTTCGAAAACACCTTGTTAATGAATAACATTTTGTTGCATCTCTGCATCGTTTCCCCCTCAACTGGCTATTGATCTGTTTGTGCATGTGAGACTGCGTATCAGAGTGCGCAATTCTATTTTGCTTCACCTCTTCTTGGAGCATTGGCACTCAAAACTGTCCAGAGAGATTGGTAGAAGCCAGGGAATGGGTTTCTGATGGTCAGTTTTCCCTATAAACCAGCCATACATAAAACAGCATTAGTTATAAACCTGAGGTATAGAAAAATCACCCACAAGTGGACTCTGTGTGTGTGTGTGTGTGTGTGCGTGCGCGCGCGTGCGCCTACGTGCCTGCGTGTGGGCATTCTTGCGTGTGTGCAATGCGCAGGCACGTACTCGTGTCTGTTTGGGGTTCGACATGGGTCATGTAAACAGACCTGTCTGTGTTTTCTCTTGGTTGAGCAGATATGTGATGATTTCTCGTTGCGAGGACGTCTATGTCGGCCAGATTATGAACGCTTCATTTCGGTTTTTCCTTTCTCGCCCCTCTTGCTTCTTTCTGCAGCTGTGAGAGGGAGGAGGTTTGGGGGGGGGGGGGGGGGGGGGGGGGGAGAGCATGCGCGCGTTGGCACGCATATGTGTAGGTTGTGTGTTTGTGGCTCTCTTCAGGGTAGTGTCTTTTCACCAAAAGACATATTAGACGAGAGGAGAAAGTATGTTTGCGCGTACGTGAAGTGTAAACAGGTACGCATGCCCACCTTCCTATAATGTATTCGTCGCGTGTGCACAAGTATAGAAATGGCTGTAAAGCATCAAGTGGAAGCCTGGCTTTGAAATATTGAGGGGGCAGGCAGGTATAGTAGGGTATTGCCACCATCTGATGCTATTCCTACTCATCAGAGATGTAAAAGCGGGTTCACAGAGCGGCAGTCTCAGCCTTTTTATTAGACAAGCATTGGTGCCTTGGTGATTGACAGAGGAGACTTTAGAGGACAGAGAGTGTGTGCATGGCTGTACCTACAGCAGTGTTCACATTACTTACTGTCAGTGTTGAGGACAGAAAGTGTACGTTTGGCTTTAAAAAATAAAAAGATTAAATATATATATATATATACCTTTGAAAAATTAAAAAAAATTATTAAATAGACGTTGGGGTCGGAGAACTACTCGGTGATAAACTGAGCTTTTGTCCGTCAGAAGTCCTGTCTGGAATGTTGTAAAACTTACAAACACTCATAAGAGTTTTCTGAATGTCTCTGTCGACTTTGTCTTTGTTTGCGTGTGTCTGTCTTGTGTTTACGCATATGCATGCCTATATCATATTATTGTGCCCAGATCTGTCCTGACGTGTAGGCTAGAGCGCGGGTGCACATGTGCACACATACACGAACAGGCTTGCCATTGCCCGTGGATACATAAAAAAGTATTTTGAAGTCGAAAAGTAACGCGCACACACAGAAAAAAAAGAAGACATGTCTTTAAGCAGTTAAGATTCAATTAATGATGAGACATATGTTGGGTCAAAATTTTGATCTGAACAGAGGAAAGAAGCCTCAGATAGATTACCCCCCCCCCCCCCCCCCACCCCCCCCAAACACAAAACACCTCTGCAAGTCTCTTCTCTATCCTGCTTTCTTTCTTCCTCGCTCCCACTGTCTCTTCCTTCCGTTCTGGTCTTGTCATTCCTGTTAATTTTCTTCATGGACAGCGGGGTTGTGAAAATAGAAACAATTTACACTCATTTTTTCCCTTCAAAGGAGAAGTTGATGGAGCATTGTGTGGCCCAAGCTGGCGTCCATTGGTGGAGATTGTCCCCATAGCAACTGCAAGCAGGACGCTAAGCAGTGTAAGCGGGCAGCAGAGAGGCAGCGTGCAGATGCCCTTTATGGGCAGGCCCTTAGACAATAAGTTCACGTCAGGCCTAATCTGCTGGATCAGCCCGGAATGAGCAGGAGACGGTTTGCTCAGGGGGCTTCCATTTTCTTTTTATCGCCTGCCCGTCCGCGCCCATCATATAGACCTCCCGGGACAATTACATGCACAGGCATGCACGGCTTTAGACTCGTTCCCAGAATTAAAAAAAAAAAAAGAGCACACAACAAAACAACAACAAACAACAACCCGAAAAGAGCGAGATGGATGGTATTACCCCATTCTAGATTAGCACGCACTGAGCACGAACTATTGAAAATAGCTCGATTTTGATGCTGTGTTACAAAAGGAGGATAAAGTAATAAAGAGGAGAATACTTTCAACACTATTTGTCGTCTCTTAAAGAGAGTGTGTACGTCGCACAGTTATCGATAGTATAAGCGCACAATTATAGGTACTGTAAGTGCACAGACCAGCCTGAAGAAAAATGTTGACCGACGCGTCCTTTTTGCCCCCCTCACCCACGACCATCTTGGTCAAGGAACTATTGGTGCTGATGTGGACACTGTCTGAAATAAGCACACACACAAGGACTCGGTGAAATTTAATGTAAGGCAACCGACCTGAATACAAAGTGACACACACGCAAACCAAAGAAAACAGAATGTAAAGAACAAAAGCCTTTCTTGAGGACAAACTCCCCGCCCCCTTCCCCAAAGAAAATGAAATTATCTTTCGACAGAAAATGATTTTTCTTTGTTTCTCTTTGTCTTTGAGCATATCAATAAACATAAGCACAGTGATCTCTCAAGTAATTATACATCATTTTGTAACATAACAGCGGTTTTCCATTATTTTCATAAAGAAAGTTATGTTAAGACACAAATTTTTGTCTGAAGCAAGTACATACATGATACAAGAATAGATAAACTATCAATCCATGCACAATTCATCCTCTCGTCTGTCATTAAAAAAAAATTAGTTTTCAAAACATTTCTGAAATACTGATTGAGGAGAGAGAGAGAGAGATAGAGAGAGAGGATTTGGGGGGGGGGGGGGGGGGGGGGGGGGGCAGACATCTGTTAATCTTGAGTCAAGAAGCAGCAGACAAGATAGGAGATAAAAGAATGCCAATCTGAAGACTTATTGCGTGTTTTATGTAAATGTTTATTTTCACTTTTCTTTCTTTCTTTCTTTTTTTAATTTAAAAAAAACGGCGAGTTTTCTTCAAAGTAACTCCCAGAGACATTCCATTGATATTGATTGGGAAGGTAATCGCTACATCGTTGCTAACGAAGCAAAATTGAAAGAGTATTAAATGGGGGAGAGAGGGGAGAGAGAGAGTGGGGGGGAGAGAGAGAGGGAGGGGGGGGGGAGGGGGGGGGTGTGTGTGTTTCTGCTGTAGAAAATTGGCCGTTCAAACTTTTCCTTGCGCTCTTTCCCTTTTGTCTTTGTCGTTCCACGCATCCCTTTCTGCAGGTGCGTGCCGGTCCAGATGAAGTTTTCTTTTCTGCTGCGTCTCACGTAATCTGCATCGATCACTTCTTATTATAGAAATTAAGCAGCAGAAAAAAACAAAAAAACAACAGAATTGCAGGTTCATTTACTAGATTGTTCCTCTCTCTCTCTCTCTCTCTCTCTCTCTCTCTCCTCTCTCCTCTCTCTCTCTCTCTCTCTCTCTCTCTCCTCTCTCTTCTCTCTCTCCTCTCTCTTCCCCCCCCCCCCCCCCCCTCTCTCTCTCAGTTTTTTTATGGGGGGTATTTTGTGTAAAATCGTGTACAGTCATATGTGCAAACGAATCTACAGTGACCACTTGCACACTTATATACACACAGAAAAACCGAAAAAATAAGAAGAAACAAGAAGTTTCCCCCAAAACAACAACAAACAACACATCAAACACCCCCCCCCCCCCCAAAAAAAAAACAACCAAAAAAACAACACCCACCAAACAACAAACAAACAAAAAAACAACAAAAAACAACAAAACAAAAAAACCCGCAAAAACACACACACACAAAACAAAACCAAACAACAACAACAACACAAAACCAAAACAACAAGCAAACAGCAACAAAGAGAATAGATCTTAATATGCTTTGCTAATGGCATTTTTTTTCTGTCATTACTTCTTCACCTTCTTCTTCTTCTTCTTCTCCTTCTCCTCTCTCTCTCTCTCTCTCTCTCTCTCTCTCTCTCTCTCTCTCTCCCTTCTCTCTCTCATCTCCTCTCTCTCTCTCTCTCCTCATCTCTCTCTCTCTCTCCCTCCCTGTCCCCCCCCTCTCTCTCTCTCTCTCTCTCTCTCTTCCTCTCCTCTCTCCTCTCTCTCTCTCCTCTCTCCCCCCCCCCCTCCCTTTATCATTTTGTGTAAATGTACATTCAGATGTTTTGCGCTCTTTGTAACTACAGGTTATGTCGTCTTAAAACAAAAACAAAACAAAAAACTTTGCCCCATACATTTACCCCCCCCCCCCCTCCCCGCCCCCTTTACAAACCCATTATTGTTGTTGTTCAAATGGGATATAACGGAATGGTAAAAAGAAGAAAAAATGGAGGACAGAGCGGGTAGAAGTCGGATTAGTGTGGTTGATAACCGTTTCAGTTAGAACCGTGCACAGATACAGCCCGTCAGCTTTGAATGGAATGAATGCAAGTGAAATGAATGAAGTGCAGCGACTATCATTTTTGTTGTTGTTTGGAACGAGTGATTATGATCACTATACAATGGAACCATTATAACATTGACTTGTGAAGGCTTGCCTTTTTCTCCCATTACAACCTGCAAGCATTGCACATACGAGAGTGTCGATCAATTTTATGCGCGCGTATTTTCTAAGATAATAATGTTCATAAAGAATATATATATATATATATATATATATATATATATATATATATATATATATATATATATATTTAACACACACACACATATACACGAGTATGCTTTAAATGTAACCATATAAAACCTGGCAGTTATAAGCTAGAAATGTTGAGGAGCTTTGACGGAGAAGCTCTTTAAATTTTATCTCAAAGCAGCATTTGTAAATTGCTTCTTGTTGATCAAAAATCGATTGACGTGCGGTTTTGGTGTGATTTTAATGTGAAATGACGTGCGTGCGTTTTCAAAATCTTGTGTAATATGTTTTAGCGCAGCCAACAGAATTACACATTTCATAAGAATACGAAGTTTTCATTGCAAGTCTGTAATATTTTTATCTCGAAGCACAGTCTTTGAGTTACCACAGTTTGGTCAAGAATTGGTTGTCATGCGATTTGGGTCGTTATTTTCATCTCTGCTGTTATTTTTTGGCGGTTGGATTGCGGCAGGAAATCGTTCAGTCAGGTAGAGCAGATTACATACGGTTCAGTAGTAGTTCAGCTTTGTAAGACTTCTAAAACCTAAAAAGTAGTGCGATTGTATTCTGATCAGAGAGGAGCAAGTCGGCTTAGTCTTAAATCGATGGCGTTAGACTATAAGGGTTCTGGTTTAGTGTTGTACAGATTCTGCTCTTTACCACGAGAATGAGGGTTAAGTGAAGATTTTTTGTTCTGTTTGTTTTCACCGGCGGTGGTTTACGTTTCTAAATATCTTATATAATTTATCTTTTTTTAATTTTAATTTAACACACACACACACACACACACACACGCACGCACGCACGCACGCACGCACGCACGCACGCACGCACGCACGCACGCACGCACGCGCGCGCGCGCGCGCGCGCGCGCACAAATGATAACGAATACATCACTCTAACCACGTGTGTGTGTGTGTGTGTGTGTGTAACACTTTCATTCTTACAGAGTTGTTTTTCTTTAATATTTCTTTGTTTCTTTCAATTTTTAAAATTTTTTAGTTGGTTATTTCACACTCCCCCCCTCCCCCCCCTCCATCTCTTCAACATGTGGAGAAGGCCAGGCCAGGGTGGGCGGGCAAAGCATTCTTGATAGATGACCGTATAGTTCTGCTTGTGTGTGTGTGTGTGTGTGTGTGCCTGCCCTTTCCACTGCCTTCACCCTCCGACCACCCCTTTTTCTCATTTCTTGTTCCCTCCCTTTTTGTTTCCAGTCTCTCTTTCCCCCCCCCCCCCCCCCCCACCATCCCCCCTACCCACTGCACCTTTTTTCTTCCTCCTGGGGGGGGGGGGGGGGGGGGGTGACGCTGGGGGGGGGGGGGGGCGTCCGTACCCCCCCCCCCCCCCCCCCATCTCTTTTTTCTTCTTCCTGGTGTGTGAGTACACGAGTGTGTGATCTTTCTTTATTATATTTTTTATTTCACGCTGGTGAAGGGGAAAGATGCAATATCTAATATCTTGTTTCTGTTTTCTTCCTATTTTCTCTCTTTTTGTTTTGTTTTGTTTTTGTTTTCTTCTTCTCTCCTCTCTGTCGTTCTTATTGTCTTCTGTTCCTCCTCCACCACCGTTTTCTCCCACTCCTCTCTTCGTCTTTTTTTTCTAGCGTTGGAGCTAAAAGTTGTTTTGACGAAAAAGAAGAAACAAATAAAAACAGCAACAACAACAGAGAGAGAGAGAGAGAGAGAGAGAGAGAGAGAGAGAGAGAGAGAGAGAGAGAGAGAGAGAGAACCACCCAGCCCTCCTTTTACCCCCCCCCCCCCCCACCCCACCCCAAATATACTCCTAACAACAACAACCACCCACCTTCCGAAAAAAGACAAAGAGCTAAAGAACAACAATATAACAAAACTTAAAACAGGAACCCTATGGGTTGGTAGCTACTCTAAAAAGTATTGCTTGTTTAACCTGCCCATTCATTCACTCTGTGCATAAAACAAACAAACAAAAAAACCACCCACTGGCACCCAGTCACCCACTCGTTATCCCACACCTCGGTTCAATGGAATGAAACGTTGGGAGGGGGAGGGGGAAGGAGAGAGAGGGAGATAGTGCTGATGCAGTCAAAACAAAAATCGTCTTACCATGTAATAATTGAGAAATGGATGCAATATTCAACGTGTGTGCAAATGTCTTGGGAGAATCGGGCATTATTTTTCTGTCGGAAATGATGACTGGACATGTCATAATTCCGTACTACGAACAAGGTTGGCCCAGGACTTGGTTATTGGCTTCATCTTATTTTATTATATGTCGTTTATGCGGTTCTCACAACGCGGTGACCGTCCTTGGTTGACCCTTACGGTTGGATGGGGCGTTGATAGGAGGAGTGACAGAAGAGATGGTTTTAATCTTGATTTAATCCGTATATTACGGTTGCACAGTTTTAATATGAGATTTAAAGGTTATGGCCTCTCAGGTCGGTGGGTCTATTATAACAGTTGCATTGGGATGGATTGGATTGGCTGATGTGTCCTAGCATCGCTTGTCCACTGTCTGCCCCCCTCCCCTTCTCTTTCACCTGTTTCCGGTACTTAAATAATATATATTCGCGTGCACACTTAGACACGCAGACAGACAGACAGACAGACAGACACACACACACACTGTCCGTCTGACTCTCTCTGTCTCTGTCTCTCCTTCCTCCCTGCCTCTCCCCCCCCCCCCCTCCCTCCCAGCCCCTCCCCTCCCCCCTCCCTGCTCTCTCAATTTCAGGAAGGTACATTGGGTGCATGTGAGCACATATTGTGTGAAGCAGACGTTGCACATTTATCAGGTTGACTAACTTTGTTGGTGTGTGTTGATTATCTATCTGTTACACTACCGCATCTATTTGTTGTTCAGTTACAGCAAGAAGTTGCTGAATGCGCCACCCTTTTCTCCCATGGCCATTCCAAAAATTCAAAACTGTTTTTTTTTTTTTTTTTCGGGGGGTGGGGAGGAAAAAACAACATTATTTCCCCCCCTCCTTTGTACTGTTGGCTGTCTTTTTCTTCCCCTTTAATGTAGTGTAATTTAATTTTCAGAGAGAGAGAGAGAGGCGCGTGGTGTGTGTGTTGTATGTATGTGTGTCTCTCTATATGTGTTTGTGTGTCCATGTCTGTCTGTGTGTCCACCACTGTCCCTCCCAAACCAGCCAGTGCCAGACGCTCTCCTGCTGTTTCCCTCCCTTCTTCTTTTGCTCCCCCCCCCTCTCCCCCCTCCCTCCTTTCCCTTCATTCTCTACACTACCCCTTACTTTATCCTTACCCCCATCTTTTTCTCTACTTCCACCTCTGCCCCCTCTCTCTTTCCTCCACCCGGACACCGCTGGCAGGGACATTGTAATTGTTTTCCTCCTTTCTCCCCAAGGTCTGTCTTCTGGCAGCCAGAGGGGATGAAGCTTGGGGGAGTGGGGGAGTTGATTGTTCTTGGCCCCCCCCCCCCCCCCCCCCTTCCCTCCTTTTCTCTCTTGTCATCTCACCCGGCTTTTCTTTAGTCTGCTTCTGTTTCTGTCTCTCTGTTTCTTCTCTCCTCCTTCTCCCTCCACGTATTCTATTCTCAAAACCTCCTTCCCTCTCCCCCTCTCTTTCACTCCCTCTTCTCTTGTCAGGTCCGGAGTTGAATTTCAGCAAAATTCTGAAGAAGAAAAAAAAAATCTGTCTTTTGGAGTTGAATATCCCCGTCTCTGATTCTCCTTTTGTCTGTCCTCTTTTCATTCTTTCATGGAGAGAGAGAGAGAGGGAGAGGGAGAGAGGGAGGAGAGGGGAGATAGAGAATCAGCCAGCCAGTCAGCCAGCTTGTCAGCCAGCCAGCCAGCCAGCCTTGTTTCTTTATGTCTTTGTTTCTTATTTGTTGTCTTCATTTTATTTTTCTCATCTTTATTTTTTCCTGTTCATTTTCTTGTTCTAATTTTTTCCCCTTGTGTACGTCCACCCCCTTCTCTCTCACTCCCCCCCCCCCCCCCCCCCCAATCGTTACGAGAGAGGTTCTTTTTATTTCGCTTGTTTTTTTTTTCTTACTTAAAATATATACATCTTAAATTGTCGTGTTCTCCCGTTTCCGATGCAATGGAATTGTTTTGTTTTATTTTTTGTGGGTGACTTTCCCTCCCTCATTTTTTTTCTCTCTCTTCTTTTCTTTAACTGTTTTTATTTCTATTTACCATCTTTTTTGTGAGGATCTTTCCCTGTGTGTGTGTATGTGTGTGTGCGTGCGCGCGCGCGCGCGCTGTGTGTGTGTGTGTGCGTGCGTTCTGTGTGTGCGTGCTGTGTGTGTGTGTACTCGTTGTTTCTCTTGCTTTTGAATTTTTAGCTCTTCTCTTTTCTCTTTTCCTGCCATCGATTTTTGGGGAGGTCCTCTGCTCCGATGTTTAGAAGCAGATGGATGGTTTGAAGGGGGTATGTTGAAGGTCAGTTGTTGACGTAGCTCAGAGAGGGAGAGAGTGAGAGAGAGAGAGAGAGAGAGAGAGAGAGAGAGAGAGAGAGAGAGAGAGAGAGAGAGAGAGAGGGAGGGGGGGGGGGTGTCACTGACAGCAGCCCAGATGCTGATGGCTCTTTTCTTGCATTGCACTCTTGGCATGGGCGCACGCACTCACGCACGCACGCACCTGACCGTCATAGATATTCATCATCGTACATATCTTGAGCCTGCCAACATCAAGAGCGGGAAGGGTGGTGTGGGGTGCACACGCTCTTCTTAGAAACACTTACAAATTCATACAGGGGGGTGAGGAGTAGGGAAGAAATGAACATTGACAAAAAAGGGGAAGTGTATAATCATATACATACGAAAACGGACGGGCTAGAACATTATTATATTCCCCAATTCCACCCCCACCCTGCACACACAACACAGACATGAATTTTTTTTAACGTGTGAGCGCACACACCACTACACTACGCTACACTACATACACTGCACTGCACTGCACTACACGACACAAGCGCATTCTTCCTACACACACACACACACACACACACACCACACACACACACACACACACAGCGTTTCTGATCGAATAATCCAAAGTCAGAAAGGGTTTTCAGAAACCATGGCTGACTGTGTGGACCTCAAGTTGCATTATTACCATATTTTAGTGTGGAGAGCATTATTTCTTGCCCAGCATTCCCCGTTTCCATAATCGGCAGTGTGTCAGCATCCAACGCGCGTGCATGAAATCATCTTTTCACAGGTGCACATTTGATGCATCCAAAATAACCACTATGTGCCTGAGATGTCGTTTTCATGTCGATAAGGTTGGTTGGTTGATTGCATGAAAAGTCCCAGGGGTTATCCTATTTAGGGACTGAAACTGCGAAAGCAAGAAAAAGTATCTACCTCACTCAGCTCCATTCGCAGCAGGTTGTCGACCCGGGAAAGTCTCTTTCTCCTTGATCAGCAGAGCTGCGTTAATCATGTCGGTGTATGATATAAACGTCTTTGAAAATGGACTGATCAGTCCTTTCACTCATACAAGTGACCCTTTCGAGCATGTGATTCATTACAAATCGTAAGCTATTGCTATGACCCCCATGGAAACAACAGCAGAGAGACGAGTCACGGTTTGTTTAGGACGAAAAGTTTTTGCTTGGTACCATTTTGGGGCCTCAGCAGACTGGACTGTATAGCTGTATTATTATGCTGACTTTAAAAAGAAACGGGAGGGATTTAGGTGTGCGTGGAAGGGGGGGGGGGGGGGGGGGGGATCCTTCTGGCACAATGAATCCAGTAAGGGAAATGATGTCTGCTTGGGAAGTGAGCGCCGCTTGGCGCATTGTGCGAGGAGAGTTCCCCCTAACGGTAGGTGTGTGAGCACGTGACGACTGCAATTGAATATGATTGCCTGTCATTGCGGTGTATTGATGACACGGTGTCCTTTGCCTTCAATCGATTGCCGGGCCTCTCTTTTTCTCTCTCTCCCCTCTCTCTCTCTACTCGGCTTTCTAGGTGAACAGGATTTATGTGGCCGCCAATTTCGCCTACCTCTGCTGCAGTTTGCCGTGACTTTAAAGGGGAAGGGGGGAGGATGAGGGTTCAGGGGTACGGGAGGGAGAGAAGAAATGGCCGTGTGGTAGAAATGGGACAGTTGAGAAGCTAATACGGTGGGTAGGTACGTAAGGGGAGAAACTTCCAGTTGCTTGGAGAGAGAGAGAGAGAGAGAGAGAGGAGAGAGAGAGAGAGAGAGAGAGAGAGAGAGAGAGTGTGTGTGTGTGTGTGTGTTTTATTTAGGGTACTTGGATAAGCCAGTGGCTTATTTACCCCAGGCCCTCATCAAAAAGGGGGGAAAATAAACAAATAAACCAAGCAAATCAATAAATGAATGAATGACTACTTAAATAAGTAAATGTATGTGTAATAGTTCAGTAATTATTTCTCACACACTGACAAGCCCATGTCTATATTACTGACATACAGGCACACAAGAGAGAACGAGCGAGTTAGCTATTTGTCTTACCCTTCCCTCCCATTATAATAGGCACACGGGAGTGTTTTCTTTTAATTGTATGCTCATTTTAGAAACATCCAAACAAACCTGCCTCGACGAATAAAAACAGGAACACCACAATGCAGTACAAGGTATTTGTGTAAATATATCTAGGACCAGGCGCATTATGTGTAAAATGGAAGAAAATAATAGTTTTCGGGCTTGACTTGTTTTGAAATATTCTGACCTCATGCAGCTTTTTAACCACTACTATACAAATCAGGCTTCATATACTGTGTTCAGCAAAACTGCATAAATTTGTTTTAGCTTTGAAACCAGATACCCCAGTTTAAACTCCAGTGTTGTTAATTGACAGGGGGAAGGAGGGGGGGGGGGGGGGGGGGGCAAATTATCACCCCATTTGTACCTTCACCATTACCACCATAATGTTTTGATTCCATTATTCTCTGTCACTGTTCGCTTTAAGATGGCTCGATTTGTAGAATTAAGCTGAGAAGTATTAAGTGCTTTTCGGTTGTAGACGTTCTTAAGAGGCTTGTTTGTGGGAAATAAACAGGTATTTTAAAAAGAAAAGCCAAATCTGCAGAAGCTAGACGGGGACTGCCAATAGGATCATGGCCAACCCAAATGTTGGTAGAGGCAGAAATTGAACCCCAAACTTACTAACGTGATTTTAGATTTTACTGGTATTAAGTAGATATAGAACTTTATCGACAGAAAGATTTGTATTGAACTTTTAAATCAATAGTTGCCGAGAGAAGAAGGGGGTGGTGAAATGGTAAAACCAAAAAAGTTGCTACCTCGTGGAAATGTGATTGTGCCATAATTGCATTTAGCTAGTCGCATTTTACATGTACTTTTGGATACTGTTTGGATACTGCAATGTGTTTTGTCTGCGTCTAGTTGCAGATTTTTCTTCTACTCTTCGAGACTTTTGGTTGAACAAGAATTATATTAGATCAAAAACAGCATAGCAGTAACACATGCATTAGGAGTGCAACAAGCAGAAGTTGATAAAAAGTACTATTAAAGGTAGATGTACAAAAAATAAGCTGCATTTTGGTAACATCACGCCATGTCGAAAAAAAAATCAAGATAAAACATGTTTTTATTATGAAATTATGAGAAAAAACAAAGGAAAATGGAATGAAACAAAAACAACATAGGGGGAAGATGCATCACGATAAGAGCAACCATGCATCATTAGCATAGGACAAACTGTTACAAGGTCCAAACCTTGAAGATGATAGAACTGTAGACTCCTTTAGTCCTTGTATTCGTTATATGTAATTTGAAAGCTGTGTGCGTGGATGCGTGAGTGTAATTTTAAAGATTGAATTTGTTCCTATTGCTTTCTGTGATGGGTGTTTTTATGTTTATTGTTTTCATGTATGGCTTGTAACCCACATGAATTTCTCTATTTATTGCGAGTATTGGTATTGTTTATATATATCATTCATGTCTAGGATACAGTCACCTGAATCCAGGGTTTGATTAATGCTGTTGATTTAATAGTTCCCACATTTGATAGCTGTTGTTGATAATAGCAGCAGTCGAAACGGAAGAAATTTTTACCGCCTACAAAAGTAGTGTGTCAAAAACTGTTACGATTTTTCGTGCACTGTGCATACGCTGCTCTAACGATTTTCTTTCTAGTTTCGTCAGTCGAGGTTGAAAGTGAAAAATACGTATCATACAGCGGTCGTGGGCTGACCACCCCTTGTATGTCATTGTCTGAGCCACAGGGGGAGAGAGAGAGTGTGTGTGTGTGGTATTGACAAAGAAACACAGGACTGTCCCCACGGGCCTGCAGCCTTCTTTTCAGGAGAGGAAAGGTGCTTTCTCCCAGGACACTGCCAGTCGGAGAACCACCACCACCGCCACCACCTTTTGTCAAGTGAAAAGTGGGTGTTGATTGGGGGGTTTGTTGGGGAGTTGGGGGGTGTCCCTGACAATTTTAGTTGCCGTGTGCCCTTTGTTGGTAGTGTGTAGTGTTATGCATTTCAAAGAGCCAGGTTGAGAACCGGATCCGTGGTGTTTTGTGCGTGCTGAGAGCTTTGTTGACGATCAGTCCCTGGCCAGGCTTTGTTGTGGTTGAGGTCTGACAGACTCATCCAAAGTGTGTGTGTGTGTGTGTGTGTGTGTGTGTGTGTGAGGAAGAGAGAGAGGAGAGAGAGAGAAAGAGAGAGAGAGAGAGTGTGTGTGTGTGTGTTTGAGAAGAGAGAGAGAGAAGAGAGAGAGAAAAAGAGAGAGAGAGAGAGAAAAGAGAGAGAGAGAGAGAGAGCGAGCGCGAGCGAGCATAATGACTGTTCAGAAGTAAGGATTTGAATGCTTTGTTTTGCCTGCCTGCCTACCCCCCCCCCCCCCCCCCCCCCCCCCCCCGCCCTCTCTCCACCTACCTAGAACCTGCCCCCCTCCCCTGTCTTTCTTTCTCTCTCTCTCTCTCTCTCTCTCTCTCACTCACTCATGTCTTGGAAGAGCCGGTCTTGTGTAACATTGACTCCCTGCTCGATGTGGAAACAGAAGGAAAACAAACCAGTGTGTACACAGAACTATGTGTCAGCAGTGAATTGAATGCCTCAGCCACACCAGATTCACTTGATCTACTGTGTGATCCAGCAACAGACAGCAAGATCGGTGTGTCTTCTGAGGCGCCTGATGTGCAGGAAGAGCTGACAGTTGGCTGCACAGTGGATGACTCTGATACTGATACTGGTATTGTGAAACAGTATGTGTCTACTCTAAACTGACAAACGTGTACAGCGTCGATTAAGGGACAGCAAGAGAAACACACGGTTTCGAAAGGTGGTGGTACATAGTTCGGTTGATCAAAACTTGTGATGTGTGAATCAGATGACATCATCCTGGAATACTCTTGGAATGGAGATCCTGGCGAGGAATCTAAGTGTGTGTTCTGGTACATCAAGCAAGAAGAGAAAAACATGTTTGCCAGAAGAAACGTGTCAGGCTTGCCAGACTTCGTAAAGGGAAACAGTGTACTAACACACAACACACAGAGTCAGTGGTGGCGAGTGCTGAGCAGGAGTTACATCATCTTCGGGACCTGATCCGGGCTTACATGGGCTGACTTCGCTGGCTGTAGACTGGAAAAGGAAAGGCTGGTTTGAAAATTGAGACACTTGAGACACAGACAATAATGTATCGAATCTTGATGTACATACCACCACTGCCATGGTTTCCATGTCATTGTAATCGCGTCGCGTTCGATATCGTTGTTACCGTGCCGCAGCGCTATATGGCTTGATCGCTAAATAGCAATAAAATTGTGTCAAATTGTGTGTGTCTCACTCACTCACACACACACACACACACACACACACACACACCGCGCGCGCGGATGCATATACATAAACGCTTCTCGTATCCGTCCACTTCTCAGGGACTCGGCCTGTACAACGCCTTTCTTAAAGATTCACTAGTTTCGGGACATTCACAGCTTGACGGTTGTTTCAATCTTCCAGAGGGTGAAGGGAGGGAGGGAAGATGTATATCGGCGCACAGCCTGTGATTATCTCCTCTCTGATAGATTTTCTTGGATGTTTGAATACCTCCCCCCAAAAAAACAACAACCCCCCCAAAAAACAACAACAAACCCAACAAAACAAAAAATCAAAAAACATTTGCATATCAGATTAAGAAAAGCTGCTCTTACATAGATTTTAAGTTAAAGCGTTTATGATATTGCTAGTTAAACATCAAGAGATGGCAGCATACTGTGCAGTGGTTTTGAAAGTTGTACATTATTAGATCGTGCTGGAAAAAAAGCTTTTCTTCTTCTTCTTTTTTTGTCTTCATTCCTCAGATGGTTTTTAAATTATCGTTTGCAGTTTTGAAATTTGAGTGAAATGTATTAGTCTTGGGTTGTTTAGAATGGAAGATGGCTGCTATTGGTGTTGGTGATGACGTGGCCACTTTGAATGAACGACCTGGCTGTAGGCAACGTGATTTTTTTTTTTTTAAAGGTAGACGCTTCCATGTACCTTCTCTCCATTTTACGCTAGCTAGTTGACAGTAATAATGATTGGGCAAGGCATGGGGAGTGTAGGGGAGAAAAGACTCCACGAACAAAATACAGGGTAGTTTTGTTGAAAATAGTCCCATTTAGAGCTGGCACATGTCGTCTACTCAGGTTCACAAGGATGCGATTAGAAAGAATAGACTGAACTTAACTGGGCTTGTTACAAGAAGAAAGTGGAACATGTGTAGCGTTTGGAAAAAAGAATGCCTTCTATGGGCTAAACCAGCTCCTAAATCGGAAATTATATGCTGATGCGTTCGTGTATGTGTGTGTGTGCGCGCGCGTGCATGCGTGCGTGCGTGCGTGTGTCTGTGTATGTGTGTGTGAGAGAGAGAAATCACAACAAAATGGGCTAATCTATTAGTCGTTATAAAATGGGATGGGGGAGGGGGGGAATCGTTAGTTAAGGGAACATAACGGTAAGAGTTGCTCCAAATGAACAACGGGGGCTTTGACAGTAATGGAACAGGTTCAGGCAGTTTGATTTTAAGGCACATTAGACTTATTCAAAGAGTGAATTCAGCCTGGCTTTGGCTGCACTAAGAACGGAATGGACTACAAAGGGAAAGGATTAACTGGGCTGCACACTGGCAAAAGGAATTGATGGAACTACAGCAGGAAGCAACATGGACGCTGACTACAAACGTAACATTCACAATCGATGGTTGCTGCATGCTGGAGCAGCCTATTGACTACAACCAAACTTAACAAGCTGGGAATATGCCACGTATGAGGGGAAGGAGAGAGAGAGGGGGAAAAGGATATAAAGTGAACGATTTGCTCGTCTGGTGGGTTGATTTGGTGGAGCTACTGAGTGAATAAATATGCCTGTAAGACATGTTGGATAGAACACATGAAGGGATATAAAGCTATATTGAAATAAAAAGGGGTGGGGTGGGGAGGGGTGAGATGTGTGAGAAGTAATCTATGGCATATAGAGAGCGAAGAGACGTACAAAAACCGATTTACTACGCACGCACCCCCCCCCCCCCCCCCCCTCCTCCTCCCTCCCCCCCCCTTCTCTCTCTCTCTCTCTTGTACCCGTCTGTGTCCTGGATGTTGGAACAAGGATAGTTCTCTCTGTACTGTAGGAGCAAGTTTTCCCCCCCTTCTCTCGCCTAATCCTGAAATAAGAACAAGGACAGTGCTCCCTGTGTAGAAACAAGTTTTTCCTCTCTGCCCTTGTATTGATGAATCCTTGTAACACGTATATACCAGTCTTTAAGTAACCTCATATTTCTCTGCGTGGAATTCGGGCTGCGTCGCCACAAGAGAAGCGCCACTCGTGAGTTTTCGTTTTCCAGCTGTAAATGTTTTCCTTTTGGCTTTTTTCTACAGAATATAGCTAGGGGCAATTCTTGTTGCCGTGGGTTCTTCTACATGCGCTGAATGTGTGTTGCACACAGGTTCTCTGTTTGACATATCACCCTGGAGTAGGAGGAACAAGGACATAGGAAAAGAACGAAAGGGAGGGAGGGAGGATGGATGGCTGGCTCCCCCTGGCGACAAGGGTGGTGTTGTGGACAAGCCTGTGACCGTTGTGGTTGTTGGAAGCCTGCAGAGCGTGGTTACTGGTAGTGATGAGTGACGATGAAGATGGGGGGGGGGGGGGGGGGGGGTTGGTTGCTTTGTCAGGTGATGGTTGCAGGTCCGCTACCGTTCAGCACCCCCAGAACCATTCTTTCCTGCCTGCTTTTTGTCGCTGCTGCTGCCTGAGCTTCGGCTCGGATATTGCAATATTGATACCTGCCCTGTTCACTCGGCCGCGGCGCGCCGACATGAATGCTAAATTTACAGCTCGGGGACCAACAACAACAAAAAAATCCCTCTCCCCCCTCCCTCCTCCTGCCCCAGCCCCTAAAGTATATCTCTCCTTTCATTCCTGTTTTGTTCCTAAAGTGGATGCTTTTGTTCCATCGTGTGCCGCTTAAAAAAACAACAACAAAACAACAACTAAACAATAAACAACCAAACACACACTCGCACGACACCCCCCTCCCCCAACAATCCCCCCCCCCCCCTTCCCCCACGGCCATTGCTTTTAGCTGGACGATTTTGTGCCCATGTTTTGCCATTTCTAGGGTCGTTGCACCTGTTAAAAAGGGTAAACGAATAGGCCGCCTATGTGTCGTTTGATACTGCCGACTCTTAAAAACAAAGCAAAGACACCCCCCCCCCCCCCCCTTCCTCCTCCAGATAACAGTATATGCATATGTTAATTTCCGTTGAGAGATAAAGAGGGGGGGGGGGGGTGAAGAGCGTTGATGATGGTGAGGAGGAGAGGAAGAGTAAAAATGCATAAATGCATTACACAGGTTAGTTTGTTTTGGATTTTGTATATGGCACTTGCAACGAACATAGGGAATATGTCAGGTAATATCGAGAAGGAAGAGATAGGCCTAAACATTACTAAATGCATAATGTGGATAAGTCGATGGTGAAAAACCTACCACGTGAACTG
Organism: Rapana venosa; assembly: GCA_028751875.1. NCBI lineage: Eukaryota > Metazoa > Mollusca > Gastropoda > Neogastropoda > Muricidae > Rapana > Rapana venosa. Next base: position 37,970,893 of record CM054136.1, read on the forward strand.
TGTAGACAGATTCACAAAATGCAGAGCTGATGAAAGTGTCTGACCAAAAACTGAACAGCTGTAGTACAGGAATAAAAAGTATGACTTGTTGGAAGCGCCATCCATCCATCCATCCGCTAGCGCGCGCGCGTGTGTGTGTGTGTGTTTGTGCATTTTGCTGATACGCCTGAGGTGAGGGAGTTCGTGCTGCCGTGGGTAGAGTGATAGAATTTTAATTTAAAATAAATTCGCGGCATGGCAGGGATTGCAGTGTGTGTGTGTGTGTGTGTGCGTCCGTGTGTGTGTGTGTGTGTGTTGTGTGTGTGTGTTTGCTTGCTTGCTTGGTGCTGTAACAGTAGGAGACTGCAGGCGTGTAGAATGACCAGGACTATTGGCAAAAGCCTATTGTTAAGTCCTACATAGGAAAACACACAAACTGCACGAGTCCCGTCGTGCGTCCTTGGCCGAGGCATTAAATTTAATGTCACAGGCGAGGCAGGGGTAGGGGTGGGGATGGGGGTGCTAGGTAGGCAGTAGCAGCAGCTGTTGACGCACTGTGGTCCTCTTCGTTGCCCCCCTCCCCCCCTCTCCGACACACACACACACATACACACACTAATTGAATTCCACTACACACTCACTCGGCATAACCCAACTATGAACTGTACGTAAAATGCAATAATCCACACACACAACACCACACACACACACACACACACACACACACACACACACACACACACACAGGCACGCACGCACACGCAGGCACTCACAAACGCGCACGCATACACAGGCACGCACGCACGCACACGTACGCACACACAAACATGCACGCACACACAAATGCACACGCGCACACACTAACATGCGCACGCACGCACGCACGCGCGCGCACACGCACGCGCACACACACACACACACACACACACACACACACATACACACCTGTGCGCCCCAACGTACGAAGCATACACTCTGGCATGGCGTTGTATGCATGTACACATGCTGCGCGAAGGATGCTTATGAGGCTTGGTTCAGAATGTGTTGAGACTTGGTGAATTGCGCTAGCGAGTGCGTATGATTTTAATGTTTTTTTTTTTTTTTTTTAAACAAACCAAACCAAAAATAAACACACTGTGTGTGTTGTGTGCGCGCGGCGCGCGCGCGCGCGCGTGTGTGTGTGTGTGTGTGTGTCGATTTGACTGACATACAAGGGTCTGATCATTAACCAAGAACTGTCTCTTGGCATTTTACATTGTCATTCAGTTTAGTCACGTCTTTCTCAGCTGAAGTTTGGTCCTGATTTCTGTCCCATTGATACAGCAACGTCCGTGAGCGACCAGTTCCAGGTGGACTCGTATGGTGTTTTGTTTGTTTGTTTTGTAAAGTATGCGTTTTATAGTCTAGTGTGTTGATCGTTCGTTCATTCATTTATTCAAGTTTTTTACGGGCAGTTCCTGACGTCGAAATATAAAACACTTTAGTTGATGTAAGGGGACGAATTTTTAGGTCGTGTCTTTGTACCAGTCTAAACCAGTCTAAAATTCTAAACCAAATTTAGTTAGTAGCCTTCCTTTGTTTTGATTGGAAGGTAGAAGAAATGTGTGTGTGTGTGTGTGTGTGTGTGTGAGGAGTGGGGGTGGGGGCCTCTTCGTCTTGTTTTATGGTGTCTCGGCTGAGTGCGCAAGGCTAACAGACTGTTTACAGCGACTAGAGAGTGGAAAGAGACTCGGGAGAGATTCTCCGGGTCGTTTCTCTCGATAATCATCGTGTCTCCTCCATTTCTCTGGATATTGCCACATACTTGACTTCGGTAGGCAACGGTGGTTTTGCGTTTCCTTGATTCCTCGTGTGTGTGTGTGTGTGTGTGTGTGTGTGTGGTGTGTTTTTGCGCGCGCACTTGAGTGAGAGAGAGAGAGAGAGAGAGTTAGTGAGTGTTAGTTGACGATTCTTCCAAACTGTGGCCAAGTCCGGTTTTGTTCTGAACAGAACCAAGAATTGCGTGCCTCCCCTCCCTCCCTTTCTACCCCTTGTACCCCTTTGGACCCTATGCTGCTTGCTTTGCCCACCACTCTTACTTTTCTTGTACTTGATTATGATTATGCTTTTGTAAATAGGCAGGGAAAAGTAGAGGAAGCTGGTTGCAAAACCCTCAATTGTGCCCGTATGGTCTACACGACTGTGGGATAGGTAAGGTGAGATGAAAATTAATGCCCCCCTCTCTCCCTCCTTAAAACACACGAACATGTACAATGCGGGTACACGCACACGCACGCACGCACGCACGCTCGCACGCACGCACGCACGCACGCACGCACGCTCGCTCGCTCGCTCGCACGCACGCACGCACGCACGCACCACACACACACACACACACACACACACACACCCATTTTTCTATTTTTAAATAAACAAACTCGGGTTTGTTGCCATTCAAGCTCTTTAAATACAGCTGTGTGCACTTGAACAGAATATGTCGCGCTGATTTTTCTGGCACATGGTCAGTTCATCCTACATGTTTATTGTGTTTTGGCGCTGAGCATAAAACCCATTTTAAAGAGGGGGCATTTTAAGACACAGATTTGATTTTGTTTTGTTTTGATGATGATGATGATGATGATGATGATGATGAAACATGGTAATCATTATTCCACTATCACAAGAGACGATTTTGGAATGAATTGCTCGAATGGGGAGGGAAGGAGAGAGAGGTGAGTGGTGGTGTGAGTGTGTGTGTGTGTGTGTGTGTGTGTGTGGTGAGAGAGAGAGAGAGAGAGAGAGAGAGAGAGGAGAGAGAGGAGAGAGAGAGAGAGAGAGAGAGAGAGAGAGCTAGCTAGCTCCACAGCTTGGAAAAAAATTACTAGAGAATGACTTTGTACTTTTCCTATATACCAATTTATTTGTGAAATGAATTGATTGTATCACGTGTTGCCATCTTGGTTAAAACTGTGTTATTTGTGTCATATTTCCTGTACTTCCTATGGGATTTCCGGAATCATTTCTTGCGACTTCAGGGCCTTTTTTGTGTGTAGGTATGGTTCAGCATCATTTCATGATTTGTTTGTGGTGACGAACACGCCGTGCCAGAAAAGTCATGCAGGGAGGCAGAGTTGAATGCATCAGGCAAGAAAGAAGGTGTGCATTGCTGTAAGGATGCAGCGCTGCTCAAAAGGGGGGGTAGGGATGGGAGAATACGTTTTGTTGTAGTGCTACACGGTTTCTGATTGAAAAATGAAAGTGTTCCTGGCTTAATAACTAAATCCTTCCGGCTGATCTCTTCCCTCTCACGTTGTGTCTCTTTTGTATAAATCCTCTCTGTAAAAGATGGTCGACTTTCCTGTGAAAGATGGCAGCGGAACTGACCCATTGTGAGGAGAGGAAAGGGTCCTGAGCTGGCAATAACCCCCTCTGTCACTTCCTCCTCTGCCACATTGGCTGGTGACGGCTCATCACCTTAGCAGTTGCCACCGCCATTAAGCGGTCATCTAACAGCGTCATTAAGGACTTCAAAGTGCCGTAATCACCGGCCAGTCTCATTAAGGAGCCATGATCATCGGACGGTGACCACTTCTGCTGGTCACTGGTCTTTAGCTGTAAGGACATGGCACGTGCGATGTCTCCTTTGGTGCGTGCGTGCGTGCGCTTGCGTGGTGCGTGCGTGGTGTGTGGTGGTGTGTGTGTGTGTGTGTGTGTGTGTGTGAGAGAGAGAGAGAGAGAGAGAGAGAGAGAGAGAGAGAGAGAGAGAGAAGAGAAATATGTCCGTCCAATCTTTTTACCCCCAGCCTCTGGACATTTCACTCTTGGCTAGAACACACGCGCGCGCACACGCACGCACACACACACCACACACACACACACACACACACACACACACACACACACACACACACAGTGTCCTTGAGATACTAAAAAGAAAGCGAGATACTATAGAGACAGGGGAAAAATTGATTCGCCGTTTGGGACAAGTAAACTACCGTCGCAAAAGTCTAGTGGAAACAACAGCTAAAGCATCATTTCATCTCTAAATAGACCCCCAGTTTCCAGTCCTCTGTCCGTATTGAAGATACACACGGGGAAAGGGAAAGGCCTATCGGTTACCCTCATGAATAATCGTGCTTTTTCCATACCCTTTTCTTTGACATATTAGCAGACAGGCGGACTGAGTTGGGGCCCTGAGGGATGTAGTTTTCAGGCGACGTATTGCAGGGAACCGTGTTGAAATCCAAACCGGGAATGAATAACATGCAATAGTCAGACAGCTTTTTCTTTCCTGTCCCTTTGATACGCGCGCGCGCGCGCGCGCGCGCGCGCGGCGTGTGTGTGTGTGTGTGTGTGTGTGAGTGAGAGAGAGTTTTCTGTATTATTCTTTTTAACAAACACAAATCTGTCATTGCACACACACACACACACACACTCACACTCACTCTCACTCTCACTCACTCATTCACTCACAGAGTCATTAGCATCATTGATGTGCATCCTGAGGATTGAGCTCACCAAGATCGGAATTTGAAGCCCCATGATATACTAGTTCTTTTATTGAAAAAAAAGCTCTCATTTTATTCGTGTGCGTGCGTAAGCGGAGCGTGGCTAAGTCGGCTTCAAGTCATAATGTGGTGAAGAACAGACGGTCTTTTCCATAAAAGGAAACTCTAGGTGTATCAGTTGCTGACATCGGATGACTTTGTATTTGCATTTCCCCAGTCTCGGCTTCGATTCTTGACTTGAATAAATAAAATTATTCTGAATATGATCCTGTGTTTTCTGTATGATTACTGTAGAGTCAATGCTACCTTGGCGATATAGTTTTATGCGTTATTCGCTTTTCTTCCTATCTGGTTCATTGATTCTTTTTCTCTCGTCTTAGATTGTCGTTCACAGGAAATTCACATTTGCAAGGGTTCCAGTAAAGATATGTGTGTAACGCTGCCTTTGTCAGGGGCCATGAGAGTGATGGATAAGGTTTCAGTTCCGCTTAGTTAACTGATTTTGTGGCTTGCTGCAAACGCTAAAGCCTATCATCTTTGATTAATGTTATGAGCTTTTTGATTTAACACAGTTATTTTTATTGATGGCGTTTGTTTGATGTTTATTCTGTAAGTTATAAAATGAAATTTTGTCAACTTGCATTATCGCGATGAAGCATGCAGGGGCTGTCTCATGACTACAGTGGACACACCATCCAGACCAGAAACGTTCGCGGTTCTCACAGAACTAACGGTCCATAATGCATGACCCCTAATGCGGTCATCGGATTTTAATTGTCTTTGTGTGTGTGTGAATTTTCTGCCGCCCCCCCTCCCCTCTTTTTTAATATATTTTTTTTTTTTTTTAGTATTTGTCCAACAAGTGTGAAAAACCTGGATTGCGGGTTTTTTTTCATTGAAGGCATAAATGCGCGCGGCCAGTGCTGTCATGTAAGACTTGTCAATGTACAATATTATCGCTGCTATATGTGAACAGAAAATGCCAGCTGTAAGAAAACCTCTTTGTATGTGTGTGCGTGCGCGCGCTCACGCAAGCACCCAGGCACATCCACTCGTTCGCTGACGGGTTGTTATTATGTGAAGGAAAGCAATTGTCAACAAAGATTCGATGAAGAAGACCGGAGCTGATCACAGTACAGCGGAAGAGTGGCAGGCGGGCGGGAGGGAGCAGAAGGTGACAGGTGAGACTGTCATGGGGGAATCAAGCGGAGAGGAAGGAAGAAGCCCACGGTTTTTCTAAGACGGTGGGTCGATTGTCGGAAGGTTTCAGTGGCTGGCAGTAGTGGTGGCCGGCAAGGTCACAGCATGGTCATCCGCTCTCTCTGGTCCTGCTCCCTCGATGCCTCTTCGCAGGGGGCTTGACAAATTGAACTATGGTCACCGCATTTGTGGGGGTGGCCGTGGGTGAGCCGCTCCTGCAATATATTCACCAGTCTGCTGCCTCCATTCCCCCCCCCCCCCTCTCTCTCTCTCTCTCTCTCTCTCGTCCAGCACAGACTTTTCTAGTGTCTTCTGTTTGTCTGTTTAAGTCTCTAGTCTTCTTTCCTTTACTGTGTCTGTTTTTGTCCTCGTTTTTCTTTTATCTATGGTGCCTGGCGCATTTGTGGACGTAGATGAAAAGTGTGCATTGTGTCTTCCTCTTCTCCTTGTATTGTACTCCTCCTCCTTTTCAACACACACACACACACACACACACACACACACACACACACACACACACACACACACACACACTCACTCACTCACTCACTCACTCACTCACTCACTCACTCACTCATCTCACTCCTCATTCCTCTCTCTCTCTCTCTCTCTCTCTCTCTCTCTCTTCTCTCTCTCTCTCTCTCTCTCTTCTCTTCTCTCACTCACTCTCTTATTTTCTGGGGTTTTGTTTTTGTTGTTGGGTATTTTTTTTGGTTTTTTTTTTTTGTTTTTTGGGGGGGGGGGGGGGGGTGTTGTTGTGTCCTGACTTCCTAGTACAGCTTGTTACAGTTGTAGTTGGTCTGTTGCTGCACTTGTTGATGGTGCTGCAAACAAGAGACGTGAGTGGCTTCAGCAGGTCCCTAAACGACTCTTCCGTCGCCTCTGCAGTCGATCTGTTACCCGTCACTCTTGCCCTTGCCCTTCTTGACATCGCCCCACCCTCATGTCACCCAGCATACCCCCCTCCCCGTCTCTCTCTCTCCTCATTCATACCCGGCACGCGCCTGTGTGCGCGCATACGAAGAGAGAGGAGAGAGATGGGGGGGGGGGGGGGGGGGGGGGACCTAGTTTAGGAGAAAAGGAAACGGTCACAGGACATACAGGGCCAGTGGTGATGCTCCTCCAACCATCCGTGTGTCCGTCCATCCTCTGGTGCTGAACTTTTCTTGACGGTGGGTGGTGACTGGAGGATGAGCCTCTGTGTGTGTGTGTGTGGGGGGGGGGGGGGGGGGGGGGGGTAGGGGGGGGGGGGGGGGGGGCGGAGGGGGGGAGGGGGGGGGGGGAAGGACAAGGGAGGGAGACCGGGGGGGAACCCAGTGAGGGAGGAAGTTAATTTCCCCTCCAAATCAAGGGGAGCAGACAGGGCAGGCGTCGCTCTATCACCCTTCTTGTCCCCTCCCAGGGGCTGCCCAGTCCATCTTTGTCACGGACTCCCCGAGTCCACTGTCATTAGTCCTCATTGCCGCCGCTTACCGGAGGCTCGAACCCCCCTCTTTGCCTGTCTACCCTCGGGCCCGTGCGTCGTGACTTGTGAAGCTTTCCTGTTTGCATGTTCGTGATGTCCCCCACTATTTTATATGCTGGAGCTTGCGGGGGAGCCCGGGTTAGGGAGGAAAGGAGGGGAAGGGGGGAGGGGAAGAATGGAGAGGTGCTGGGAAGAGAGAGAGGAGGGAGGGGAATGCAGGGAGTGAGCGCGGGAAGGAGGAAGAGGAGGAGGAGGCGTTGAATGTCTGGAACCAACGGAATGTCCCAAGTCCCGCGGGGTCCCCGACCCTGCCAGAGCCAGCGCTTGACTGACTCCCTGTCTCCGTGTTGCTGCTGGAAGCTGAAATAAAAGGACCTGGTCGCTTTCTTTGTTACTTCCCCTTCACCGCCACCCAACCCTTCGCCTGCTTCTTTCTTTGCCAGACTTGCGGGTCTGCTTCCTCTCTTTTCTATTGTTTCCTCAGTTGTTACAGTTCTCTTTTTCAGAATCTCTTTCTTTGTCTGTGTGTCTGTCCTTGTTTCCATCTTTCTATGTGCCAGTCGCTCTGTATTTCTGTACCCCCTCTCCGCCGTCTTTGGATGAAGGACTTCCAGGGAAAATCGAAAAGAACAGGTTCTACTAGAGTTCGAGTTGTCACACAAGGGAATTTTGATGGACGAAACACTGCTTACTTCTTTACACCCATTGTATCCACATAGAGACACAGACACAGAGAGAAAGTCTCTTTGCTCAGACGCCCGTGCTTGGAAGCAGACAGACAGACAGACAGACGCAAACACTCAGGGAACCTCTCTACTGTCTGTGAGTTAGTTACCAATTTCTCCCCGTCATTTTCGGATGTAATATATTTCTCATAGGACACTGTCCAGACACAAATCTTGTTTTGTGAAATGTGTGGAAGGATAGTCACACAAAATATGTTTCCTTTCTCTTCCTGCTCCCCCCCCCCCCCCCCCCCCGTCACCCGTGAGTGTGTGTCAGAGAGAGTTAGAGAGAGAGTTATAATTCCACTCTATGTATACCATTCATTATTCAAAGTGACCAGTACCTTTTATGAGAGAGCTGTAGATATAGCTGGACCCTAAAACCCCAGTTTTTGACAGTGGTCTTCAACGTGGTAACTGGGTTTACTTCAGTCAGAGCACATGCGCTCGTAATTCGGTAAGAGATTGTTTTCCTGACCCACAGTTCCCTGAGAAGTTTGGTTACAAGGGCTGGGCTGAGGAGCTGATATCGTGTAATTGTATTGGTGCTCTCCAATCGTCTGGGAGAAGAATGAAGACGTCAGCACTTGAGTGATCTGACTTCCTGATAGTTCTGTTCTTGACACACTATTTAGTTTAGTTTTCTTTCTTTTTTCCCTTTTTCTTTTCTTTTTTTCTTTCTTCTTTAAAAAAAATATATATTCATGCTGTTCTCTGTTGAATTCGTTCTTACTCCATGATTTTCCCCCTAGATTTAAAGACATCTTTATGAAGTGGGGAACATGAAAAAATTGAGCTGATCGACAGAAATTCTGATGTTATTGCAAAAACAAAACATGTTGTGCGTGGTTGTTGTACCCAGTCTTCTTCTTTCGATCGCTTTACACCGTCAGATGTGTCTGGGAAAAGTAATGGCATGTTCTTTCCAGCTCCTCTCGTGGGTCATACAACTTGGTTTGCAGGGTTATCTCCGTCGGCTACACAGTTTCTCGGGTCGTTGTGTAGCGTGCATCTATGAAGTTGGGTTTCTTTACTACAGGCACACAGAGACGAACAGGCATCATTTAGATTTGGGTGACTACCAGGAGTTAAAATAATTTAAAAATAAAAGGAGCTTGATTTAGTTGGTAACAGATTACAGCACATATTTATTTTGTTTAGATATCAGTTATTCCATCAATAGTAATGTTTTGATGTGACTTTAAATGTGGTGAGCCTGTCAAAACAATTTGCCCGTAACCTTTACCAGGCAGAGCATTTGATGTTTATTCAGGACTTAGTGCAATTGACAGATTCGCATTCTGCATCAGAATTGTTTCAACTATTCTTTGATTTCTTGGCGAAGTGGCTCCGTGATCTAGAAACGAAAACGTAACCGCCGATGTTCGCTGATACCCAATTAACAGCTTGCCGTTGTGGATTGACAAGGTCCTGTGGTCGGATGGTTTGTTGGAGAATTAATTTTCCTTTGACGCCATCTTGGGATTTTTTTTTATTTAAATGTGGAATAATTGGAAGCTGCTGGGTTGAACGGGTTTACGTTATACGTGTCAGTGAGTGCATTTTCCTGTTTAGCTAAGATTCTGGGAAAGCGTGTAGGGATGGTCCGCTCCATGGAGCGTATTTTGGAGGTGCTGCCGGTTTGTCTATATTTTCCATGCTAGCTTGGGGATCGATCGGTGGATCATAAGATTAATATGGTGCTTTCACCCTACACTGCACGTAAGACAAACCCCGTGCGCCGCCGCCATCGACGTTTTGGCCCCCACTCTTTGCAAAGTCACGGTCGATTCTGTGTTGTAAACTCTTGTGTGTGTATATGCGAGCTTTTTCCGCTGGCCCTGGGATCAGGCAGGGGCTACAGTGTTTACTGGAAGCTTTTACTACCTCCCTCCCCTTCCTCCATGTACCCCCCCCCCCCTCCCCCAACCCCTTCCACAACGCGCTGAAGCACTGTGATCGATCTTGTCACACACGTGAAGGTCATAGTATGATGATGACACCGTAATGGTTATCGTTGTCATGGCATCACTATGTTTTGGCGTTTGCATTTTCAGACATAATCTCCCTTCTTATCCGAGGCAGTCGTGAGGCAATTTTGATCCTGTTCCCCCCACCCCCCCCCCCCCCCACCCCCACCCCCCCCCCCCCACACACACACACCCCAGCTTTAACTGTTGAAAATTCTGCTGTTTATTTTTTAATGTTTGTTTTGAGTTTTATTCCTGTCATCTGCTTGCTATCTGTATAGCTTTTTTTATTTTTGTAATTAAAAAAAAAAATCCTTGTTACTGTTTTAAAGGTGTGTGTTGTGTTGTGTTGAACAAAAACAGTAAAAGAAACTGCTAGAAGCAGTTTATTTTACTGTCTTTTCCTCCCATAAATCGAAAATCATTTTACCATTAACGTGTTTTTACACTCTGCATGCTGTGGAGTTTTAAAGTAATGTAATGTCACTGCAGATCTTGACACTGCTTATTTTTGGTTTCTGTTGGAGTCTGCTGCTGCTGTGAATGTTTTGAGTGTTGAGTAGTTTGGGGTATAATTGTTCTTCTATGATGCAGAAAAGGTTAGCAAGACCATATTATTACACTGTTGTCAGAAAAAAGACAATGGCGGCTTCTTTTTGTTTCATTTTTTTTTTAAGCTCCGAAAAGGAGTCTGAGGGAGAGGTGGTAGGGAAAGGTAGAGAGGATGTTTGGGGAGGGAGGGGGGGGGAGAGATTATTTATTTATTTATTCTTTTATTTTGAGGTTAAAGGAATGAGAGAGAGAGATGAGGGAGGAGGGGGGAAGGAGATGGTTGTGGTAGAGGAGACACGGAGAGAGAACGGCGGTTCTCTTCCAGTTATGAAGCTTTGCTATTTATGTTAGGCCTGGGCATGACTTTGGTATACGATCGATTTGTGGGTGAAGTCTAGAACGTGGCTGTCCCTTTGTGTCCGCTCCTTGCTTTGTGGTTTCCAGTTTCTGGTCGGTGTTCCCTTTCTTCATTTTTTGCCGGCAGAACCCCGGCCCTTCCACCAACCCGGTGTGGTTTCAGTTCCCCACTCATCTTTTAGGGTGGACCCATGGATGCTGAAGTTTTCAATAAAGAGAAGCGGGGGGAAAAAATGGCAATACACTTAATTCAGTATAGGGTGAAAACGTTTTGTGTCCCGATGTGACGTGGAAGTAGTTTTATGATACTGTTGTCGTCTGTTGCGGGTATAAACTAACAATTACACTTTTTATACGGTACTACAGTGTACTGTGCTGCGTTGCACTCTGCAGCACTGTATTGTGCTGCTCGTGTACTGTGATATACTCTGGTACACTGTGTTGTAAGGTGCATCGCCGTTTGACTGAACCGTACTGCATCGCACTTCCATGAGCGGAAGATTACAGGATTGCCGTGTATTTCTTTTCTGACACAAAAGGGTTTTCATGTCACGTGAGGTGACATTGATTCAGTTGATTGGATGCATGCTTTCTCCACCCCCCTCCCCCTGTGTGTGTGTGTGTTTGTGTGTGTATGAGAGAGAGAGAGAGAGAGAGAGAGAGAGAGAGAGAGAGAGAGACAGACAGACAGACAGACAGACAGACAGACAGACAGACAAGAGTATAAGTGCGCGCGCATGTGTTGTGTGTGCATTGCAAAGAAAAGATTATAGATTTTTTTTGTGGCTGGACATTCTTTGTGTCTCTCTTAGAGAGGAGCACTCAGATCTCACCAAAAGTCTAATGGTGGGAGGGGGTGGGGAGAGAGAGAGTCTGTAGTGTGCGGAGGAACCTGTGGAGGCTGGGGAGGGAAGGTGATGGTGAAGACAGGGTTACCCAGTCCTTGATCAGCCCGGTGATGGAACTCGAGCCCCTTTGACTTTTCCGGCAAGTACTATTTATCGCTGTCACCAATTTTCTCCATGGACCAGCTCCATTTCAGTAGGATTCTCCCTTGCAACCACCAATATACTGACACTGCTGCTGCTTTCGCTGTTACTGCTCAGTACTGTTGTTGCTTCCGTAGTATCTGTCTAGTTTTCCCCAAAGCATCCACATGGATCGCTTCGTTCATGTGGAAGAGACCGGCTGTGCCGGGTGGTCTTTGTTCTCGAAAAGAGAACCTGGAAGGCTCCAACTAAAACTACATGGAAAGAATATTGATGTGTATGATTGCTACTGTTTGTAGGACAATTTAAAGACTTTTATTCTTGTTAGTATGTTTGAAAAAGAATTGAGGTACTTATATGGGAAGTATGATTTTGAGGACACCGGGTTTTATTGAAGTGGGTTCATAGGAATAACAGCAGTTAGAAGTGAAGGGAGGATCTGAAATCCCAGCTCGGTAGGCAGGCATCTTTGTAACTTATAGTGATGGTGATTTTGATGGCGATGTATGTTTATATCTAACGTTATATATATGTGTGTGTGTGTGTTATACTGACGCCGATAAGCAAAGTCTTCCAGCCTTGCCTGGCTGTAGGAGAAAGAAGTTGATGGTGTGATTGGTGACAGTCGTCAGTCTCCGCAACCTTCCCCCCTTTCTGTGTAGCCTGGGCCAGCCCGGGCTCTGGAACTTGATTGATAATGTATGCGTAAGGAAATCATCCCGGGGGACCGATTGAGAGATTTTGCATTTTGCCGCCGTTGGAGCTGCAGTGTCTTCAGGGATGTGTTGGGTTTCTCTCCTTGCCATCGGCCCCTTCTTGAGCCCCGGCTTTAATCTCCCCGTCGTCGTCTGTAAGCTTATCCAGCTGCCCCCCCCCCCCCCCCCCTCCCCTCTCTCTCTCTCTCTCTCTCTCTCTCGCTCTCTCTCTCTCTCTCTTCCTAGTCTTCCTCGCGCACTTATCACACGGAAGTTCAAGCACGCAAGCTCAAACACACCAACAGCAGAGAAAAAAGGGTTTACTCTTTCTTTAGATCTTTTGTTTTCTTTTGTGTGTTCCTTTTCCCATCCCCCTCTTTTGTTTTTTTCTTTCTTTTCTTTTGTTCTGATTTTTTTGTGGAGAAAAAAGTTTAGGAAAAGAGAAAAGAAAAAGGATGGGGTTGGTCAGAGTTGAAATGTTAGAGGAGGAGAAAAAATGTCAAGGAGACTGGAGAGAAGGAAGATGGGATAAAGAGAGAGAGAGGGGGGGGGGGGGGGGGGGGGGGGGGGGGGGGGGGGGGGGGGAGGGTGGGGGGGGGGGGGGGGGGGGGGGGGGCAGAAAAACAGCCAAATTGAGCGTGGTGTGAATAATGGAGCACCCTGATCATCATGATTTCTTCATCACTGTCCAATCCATTTTCATTTCTTTCTCTTCCATCCTTGTTTTCTCTGACTGCTTACCGAAGATGGACGACATAGGTCTGTTTTTATGTGGTCGCCAGCGGATGGTAAGCACACTTACTCGCAGACTTCTCCTGCTGCCAGTTCGCCATCGGGACTGGGGAGGAGGGGTAGGTGATGGAAGTGGGGATGTGGAAGGGGTAGGTGATGGAAGTGGGGGTGGGAAGGGGTGAAGTTTAAGGGTGAGAAAAGAGATTGATGGAGGGGTGGGGGTGGGGGTGGGAAGGGCATTGTAGTTGTACGTTTGTGTGACAGCGCTGTAGGTCCCATTTGTTTCATTCCGCGGCCAGGGTAGGGGTTTGTAATTGCCCGAGAAACGACCGGGGGCGGCGGTCCGGGGTCTGTAATTTGTAGTTGTGAATAAGTGGTGTCATTGTGGGTAATTGCCCAAGGCGCATAACGAAGCGGGTTCGGGTCCGGCTCTGTCGTGCCGGTGCAGCAGAAGGTTCGTTGGGCAGACCCGGGGTAGGATGCCCTGTTTTGCTGCAGCACCCCCCCCCCCTCCCTTTTCTCTCCACCCCCTCCCTTTTACACACACACACGCACGCACGCACGCACGCACGCACGCACGCACACACACACACACACACACACACACACACACACACACACACACACACACCCTAGTGTTGGAGGGGTAGGCAGGCAGGAGGAGGGATGGGGATGAGAGAATCGTGCTTGAGTGGAGGTGTTAGTTGCTCCGTCTGTTGCCAGTTGGAACTGATAATGCCTTGAAGGCAACAGTCATTTGGGATCGGGTTGTTGGCTCGTATGGGATGACTGCATTAGCTTCATCATACACAGACCTGTGAAGAGACAGAACAGCTGGGAAGAACACTAGCAGGACACATTTTTCGGGTTTACAGGCCTTACCTCGGCCATCTGTGTTGTATTGTGTATATGGCCAGCGTTATCAATCTCGTGAGCTCTGTGGCATTTTCTGGGTTTTCTTAACACTCTATCGAAATGACTACTTTCACGGGGACCTTTGCTAACTGATGGCCGCTTGCATACAGCACAGAATCTGTGTACATAAAAGATGGTCATTCTTTGCATTTCCTTCAAAGATTGTAGTGATAAGACCGCCAAGGCGTTCCATTAACGGGTTGTGTGGGTTGACTTGACGAATGTATCCTTCATGGTTTCCGTGAAGACGACCTCCTAGCGTGACCGTGCTGGAAAGCCTTTAGGATGATTCTTACTCCCTCCCTACAATGAATCTCCTCATTCTCGGGCATGTCAGAAGGGGGGGTCCTTGACCTGCACTGTCTCGGAAAGAACCCCCCAGTATACACACCCTCAGCCTTTTTCTATCTATGCCGTGCTGCGTGTGGAGGTGTTTGATCAGCTGTCCTATCTGTGGCTGCCCCTCATCCATCGGGGGTGAGGGGGGGGGGGGGGGGGGGGGGCTGGAACTATGTGCATATGGCACGATAGGCATGCATCATAAATGTACGCAGCCTATCGCCGGATGACTGCTCATTGGTTGGGGTTGAATAGATGGTATCCGTCTGGTGCTGCCTGCTCCCCTCATCCGTCAAATGCAGTTGCTTCATCCCGAAACTGACTCGGCCGGTCTCTTGACTCCTCCCAGTGTGTGTGTGTGCGTGCGCGCGCGTGTGTGTGTATGTATGTATGCGCGCGCGGGCATTTACTTTTCATTCAGATTCAGGCACTGGGATGTCGTACATGCACATCTGCGTGTGCTAAAAGCAAGGGGGGGGGGGAGGGGAGGAAGAGACTTGACAGTATAAAACTAAACAACGTTAAAAAGGGTTCACAGCATGGCTTAGCATTAAAGACTTAGTTTAACACACGTAATCCTGCACCACAGTATACACCCTATTGCATATTTTGTGTCAGTATTTTGATGGCTGTGTGCATGTGTTGTTGGTCGAGATGTGGGATTCTATTTATTTATTTTAAAACTTACACATTCGGCCGACTATTGAGCTGTTTGACCAGCAGCTGTTGTGTAGGGCTTTTGTGTCGTGCTCCTTTGGTCTGATTCAGACAGGCAACATAAAACATACACACATATCCCCTGTTAATTTGGCGAGGAGAACAATACAGCTGCGAGCAGGTGTTGCCGTTCAAACACATAATCGCGTCAGCCCACCTCACCGTTTCTCTGTCTCTGCCCCTTGTTGCGCGCGCGCGCGCACGCACACACACTTTTCCCTCCCTCTAAAATCACTAAATGTGAATAGACGTTAAACTGAAGATATCACACACAGACACACACTACGCGCGCACACGCACACACACACTCACACATACACAGAGAGAGAGAGAGGGTGGGGGGGGGGGGGGGGGGGGGGAGCTAGACAGAGAGAGAGAGAACACCTCCTTTCCCTGTACTGCCCTCACTCACTGATCCACTCCTCACGCACAAACCCCCCCCCCCCCCCCCTTTTTCCCCCCAGTGCTTCTTTTTCCCATCCCCCCCCCCCCCCCCCCCCCCTCCCTACCCCTAAAGCGTAGGGAACGAAGTTAATATTAGATTGGATGTTTACGGAATAAATGAGTCAGCTCTTTGATGGTAGGGCTGGATATTTTTTAAACATCTT
This sequence comes from Rapana venosa, assembly GCA_028751875.1. Lineage (NCBI taxonomy): Eukaryota > Metazoa > Mollusca > Gastropoda > Neogastropoda > Muricidae > Rapana > Rapana venosa. The sequence continues at coordinate 37,986,623 of CM054136.1, forward strand.
TTTGATGGCTTAATCAAATGGAGCTGGCTTTATGTTTTTAATAACATAATCAAATGACGCTGACTTTATTTCTTGTATTTTTCTTCTTTCTCTTCTCTCCCTTCTTGTTTAGCTGACTGTATCATCAAAGTAAATTGAAGTCTTTCACACAGTTCGGATTGTTTAGATCCACCAGAAGTCTTTTTTTGGTGGTTGTGTGGTTAAAAAAAAAGGTTTTGTTCATAATGAAATCAGATCATAGGCAGGTGGGGGTGGAACAATGTGGTGCGCATGCGCTCACACGGCGCACAGTGGGTACAGGCAGAATCTCTCTCTCTCTCTCTCTCTTCTCTCATCTCTCTCTCTCTCTCTCTCTCTCTCTCACCTCCTCTCTCTCTCTCACTCTCTCTCTCTCTCTCACACACACACACACACACACGAGAGAGAGACAGAGACAGACAGACACTCGCACAGACACTCGCACAGACACTCAACACACACACACACACACACACACACACACACAGGTGGGTCTCTCTTAGACCTTGGTCACACTCAGTCTCACTGTCCTTCATCATGTCTTACCACTCGAGTCTCTGACTTTTCAGTCATACTGTTCGACGCTGCACGTAGATTAATAGAAGGAAACAGGCAGGCCATATCTCTGATACGCGACAATCATTATTGTACCTAAACTCTTGTAAGTTTACCCAGTTTTATTTCGGATAGGGTGAAAATAACAGACTGCATGCAAAGCTTGGAAAGAGACATATTAATTAGTCTTATATTGAGAAGTAGAGTTGATTTTCTTTATTGTGTCCTATCTCAAACCATACCTTTATTTAATTTGGAGTCAACATCATCCTGAAACCATGACTTGTTTGCTGTTGTCTGTCTCTGCAGTAGGATGAATATCAAAAGCCTTCCATGTTTTGCATTGATTGCAGTTTGTTTATTTTCAGTGAAATGAACAGTACATACAAAATAAACAAGATGTGCAGTTCTAAAGGTTCATGGTTCATTGGCACTAGTCTTTGTCCTGTCTCCTTTGTTCGACCAGATCCGTCAGCGGATTTTTCTCTTTGGGGGGAAGGGGGCCACGTTGCCCTTTTCTTTTTTTGTCACGTATTGGTCTCTTTTATTTTATTCCTTAATAAGGGTCACATATCAGGCATTTTGAATGAATAAAATAGATGTTTAAATCTTACCTCTATTCAATGTAAATTGCAGAGATATCCACAGAGATACACCCCGAACATAAAATGGGCTCCCCCCCCCCCCCCCCCCCCCCCCCCCAATACTAATCAGCAGTCGTAATCTTTTTGCTTTTGTTTTTAGATCAGATTTTATGTAGTCTTTTCTGTTCAGCTCTTGGAAAGTCTGAATGATACCAACATTCACTGTAGTGTTTTCAGGCTGATGGATTTAGAACTCACTTCATTCGTTCCATGTTCCCAGAATTAGAACAGCAGTTATTTTTTTTGTATGTGAACTGCCAGCTCTCCACAGAGGAACCATGACCAAATGTTGGCCATAACATCACCAGCATTATGTAGGCACACACACACACACACACACACACACACACACACACACACACACACACACACACACACACACACACACACACACACCTCTCTCTCTCTCTCTCTCTCTCTCTCTCTCTCTCTCTCTCTCTCTCTCTCTCTCCCCTCTCCCCTCTCCTCTCCTCTCCTCTCTGTCTGTGTAAAGTAGTTGTTATATAATATTATTGGCCTCAGTGCTTCTTGATAGGGAATAGGGGTTTCCTGTTTGTTTTTGTTTTTTGCTTGTTGTGGTTTGTTTTTGGTTTGGTTTGTTTGCTCTGAAATAACACACACATATACAGACGCAGACAGACAGACAGGCACACACACACACACACACACACACACACACACACACACACACACACACACACACACACACACAACACACACACTTCTCTCTCTCTCTCTCTCTCTCTCTCTCTCTCTCTCTCTCTCTCTCTCTCCCCCTCTCCCCTCTCCCCTCTCCCCTCTCCTCTCCTCTCCTCTCCTCTCTGTCTGTGTAAAGTAGTTGTGTCTAAGGTATGAAGACAATTAAAACGGAAGAGACATGGTAACTGCTGCTTTGAACTGAAAGGTAACTGCTTTGAACTGAAAGGTTGCCATTGATGGAAACAGTCCTGTGTCACAGTCCTCTACAAAGTCTTGGGGATTGCCCTGAGGTTGTTTTTGAGCACCTGTCGTCACCATGGCATGATCAGACCCTGTAAAGACTCTCCAAGGCTCTTACATATTTACATACTCCAGCTCAAACAAAGACCACCTGCATTACAGGGGTGTTTGTAGAGCTTGGACAGGGAGGGAAATGAAGGCAAATAGCCAGAGGCCTGGTCCTGCTTAAAAGTGGCATCACTGGGAAAATGGGGCACCTGGAACCCAATTACTGGGGATTGTTGTGGCCCTTAGCTAACTTTCAAAAGAGGCAGTCCACAGTTTGGGTGAGAATGGAGTAAGGGAGCCCTGGAGATGAAGTCACACCAGGCTTGTGGAGTGTTGTTGTGAAAAGGGGAGAGGAAGGGGATGACAGGATGGAAAGCCTTTGACTGGATGGTAACAGAGAGGGCAAGCAAGAGAACAGCTTTCCCACAGCACCTGAAAAATGCTGTCTTGCAGAGTGTGTTGGCATGCTCACCAAGCCAGGCTGAGGTCTTTCTTTTTTCCTGTTTGTGTAAAGGGAGGGGGGGGGGGGGGGGGGGTCTTGTCAGATGAGGGGATAGCATACTCTTGAGTTTGTGTGTGTTTGGAAGCAGTTAAATGAGCTGAAGTTTGCAGCTGATTTTTGGTTCTTGTTACATCATTGCCACAAAATTAATGAAACTGGGGGGGGGGGGGGGGGGGGGGGGGGGGGGGTGACAAGTAAGTGGACGCCATATCAGTACAGACAGGTGTGAAAGTCTGCAAGGTTTGCAAAATGAACGCAGCTTGGTGTAATAAGAATGGTGAAATATTAGAAAGCATAATTAGATTCTC
>CM054136.1:37992136-38044636 GCA_028751875.1 Rapana venosa
CGCGCGCGTGCTTCAGACGGGGAAGAGCATGGGTGAAGTTTTTTTTTATTTTTTATACTAGCCCTTGCAAGGAGGGTGTGTAAGGACCAAATCAGAAAGAACAAAAGAGTTGTAAGGGGAAAGGCGAAAGAAAGAACACACCATTGAACTAACGCCCTGAACAGCCCTGCCCGCTTTCCTCGCTTCTCTCTCTCTTCTCCCCTTGCTTCTCCCCTCGATAGTATTTGCACTAAATGTGCACGAGTGTACACACTTGTATGAATTTTATATTCTTATATAAGTTTGTCTGTGGGGTGGGCACCGGGGGTGGGGGTTAGAAGCAGTGGCGAGTTTTACACAGAATACTTCCATAGAAGTATTTGGTTTCAAAAAACAAAAACAAAAAAACAGCACACAACGGAAACAAACTAAGCAAAACGTTAACTCTCTGTGTTAAAAAAAAAGACAGACATACAGACAGACAGACAACCCCCCACCCCCCAAAAAAAAATTATAATAAAAATCCACAATACATATAGCTCCACTAATCGTATGCACTGTTAATTGGTCTTAATGAATATTTAATTAAAGAGCCCAGCTGGCCACCAAGCTCTGATGTCATCAGCTTACCAGTAGGCATTGTCCAGCTGGCGAAGGGGAAGAAGATAGGAAGGGATAGCCTAAGGTAGGAATGCTGTTTGAACAGATGGAAGCCACTGGAGGGATCAGTTTGTGGTTAGGCTGTTTCCACTCTCCCTATCCTTGAGGGAATTAATTTGCAACATCTGTGTGTGTGTGTGTGTGTGTGTGTTGTGCGCGCGCGCGTGCGCGCGCGTGTATCTGGGTTTGTGTGCGTGCGCGCGCGCCCGTGTGTGTGTGTGTGTGTTTCTTCCCCTATGTTTCCAACCACTTCAGAGTTGTTTGCTTATCCATTATTTCTCATGAAACATGTCCCTGATAAGAGATTATTTTGAATCCAGTCTTTTGACTAGTTTCTTTAACTAGCCATGATAATGATTAGATCAGCAGTTTGAAATAGTTTACTGTGTGTAAATGGGCAAGGGGCAGAGTGGTCAAGCGAAATATGAAGGCGATAGTTTTGATTTTCGTTTGGGAAATTTTTCCCTTTCAATGAGCATCCGTTCCGACTACATTCCCCAGCATCATTCTGACTACATTCCCCTGTAATCCTTCAGGCTGGGTAAGGAGATCCCGTGAGCAAACGCATGCATCGCGCGCGCGCACACACGCGCACACACTCACTCACTCACTCACACACACACACGCTTGCTCACATACTCACTCACTCAACACAACACAACCCACCATGCTTGGACATATTTGGAACAGTCACTCAAAACAGACTTAAATCTACTTTGCGTCAGCAGTTAGAAAATATTACAGTTCTGTAAACAACCGAAAACTATAAAACAGGCAGACTAGAATCACATGATAAAATAAAAGAAAAGAACGACTACCATCTAGAATATTATCCAACTAGGCCTACCGACATTGATCCGTCCCAGAAACGATCCCTTTGCAAGCTCAGAATAAGTGCTCACGATGTTAACATTGAGTGTGGTCGATATACAGGCACCACAGGATTGGAAAGATTATGCAATATGTGTGGAGTTATAGAGGATGAATTTCATTTTTTGAATGCTTATGCGTTGTTTTATGATTTACGAAGAATCTACTGAAAGCAATCCAGCAATCTGACTGCTTCTCTGGGCCAATCCCGTCAGTGTGTATCAATAACTTGTTTCGGGGTGATTTAGGACAGTTTTTTTTAGCTTCAAGGACCATTAGCAAAGTACGTTTTGGATTGCATGCATCTTTGGTGACTTTTTCCATTACGAACTTGTTTACTTTTCTCTACAAGTCATCTGGGCTTCTGTGGCAATAAAGGATGCTCTTGTTCTTATTCTCACACACGCATACCCAAACTCAAACCTATTCCTCGTTCGTTGAAAAGGCCACCCGTAGCTGTGAATGACAGAGTATACCTAGCATGTTCCTTGAGAACTGAAGAGGAATCGGCTCTCAGGGCACTTTGATTTTCAGTGAGGTGCCCCAAAGACTTCAAGAATTGAAGATGTCTAGTCAATGATTTTGAAAGAAGTGAGATTTGGCGATCAGCCTGCAGTTTAGAGTGGTGCTTACGAACTCAGCATGTGTATGTAAACTGTCCTCCCCAGTCCCGTCATTTCCATGCAAAAACAGTAGTTTCATTGTAAAAACGTCACATTGTTCAGTAGTAGTATAGGTTGGTCTGTGGCAAGTGTGATGTATGCTAGAAATTGCAATACTATGGTCGGTAATAGTTAAGCTCCAGCAGAAAGTCACCTGACGCTAGGAATGGACAAAAACAAAATCAGGCATTGACTGGAACTGTGTTTACTCTGTCAGACAGAGTCAACAGGTAGGGTTTGGGGGGGGGGGGGGGGGGGCGGGGGGGCGGGCAGGAGAGAGAGATTAGAAGGGGGGGGGGGGGGGGGGGGGGGGACACTGCGAGGTTCAGGAGCAGATTTTTTGGGGTGTTATTTCTTTTTCTTTGTGTGGGTTGGTTCCATCGGTTGCATCCTATCTTGGTCAGCATCTCTCGATCTTAACACAAAAGCTATGTTTTTGACTTGGCACAGGCAGTGATGGAAGGGGAGGGGGAGGGGGTGCAAGTCCGGCCAATAAAATGCACGTTATTTTCAGTGGCTAGAAGGCCCCAAAGAAATGGGTGATAAACAGTCTGGCTTCAGTGTCATTACATGCCGCTCTCAGACCCTCGAACGACGAAAACTTGCGACCGGGGGTCGGGGAGTAGGCAAAGGGGGGAAGGGAAAGATGCACTGATTATTGATAGACAGGAGGAGGAAGAGGAGGGAGGAGGATGGGGGAAAGAGGAAGAGGAGGAAAGGTGATTGAAGATTGCCCACTGGCAAAGTAGAGTTTGTCAAGCGGTGCGTGTGTGTAGTAGTGGCAGGGAGGGTTTGAAAGTGCTGGGGGTGGGGTGAGGATGGTAACGTGTACAACGTTGGAGAGGGTTTTTATGACTACACGGCACAGCGCACGCACCATAGCGTCAGCGTTTGGGATTTCAGTGAAGGCTTTTGTCGCTCGTCATTTAGCGCCGATTCACCTTCATTGCTTTTCTGCCCTGGCCATCACCAGGCTTGTTGAGACACGACAGGGAAAGGAGGGCAGGCAGCCAGAGATCGAACTGCCAACAGGAGAAGTCCACCTTCTCCCACCCTCCATTTACCACTTTTGTTTTGTGTGTTCAGGGTTGACTAACTGAGTCCTCTTCGGACAGCAAAGGGGTTAGGCCTAGGCCTATCGCCAAGAGTCTGTTCCAGCTCAGTGAGCACAGGTGACACACACACACACACACACAGTGAGTGTCCCGCTCTCATTGATTGATAGCTTGCAATTTACATAGACACACCTATCGACAAGAGGAGGCCAAGGGAGAGAGTGAGACGCGCTGAGCTGATCGGCAGTCACTCTGTCTGTGATCAGAGGTTCAGTTGGATAGGCCGAGGCCTACAGTGTTGTGGCTACAAGCCTAGTGAATCCAAGAGTTTGTGTTCCTGTGTGTAATTGTGTGTGAACGCTACAAGCGGGTCAGACAAGAAACACTCCAGCTGAAGTTGATTTCCGACGGGATTTTACTGCCACCATAAAACGTGTGGTTTCTGGGCTTTATGACTTTTTTCTCCTTACAACAGCGTACACTCGATCAGTTCTCAGGACGAAAACTTTGTGAGATAGAGAACGTGTAGTTGTTTTGTGTAGTTGGTTCAACTTCGATGCGACAGGTGAGGGGCCTGCTGTGTTTGGATGCACCTTGCCTTAGCCTACCAGCCGGGGATTTTAAGCCTACGTTTTAAAAATCCTCTACGTTTTACCCCAGTGTGGATATTGTGGATAAGCTAAGGTAGATTAGAGATTTGGCGGCAGAAAGGAAAAGAGCTAGCCTGTCAGTGTGATGGACTTTGGTCCGGGTTGGTGGAGACCCTCCTAGCCTATCAGCAGACCTGTCTGAAAACAACCCCTTTTCTCCCTTTCTCCCCCCGTCCTCTCTGTTTTTCATTCTCTCTTTCTTCACCCCGGAAATCAGCCACCACGATTTGCTGCTGCTGTGCTTGGGTGCAGCCCGTGGGCCGCCACCAATTTCGCAGAGTGGGGGAAAAGGCGAAAAAAGGGCCCGTTGTTGGGTAGGCCTAGCGCGCGCTGGTGCTGTGCTGTGCTGTAGCTGTGCTGTGCTGTGCTGTACCGGCGGGCAGCCAAGTCCCGTTGTCCCAACAGTGAGAGTGGCCCGTGCCGCCGCTAATAACCTATTATTATCCAAGCCACAACAATTGCTCGGCGCCTCGGTGGAACAGCATCATCAGCCACCATTGCGCTCCACACGTACCGGCGGCTGAGGATGCACCCCTACTATTACGTGCAGTACGTGCCTATCGCGTTGAAACAGGACCCTCTGGTAAGTAATGCAACTTTCTGTCTCCAACAACTGCCTGGCCACCTCGCCCTGGCCATGGTCATTCTCCGTGTTAGGCCTATTCAGCCTCTCTCGCTCTCTCTCGCTCTCTCTTAGTTTTTGGCTCATTGGATCAGCTTTGGTTCGTTGGCTTATAATGTGGTTATGCTGTGGACAGTAGATTTTGGCATCGTCTGTATTCATGAAAACCTTTCCCCCTATTTGGCCTCCCAGTGTTAAAATAGGAACTCTTTGTACCACTAGCCTAGGATTTCTGTTGTGTTTTGATCATTTTCTTGCCAGGTGTGAACTTGGATGAAACTTCTGTCGTAAATGGTTTCGTTTGTAGTAGACGTGTAGCCTAGTTCCCACGCTTTCAGCAGCTGAACTGTGATGCAGTGGAAAAGGCCTAAAATGAGGATTATTTATATTTTCGTGTTGAGAGATTTTGATTGGTGGAAGCAGGACCAGCAAAGCTCAGGTTTTGTTGATGCATGTCTTTAGTTGGGACTAGACCTAGCGTGCTGATAAAACTCCTGTTCATTATATCACTGAAATACATTGGTGTTGTGTTTTCTTAATGTGATATTTTTCTTGAGAGTGTAGGTCTAATTGGGGGAGGGGGGAGGAAGAAACAAATAAGTGGGGGGGGGGAGAAACAAATAAGTGGGGGGATAATCGATTGATGTTTCAAAATGGGAAGAATTAGGGTGGAACTTGTTAGATTTGTGTATGTATTTTGTGTGTATACACACATGTAAACCATTTAGCTTTTATTCTAACGTTGCACTGGTTTGTTGTTTAAGTTCAGTCAGTTTTAAAAATTCATGAAATTGTGCAGCAGAGGTCTACCTTAATTTTCGCAAGGCTATCTTTATTTCTAGTGCCCCCCTCCCCCATCACACACACTCTCTCTCTCTCTCCTCTCTCTCTCTCTCTCTCTCCCTCTCTCTCTCTCTCTCTCTCTCTCTCTCTCTCTCTGTTAAGATGATAAAGTTTGGGGGGGGGGGGGGAGGGGGGGGGGGGGGGGGGGGTTCTCTGTCAGTATTTTTGCTTTCTACAGGATGTATTCACTGGTATTGCTGGAGTTACTGTGGAACCCCTAGGTTTTTAGAATTGTTGGGATATGACAACTTCGAAAAACTGCTGCATTGATGTGTTTAGTGAACGTAAAATTTTGAAAGGGAAAGTTCTGTGTACTTGATAAACGACATGTTTAGACATAGGCCAAAAAATGAAAGAAACCACCATAAACTATTGGTTACTCAGAGACAGGCAAAGACTGGCTGGGCAAGCAGACAGACAGGCAAACAGGCAGGCAGCCCAGCACAAGATTGTTGTTGACTGTGAGCTGTCAGCAAGCTGTCAAGAGGCCTCCAGTCTTGTCAGGCAGGGGTGATGGTTCTGTAATAAAGGGTCTGTGGCTTTGTCCAGTGAGGTGTTGATGCTGTAAGCTAAGAGGTAACAGGTGCCAGCCTTTTGCCCCTTTGTCCCCCAGTCTGTTTTCACAGGATCCTCCTGTGCCCCAGGTCTCCAGTTCAAACAAAGACATGGTGAAGTAGATGGCTGACATAAGGTTACGCCAGAGTCTTTCATCGTTTTCTGGCTGTCCGGGTTGTTTACCCAGTGGGCAAGAATGGGAGCTAATTGGCCTGGCTACCAGGACTGGGACAGGCGTGGGACTAAGGACTAGCCTAGGCCTAACCGTTGTCTGAGAGACTGGCTGGGCTATGTGTCATGCAATGTGTACCCCTACCCCTAGGCCTATCTTGTGCTTCATGTAGGCCCTATCTGCTTGTGTGTTGCGCGTGTTTCTGAAGCTTCTCTACTAGGCCTAATAGTAACACACACACACACACACTCTCTCTCTCTCTCTCTCTCTCTCTCTCTCTCTCTCTCTCTCTCTCTCTCTCTCTCTCTCTCTCTCTCTGGGGGGGTACACTTGCGTTAAAAACAAAACAAAACTTGGTGATATAGGCCTATTCACAGTTAATAAATACATGCTTGTCTTGTGTTTTGTTTTGTTTTGTTTGCTTTGGGGAGGGGGGTGTGTATCAAGGCTTTGTTGCCAGTTGTTGGAGAAATAGCATTGCAGATGATGAATATTATTACTAAATGTAACCATGGGATTATGTGTGGGGGCACCGAGTTTTCTCGACTGAAAACAAGTCTCTTTAACGTGCATAAATCCAGTGACCATGGTATTTCGATTTATTGGGATTTTTACTTTGGGGGGCTGGTGGTTACACTTTCCCGCCCCCACAACTAGGACTACCCCTGCCTTTCTTCCTGTTGTGTTTTTTCTTTCACACATCCTCCCGTTTCCCTTTCACTCATCTAGCTAGATCCATATCTATGGATGCATTCCCGAATTAAAACGTTTAGCGTGTGCACACTGACAGGCACGCGCGCGCGCGCACGCACGCGCGCAACGCACGCACACGCGCGCGCACACACGCACGCACGCACGCACGCGCGCGCGCACACACACACACACACACGCACGCGCACGCACACATACACACACACACACACACACACACACACACACACACACACACACAACCACTGGGGTGGGGGGTGGGGGAGTCTGTCGGAAGAGAGGGCTTTTTAGGAAAAGCTTGGGGAACCAGGGAGTGACGGCTTGACGAGGGGGTGGGAAATTGGGGGAAGGGGTGTGGGATGGGGAAGGGGAAGGGTATGGAGTCTGGCCAGGCCTTGATGGCAGGATGTGGATGAAGCAGTGACATTTTGCCTGTGTCAGCCAGCACCATGGACACCCACCTCCCCCCCCCCCCCCCCCCCCCCCCCCCCCCCCCCCTCCTATCCCATGCTCTGATCCTCATCTGCATCCTCCCCCAAATCAGGCTTCACTTGTGTACTACACTGACACTGCTGACAGACAATTCTTTCACACTGCTCTGTGCTGTCATTGCTTGAGGGTATGTGGATATGTGCACAAACACACTGTTTACATGTGTATACATGTACATGTATGTAAAGCGTTGTGCTCGCGCGGTTACACACAACTCTTTCACACACACCCTCCCCTCTCACAAACACTCACTCACTCCCCCCACCCCCACCTCACCTCCCCACCCCTTTTCGACAGCAAAGAAAACTCAAAAGCTGGATTCAATCATGAACTAGGCCCTAGGCCTAGCTAGGCCTATTACAAGACCCTATAAACCAGAGTCTGGTCCTTTGTTCAAGTGTAGACAAGTCCAAACTTGTGTGGACAGACTGTGCACTAGGTGACGGACAGAGACAATTCACTCTTCAGACTGAAAGTCTGCAAATATACTGACTGTACATAGGTTATGGCCTTCGTAAATTCATCACACATGAAGCCCATATTGCGTTTAGAGCAGTTGTTACACAGGGGCCATAAAAATAGACCTAGATCTATGATGTCCTTTACGACGCATCCTTCCACTTTTACAGTTCACAAGGGAAAAGGGGGATTTGTATGTGATGGTGGAAAGTAGTTCCGCCCCCCCCCCCCCCCCCCCCCCCCCAAGTGTCCAGTATAATGACTTGTAGAAAAGAATTTATTGACAAGAGTATAGTTGAAAAGTATTGGGACAGAACATCAGCATAAAAAACAGATGGCAAAAAAGTAAAATACATAAGAAAAGAGGCATCGATAGGGGAGAGGTCCATTTGGAATCGCCCAGGAATGAGGGAAAATGTTTCATTCAATGTAACATCATGAACAATGGTAGCGTAGATTCAGTTCTTTGTTATATGACTTTACTCATTATTTGTTGGCACTCACTGAGCTAGCCATCTAATCTTACCCATTTGCATAGTCTACGTGAGTTCACACACGCTTGGACACATCGAGCACAAGAACTGCTGGTCTCGAAAAGTGTAAAGGTGAGTCAGAAAATAAAAGGGCGAAGGTGGCAGAGAGCAGCTGATGTATTCTGGCAGTTAGTTGTATGTGTGAGGGCCGAGGCTGGCGTTTTATGCCCACTCTTTCTTTTTCCTTCTTTTAATTGTAGAGGAGAGCGAATGCATTGAGCAATGCATTTGAGTTGTGGACAGCCCTGTTCCCCACCCCCTTCCTCTTTTCCTCCTCCCCGCTGTCTCCTGCTTTCCTCAGAACTGGGGAACTGGGCTCTTTGAGTCTGAAAGCCCTGGCAGAACCTTGCATTCAGTTCCTTCCCCCAGACTCTTTCAATCCAAGACAATGGGGATGGGGGGAAGAAGGGTGTCGAAAGAGGGGAGGGGGTAGGGATGGTGCAGGGGAAGAACATGTCACCCTCAGGTGGCTGGCTTCTGTGGTTAAGTTGGGGAAACCAATTTTGTTTTGGTCCAAGATTTTAAAAAGGAAAATCCGTGGTGAAGAATTCTTAGGGATTTTGGCCTATTGTGGTAGTGTTTTTTTTCAGGCTGTTTTTAGTTTAGAAGTAAAAAACATTTTTGGGGGGTAACAGTTGCTTAGATTGAAGTTATGAAATTTACCCAAGTGTTGTTTCAGCTGCTAGGTTGTTTTTTTCATGAATTACACCTTGGCCAAGAAATAAAAGCATGTACAGGCGGAGGAATACGGGTTTTTGTTCTTGTTTTGCTTTTCTGTCAGCTACATGTTGAGAAACAAGCAGGCAAGAAGGCAAAATGCAGTCTAATAAGGCAAAATAGATTAAAACCTGGCAGGGTAAACTGGTTTTGTCATCTTTCATAAAGTAGTGCTCTCCCCTGACTTTTCTGCTGCACGGGTAGGGGAAGATAAGCTTAAATGAAAAGTGTTTGAGTACAGCTTAGAAGAATGAACTTTTCTTTCATTTATCATTTTATTTACTTTTCTTGAATAATCCTTAAAGAAGGAAAGTGGAAATGCGATGTGAGGGAGGCTAGAAGTGTCAAATATTTGGCCTTTTTGTACAGAATAGTAAAGTACGATTTTAGTCTGCATGGGTGAGTGAGTGAGAATCCTTCACAGGTTGCCGTTACGACTGTTGATAGTTATCAAAGTAACACCCCCCCCCTCCCCCCCTCCGAGAGAGAGAGAGAGTGACTGACTGACTGACTGACTGAGCACGATTTGACTGCGGATGTGTTTGTGCGGGCATGGAAACTTGCCAGAGCTTGTCGCATTGAATGCGACGAAGAATGACAACCCATTACCTCCGCTTTCACAGGACAAGCTTTGAAAAATCATTGGGGCGCTTTTCTATCTGTGAACCTCCACCCCCTCTCCCTTTTTTCTTCTTCTTTGCCTCTTGTCGTTTTTGCCCGGTTGAATAAGCGTTATTTTAGAATAGGGCCTAGCCAGAGCTGGAGTTTCTATGGTGGAAGGAAGAGTTGCACTAGAAATGTCATGCCCTCCTCCGCCCCTACTCTCCCACCCCCTTTCTCTCTCTCCTCACTAGGTGTATGTGTTGTGTGTGTGTGTGTGTGTGTGTGTGTGTGTGTGTGTGTGTGTGTGTGTGTAGAAACAGGGTACTTGTTTAAAGATCTGAAATGGAAAATTTGGAATGGAATTTGATTTAAAAACACGTATAGCAATTTAAGATGTAGTGCTACACGAAAACGCCAAACTTAAGGGGGAAAAAAAGGTTATACAAAAAGAACACATGTGGCATTAACATTTTTAGTACTATGAAATTCTAGCATAGAAGTCAGACTTTACGAAAGCAGTGAAATAGAGTAGAGCCGCAACTTCTGCTTACTATTTCTTTCCACCCTCCCCCATTGTTCTTTCGTGTGTGTGTGTGTGTGTGTGAGAGAGAGAGAGAGAGAGAGAGAGAGAGAGAGAGAGAGAGAGAGAGAGAGAGAGAGAGAATCGTGCAATATCTTATTTCGCAAAGAATGGCACGCGCCCCCCCCCCCCCCCCCCCTTCTTTCTCTCCCCAAGGTCTGTCATGACTAATAGACACACACACACACACACACACACACACACTGGGTCTGTTATGACTAATAGAAATCATCTGCTGACTGAGAAAAAGGATTCAACGGTTGATGTCGTTTATATTCTAAGAACACGTCTGATGTCATGTCATGAGTTGTGTCAAAATTGTTTTGTCATGTTTAAAATTTGAACATTCCCGCGTCCAAATGTTTCTTTATGAATCAATCTCTTTTCGGAAGAGTAGGCCATTAGTATTTTCTGCCGGTGGGAATGAATGACGAAATCAACGAAACTGTATGCATACGAGGACTGGACGTAAACAAAAGTTCACAAGTGCTTAAATTCCATTATACTCGAAATAAAAGAATAATCCCCCCCCCCCCCCCCCCCCCCCCCTCCTTACTCACTCCCTCCCTCCAAGTCTCTGTCCTGCTCTGACTGGTTGACAGACGCCCAATCATTGGCATAGTCACCAAGCTAGGGTGTTCTTTGAATGCGGACATAACGTCGCCCCAGTTTGCAATACATCTAACCGACTTCTAACGGACTTCAAGACGCTTTCAGTGAGTGAACAAAAACCCAACAGAGTTGCCTGTGCACAATGTATTTATAGTTCATACCATGCTCAGGCGAAGGTGGCCAAGTTTTGTTTCTCCCAACTGAAACTAAAACTAGGGAAATGGAGCCCACCTCACAGCTTTATTCTCTCCTAGTGTATTCTAGTCTGTATTTGGCTGTTGAAATTCATGGTCTGTCCGACGTGCGTTTGCGTGCATGTGTGATACACCGTAAACCTGTCAATATAATTGTACAAAATATGAAGGCTATGATGTTAGGATGATCATGATTATGTCGTAGTAATTGATTCTTATTGAATACATTCCAGATTGATTGATGTCTCAATTGATCGCCATAGATGTTTGTTTTATCAATACTACAGACTTGTACCGAGAATTAGCTGAACTAGCTGGAGTAGAACTTGACAGAATAAAATAAATTAAAAAATTCGTGGGCTGTGGTGGTGGTGGTTCGATGGTGTAGTAGTACAACTAGTAGTCGTGTGCTTTTTTTTTTATAATGTCATTTTCTTCTTATGATGATGATGATGATTATTATTTTACAAGCAGTTCTCATGCATGTGCGCGCGGTTTTGTAAATTTTGTCATCTGTTCCCACTGGCACACAGAGGTGGAACAGGTGTTAACATGTCACCAAGATGTTCTGCATGCTTTTGCACACACGGTACCTCGGTTTATAGTCTCATCCGGAAAGGGGGGGGGGGGGGCATATTCTTATTTCTAACATTGGTCATGATTCTAATCTAACTCTTTATCACTAACTACAGTTTTCATTGCAGCTCCATTGTAGATTTTTGTTTAATTATTTAAAAAAAAGAAAATAAAAGGGTGGGGGTATAGATCTATATCCAACACGGTGCAAATAGGTTCACACCGCTTCAGTTCATTCTCTTGATTTGTTAGATATCTTATTCATTAATTTCGTTTTGTCATTGGTTATTTTGTTCTCAGTGGTTATATTTTAGCTATTGGAGAAAAAACCCAGATATAAAGCATAAAACGTATCTTGTTGTCCAGTACTAGTTCTTTTGGAAGATGTGTAATTTATCAACTTTCCTTTTTTCGAATTTTTTGCGGTCTTCCTGAACATTCTCCGTAGAAAACCCGTTTGATGTAGGGAACTATTTCGCTCTGATGAATAGGAATGTCTGTATACCCGAGTTCATTGATACTATGCACAACTTATTCATTCTTGTGTCTGACTGGGGTCTTTGAACGAACTGAAGCCTTTGAAGTGAACTCCAGTGAGTTGTAATTAGAGAAAGCCTGAACTCAAACACCCTTGCACCAGGCTTCTTTCATGCTTGTAATGAGTGAGCTTCAGCTTTTGTTAGCGTAACGAGTGCGACCTTGGCTGACGGAGGTCTGCAGTTACGTGACATTTAAAACTGCGACCTAAAACAAATTTAAACGAATGTGTTGTCCTAGTTACTTAAAACTGAAGTAAAACTTTACAAGAAGTCACGGACCCCCCCCCCCCCCCTTACTTTAAATTCGTGATTAAAGTCAGATGAATGTTAAAGGAGAAAAGCATGGGCAGCTTTAAAAACAGAACCGTTTTGATAATAGTTGCAGAAGAAAAAGGTAACTATCGATCTGACGTAATGAAGTGTAGTTGGGTGTTGGGTTTACATTGTATTTTTGTGGGGTTTGTTTGTTTTAAATCGAATCCATTCTGAAAGAAAGAAAGAAGAAAAAAACAACCAAACAGAAGCGATAACAAACAACAGAGAAAAGCCACACATTTGCATCACCACCTTAACTCCCTTTTGTACCAGTATTTCACTAGAAATGGACGAAAAACTAGTAGAAGGCAGTAGATCTATCTGAGATCTGGTATAGGTATAGCCGTGCCAGGAAATGACTTACTGTGGTGCATCTTGCCTCACGAAAGTGACTGCCCGGCTCTATTCCTAGAGAGAGGGAGAGAGGAAAATCCAAGGATCACGACATGGCTCTCTCTCGCTCTCTCTTTTTATCGATTTCTGCATGGAAACGGCAGGTTTTCATGCTCCACGTTCAATTCTGCTCTTCATGTAGACTGGGCATGTGTTCCGTTAAATTTGGTTTTGATATGCTCCATTTGATCGGCTGAATTGGGATGGACAAGGCATGAAATTGAATATATTAACCCATTACCTCTGAACAACAGCACAAATTGGGCTTTATTTAGAGGTGCAAGGGGCATTTCATCGATAATGTGAACGACCTTATGTTTTCTTCCTTGGGAAAATGGAGGGAAAAAGTCTAGATTGGTCGCAGGGCGATCGCGATCGCGATTTTATATAACTGCTTTTTCATAGTTTAGCTATTCCTTTTCATTTTTTAGATGCATAGCAATTCTCATAATTTCCTCCGTGATCATTTCCCCCTTCATTTTGGTTTTTGATGTCCCTGCAGTGAAATAGAGAAGATTCCGGTTATGCTGAAGTCATATAATTTGCATCGAGTAATGCGTGCTGGGTATGAGGGAGACACACGTAACTTTTTTGTTATTGAAAGATTGCCTACAGAAGGGAACAATGGTCCATCAAAAAGAATTGTTTTTGGTTCTTATATGCTGTATGAAAGAAAATAGACATGAACAAATTTGCCATTAATTTGTAACAGCGTTGTAATGTAGCTACTAAGAAAGTAAGCACGTTGCTGCAATGTCATGTTTAAATGGTGAATCTGTGACGTGGCTGCCTCTACATACTTT
This sequence comes from Rapana venosa, assembly GCA_028751875.1. NCBI lineage: Eukaryota > Metazoa > Mollusca > Gastropoda > Neogastropoda > Muricidae > Rapana > Rapana venosa. The sequence goes on from CM054136.1 coordinate 38,005,732, forward strand.
AAAAGAATGAAGAGCATGGCTCGAATTAATTCTGTCACGTAATTGTATTGTAACGATCAGAAACCTGTACACGTCTTTATATTCATAGTATTGTCATTTATAGGACATATGCATCGTAATGTATCCGCCCCCCAAGTTCCAATTAGAAGTGAAGTTAGCATAATTTGTGCCATCCACATTTTTAAAGCACTGGGGGGTGAATGTGAGAATTGGTAAATTCAGCCTTCCCAACCCCATCTCTCCTTTGTCTGTTGCTTTATCTCTCTCTCTGGAAAATCTCTCTCTCTCTCTCTCTCTCTCTCTCTCTCTCTCTCTCTCTCTCTCTCTCTCTCTCTCTCTCTTCTTTCTTTCTCTCTTTCTCTCTCTCTCCTGGAAAAAGTATCGCATGAAAATGTGCTGGTTAAGTGAGCGAGTATTATAAAGCCTGTTAGTTATGTAAAGTCTCCTCCCTCTCCAAAACGTCATATCTCATTGCCTCTATTTTTTGCTTCTTCTGTCAGGAAAAGCAATACAAAATCTACCCACACCAACCCCCTCCAAAAATCAACCACACACACACAACACACACACACACACACACACACACACACACAAACAAACAAACAAATAAAAAACAAAAACAAACAGAAGCCCACCAAAATCCAACAGCCCCGATACACAAGGGGTCAGATAATGTTCACCGACAACTCCCGTAAGAAACTTTTTTGTTTTGTCTCTTGGTACAAACGTAGACATTATTAACATAGCAAGTAATAGAATGATCACCCCTGATTTTTCACAACCGTGTATGATTATTATGTTTACAACTTTTTTTGTACTACATTCCCGAAAACTGAATTGCTTCTACATTTTCAGCTTATGCTAGGTGAAATAGAATGAAAAGATACGAAAAGAAAAGAACCTTTCGAAGAGAGCCTAAGGCTGTCCCTGCAGGGAGCTTGTTTTGCCCATGTCGCCTTCATACTAATCATAGACAAAGTGTCTGAAAAGACTAGCGGGAAGGAAGGAATTAGTTTCGCTTAGATTGAAATGTTGCGACACCCATACTGCTCTTTGTAAGGTCATTGCGTTTGCATTGAGTGATTCAACTTTTCTTGTTATATCTATTTTATTTATGGGTAAGGTGCCTATTTTCCCTTTTCAAAAGCAAGCGCGCGTGTGTGTGTGTATTTTTTAAAATATATTTTTAAAAACTCGTTTTATTTTATATTGAGGATAATGAAATAAGCACTTAGTGCTTTTTTACATTCACTCCCCGTGTGTATGCGGTTTTGTAAATTCTGTCATCTGTTCCCACCTGCACACAAAGGCCTACTCTTACGAAAAGCGGAACAGGATTTAACGTGTGCGCAAGATGTTCTGCGTGTGTTCGAGGCGTCGGTTTAAAGTCTCATCCGAAGGACTTTTGGGGAGAGTGGAGTCTGCACTGATGTTAACTTCAGGGGAAAATATCCCCTTGAACAGGAATCGAACCTGGGTCGTCAGATTGCGAGCGTAATGTTCTGACCACTAGGCGTGGGGTGTGTGTGTGTGTGTGTGTGAGAAAGGGAGGGAGGGAGGGCGTATACTATAATATCGCTGGTCATACTCACCACTGCAATTAGACTTCCTATCAGTCTCCCTATCTTTACAACCGTTATTGCTCAATCCGCTAGTTTCAATTGCCTTCCCCTGGAGAACTCCAGTATAACTTTATCGTTTTATGGCAGGCGCATAAGTTGCTCAATATAGACGGACGGTCCCCCTTTGTAAAAACAACAAAAAACAACAAACGCCTGTTGTCTTCAGCAAGCCATGCCATAAACCTTGTAGATGTATGTCATTAAATCCTCCTTGTGAATAGCGCTGCTGGAAGAAAGGTCACGTCCGATGTGATGCAACCGTAAACTGATAAACACAGCCAATGAGATTTTTATTTTTTAAAAAACCGAAGCCAAACTAGCATTCATAACAAACTGGAGGGGGGGAGTTCAGTGAAAAAAGTCAACTCGCTGTGATTGAGGCATACCACATTGACATACAGACGGAGGCACACACACACACACACACGCACGCACGCACGCACGCACGCGGGAGAGGGAAGGGAGAGAAAATGAATGAGTGATGTTTTATTATTTGACGAGAGAGAGAGAGAGAGAGAGAGAGAGAGAGAGAGAGAGAAGCATTCTCTCTATGTCTCTGTCTCTGTCTCTAACAAGAAGAAGCTTTGAGGTCGCTATGACCGTGCAATTCAGGATCGACGATAATTACTTTCAGCATTCATATCCTTGAAGGACACAAAAGTTGGAAGAAATCATTTGCAATTCTAGTAGTACCTCTGACGTGGCTGTACATGTTGTAGTACTCATTAGACACAAGGAAGGAAGGGCAGTGGTATGATCTGTGACTGACGGGATATTGTGGGATTTTAAAGCGGTAGTTACTTTGTGAACAATGCATGCCGAGATGCGTCAGAAGTAAAAACTGTAGACATGAAGAAACAAACAAGACAAAAACATTGAGGTGGGGGACACAGTTTTAATGCTGCCCCCATCTCACTTCCCTCCCTCCTTGACGATACAGGGTTTTATCAGAGGGTCAGAGAGTACTTTCTATAGTAGTAAGTAAATGCGGTTTTCTGGTAGTATAACATATATATATATATACCAGAAGTTCACTCCCACCCAACTGTAGTGTAATGTGATGCACATTGTCATTCACATTCTCATACTCTTTCCGACTTCAACGACTCCTGAATCGAATCGACCTATTTCAACCAGGAATTGTGACTGTCAAAGATCTCTGTAAGGTGTGCCTGTTTGTGCTGATATACATCCCCTCTCTTTCAAAAGGAATATTTAAGTTACAGATATTTCGCTTCTTTTCAGGTTTTCTATTAGGTTCTATTCACTGTCAGGTTGTGAAGGGAAAACTGGATACCTTGATATTTTTAAGCTTTGTTAGATCGGCAGTATGTTGTTGTGCGTTCCCCCAGGTTAACACCTGGGGGTCACCCAGAATGTGCACGCTGACTCGCTCATCCCACCAAGGAATCACTGTGAGATTGAAATTGCACACTGAATGAGAAGTTTGCGTGTTTTGACTGTTTTTCAAGTACCTCTCCATATAGGCAGACATACTCCCGACTTCAGAGGATAGATCGGCAGTATGAAAACCTGATGAGTTAGATTGTATTGTTTGCCCACGTTCTGGAATCTTTTTATGCTGTGTAAAAGTTTTCTGTTGTTGTTTTGGTTTCCCCCTTTATCTTTTCGGTCTTATTTTTAAAAATTGTGTTTGTTTAAGACTAGATGATATACGTAACGTTAAATAAAGTAGTCAATGCCAGATGATACACGTAAGGTTAAATAAAGTAGTCAATGCCAGACAAGGCACTACTGATAGAGCGGTTCTTGTGTTTTCAGCATTTGACCCGAATGTCATTTACTTGGTGAGAAGAAAGGGAAGAGGAGAATGAGAGGTTAAGAGGTTTTTCACCCGCATTAACACAAAGCTGGAAATGTCAATAGTCGGTCATCAGTTTCCTTTCCACAGGAAGCTGACACCACCCCTTGTCTCTCTCTCTCTCTCTCTCTCTCTCCTCTCTCTCTCTCTCTCTCATCTCTCCTCTCTCCTCTCTCTCTCTCTCTCTCTCTCTCTCTCTCTCTCTCTCTCTCTCTCCACACACACACACACACACACACAACACACACACACACACACACACACACACACACACACACACACACACACACACACACGCGCGCGTAAGCACCAGAAACCATAATTGACTAAAATTAATGGTCCTTTTGAACTGCTTGGAATTGGAAGCAGGTAATAAGTACAACCTAAAGTGCCATTGTTTCCGTTGTCTTATTGAAGTGTACTTTTAGAATGTAATCCAAAATGTTGGTTACTTAGCCCGATAATAGTTTCATTTAGGCACCCAATGCAGAAGTCAGGCTGGTGTAGCCATGGCAAGTCTCGCTGTCACTTAGACAGCATTGTAAGTCAGTCAGTTTTCGGGTGATCAGACAGTGTGTCGGTTGTCCCACATTGGCAGACTTGAAAGTGGCATTGGCAGAGTTGAAGCGGGGAGGAAAACGTGCTCCCTGTTAACCCACATCTTGGAGCGGTCGTTATCGGGGCTTTCAGAGCCAGACTCCCACCATACTGCTGGGGATCCGCTAAGAAAATGGGACTGGCGTGGGAGGGAGAGGGGGAAGGAAGGGAGAGCGATGCTGAAGGGTGGGAGACAGAAGCGAAAAGAGTGATTGTCACGCCTGATCGGAGAGATCTACTGGAGAGGGGTTAGAAAGTTAATGACATACGTTAAATGAACTGTTGGGAGTCTGCACTACTTTCGCTCTTCTTTGCAAGTTGGGGGATTACTTCCGCTTTGGGGGGGGGAACCTGATTGGGCTTGAGCTTTTCTCTCCTCCCCCACCCCTGGCTTGTTCTTCGTCCAGGCCTACAACCATCTTCTTAGACCCCTTTTTGACACCCTTTCCCTCCACCCGCCCCCTTTCTCCCCTCCCGGTCATCCTTCCTCCTCCCCCTTCAAACATACGTTTTCACATGTGTGTCTCCCTCATCCCATCCCTCCCTCCCGCTTCAGCCATGTTTTGGCATTAGGCGATGTCTGGGGTGTAGTGAACACAGCAAGCTAGCCTATCGAAGACAAATTCCGTCGGAAATGGGTTGGCGGCTGCATTTGGGAGAAGGAGTCAGTCAGTGGTGCCGCTGGAGTGAGAAAGAACATATTGCTCGTATGACGAGATTTCCACGGAGACAGATGCATCTTCCAGGGTCGATGAATCAACATTTTGGCAAGGTGGATGGATAAAAGTGGATGCTCTCGTCAGAGCTGGTTCTGTTATGTTTCTGTTTCCATCAGAGTTTTTGGTGGGATCTGTTTGGGGTCGAAGTGGAATAGAATAGGTCTGGGTTTTTTGGGTGGGTTTTTTTTTTTGGTTTTTTTTTGGTTTAAAATATAGTCTGCAAGGATAAGGCGAGATGACCAATGCAATTTAGTTGGCATCGATTGTAAACGTGTCGGGTTTTTTTTCTTCTTATTTTGGATGTGTAATGCTTTTTTTTCTTCTTTTTTTTTATTTTATTTTTATTTTATTTTAGAAATAACTGTCACAAACCCTCTACAGTATTGATTATAAAGAAAGGTAGGGTGTTATTGTCTTTGTTGTTGTTGTTATTATGAAAACTAAGTAGAGGTTGCGTAGTGGTTATTAGATATGAATATGATGACAATATATTTTAAAAATTCTTTTCTAGACTCGAAAGACAAGGAGGACAATTGGAGGACGAGGGAATTAGTTGACTGTTTTTCACGCTACTTTCATAAGATAAAAAAAAGAAAAAGAAAAACGCATGATTGTCATTATTTATTTCGTCTTCTTCGTCGAACGCCCATACACCAAATATGTTTGTTTGTCATATGAGCGAAAATGCGCTTGAGCTGCCGTTAAGTACCTGACAAGTCAGACCTAGCCTTAATTCGAAATGGATATTTTTTTTATATATTAAAAAAAGATCCTTAGACAGTATTCATCGATAACTAAGCACAACAACAGCAGCAACAACAAAACCCCACCGTACATCGACTCTCTGTCGTGATTCTTCGCCTGTTCCTTTATTCACCTTGGTGCGCTCAGAGTGGAGGGTTGCTCTTTTTTGGACAAGCCTTTTTGACCTGGTGTGGCTGCCATCCCTTTTCCTGTCGTGTGTCAGTGGCCTTTCACCTGTCTCCTCGTCCTCTCCTGGCCATCCGCTGCCTGCAGTCGGCGGTCTTCCTGCTGCAAGTTCGTCTTCATTATTGCTGCTTCACTCGGGCCGCTGGCTACGTAAAGCAGCTAAGCACCAGTTTTACCGCTTCTAGTTCAAGAACTCTTTACAAGCTTTAGGCTTGCTGTGCTTCATGTATTGCAGCTATGTTGTTTTGATCGAATGCACTGTCTCTGTTGGAAGGCAATATTTGTATACAAGTTTAAGAATACGAATCGGCTCTAGAAAATAAAACGGGAAAAAAGAGGGGGGTGGGGGGCTTCTGATTTCAGCATAAGAATCAGACAATGGTGAACACTGAATACAAACAGTAAGTTATTAAAAGCAAAAAGTGCTCAGCCCAAAACATGAGAGCTGTTTTGCTATTGAATGATAAAAACTATAACTGTATTCTGCCAAACAGCATGAAACTAATACAGTGATGGGGATACTTACTATTAAAAAGCGTTTTCACCTTACCCTCGCCATGTAAACCAGTTTTATCCTCATCAGAATGAATAAGAATGGAGCATATTAATTAATATCAGTAAATGATATTGCAGCTTTGCTCTCAGGATTGAGTGGGGGGGGGGGGGGGGGGGGGGGGGGGGGGGGGGGGGGGGGGGGGGGGGGGGGGGGGGGGGGGGGGGGGGGGGGGGGGGGGGGGGGGGGGGGGGGGGGGGGGGGGGGGGGGGGGGGGGGGGGGGAGAAGCACCTATCGCCGCCCCCCCCCCCCCCCCCTATCCCCCCCAATCCTAAAAGAAAAGGTCCAATATCAAGTTCAGCCTTTTTGTTTTATGGTTTAAAATGTCAGAATTTGGTGTAAACAGGAATGAGCCATTGAGATGTGTTGTTCGCTTCGACACTTTGTGGACAGAAAGAATGGATCATGTCCAGCTGTTGCAGGGTTTTAGGTGTGAGTTTGAATGACTGTAAGAGCTCTGAAATTTCAGCGCCCCCCCCCCCCCCCCCCCCCTTCAAACCCTCCCCAAAAAGATCAACAGGGAATTGGAAGATCTCTAGAGAAGGATGTGTAATTTCACAATGTTCCACTAAGCAACACTTTGTGGATGCAGTCAAGGTGACATGTCTAGGTGTTTTATTTTGTTAGATAGATAGATAATGATGCCTGGTATACATGTAAAAATGGAAGGGGATAAGTGGATCTGAAGAAACGCTTAAGCCAAATAAAAGTACTGAATCTTTTCAATTCTCTCTCTCTCTCTCTCACTCTCTCTCATCCTCTCTCTCTCTCTCTCTCTCTCTCTCTCTCTCTCTCTCTCTCTCTTCTCTCTCTCTCTCTCTCTCTCTCTCGTGTGTGTGTGTGTGTGTGTGTGTGTGTGTGGGAGACAGCTACAGAGAGTCAGTTAACATCCCCCCCCCCCCCCCCTCTTCCGCAATACAGATGCCTGGTACATGGTTTTTTAAAAAAATGAAAGTTTAACCAAAACAACACTCCCCCCCTCCCCCCCTCCCCGAAAACAAAAAGCAGCGTACAAAAGGAGACTTGTAGGATCGAAAAAAAGAATCAGACGGGCTACATTGTGTTGTAGTATAAAATGTGAATACCTCCAGGGCTGCTTCTCCCTCACCGCCTCGCCCCTTTCTTTCCGCTAGCCTATACAACATTCTTTGACCTCATTTTTTGTCCTCCTTCTCCTCCTCCCCTCCACCCTTCCCAACTAGTTCAGCCTTTGATTCGCACGTCGTCATGATCAGGCAAGATGGTGACAACTGCCAGCTAAAATTCTTCCCCACAAGGCATTCTCCATCCCTTCCTCCTCCATCTTTTTAAATTCCCCCCCCCCCCCCCCCTATTATTTTTTTCATGTGTTGCTTTTCTTCTCCCTCTGTCTGCCATCTTCAAGCCAGAGTGATTCGATTTTGATTTTTTTTTTTCAAATGTCGCAATAATGGTGATGATGTTGATGATGGTGCACTGATCGTGAAGGTGGTGATGATGGGGATCGCAGCTGTTATTTTAAAATCATGAAATTTTGAATTGTTAAATGCGACCAGCCATGGCAGGATAGAACGAGAGAGGCTTGGTCGGGTTTTGTCTTTTCTTCTACAGATCTTTTCCTCGGTGTGTGTCTTGTCTGTTCCTCTTGGATCCCCCCCCCCCCCCCCCCCCCCTTTCTCCCTCTCTCTGGTTCGAGCCATCACCGAAACGCCCGTGCAAGGTGGATCCCCCCTCCCCCGGAATTAACGTAGTGCTTACTCCACTCACCCAAATTTTTACAAGACTGCCGCACATTTGGGACTGTATGTTAAAAAGCACACGAGTGCTTATCCATTATCCTATCCAGTAGGCCATTGTGTGCCGGTGGGAGCTAAAATTTTGAACAAAATTAAAAAACACGCTTTCATACGGGCTGGATTAAAAAAAAGGGGGGGGGGATTTTGGGGGGGTTAAAGGGGGGGGGGAAAGGGGGGGGGGGGGGGGGGGGGGGGGGGGGAATCATCAAAATAACAGAATCCAGGAAGAAATTTTTTTTCGTAAGCCGAAGCAAATGCGCTCGTAGCTTAACCTTCATCAGTTAAATTATGATCTGGTACAGAAGTATAAATCAAATTACAAAACAGGTCATACTTGGTAATGAAAGTAATTTAGTTAGTCAGTGGATTAGATTTGTGTATCTTGATGCTCCACCTCAAGATATACCTTGTACCTATTCTATGTTATCACTTCATTTCAAAAATAAAATCCGTCATATTGGTTTTAAGAAATAAGTTCTCGAGTAAATTCTTTTAAATAATAGGATTAGTACATTTTCATCCGAATTTTTGTTTTTATTTGCATGGTTATGGTGTGGGCAATCAGCTTGGCCATGAAATACTAATTGGACAACTAAAGAATGAAGCTAAGTTAGATGGTTTGACCGTCCGAAATTGCTATTTCATCTCGGTGGAATTGGAGGTGGGGAGGGTAGCTAGCTAACTAGCTAGCTAGATGTGGCAGGGTGGAGTGGGGGTGGGGTGGCGGTGCATTGCCGCGAGCTAGCCACGGTCAGGGCCTGCTGTTATTACTGCACGCCATGTCCTCCTCAGTTCAGCGTCATCTTGGGTCCTCCTCCCTATTTTGACAGTGCAGCTGATGCCAGTGCTTGAGGGCAGGCGCGCGCACACACACACACACTCACACACACACACTCACACACACACACTCACACACACACACACACAGTGTTTACATACTTGCAGGATAATGAGCTTACTTGTACCCGGTACGCGACTGCATGGGGGGGGGGGGGGGGGGGGGGATTAGGGTTATTTGTTGTTAGGGTTGTTTGCTTTTATTCCTCTATGCTGTGGGCATTTTTGAAGGGAAGAAGTAAGGGGTGGGTAGAAGGAAATTAAGCAGCAGTTTGGTATCCATCACACGTGAAACTTTGTATTCCTAGGTTGTCAACTAATTGTCATCTGATTGTTTCCGTCATGTTGCCATCGTACCATTGTTATTGAAGATTCAATAGGGTGACACAAGCTACTAAGGCATGAGTATTTTGCATAAGTGAAACTGAGAGACAGACAGACAGGGGAGGGGAAGGAGGGATGTGGTGTGTGTGTGTGTGTGTGAGTGAGAGAGAGGGAGAGTGTGTGTGTACGTGTGTGCGGGCTTGCTTGCTTGCAGGGCTGAGATGTATTTCCAGTGAGGACGAAAGTAGTTGCTGGTAGTAAGAATAATGTCAGAAATAATGGGTACGACAGGAGAGGGCGATTGTATAGGTCTGAGTGGAAAGCAATCAAGCAGAATGATACTAAAATAAGTCATCTAGGGATAGGGAGCAATAAAACATACATTATGATGCTTTTAGGGATGATTCATCAGCCATCAGCGATGTCCCACCTTTATGGCCCTTGGTTGTAAGAGGAGATACAGTATCGTAACAGTGTGTGTGGTGTGTGTGTGTGTGTGTGTGTGTGTAACATTGACGAGAATAATGGATTCCTGCAGGGGGGTGGGGCAGCATCAGCAGACTCATTTTACTTATGGCGGGTAGCAGTAGGTCCCATGCACACACTGTACAGTCTGTTACAGTTACTAAAGCAAGTGTACAAAAGTGGATTGTGGCTGTTTCATCTTGATGTACATACATACAATACATACAATGCGGCTGCTGCTGTGGAAAGGACGGTCTGTTGCCGGAGCCTGCAGCTCGCTACACAGTGTCCTGGGATGGGCGGCATTGTCTGTGTGCAGTGGGTTGGAGCCATGTCTCCATTTTGTTGGCTGCTGAGCGTTGCCTTGTTATCCGGAACTGTTCAATTATTTACGTGCTCTTTCACTGAGCTGGGCCTCCAGGCCAACACCACTGTACAGTCAGGATGGCTTAGCCAGCAGTAAGGCCAGCCAGCAGCGTCCAAAGTAGAGAAAAGGGTTTGGGGGTGGGGAAGGGGTTGAAATGTTCTTTTCTCTACCTGCACGCGCGCGCGCACACACACTGATACACACACACACACACACACACACAGACGCACACACACACACACACACACAGACGCACACACACACACACACACACACACACACACACACACACACACCACACACACACACACACACTGAAGGGATAGTGGCTTTGTATATTTTTAAAATGTAGAAAACAAACAAACAAAAAAGGTTTTTATCAGACTGCTCGAACGATAAATTTAAAACCATGTTATGTAAGAATGTGTGGAACTCTGTCGGAAAAAGTATAACCCTCACGGCCACTGCACTCGTTAAAACATAAGAACTGGATTATAGGTAGAGGCTATTAATGCGATAGTTACAGCTACCTTTAGTCCATTGTAGCCAAGAGCGAAAAAGAGTAGTGAAGCTGGACTTCCCGATGTTTTTGGACAGCCGGAGTTTAGGAACAGGTTCCCTTAGACAAAGCTTACAAAACGTATGCTTTTCAGTGATACTACTGCCTACAAGCTGTGCCGCAAACGAGGAACACTCCAACGTAAGGCACAAAATACTGCTGCCATTTTCTTTTTGCAGCCTAGCCCAAATGCAAAAGTGAGTGAATTTTGTTTCCACCTTAAATAGGAGTACTCTTGTAAGAAGAAAAAAAAGACATTGAAATGAAATAAAACAAAAAGTCAAGTAGTTTTAAGTTTAAAAATCATCAGTGTCTGTATGGGTATGTCGGTAGCATGTACAGCAGTGGTGAGTCATTTATAGAATGGTCTGCACGATGACCAAAGTGAAGTGTTGGATGTCATTTCGAATATTCCAGCTTTGAACTTACTGCTGTTTGTGGTAGTAGTCAAAGCTTCGATCCTCATGTTCTTCCCACGGAGCTGGTGTGTACATTTCTGTCAGAGGAACCCATCGACTCTACTTTTCAACTGCTTATATTTATGTTCACGAGAACTGAAAAGTTTGAAGAATTTTAGGGACAGGGAAGGAGATTGAATAGTGATAATCCTTGCCAGGCCTGAAGTAACACACACAGACACACTTCCCCTCCCCAAACAAAACAAAGGGGGTGTGGTGGTGGTGGTGTTCATAACAATAGTTCTCATGTGACGCCAAGGGAAGGCCATAGTGTTGCCTTGTCTCTTTCTGTTCTGTACAGCTAATGACTGAACATGTCCTTTCTCTCGCTACATTGGGTGGCGTTGCCATCTGTGGCCAGTACACGACTGGTCCCAGTCGTCTTTGTGCCATGGACTTTGTTTGACATCTGTTGTAAAGTCAGCCCAAATATCCCCCTCCACCCCCCTCCAATACGCTTGCAGATGTATGCACGCTTACACAATTTTCTGTTTGAGAAACTCAGATAATAAAGTATATATGTATTGGTATTTGCTTGCACTTATGTGAGAGAGAGAGAGAGAGAGAGAGAGAGAGAGAGAGAGAGAGAGAGAGAGAGAGAGAACATCCAAGTTGAGAGAGAGAGAGAGAGAGAGAGAGAGAGAGAGAGAGAGAGAGAAAAAACACATCTTAGTAGAGAGAGAGAGAGTTTTCAGTTTCCATTATTCATTCATTCATACCTTTGTCCTTGCGAACCTGAACTGGAAACAGCTGTTGTCAGGTGATGATTAATCGTCAAAACATCCTTATCTAGCTTTTCTCTTTCTCTCTCTGTCTCTCTCTGAGCTCTCTATGCCAGTCATCTCGTCTTGTTAGTTCGAAGTCCAAGACAGTTCAGTAAATTATACATGAATTAAGTTGAGTTTAAAAGAAGCTAATTGGAAACACATGAACTCGCACACAGTTTTATAAGCAGCTCATAGCAAAGACATGAGTGATTGGAACTTTCCACTTGTTAGCTCGGAAAGGGAAGGTGGCAGCACAGTTTAGAGTTCACCTGCCTGACAAGTTAACTGTCAGGTTTTGGGTTTGATTCCCAGCCTTGCCCTTGGCTCCCAGTTTTGCGAGAACATCCAAATGAATATAAAGTCTTTCAGATGAGACTTCAAACCAGTCGAACCCGTGTGCTTTCGGACTGTTGAAAATAGGAAAGAGCAGGGGGGTTCCTCCCCGACTGCCCTGCCCTGGAAAAAAATTGGAAGGTTTGATTCCCAGTTGTATCCCCGAAGTCAGAATGCGGCTACTTGACGGTTGGAATACCCCCCCCCCAAAAAAAAAAAAAAAAAAAAAAAAACCCAACCAACCAAACAAACAAACAAACAAAAACAAAACAAAAACAAAAAAACAAACAACAACAAAACCGCTCACGTGCGCAAAAATATCACCTATCTATGGTGAACCTTAGCATGCTAACACACACACACACACACACACCAATGCTGATAAGTCGTGTATGGAGAAATCACAATTACAAGGCAGTTTTCACTTATGAGCATTAAGTTGTGATCAAAACTTGTACATGTAGCAGGTTATGGGCCCACATAGTTGACTTTTGAAGGGGGAGGGGATTGCTTTAAATGCACTGATCGTCTTGTTTGACAGCTGGGTTCGCGCGCGCGTGTGTGTGTGTTATAATATTCGAGGCGGAGATTGTCAGCACCCATGCTTTATAATTTAGTAGCTTGTCTACTAACGTTTCGGTCAGACTTGCCAACCGACACACCTGACAGTAAAACAATAGCAGAAAGACCGGGAAATGGGAGCGGCCTATTAGTGGTGGTTGTATCCAGTACTGGCAATCTCTCTCTCTCTCCCCCCCCCCCCCCCCCCCCACACACACACACACACTTCCCTCTGTCACTCTTTCTCTCACACTCACTCGCACACACGTAGACTCACTCACCCCCTCGCCCTTTCTCTCCCTCATGCTCCAGCCTCTCGACTCCCTTTACCCTTTGCTGTACCAGCCTCGCTGTATACATAATTGTGTAGATATGGTTTCATGATAAATCTGTGGGAAAATGCATTGCTGTAGTCGGTCTGAATTGTCCCACAACGTCTAAAACTGTGTACACCCCTCATAAGTCTTGTCAGTGAATCCGATCAAGTTGGATCAAACCACCTGTGTACATCGTGGGAAACTTTCTTTGTCTCTGCAGATACCGGCCAGTCTGTACCCCTAATGTCATTGTCTCGTACAAAAGTTGTATAATACTAATAGTAATAGATAGTGTGCCATCACCGTAGATAAGATTGAATAGAATGAAATCGTTCTTAACACATGTCCTACGTTTGCTTTTAGCGTCTTTGAATTGGAATGTGAACGCGATATTATGTCGGTAAGGGCAAAGACTAGGCATACGGCAGATGTTAGGTTGGATTTTTATTTCCAGATGGTACATTGGAATAAGCGACAATGCCTTTGCTTTTTGTTTTGCACCAAGCCAGTCTAATCAACAAAAATAACTTAATTACATGATGAAAGTGTTGCTGTTTATATATATAATATATATATATATATATATGGGGTGCAGAGTAGTGTAGTAAAGTGTGTTGTGTTGGGTTTGTGTAGTGTGTATACCTGTGTGTGCTCTTTTCAACAAACCGTCTATGGCCGTAGGCAGTTGAAGTTAAGGACACGGGTTGTGTTTGTGGGCCATGAGCTACGCTCCTCCTCCCAGTCTCTCTATCTCCTCTGTGTACTGACTGGATCATAAGCACACGGGGTTGTTTGTCATCGCTGCCTTTGTTTGTTGTGGTGGGGATCGCTAGGGGACACAGTCCACGGCTGTAGTGTGAACCCTGCATGGCTGTCACAGGTGTTGAAAGCTCTGCCCTTGTCGACTAGGCTATCTGATCTTGTCAGTGAAGACAACACACACACTTACTTGTACTCTCTAACACCCCACCCCCCCCCTCTCTCTCTCTCTCTCTCCTCTTTGTCTGTCTCTCATACATGTTCAATCATTTATTGAGGGAATGAAGTTGTTTGGTAAATACTTTTTATCACAGTGTTGATAGTAGATAGCACAACTCTACGACTACAGACGAACAGCATATGGGTGAAAGTAAGGCAGTGAGTGATACAGATAGCCAGAACAGCATTGAGGGTGTCTTTGTTGTCGACTCATATATATATATATATATATATATATATATATATATATATATATATATATATATATATAATTAATTTAAAGGTTTTCAGGCCCTTTAAGACTTAACATCCAACCACCTAGAGGCGCAAGAAGGTTTTGTAGTTTGGTTTGGTTGCTTTTTGCATAGATTTGTAATTGTACTTCAGAAACAACCAACAATGACATTTGTTATTCAGATATACACATAATTTTGATTTAAAGACCTTTGTCCCCTCCATTGGTTTTTCAATAACCCACGAACACGTCTCCCCCCTCCCCTTTCCTCTCCTCCAGTTGCCTTTGTTTAGGCGCGGAATAGAAACCTGAGAGTAGACATGGTTTATTTCTGTATCACCTGCACTGGCTTCTTCTTTTACCACGTTTCATGGCGTAATTGAGACTGTCTGCACATGGAGGAGATAGGCTTCACTTGCTTTGCCTAGGCCTACAACCTGCGTGACGTCATGTTTTTCGTGTTGGGGGATTGCTTTTGTTCTGGTGTGTGTGTGTGTGTATTCGCGCGTGCGCGCACGCTGAAGGTGTGTATGTATGTATGAATGTGTAAGTGTGTATGTGTGTAGGGTAGGTAACTTGTAGTGACCTGCATAATGTACACTTCAGTAGAGCGCCCCCCACCCCCGAAAAAAAGTCCTACCTGACAGGGTTAGGTAGGATGCCTTGAACAGCTGTCCGGCCACCAAAAGCATAGGAATTCAATTATGTTGGAGCCTCTCTCTCTCTCTCTCTCTCTCCTCCCTCCCTCCCTCCCTCCCTCCTCTCTCTCTCTCATCTCTCTCCTCTCTCTCTCTCCTCTCTCTCTCTCTCTCTCTCTCCCTCCTCCTCTCTCTCTCTCTCTCTCTCTCTCCTCCCTCCCTCCCTCCCTCTCTCCTCTCTCTCTCTCTCTCTCTCTCTCTCTCTCTCTCTCTCTCCTCTCTCTCTCTCTCTCTCTCCTTCCTGAAGAGTTGTTAGCGGCATGTATTGTTGGGTTTTCCAGTCTCCATTCACTGGCTTTTTTCATTGCTCACAAAACAGAGCTTTGTCGTATGAAACACTACTCTCACCCCAACCTTCATGTGAAAACGATTTCTTCTAATACAATGGGCAGTCTTACGGGATTCAATCATAAGCTAAACGCATATATATAGCCATAAGGAGCGTTGGCGGGGATTTGACGAAAGAGATAGATCTAGTCCTACACAGTGGTTTTAGAGTGTAGACCTAAAAGACTGTTTACTGTTTCGCTTTTAAGGGCAAAGTAAGACTGATTGATAGAAGAAATGAACTAGCATTGTGTCGTCAAGGTATGATAAGGCGAGTGTTGAAATACTGATTTGATTAAGGAACACATTTTCAAAACATCAGCGGGTGGGACAGTCTGTCCAGTTCCACACACACACACGAGAGAGAGAGAGAGAGAGAGAGAGAGAGAGAGAGAGAGAGAGAGGTTTAAGCACGTTTAAACGGATCGTAAGTAGATTTTGATGTGAACTTGATGTGTTTGAAGGCTGCAGATGGGCCAGGCTAGCCCAGCACGACACAGACGTGTGCCACTACCGGCTGTTGTCCACAGATATATAGCTGCTGTGTTCCAAACCGCACTGTTGCACAGCTGCTGTTACTGTACCCCCCTCTTCCCCTTTATATACTTTTTTTTTTTTTTGGGGGGGGGGTGGGGCGGTATATATTCTTTTTAAAGTGACTGGACTGACTTGTGCAACAGATGACGCTAGGACCTGCTGCCATGGACAGCAGCAGGTGAGTTATACCTGGGGTCCTGAATTAATAGAAAGGTGACACCGGCCGACAGGCGGATTATGAAGACATAAAAAAAAAGGGTTTTTTTTTTGTTTTTGTTTTTTTGGGGGGAGACATGAAAGAGTCGCTGACTTATCGGGGGAGGGGAATAATGCAGAACTGACAGACGGGAGAGGGAAGAACCGTTTCAGCAGATTTCAGCCGTCAACCGTTGTTTTGTTATTGAATTCGGCTGTTGCGGTGTAAAGTTACCAATATAGGCCTAATGAATAATGTTTGCGCGGAAAAACGCCCTAGTTATGGGGCTGTTGATTCGTTGAGAGCTACGAATGAGGATGATTACAATGACCATGTGCATAAGCCCTCTCCCTCTTTCTCTCTTCCACAATATAATTGTTCCCACTGTGTGTGTGTGTGTGTCTGTGTATGCGCGCGTGCGTGCGAGAGAGAGAGAGAGAGGGGGGGGGGGGGGGGGGATATGTTCAGCTTTGTTTAACTCTGGAGTATATATATTTTAAGGAATGTTGTTGATCAGTGTATACAACTCATTATTCAAGACTGGAAAGTGGAAATAGCTTTGATCTTAAAGAGGTTTAGATACCAAGAACTATAACTGTATTGAACCCCTCCCCTTTCATCACTTTAAAAAAAACCCACCCAAACTCTTCTCTCCCTTCCTCCCCGTCTCCCCACCTTTCCCAATGACATGTTTTCCAGTGCACAGGGGGGTAAAGCGGAAAGGGACTGTGCGTGCCGGCATGGCGAGGAAGTGGGGGGGGGGGGGGGGGGGGGGGGGGGGGGGGGGGGGGGGGGGGGGGGGGGGGGGGGGGGGGGGGGGGGGGAGTTAAGAGATGATAATAATAATGATGATGATGCATGATAGTGTCATTACCCCTTGAATTATGACGGCGACTGAAGAACGATAAAGAGCCGCATGACTTCACACGCACAATCGCCATTCTATCTCTTGTGTTTGATTCATCCCCCCCCCCCCCCCCCTCTCAATTTTTTTTTCTTTCTAGATTTGAGAAGTGGGGGGGGGGGGGGGGGGGGGAAGAATCCGATTTACTGATTATCTTCTGCCCTGTTTATTTTATTAACTTGTGAAGGAGAGATTCGAGGGACTGGGTCAGACTTAGAGAGGGAACGAGAACTGAACTGTCAGGGCTACGAGGCAGAAGTGCTAGGATATATAAATAGTGTTTAAACCACAGGATTGCGTCATGCCGACCAGAGTAACGAACAGGACAGCAAGGGGTTTTATTTATTTAATTTTTTTTTTTCAAACGCACACCCGTGTATATTGACAGTGTTACTCGTAAAAGTCCAAGAGTAGCTATCCAATACGGAAAGTGGGGGTGGGTGAGGTGCAGATAAGGGAGAATGATGAAAGGATCATAATTCAAATTGTCTGATTGCACTCCAGATTATAATGACAAGACTTCTCCCGTAACTCCGTGAGGAGTCATGAGGGCGCTTGTTTTCAGGCAGTGTGTTGTTGTTGGCTTGTTAAAACGGAGTCGATCCTCTTCCTATCGCGGACGCTCGCCCACGCCGCGCGTGCGCACACACACGCACGCACACACGCACACACACACTCTCACACACGCACGCACGCAGCCACCACACACACACACACACACACACACACACACACAACACACAACACTCAGTCTGTCTCTCTCGCTCTCTCTTTCTCTCTCGTCATTTTCCCCACACTTCTATTCGTCAGTATTGATATTCTCTCCCCTCTCCCCCAAAAAACAACAAAACAAACAAAAAACCAAAACTACAACAAAACCACAACAAAACAAAGAGAAAAAAACATGTACGGGTTTTTGTTTTGTTTCATTTAAATATGTTCTGTATTTTCCCCCCTCCAGTCTATTTATTTATTTTAGTTTTTATTAGGTTTTATCCCCAGAGGAGGATGCTGGTTTCTCAAGAGGCTTGAGTTACCGAAGAGGATATTAGGCCCGTGCCTTTCATCAATGGAAAGGTCCAGGAGGTGTGGGGGGGTAGAAGAGTAAGGAAGGGGGGTGGGTGCATCATATTGAGTAGCAAACCTGCTTCTTCTGCTCCTTCTTCTCCTTTTTCTACATATTTCCTTTTAGTTGGAAGTAGAAGACCAGAGTTTCTCCTTTTTTGTGTGTGTGTTGTTGTTTGGGGTTGTTGTGGGTTGTTTTTTGGGGGGCTTCTTTTTGGTTTACTTTGTTGTTGTTGTGTTGTGGCTGCTGTTATGTTGATCACGTCTCCTCCCTCCCTCCCCTTATCTTCCACGCCGTCTGTCCATCCTGTATGCCAGAGCAGCAGGGAGATATGGAGGAGAGTTGGGAGGATCGGAAGACGTGATCGGCAAGTGCAATTCTCTTTTTTTTCTTCTCCGTCTCCCCCCCCCCCCCCCCCCCTTCCCCCTCCCAAAACTTCCCTTCCCTATTCCAGCCTTCAATTCTTACTCTTTCTCCCCCCCCCCCCCCCCCCCCCCCCTCTCTCTCCTCTCTCTCCTCTCTCTCTCTCTCCTCTCTCTCTCTCTCTTCTCTCTCTCTCTCTCTCTCTCTCTCTCATCGAGTGCACACCTCTCTTCTTCTCCCATCTTCTGTTACTTTATACTGAACTGCTTTCATCCGTTCTGTCTGTCTGTCTGTCTCTCTCTCTCTCTCTCTCTCTCTCTCTCTCTCTCTCTCTCATCTCCTCTCTCTCTTTTCTCTCCTCTCTCTCTCTCTCTCATACTTCTGCTGTCCCCACCCCATCCTCTATTATCAAGCAGCTTTCATGCAACCCCCCCCTCCTCCCATTCCTTCGTTGAAAGAGCCTATTCCTGGTGTCGCGCGCGCGCACACACACAGATATACATACACACACCAGACAAATTTAGAACTGGGTTTTGTGTACACATGATTGTAAAGCATTTAACTTAGATGCATGCACGTGCCCGCGCTCACATGCGCGCGCGCAGACACACATTCACACACACACTTCCCATCTCTCTCTTTTTTTCTCTTATTCTTCCATCCATCTCCACCTTTGCCTACATCACACTACCTACCCGCTCATTCTCCAATTGCCTATTGTGCTCTTGCTTTAGGGAGCAAAGAATAGGTGTGTGTGTGTGTGTGTGTGTGTGTGTGTGTGTGTGTGTGTGTGTGTGTGTGTTGTGGGGAGAGAAGGTGAAGGGAGAGGGTTACAACGGTCACCGACTTCCCACAGTGTCCTCCCTCCTCCTCTGCTTCATACACTCTCTGTCCGGCCTCCCCCCTTCTCCATACACGCTCCCCCGTCTCTCCCGATAGTCCCACCTCCCCAGTCGTCCTAGCCTCTCGCCTATTTTTCTCTCTTCTAAGACCCACTTGAGCCGTCAGTTGTAAAACCCAAGTTTGTGTCCGAGTATTTGTTCCCTCACGCAAGACTGTCAATTATTTATAACTGATTTCCCACGGGGCTTTTGATTTATTCCAGGGATAAGGGGAAGGATAGACTGTTAAGGCCAGAGATTGATGGTGGGAAGGGGGCTGGGAGGAGGAGAGGTCGCCAGAAGCAGGGTAGTTTGGGGAGAAGGGGGGGGGGGGGGGTGTGTGATGGAGACACGAAGCTGGGGGGAGGGGCGAGGATTAGGGGGCTGGGGGAGGGGGAAGCAAGGAAAGGATGGAGGGAGGCTAGAGCAGTTTCTGAAAGTTTGCTGTAGCCAACAGGGTCGAAGTATAGGGTTGGGGTGGGGAGGGAAGGTAGGGGAGTTGTGTGACAGACAACGTCTGGAATGGCGCTCCTGTTGTTTTCAGTACAAAGTGAACCCCTTATAAACTTACCTGCAGAATTACAGTGCCTGGTGTGGGCGTCACAATATCGACTAGCTCGGCCTGTCAGTAGAAGCTGGTTGTGGGAAGGGCAATTCTTTGTTGAGGAGGAACAAGGTCTGTTAATAACATTTGGGAAATATTTGAAATGATAAATTTAGGTGGTGGAGGATGTGTGTGTGTAGGGGGGGGGGGGGGGGGGGGGGTAAAGTGCAGAGCCTTTAAGAGCTGATCGTCAGTTCACCAGCTTTACCACTACTGTGGTTGTTGTAGGGTAGTAGTAGTAGTGGTATGGTGAGGGGTCAAAGTGGCAGGCCTAGAGTGGAGGAGAAAGGGGAGGGAGTGTGTGGCTTCAGCAATAAGTGGCAAGGAGGCCATCATTATTGCTGGTGGCAGCCCCCCTAAGGGCTGACCATACCATAGACAGTGGCCAGGGCTGTCCGGCCTTCAGTCCCTTGGCGTTGTCGTCTGTGTGCCTGACGACTGTCAGACAGGGTGACATTTGGAAGCGGGTCCCCAGCCTCATGAAAGCTTGATGGCCCAGCGGCTTCCATTAGCTGCCTGCCTTCATGTTGGTGATGCTGGATGCTGGCTGGACAGTGGTGCTTTTAGTGCCCCCCCCCCCCCCCCCCACCCCACCTTGTTGTGTTGCTTCCAGTTGGCGTGCCAGTGTGGTCAGTGGGGCCTGGTAGCACGGGCCATGACCAGTTTCCTGATTGCCAACCCCTGGACATACTCTCCTTCCCTTCCCTTCCCTTCCCTTCCCTTCCCTTCCCCCCTCTCCCCGCAGCATTTGAAGGCTTGGACTGACGGCGCTCGGGTCAGGAGGAAAGTGGAGAGCAGGGACAGGCCAGAGTGTTAATAATTTATCAGCCTTTCTCCCTGCTGCTGCTGCTGAGGCTAAGCCTTCTTTGTCTCTACCTCCCCCCTTTGCTCCTAGTTTGTCTCTTGCCTGCCTTTTTTCCCAACAGTTGCTCTTCTGCCATAACTGCTACATTCTCGATTTTTTTTTTTGAGGGGGGGGGGGGGGGGGGGGGGATGAAAGGGAGGGAGAGGGGGAGAATTGTGTGTAGAAGGTAACTGGACATTTGCAAAAGCTTCTTACATAACGGATGAAAATGCAGAGTACACATGCGCTGGGTTGTGGGGGGGGGGGGGGGGGGGGGGCAGAGAGAGAGAGAGAGAGAGCACAGTACATTTTTCACATCGACAGTGTGATGTGGCTAATGAAAACTGTCATCACCGACATCTCATAACAGAGAACAGCACGAGTGTAGTATTAACAGTTTTTGTCAACGTTACCATTTCCTTCAATACCAAAATGGAGTAAGTAAAGACAAGACTAAGACTAGTCCAGAAAAACGCTTGGAAATATGAGAGCGGAAAAAACCGACTCTAACAAGTTGATAGCAGCCTGCAGAGTCATAACGATTGCCAAGCTGACTTTTAGACGAAGCTGTTGGAGAATTGCGTTCTATGACAACTGATATTGCACATGACAACTGGTTTCTGACTTAAGAAAGCGGCTTTAAACGGGGTTTGAAAACACAACCTGCTCTAATGACGTGTCATGTTTTTCTTCAAATGGAATGGGTTGCGTTCCGGTCGGAAAATATGACGTGTGACACCTGGGTATGTATTGGGACAAATAGTAATACCAAGGTATAATGTAATGGTGGAAGCAAATATTGGAAGACCGTTGTTGTAGGTACTCGATAGCCGATCAGGTGGAGAGGGAGGGAAGGGAATAGGGCAAATTGGACAGGGACATAGGCTGAATGTATGGCAGCAGGACCTCGGATGGTGGTAGGCTGGAAGCTCTCTGACTAGCGAATTGGATACCCTTTTTAAGCTATGAAATTCAGCACGAATCGCGCGCCCTCGCCCTCCAACCTTCGCTCTTGCCACAAGTTTAATGTTCCTGTTTCGTGTGGCAGTACTATACTGCGACACGTAGTTGCTCGTTAGTTTTATCAGCTACCTTTTTGCCTGTAGTTTGTTATAGTTGAAATGCAACTTTTTAGAAAAGTTGTTTAATAAAAGATACGAGTACACACAACTACTACTATGTGGCCGAAATGTGGTGATTGAAGTTTTGGCATAAAAGGGGAGTTTGTGTGCGGTAAGGTTTTGTTGTGTGGCGGTGTCAGCATGGGGAGGTGTGAGATGCCTTCAGGAGGGGCTCTGTGATTGATTGGAGGCTGTCGTGACCTGGCTTCATCACGCTTGATTAAGCCAAGATGGACGGATGCCAGAACTCACCTTCTGTATTGGCCGGCCAGGCTAGAGAGAAAGAAGGAGTCGGGGAGGATTGGGGGAGGGGATGGGGGGAGAAAGAGAGAGAGAGCTTTTATACAACAGTATATTGATCGATCACTGGTCTTTGTTCAGCACATAAAAAAGAGAAAAGATGGAAAGGGTCCGGTACGGAAATCCAACTGACTTCACCCGGCCATATGTGTTATTGGCATGAACCAGCGGCGCCCCCTCCCTCCCCTCCCCCCCCCCCCCCCCCCCCCCCCCCCTTCCTCTCCACTCTCCTCTCTCTCTTCCTCCCCCCCCCCCCCCCCCCCCCTCCCACTACCATATTTCTGTTGCTGATATCGTTAATCCCCCTAAACCGAGACTCGCATCACAGACATATTTCTGTGTTGATGATCCGTTAAACCCCACAGTAATTGGAATGCCGCATTATGGCGAAATAGTTGAAGATCCCTTTACTTTAATATAAAATAGATGAATTGCTCATGTTGACGAAACGTTATTAAATCAAAGATAAAATTATAAAGCCAGGATAGTGCGAAAAGTTGTCCCCACCCCACAACAAAATCCTAGCACTCCCACCAATTTTTTTTTATTAAAAAAACCCACACACCCACACCCACACACAGACACACACACAGACCACCAACACACACACACACACACAACACACACACACACACACAACACACACACACACACACACACACACCACACACACACGTGGTTAGAGTGATGTATTCGTTATCTACCTGGTTCGATTCTCGAGTTAACATCAGTGCCGACTCCACTCTCCCCAAAAGTCTGTCAGATGAGACTATATACCTAGGTCCCGTGTGCGAACGCACGCGGAACTTATTGCGCACAAGTTAAAACCCGCTTTTCGGAAGAGAAGGCCATTTTGTGCCGGTGGGAACGGATGACAACATTTTATAAAATTGCGCACACACGGGGACTGGATTGAAAAAAAAGCACACAAGTGCTTATTCCATTATCATCGAAATAAAAGAATAAAACACACACACACACACACACACACACACACACACACACACACACACACACACATAACACATACACACACACACTCTCTCTCGCTCTCTCTCTCTCTCTCCAAATGAACCCCCCCTCCCTAATTAATTTAAATCCCAACATTTAAAAAAAAGCGAGGTTCTTGGTTTTTAAAATTAAAAATGAAAATTAATTTGGGGTCGGGGGGAGGACCGTCACATTACAGTGAATCGTTCATTTCGTTTTTCTGGTACGTGCGTATGTAAACATCCTAAACTGAATATATATTTGTTGTAATCCATCTGTATGATATAAATAACCTTTGTTCAGGTGTAAGCGAGTCCGTGCACCTTAACCAGTTTGTTTACATCAGATAGGGTCATCTCATTTTCAGTTTAACTAACTACTCTTTTAAAGCACTGATGAAGTTATTTAGTTTTGTTTTCCGATTCGGCGATCACTCAACAAACCTTAATTAATGAAAACGAAAGTAAATGGAAGAGCAGCATTTATTATATGTATGCTATCGTCATAGGATTTTTTTTTCTTAAAGAGATTTTCCGTGTCACGAATGTGTATCCACTTGCTCTGAAATATTAGAGTAGACCGACAGAAGATGTCTATAGACTTTTGAAGTGATTTAAAGGAAATAAATAATTTCATTAAGGTAGTTCTCGAAAGGTTTCGTCTTTGTTGGTAAATTGTGCATTTCGTTTCTGTTATGAAAGAACTTGTTGACTGGAACTGCAGATTGTAGGAGGAGTAGTGTTCCACATTTTGTGGGGCTTTGTTTTTATTTTGTTTTTATTTTGTTTTCTCCCGAGGAGACAGGCAGCATAGATGTTAGTATCCTAAAATATAAAGTTATAGAAATTTTTAAAAATTAGCAACTTGAATCTTTCACTCTGTCTTTGGTTACGATTTAACGCATTGCAAAGATGTAAATCTGCCATCAGAATAGCTTGGTAACTCTTCTGGGAAAGCTTGGACTTTTGTTTTTCCTTTTCCTTTTATCTTTTCTTTTGTTTTACTTTCAGGGTGTGACCATTGATTTAAATAAACAAAAACAAAACTTCCACGGCAGTTTAGCTGATGGGAGGGTGGTGGGGGTAGGAGTATATTCGTGGGGCGGAATGTATTGCTTATTTCGTGTAAACTTGATTTTTCAGATTTTTATCTTGGCTTTTGCAAATTTCTTCTGAAAAATGTTGAATCGATGCACCGTAACGTTACATTCGATTTAAAATGTGGCTCTGCAAGTAATCACATTCCAGTCCAAAAGAATAACCACGAAGTTTTGTTTGTTTTTGTTTTTGTCTCCCCCCCCCCCCAGACGACTCCTTATTTTATATCGAGGATAATGGAATAAGCACTCGTGCACTTTTTTCACCCAGTGCCTGTGTGTGTGCGTTTTTGTAAATTTTGTCATCTGTCCTCACCAGCACATAAAGACCTCTTCCTCGAAAATCGGAACAGGATTTAAAGTGTGGCAAGATATTCTGCGTGCGTTCGCACACGGGCCTCGGTTTATACACTCATCCGAAGGACTTTTGGGGAGACTCAGAGTGGAATCCCCTTCAACGGGATTCGAACCCTATTGTGACAGGAGAGAGAGGGAGGGAGGGAGAGAGAGAGAGAGAGAGAGAGAGAGAGAGAGAGAGAGAGAGAGAGAGAGAGAGAGAGATATATGCTGGAGAATTGGAAAAGACAAGGAATTGAATGAAGTGTAAAGTGGAATGGTTTTTGTGGCTGGTACACGATTATTTTGGCCCCCCCCCCCCCCCCCCCCCCCGGGGGGAGGGGGGGGGGAAACCAAGAGATGGGGCGGGGAGAATAGGAGAATGGGAAATGACATGGACACATAACTTGGGTGGGTGGTGGAATTGGTTGACCATTGTAGATGCCCAAGTGTCACAGGGAAGGCAGTGAGGGCTGAGAATGTCATTGACATACAGGTTAGGAAGGGATGTCTTTGTGCTCTGGCGAAAGGACCGTGTGTACCCAGTAGGTGATGATTGGGTTAGACAGAGGTAGGACCATTGTTCTTAGCACTAGGATAGAGGAAGGCGAGCTTGGTCAGGTGGTTCCTTCATGGGTAGGTGTGAGAACGGACTCCCAGGGCAAAGACTAAACTGACAATGGACCTATATAGTCAACCACCAGAGAAAGCATAGCCACCTCATGAGAGAGGGTTGAAGAGTTGGCTTTTTCACCGTAGACAATTGCGGGGGACATTTTCTTGTGAACTCCTAAGGGCAGGTAGACCAGTCCTAGAGTAGATTTACAGTATTGCTGAAGACAGCAGAGGATTGCCTTCACAAGAGTGGAGAAAGTTGGGTGGGGATTGGTACATTTGTTGCCAGTGTGTTATTTATTTTATTTTATTTTATTTTATTTACGTCCACCGGGTTCGATACCATCACCTTTCAACTTCTTAAGCCGTTGAGCAGGTAACTCGACTAACTTGGACAAAATAGCTGATTACTCCATCCGTCGTTGTATCAGTAAATTATCTCTCTCCCTTTTTCTTTGCATCGCGCCCTTCCCCCTCCCCCTGTCACACACCCGTACGCACAGAGTTGTAACACGTGAGCACGCATACGCATGCACGCACGCAGGCGGACACACACACGCTCACGCACGCACGCGCACACCCACACACACACATGCAATCACGTATCTCATGAAGTTAACGTGCCACCGTGCATTGCAGTGCGCAAGACCAAGCCTAGCAGCTCTTGCCTATTCACAGGCCCATACATACTTCTTCCTCCCCTCTCCCTGCTTGTCTCCCCAGTGGTCACACGGAGAGAGGAACGTCGCTCACTACTTAGGTGGTCGAATCCTCTTCCTGCCTTCCTGTCCCACTGTCTTAGGCAGGAACAAAAACCACACCACCAGATTGTCGTCTGCTTGTTGAACCAACGCGGCGATATCAATAATAATATTTACGCTTTTTAGAAGACAGGGAACACAAGATTTGGTAAGTCGAGCTTATTGTTTTGTTTTTGTTTGGGGTTTTTTGGCCCCCTTCCCATCGCAAGTTAGGGGTAGAGAATATGGGGAAGGGGGGTCTTGCGTAAAAAGACTTGTGGCAGTGTACGATAATGGAGGTAAATGAACTGATATGAAGACCACCAGCAGCACTAAGGCAGCATAGTTAGTCCTCTTCGGTGATGAAATTGTGGGTGGTTTTGGTGGACAAGAAAAGAACTAACGTGTTGGCTTTTGTTTTACTATCACTTATTTCTTTTGTAATGTATTGTTATATTGCCTCAATTTCCCCACATACTTTCTCCTAGCCTTGCAATCGATTTAAAAGCAACAAAAGCCAACATTGTATGTAGTGTCACAACTGTCGTCTGCGGCTTGGTAATGTGTACTACACTTTTAGTACAGTAATGGCGCTTGAATCTGTGGTGCAATGTTGGTGTTTGAATAGAAAGCGCCTGACGAAAGCTTCATATCACTTCCAACTTCAAGGGAAAGGAACTATTGTGTGAATAAGAACTATTGTGTGAAAACGAGTGATAAAGCGGTTAAGGGTGGCAGAAGACTGGAGAGAGAGACAGAGAGAGAGGGAGGTAGGTGGGGGGAGGGAGAGTGTGTGTGTATGTGTGTGAGGGGGAGAGAGAGCGTGTGTACACACCCAAAGGCAAAACTAAACAGACCAATGTAAAAATCAATCAAAGTGAACGTCACAAAGTGAAGTCAGCAAGAAAGGCGATGGTCAAGTCTATAATTGTTTATGTGCTCGAGATAGCTTCACAGGTACGTGGGCGTTTCCCATCTTCTGGATACGCCACTTGAACACACTCCTTCAGTCACTTGGAAGGTAATATTGACACCTACGGCTTGGCCTGTGAGACTTCGTTTGACATGCAAATAGACTTTCTGTCATGTGTTGGAAAGTCCCCCAGTAGACGTTTCGTCACACCTTCACCCGAGGAACGTCCAATCAGAGTTAAGATGGCCCAGTAGTGACTACTCCAAAAGAAAATAGTTGGTCAGTAGGTAGAGGCCTAGAACCTTCAGAAAAGCTACTGAGAATTTCCCAGTGGTTCATTTCAGTTTTGTTGTCAGTACTGAGTAGCTTCAACTACGTACCGACCTCACGATTCACATTGGAATGGATCCAAAATCAGAAGAGGTAAGAAAGTAATGGGTGAAATTTTGATAGGAAAAAAAATCGGTGAAATATTTCGCTTCTTGTGTTACTAAAAAAAAACAAAAAACCCCCAGTATTTTAATTAATTCGGCACAGTTTTAAATTCTACTAACATGCAGTGTGTGTGTGTGTGTGTGTTGAAGATTGATTTTTTTCCCCTATGCGATAACTACACGTGTATAGCAGAGTAGGTGTGATGCATATATTTTAATGAAATGAATATTTACTGCACCTTTTGTAAGGAACTATAGCATGTGTAATAATAAATTTGTACGTGAAAGTTGTGTTACTGTTAGCAGGAGCTCATTTGCTTTTTAAAACGTTTTCCCCCTTAGTAGCTTTCATTGCGACACGTGGACAAACCAGTCCGGGGAGATAGGGGACTAGGGACTAGGCGAGGGTAGGGGTACACCAGTAATGTCAACCCAAGTCTGCATGCTTTTCATTAGTGATGTGATCTCTGAGATACCAAGGAGTATGCGAAAGCGTCTCAACTCCATTGCCTGTATCCTTTCACCGACTAAGCTACCTCTTGTGTGGCCAAAGTAAGTTTCAGCTACCGACTTCTGTTTAAAACACGCTGCAGCGGCAACTAAAACTACTGCTACTACTACTAGAAGTACTACTACTACTACTACCACCACCACCACCACCACCTTTGTTATAGCCCTTTGTTGGCCTATTTAGGTCGGATGGAAATTGCCTAGCGTTGTAAAGCTTTATGAACGAAGAAAATGGTAGGAGGTCATTGCCGACCCATTTACTACTTGTTTGGGGAAGACAGTGACTTGCGATTAGCGCCGTTTTCTGTGACGCAGAACTAAGAAGCAGTTCTGCCGAGACGTACTGTTTCAATGAGAACGTATTTTTGTCAGATTCGGTTTTAAAGTTTTTTTAAATTTTAAGAATCCTCTGTGTGTGTGTGTGTGTGCGCGCGCGCGCGTGTGTGTGTAGATGTGGAGGGAAAGGGAATGCTACATATGTATGGTCTTTCTGCCAAAGTAATCACACGGTTTCCCGCGCTAAAACGCCATCCAGCACAAAACGCCATCCAGCACGGGGTAGACTGCGGTTTCCGTTGTGGCCAAAGTAATGTTGAATCCTTGCCCACTCGAAATCTGGAGAAACTTAGCTGAAAGTAGCTGCAGGTTATGCGGTAAATTCCGACGAAAGCATGTTATTTGTCAGATCTTCGTTGGAGTTTTGAAAAACTATATGTGTAGCAGTGATTTTTGTTTTGTTGATTACATGGACTGGTACCTGTGGCGTAGTTTCTTATAGTTTTCCTTTTCTTTTCTTTTTAAAAAAAATGGTTTAAACCCTTTGGTTTGGAAAGTGGTGAAAATCCCCGTCAACTTAAAAAAAAATTGGGGGGGGTGGGGGAGGGGGGGTTAAAGGGAACGTAGAGGGGGTGGGGGTTAAAGGGGACGTGGTGGGGGTGGGTAGAATTACAACCATTATGAACTCATAAGCTGGTCTTGTATTATGTCGTAAAGTGGTCATTGTAGTAAATTGGGCAGGCTCAGCGGAGATAGACCATATGAATTTCTTTCAGGGTCTTGAAACTTCCTGCAGAAAAAGACCTTCAAGGTCACCTGGTGGGCTGCTAATGCACTGAGTGCAACTTGCACGACAAACTATTCCAAATGATATAATTGCTATTGTCTTTCAGAGCGGGCGAATCGGGTTAAACTGTGGCTTCTGTGGCAGATAGGGAGTATGCGTTTAAATAACGTTTGCAGTCTCGGCTGTATTTTTTAAAATTTTAAATCGCACCCTTTTTATTATATCATTTTGGATGGTGTATTTGTGTGCGTCGATAGAAAGCAGTCTGCTAAGCCGTTTAAAATATGATTTTAAGTTTTTGATCGTGTTTGCGTAGTTGAAAATCCTAACCCAGTTAGCGTCAAGGAATCCACTTACCGACACCACAGTGGTGGTAAAGAGCCTTGATGAGTTGTGTGTAAAGTAAGGTTTTGTTGTTTAAAAAAAAGAAATAGAATTACCGTCCAGGGACTTTTAAAACGAATCTGGCAGAAGCATTGATATTTCCAGGAGACCTGTTTTGGAATATTGTACGTATTTTTCTCTCTCCATGAAATGTGCGAAGTGTGGCTATTTCTGGAGGTTCCCTCTTCCCCCTCCCTGGCGAGTCCCCAAGTCGTAATACGTGCCGCTGTGCAGCAGGAATCACGGCAGGAGTCATCCCGATCTGTTTTCTGTATTCACCGTCACGCCACTACACACATAGAGACCAGAAGCCTCTCAGTCTGAACCATCCTGTCGGGATTTTCTGACAGGGAACTATCAGCGTGTTTGCCCAGATCTCTTTCTCCCTGCCAGCACTTTGTCGCCTTTGTAAATAAGAAAGTGACGGGACCTTGTTCAGGTCTAGAAAGCCGAAGAAGGATCGTTGCTTTTTTTTTCTTTTTTTTTTCTTTTTTTTTGGGGGGGGGGGGGGTGTATTGAGATGGTGCGAGAAAGTATGTTTCAATATTTTCTCCACTATCGGATTCTCTGTTTGGGTTTTTATCTAAAAAAAACAACAAACCAAAAATTTTAACATCTCACTCAAAAACTGGGTTGTTTTGAACATTGGTCGCGAGCACGAGAACCGCTTGGGAATAGTCCGAAAACATTGAGGCAAAGTGGATTTTTTTTTTTAAACCCAACCCAACCCAACCCAAAACGCCCCCAAACAAATTTTGACCCCCCCCCCCCCCAAAAAAAAAACAAAAACAAAAACCCAACAAACAAAACAACAAACAAACAACACAACAAAGTCCCCCCCCCCCCCCCCCCCCCCCTTTCCCTAACTAAAAACCCAATGCAAACTCTGTACTGGTAATCCTAGTTCTCAATCACCATTTAAAAAAAAAAAAGATTATCATCAGCATCTTCCGTCTGTGATGCAGTGACAACTACGGTAATGTTTGGCTTCTTAGCTGCTTCGTTAGGATAGGGGGTGAGGGAGAGAGTCCGTCTTTCTGTCTGTCCGCGCCCGGGTTTTACGCAAGTGCGTGCTATAATATATAGGTTTTTTCTTGCCGTAATGATAGTGTGGAAACGGACGTTCAGACCGGCACGCACACAGATAAATAATAGGCAGGCGTTTTCATAGTGCACAGCACAGGGTACGGAACGGAACACCACCACAATGTGAAGCATCTTAGAACTGAAGAAAAGATGAAAGGGGGAGGACGGACGGGTGGAATAGGCAGCGGATGCGCTCTGAAATTAACAGTGATCAATAAACAGATCGATATCATCAGAAGAAAAGCCGATTGCTCTTAGCCACGCCATATCCCGGCCGGTTCGATCTTATTAAACAATACTGGTGTTGGTGCAGAGCCAGGAAGCACAATTGCTGTCTCCTCCGAAAAATCGATTAATGGTTTTCTTGAATCGTAGGATTAGCGTTTTGAGCTCTGATTGCAGGCAGCCGTCGTCTTTATTCTCCTCTGCCGACAGTCCTATTGCTCTGGCTACTTTGGGTGTAGTGAATTGTGAAGAAGACCAGAGGAGGAGTTTTATTCATTGGGGGTGAAGTCAGTTGTAGAGAAGTGTGGGGGACTGTGGAAGTCGGGCTCTGGCATCGAAGGTTAAAAGAGATGAAACCTCGTTAAACGACTGCTTCAGGGTCGGTAACGAATCTGTATAAATTAGACATTCATGATCGTGTGTGTGTGTGTGTGTGTGTGTGTGTGTGTGTGTGTGTTTCGCGCACATATAGACAAGGATCTTTCTTCCTCCCCCACCCACACAGCTTGTCATGTTTGTATGTTCCCCCCACCAATCTCACACTCACTTTACCCAGGCAGCAGCAGCAGACGGAGGTAGTAAGAAAGCAGGAAGCTAAGAAGAAAGGGTAGTCTGTGTAGAAGAAAATCCTGTGTCGGAGGGCAGTGAATGGTGAGGATGACAGCAGGAGAAGAGTGTGGTGGCCATGCGTGCTTCCTTCCACAGCGCTGGGGTCTGTACTGGTGTGTCCATTAAAAGACGTGGACCAGGGGGCTTGTTCCTTGAAATCAGAAGACGAGTGAGTGGGAGTGAAAGAACCTTCTCTTCTCCAGTTCTTGTTCCTTGCTTGTTGCCAACAGGGTCCAGTGTTGGCTAGTGGAGCGACTCTTTGCTGCTGCTGCTGCCACAGTCTGGATTGATTCCTGCCCCTTCTCAGGCTGCCTGCCCGCCCCTTTTCTTCCATTATTCTCAAACCGTTCTGCTCTTGGGAGCAGTTGATGAGGTCTAGACTTTATTACCATGCTGCTGTAGGGGACCGAGTACTACTATCCACCGCAACCCTCGACTACGATGTTATACGTTTCATTTGATTGATTGATTGGTTGATAGAGTTGTTTGAGGGAAGGGTGCCGAGAAATGTCAAGCTGCCATCCAGACATCGGATGTACAGCCAATGCAGAATTTCCCATTCTTGGTTTACAAACTGAAGGCAAATCCATGCCTGCCTGTCTGTTGCTTTTACCTCCGTTCGCCTCTGTTCGATAGCTGTCATACCCTGCTTTTCAATTACCCCCCCCCCCCCCCCCCCCTTAAAAATTATTTTGTTAGTATATTTTTTTGCTGATTGTGCTGCTTTAGTAACAAAAAATCTGGTTAAATACAATGGTTAGGGTGGATGATATTTCATTCTAAACCTTAATATCGGTTGCTGCTCTCTGTGCCATTTACCCCTACCCACCCCTGTGTGTGAGAGAGACAGAGAGAGAGAGAGCACAAAGCTGGGTAGAAATGGAAAAGGTCCAGTGAGTGAGAACTGCAATCTCGGGCAAACGTAAAAATAAGTTCTGTATGGCTTAGGATTTGTGGGAGAGATGTGTTTGCCTTGCTTGTTGGCTGTTGGGGAAGTGGAATCCTTGTGGCGGTATGCAGGCCCATGGGTTGGTGTGTCAGAGAGGAGGATCAGGATGATTTGACCCCCGGCTGATCTGATTAGGCCGGGCTGTCTGAGAGCGGCTCTCGTCCGGATAGCGGCACTCCGCCTTTGGCCCCTCCGTCTCTCTGTCAACTCGGCTGCTGCTGCTGCTGCTGCTGCTGCTGCTACGCTGGTGCCTGCCTACCCATCCTCTCTTTTCCCCCCCTTTTTCTCTCTCTCTATCCTGCTACTGGTTGCCCTCTTTCAGAAAGCATCTGCTATAACTCAACAACGTGGCCGGTCCCTCCAGAAACAATAGTCAGGGTCTAAGCCTTCCTGATTTTGTTTCTTAATACTTGCATCTTTTGAGAGCCAATGTTAAGTTTCCCGCTTCTCGACTCGTCGAGAAACTTTACGGATAAGCTTCGTGTTAGTTGCTGTACGAATTTTTGCATTATTTTAGTGAAAGATTGAGGGGGAAATGGGTCGATACACGGCTCCAGTGCTTTTAATTAAAGCATGACCCAATTAACTGCGAGTCTGGCCAGACGCTAGTTAAGTCCCAATTTACAGTGCAGGCAAAAAATTCAAGGAAACGGCATGGACATAACAGCTCATTTCCAAGACAGTTTCAAGTTTGATTAAAAATGGAACTCAACTTGTGCGTGGCGTAAAATCCTCGAGAGTTAAGAGAGAGAGAGAAAGAGAGAGAGAGAGAGAGAGAGAGAGAGAGAGAGAGAGAGAGAGAGAGAGAGAGAGAGAGAATCTTGAAACAATCAATCCAAAAGTCCAAGGACCGACTGGAACGAGTGCAGAAGGCCTTAGGATGAATAGAAAAACGGAACATGCTGCCACTGCCCAGTTACACCCCCCCCCCCCCCCCCCCCCAAATCATCGAACCCTAATTAACACGGTCGTCGCTAGTCACCTTGGCTAATAAAGTGCCTTGCTGTATCGATTCCAGTGATAAGTATAATACCAAATAGTTTAATTTTTTGTTTTTTAACACAGCTTGTAATGAGCGAAGATTTTCACTGACTAGTTGCAGTCCAGAAACCGGTCACGTTGGAATTTAGATTTGGTTTAAAAGAAAGAGTTTCGCTGTTGCCATTATAAAGTTTCCTCTGCCGAAACAGAAATTAAAAAAAAAAGATTGAAGTCCTGAACCAAACATCTGAAGAAAAGGATGAAAATATGGCGTTCACTTGTTTTTCTGGTTTTGACGGATATAGTGTCATAATTGCAGATGAAGAATGCGTGAAAAGAAAATAACGGTAAAACATCAAGCTAGGACACGTGTGTGGATGGAAGAGATTTCCAACTCCACAGGGAGAAACAACCGTAAAACTCTGGCGTTCGCCTGTAACAGGAAGACAACAACGTTCCTTCATGATTTTTTTTTTAATATGTATTATTTATTTTATCCTTTTTTTCTGTTTCCACGCAGGCTCTTTCAGCTAGGTCTGGCGAGGAAGGAAAGAACGGGAGTAAGATTAAATCGTGTATGGAAGCTGCAGGGCGCTATGGACTTTTCATGGCCCATATCGGTTCCTATCACGGCGTGAATTGCGGACGTAGGCGAAGGCTTGGCCGTTTGTCTTAAGAGATAAGTGGATTTCCGACCATCGTAAGGCGCCGATTTAGATTGATCTCTAGCGTGTGCGGGTCACTAGATCACAAGCGTGAAAAGAAGTTTTGAAGGAAAATGGAGTGTTATTAATATATATATATATATATATATATATATATATATATATATATATATTATATATATATATATATATATATATATATATAATCACATACACTCACACACACACACACACACACACACACACACTCTCTCTCTCTCTCTCTCTCTCTCCTCTCACTCTCACTCACTCACTCACTCACTCACTCACACACACGCACACGCACGCGCGCGCACACACACACACTTCCCCCTCCCTACTTCCCTCTCCACCCTCCTGCCCCTCGCATCTCTGTATATTCCCTTTGTTCTCTTACAGCGTTCCTGTGTAAATCATCGTTCTAGTGCTTCACTGTACATACCTCATCATTAGCACATAACTCCACCTCTCTATTTATGCTTGTGTGGGAGGGAGCAGGGGTATGCGTGCTAGCATGTTCCGGTTCAGTGCCGACGGGACGGTAAAATTCAGGTGATGGGAGTTTAGGGAAGCAGGAAAAGCAAAAACAACCCCCCCCCCCCCCCAAAAAAGAGAAGAGAGAGAGAGAATCCCGTAAAGAAGGAAACAAACATAATAAAAAGATGCTTAATTTTACCCAGTTTCTTCCAGAAAGATCATAACCCACCGCTTTCATTCGCTTTCGGTTGGTTTTTTGCCGGTTTGTTTTGGCCAGGAGGAGGAGGCAGAGTTGGGAAGGGGGGTGGTAGAGAAACTGGAAGGGGCGTGTTTTCCCCGAGATCTAGCCCCCCAATAATATAGTGCAGCTGCGACAGTGTTGTCCCGCTCCGGCGATCTGTAGCCTCCCCGGGGAGAGCGGTAAAAGGATTATTATGAATAATTCGGACGGTATTGGCCGGGTCTGGCAGTAGTAATGCGCTGTGCCAGCCTTGTGGAGGGGCGCGATGGCCGCTGTCCCCTGTGTATGATAAATTCCCTTGTTCTATCAAATATGAATTTGCAGCAAGGCCACGCTCAAGATATGGGCAGTGTCCAACGTGAGTAGAGGTGACGGGGCCCGGGCCTTCTCCCCGCTCCCCTCTTCCTCTTCATATTCCCTCTTTTCTTCCCATCTCTCCCCGCACTACTTTCTCCATTTCCTTAGCTTAATTGTCATGTATCACTATGTTGTGTGTTTTTCTGGTCGGCATCTTTTGTAATGCATTCAAGTTTTTAACTTAAAAAGGACCATGTGGTTATCTTTTGGCTCGTTCGCTTTGCTCATCTTCAGTATGTAGATAGTGTTTAATCTCGATGGTCTTTTAATAAGGTTCCTTTTAATAAGGTCGTTTTATGTGGCATGTCCACACGGTAAGCTGGCTAATTCGTTTTGTTCTGGTAGAAATATTACATAGAAAGATCTGGTTGTGGCAGTAGGGTTGCATGTGTAAGAGAAATAAGCTGGGGACGTGACGAAGTAGATTGTAACGCCACTTGATGCGCAGTTGTTGCCGAGAATAACTGTGGTTCGGGTCTAGAGTAAACACTAATGAACTACAACTTGTATGCTGTAAAAACACTCGCCTTTCCTGTACACTGTGCGCCCCCCCAAAGGACCTGGCGTCAATATGACGTTGTCAATAACGGATGCCGATGTGACGTTGTCAATAACATTCACTTGTGATGTTGTCAATAATGTAGGCGGTTGATGTCCACGGCGCGAAGTGGATGAAGGAAAGCAACAGCAGCAGCAACAGCAGCTTGGTGCATTGTCTTCTCTCTCGCAGCTTCCATCGTGACAGTGAGCTGCATGAAATCTACTTGGGAAGCGGCAACTTTTATTAAAGCCTCCCCATTTCTGAGCTGTCATTTTGTTTCTTCCCGGCCACATGTTTCCCTCCCTCCCTCCAGCCTGGATCAATGGTGCAGTCAGGCGCTTCACTTCCCATGAAGTCTTTCCCCCTCCCTCCCTCCCTCCGTAATTAATAATGAATGAATGCATCTCGTTTGTGTGCTCGTTTATTTGGTGCTGTTTTATCGTGTCTGAGTACCGGCCAGTGTTTCATAAAGCGAGTTGCGGCGGTCGGTAGTGCCTCCGTAGGGATTGTTACCGTCATCGACGGGATGATAAAACCTTTATACAGCGGGGGGCCAAATGGAATATAGATCGTGCATGCCTCTTGTTTGATAACTTTGCCATCGATCCGTGCGGAATGAAAGTAGTGCGCGCAACGACGCTATGGACATTCATCTTATCGAGAGATAGTGGAGCGTCCATGCTCTCCTCCTCTTCATCCGTCTCATCCACTTAACTACCCCCCTCTGACACATACCCCCCCCCCCCCCTCCCCTCGTGTGTGTTCTGCTTATTGTGTACTTTGATGTGCGTAGCTGTGTGTATGTGTGTGTGTGTCGGGGGTCAGCAGATGTTGCGGGAGGTGCAGAGGGCCATAAAAAGGCCGTAGGACTGATGTACAGTGTGGCCAGGACAATGGCAGTGGCCGAGGTGGCCTGGCTGCATTCTGACGGTGGGGGGCTTGATGGGCCACCTGAGACCGCCCGTAGATTTGGCCGCCCAGCCAGATCCGGAGGCTGACTTAACGGCACCCGGGAGGGACTAGCCCTGCACGTACGACGGTCCCCATTTAACCTCCTCCTTCCCTTCCCCCCAAACGTTTCCTACAATTTTATCACAGTTCCCAATAATACAGCTCCTGCCCCCCCCCCCCCCCCCCCCCCCCCCAACCACCACCACCACCACCACCACGGCCCCCCTCTGTTAAATAAATTCTCCCTGCCCCTTTATACCTCATTCTGAGTGTGAAATAATATCCCATTTTCTTGCGTTTATTTTTGGCCCTTTTTTGTTGTTCTCTACCTTCCAGGAGAAAACAGAAAATTGCTGATGCTGTGAGTTGAGCTGGTTTATGTTTGGAGCTTAAATCGAAAAGCGAGCAATATGGAAACATGGGGAGAAAAAATGTTTTTACCAACAGAGATTAAAATCATGCTTCTGAAGACAAGAAGACGCACGTTGGGCGTCAGTAGTTCTGTAACATTTAGTCATTTAGTCTCTGCTTTAGCATCTTGCTGGTGTCAAAATGTGTCGTCGTCCCCCAAAAAAAACAACCCCACCCCAAAACTTTTTCTCCTGCTTATTTTCTATTTCGTCAGTGTTTTCGCATGTATTTTGTTTAGAAATTGTCAGCGAATATGATTGCTAATCTGAAGTGTTAAGGGTTTTTGTGTTTGAAAGAACTGGAAATTCACTAGTATGCAGTATTGGAAGTGTATGAGTAGATCTGTACGTTATTCATTCTCTCTCTCTCTCTCTCTCTCTCTCTCTCTCTCTCTCTCTCTCTCTCTCTCTCTCTCTCTCTCTCTCTCTCTCTCTCTCTCCCTCCCTCCCTCCCCCTCCCTCTCCCTCCCCCTCCCTCCCTCCCTCCGGCGGCTCTGGAGTTTTCAACGTAGGTGGCTTCGTTACCTTCGTCGATACTGTGGTAGTTCTAATATTAGCCTCGCATTCCCTACACTGAAATAGCATTAATGATAATACAGTAGTTCAGCTTCATGAAATATTTCCCTTCCCCTTCCTAGAAATGTGAACTGTTTAACAAGCAGACGTACATTGGGAATAGTGTGTATTGTCTGGCCTGAGCACTGTTGGAACATCACAAGTCATTGCCACGGATAAAATGTAAACTTGTACTCAATTCGGGAGTAAGAAAAGATTTTGGTGACACATGGAAAACACAATCGCAGATAAAAGAAAAAAAGCCAGCTGTTACTTTAATTTTACTCAGACACACCATTACTAGCACTAAACAGATGCAGGGGGGAAAAGTTCAGATGTAAGGAACACGGTATAAATGAGAAAATCAAAATGTTGGGAACCACCTTGGCCGATAAGTGGTAGAAAATGAACTTTTGTATCCATATCCACTATTGATATCCACAACCAATCCACTATTGATGTATATACCATAACCAGTGTTGGTATGCATAACCAGTGTGTAGTCCTCACTTTCATCGGGCTTCAGTCAAAAAACACGACTTGCAAGGTGCCCTGGCCGCATCTGTTGACGTTGTCGATCAATAAACCAAAGCTTTCGTATGTATACATACAATTGTCTCGCCCGCTTTTGTGCTCTCTCATCTTTTCCAGTTTTTCTCTGTTCTAAATGTTTTATCGATTCCGCGACACCTTCCCCCTCCCTCCCGTCTTTCCCGACTTTCTTTCTTTGTGACCCGATCCTATTCTCAGAGTAAATGGATTTTAATGAATTGTGAGGGTCTGAACATGAAACCTCCCCTCCCCAACCCCTTTGCACGTGTTGTTTTTACTTGAAGTGATGCCTTACACATAAGTGTCAGAATGTTGTGTGCACATGTAATGCTTTATTTTTAATACCTGAATTCCCATGGACACATACTGTCACTTAATAATGAGGCTGAAAAGAATTTATCTCTAAGAATTTCAGGCAAAGTAGAACAAGCGTTTGTTAAATTCGAAACCTTCGCTAGTGAAGACATTGTGATGTTGCTTGGAAGGGAAGGGCGGACATTATTCAATTTTTTTCGTTAAAACGGGAAGGACGGATGCCACTGCCGAGTTGTCTGTGCGACTTCAATCCCATGGCTCAATGAAGTCGTGTGTTTGAATCTCAGCGGCGTCTGGTGAATTAAGGGTGGTGAGTTTTACCATCTCCTCTGTCCGCTTCAAGTGCAGACCTGCTAGTGCCTTATTTCCCTTGGTGTATGATATACACGCGTAGAAGATCAAATTTGCTTGTTGAAGATGCCGTAATTCATGTCGGTGTTCTGTCGGTTACGGAAACCCCAGCATACTCAACACGCATCCCCGAAGTCGGATCGCGGCTGCCTTCATGATCACATACGCAAAATCTCGCCATTGGTCAACGCACCAATAGTCGACACATCAGTCGATAAAAGGACTTTTCGTTGATAATTAAAAAAAAAAAAAAAAAGTGCCAGTCAGTCTGCAAATGGATCGTTACTCTGTCGTTTTAATGTCTTAGCTTAGCTCCACCATGTCTCTCTCTCTCTCTCTCTCTCTCTCTCTCTCTCTCTCTCCTCTCTCTCTCTCTCTCTCTCTCTCTCTCTTCTCTCTCTCTCTCCCCCTCTCCCTCTCTCAGAGATGAGCCCTTTCTATTTTCTTTTTTCTACTCAGATATATACTGAAGTCAGCCAG
>CM054136.1:38047136-38062136 GCA_028751875.1 Rapana venosa
CACTACGCTCCCTCCCCACCCCCCACCCCCCTTCCCCCTCCCGCTTCTCCTCTCCCCCTCTTGTTCCAGTTTCTTTTTTTTTGGTTTGGAGATGAGGATGGTGAAGAGAATAGGAGCTCTGTGTGTGTGTGTGTATGTATGTGCGCACGCGCGCGCGCGTGTGTGTGTTTGCTTGCCTTCCCCCTTCCCGCCTGTCTGTGTTTGTATTCTGTTCCTATTCACTCTTTTTGACCTGCGTCTTCCAGAGTGTCTAAAAGGTGGAGGGGGGTGAAATGTGATTTGATTCTTAGCAATGTTTTGTTCCAGTATATGTAGTTTCTCCGGTTTGTAAATTAATGAAGTAGCAGTCGATACCATCTTTAAATTGGGAAAAAAAATGTTTGCTGATTGATCTGGGGTTGGTGACGTTCAAAAGTCTCTGTGTGTGCTCCTCCCCCTCCATGATTTGAAGAAGCGTTGGGATCAGGAAAGATTTTCTTTTTGTCTTTTCGAGGGATGAAGACTAAGAAATCGCAATACAGTGATGTGCATTACATGGAAAGAAATGACCTTGGGGTGTAGTGTACAGTTTCGCAGCAGGCATGTGTCGTGCAGCCCGAGTGCATGAGACAGTGGTATACGATATTGTGTTGTGTCGGAAGGGTCAGGATCGCTTTGCACAAGCCCACCGCAAATCTCATTATAGAAGTGAAGCAAATGAGAGATCAGTGTCGGAAGCGCGCTGGGATGACGTGCACCAGCAGTTGATAACAAGGAGTATGTAATGGAACACAAACACGGGTCGCCTTTCATAGCACTCCTACGACTACTAGGCATACTACTACTCACGGAGGAGGTTGCACCGGCCTGGACGTGAGAAGGCGGTGAGGCCCCAGAGATGCATCCTCCCCAAATCCCGCCCTAGGACAGTTTTTGTTGTGATCGGACGGGTGCACTAATGGTTGTTAATGATTCGCGTTTTATTTGATGTGCAAACGTTTTCTCCAGTGGCTGAATTAGCTTAGGAGAGCTAGGAGAGACTTCACCTCTTTCACCTATTCCGTAGTCTAGTAGCCTTGTCGGTTGTGGCACCACTGAAGATTTTGCAACCAGCTTCCACCATCGCAATTTTCACCATACTGTTGAAAGTCGTTCCACTCGAGGCCAGTCCACTCTCTATCTTCCCAGAGTTTTCTCTGTTTGCCTCTTAGTCTTGCTCCTTGCACTGTCCCCTGCAGGACAGTCTTGGCCAGTCCAGATGGTCGTGTGACGTGCCCCAGCCACTTCACGTATTTTCACTGAGGTCAGCTTTTCATATGGCCCGGTGGCATTTTTAATATTGGGTTTTCACTTCCTCGTTTCGTATGTGGTATCAGTCTGAGATGCCAAGTAGTTAGTGAAAGAATCTCATCTCCACTGCCTGTATCTTTCTTTCAATGCCTGCTATAACAGCATGCCATTTGCCAAAGATAAGAGGCTTCATCAAGATGATTTACCAAGTTGACCACTTTTTACTCTATCTCGTGAAGAGCCCGGTGCATGTCCGCGGCGCGGATTGGTTAGACTACACTTTTCACGGGAAGTGTGAAGCAATAGGGAGTTCTATCTAATGCGTTATCGAGTCCCAGTCAACTTCAGGTAGCGGGTAAGGAGGGAAAACCTGAAATAGCAGAGGATTTGGAAGTGTATTTTATCTTTTTCTTCTTTTGTTTCTCCATGGCCATGATGGTAGGTGGTGCTCTCCGCCTGCCGTGGCAACTCGTGTGTGTGTGTGTGTGTGTGTGTGTGTCTGTGTGTGTGCGTGTGTGTGTGTGTGAGTGTGTGATATTTCTTCCATAGCATGAAGTTATTGTTGGTGTTTGATGTGTCCTCCTTTCATTAGGGTAGGTTGCTGGGTAAGGCTGTCCT
The DNA here is from genome assembly GCA_028751875.1 of Rapana venosa. Taxonomy (NCBI): domain Eukaryota; kingdom Metazoa; phylum Mollusca; class Gastropoda; order Neogastropoda; family Muricidae; genus Rapana; species Rapana venosa. Next base: position 38,049,024 of record CM054136.1, read on the forward strand.
GTCATTACCGCACGCTGGCGGTGGTTAATGGGTGATGAAGGGGACAGGGTCACGGCAGCCAGTCATATCCAAAGTAAATAAGCACCCCCGTGACATGTCCTCTCTTTCAGTTTCACCGGTCATTATTCATACTGACGTTGTTGACAGATGGCAGGGATGGAGAGGAAAAGAAAGGGGGGGGGGGGGAGAGAGACTAGCTTTGCTACAAGGTGAGATGGTGAAGCGATACGTTGGGCTGTGGTGGCACGGTTTTGTTTGCCCACCGGTGCCTGGTGGTATTGCAGGTAATGGAATGGAACCGTTCGGTGATGTCAAGTAAAGCTAGGTTTGCTGGTGCGAAGCCACTGCGTCCCCCTTCCCCCCTCCTGTTTTATTGTTTGCCCGTTTGAGTGTGCGCTTCTTCATACTTGGCTGGGCACATCTTGTAACAACTGTTCATAGACTCTGGGTGTCCCCCCACCCACATTTTTTTCCGTCTCTGAAGATGACAAACTGCACGGAATAGAAAACCATACTGTGAAGAATAGAATAGAGTCAGTTGATGCCATGATGAGTGTCTTGAAGTAATTGGTTAGAACCAGTGTTGGTCGCTTTGTTTGGTTGGAAGTACCTGATAGTGATAGTCTGTATAGGTGGGTTTTGTTGTGTAATTTTGGGAAAAAACGAGGTAATAGCATCTTCCTTTTCTGTTGCGCCACCCCTCTGACTACCTGGTACCTAGCGCCGGTCATTACCAGATACCCAGCACCGGCCATAAATGTTGGATACAAGGCAGCTAACGTTACGTAGGTCTTGACTGTTGAAGACAAGAAACTCCTAGTAGTCGTCGTCTGTAGCGAGATACCTGGCAAAAGTAGCTGAATCATATGAGGCAGTACCATAGCACCACTAGACATGCCATCCTGCCAGACCACATGCTCGCTTCTTTTGTTGTATCAAGAGTGACGGATGTAGCCTGTGGGCTAAGTCGCGCAGTGTCAGGGATAGCTGCTTTTGGTAGCGAAACATCACTATGTAGCTGACAATGATGAGAGGATAGCTGGAGTTGATCTATTATTTAGGGGACGGGCCAGCAGAGACAGCAGCAGCAGCAGCGGCGGTTCTGTCACTAGTGATGGTGGCAGTGCCGAGGCGGGCTGGAGGAGGGGTGGAGGGAGGGGGGAATGGAGGGAGGGGTTGTCCTGTGGCCGTGGCAGCGGGCGGGGTCCTGTGCTAGCGGGGTAGCGCGCGCCTCGGGGAGGGAGGCCCGGGCCTTGGTTGCCATGGTGCCGGTGGTGGTGCGGGACTCCCCTGGGGGTGCCCGCTGAATGTCGGCACCGCTTACCGCCCGCCACCTCTGTTCTTTCTTTCTTGGCTTGTTTCTGTTTGCTGCTACTGCTGCTGCTGCTGTTTGGCTGCTGCTACTCTTACTCTTGAAGCTTCTATTTGCCATAGTCTTCTTCTCCCCCCCCCCCCCACCCCGCGCGCACGCGCACGCACGCGCACGCACGCACGCACACACACACACACACACACACACACACACACACACACACACACACACACACACACAACTATAACAAGAGAGACACCTCTAAAACAAAACCTCAAATGTTAAGAAAAAATAATTGGGAGGGGGGGGGGGGGATTTTTTTGTTGCGGCTTCATTCTCTCCATTCCAGATCCCATCGTCTCTCTCTCTCTCTCTCTCTCTCTCTCTCTCTCTCTCTCTCTCTCTCTCTTCTCTCTCTCTCTCTCTCTCTCTCTTTTAAAAATAATATAACGAGGGAAGAAGCAAAAAGAGCAAATGGCAACACTTCATGCGATGTAAACCTGTAGTGGTGGAGGTTGCAGGAAGAAAACTAACCAGAATGATGTAGAGAATGCTTGTTTTGCTGCTCAATATTGAACAAACATTTCTATTCAAGGAAACATTGTTCGTTTGTTGTGGATTTTTTTTTTTAAAGAGGGGGGATGTGGTGTGCTTTCCCCTTTTCTTTTTTTTTTTGATTCTTAGCATGCAATATCAAGGAAGGAAAGTGGGGAAGAAGAAGCAAAGCGAACTAATTGCACTGAAGAAAGTAGTGTTCATAAAAAAGCAGTACAGTCTCTTGAAAAAAGTTACAACAAAAGTGTGGATTGAAGGAAGTTTTCTTGTGATGGTGTACAAATCCGATTACCAGATTCAACTGCTTGTTCTCTGTGTGGTAAGAGAAACTTTTGCTTCTGAGAGATTGTCAGTATCACCCTATGCCACCAAAACGCCTGTCCATGTTGCCACATAATCTACTGTTGGAGTGTACCAGGACCTCTCTCTCTCCCTCCCTCCCTCCCTCGGTTTTTGGCCAAGATCAAAGTGTATAGAGACATGGAAATTCGTGAGCATAGCTGGTTTGTGGTACAAAAGTGATGTATTTGTAGTTGGCTGCTGTTTCAAAATCCTCCTCTTAGCTGTAGAGACTGGTCGTTCCAGAGTTTTGTGTGTGTGTGTGTGTGTGTATGGCGGCGAAGTCTTTGGCATAGGTTCGACTGTACAAAGTCTATCACTGTATCGGTGGTGCTGTGCATAGAACTAAGTGGAAGGATGGTGGTAGGCTAGTGGGTGCCTTTGGTAATGGAGGGGAGTGGGGGAGGAGCGGAAGGAGCAAAGAGAGCAATTAGGCCCATTGAACTGTGGGCTGGGCTATCACTGCAGGGCTGCCGCTGCTTCCGGCCACTACTGTTTACAGCTGATTGATTGCCCGGCTCCACACCTCTGTCACAATATCATTTTGCAGCCTGCACTCTCCTTATTGATTCTCCTCGCATCTCCACCTCCCCATCACTTCCTCTACGTGTGTGTGTATATGTATATATATACACATATATACACACACATACACACACATATATACATACACACACCACACACGCACACACACACACACACACACACCACGCACGAGATCTCTCTCTCTCTCTCTCTCTCTCTCTCTCTCTCTCTCTCTCTCTCTCTCTCTCATGTGAAGCTGTATGGGGTTTGTGCCTGTTAGTGTTACTCTCTTGTCCTCCAGTTGGCATTAAAAATCAGTGAATTGATGGCCGTTTTCTCTTTTGTGTGTTTCAGGAAATGAAGGTTAACTGGGCATCAGCTCCAAGTCTTAATCCTAAGACGGACACATCAAGTGAGTATACACCCTTCTCTCTTCTTTAATGGTCTTTCTGTACATAATGTGCTTACATAAAGCACGAATCGTTCACCTGTAGACCGTGTTCAGTGTACGTGCGTCTGTGCTGCCATCGTGTGTGTGTAATTAGTTTATATCCCCATCCATAGGTATTTATTGGGGGGGGGGGGGGGCGGCTAATAAACATGCATTTAGAGAAATGTTTTGCACAAAGGTGAGTACCATGTACCACGCATCTCTGTGCCCCAGATTTTCTTGTTTAAAAGATGCCATTTGTGTCTCAAGTCTATATTATAGCGTTCATGATCATTATTAAAATTTAAGAAATGTGACAGGGGAAGAAAATTGGCCCCACTGGCTCGGTGATTAGCACGTTGGATTCGTGGCTGCTAGGTCACAGGTTTTAGGTCACAGGTTAAAAGCCCATAAGAATCGTTCGTAGTTGAGTTTTGGACTCCAACCCGCTACCACCCAGAACTAAGTTTGCCAGTGCTCAATGGAGAGACTGGGACCACACAGTCTAGCAGCATCCACAACTGATGAGATTATGATCAAGCTACTTAGCCAGCTGTGCTAAGGTCTTGTGTATCTCTCGGGCCTTGTTGATGCATAGCTATATCATGATCTGAAGCGTAGATTACAGCCCTGTCAAGTAGTCTTAAAGCTGGTGGACTCCCAGAGCCTGAATACCAATTTATCAAAAGTTTTCATGAAAAATGAAAACGAAAAACAAAAACCGACTCTGTGGCCCTTGGCTGTGGTCTCATGGTGACCACAGTTTCGGTTTTCCATACACCTCATGACAAAGCCTTGATGGTCAGGAGCTAACATGAGAATGGTGATGGTGCTCCTCGGCTAAGCGTTGTAGAGAACATAGTTGTAGGTGGCGGCCTGTGTATGTTGGATCAGAACAGGCTCCACCGAACACCACCGATGTTATCCAGTAGCAGTGCATGACCCTTCAGGTTGGTAGCCCCATGGCGGCCCAATGTTGAGAAGTTCCTTAAGGATTTAACGGCTCTGAAGGTGCAACATGAGCTTGTTTATGCTTGAAGGAGGACTCGGGATGGGGATTGGGGTAGTGGGGAAGATTAGAATGGGTGGTTTTTTAGCAACAGAGTACGTCATTCACAGCAGAGGCTAAGAAAAAACGTGCGTTATCTTTACAATTCTTAACTTTAAAGTTATTTATCAGCATCAATGAAAATGTAATTTGTCTTCAATACATTTCGTATTCGCTTGATTTGCAAATTTCTCAATTTATATTGCAGGATCACGATCACGTGGTGGTATGTACCATTTTTTTCAGTAACCATCCCATTTTTGTCCAAATAAATCCTATAAAAGAAAATTAAACAGTTGAAAAGGAGTCATTTATTTAAAATGGTTAAGTACCCCTAACCGAAGTTGAATGATTCAGCTCAACTATCTCCTTAACTCCGTGGCGTGTCTTGGGGAACTTTGCGATTAATTGTTGAGGTAGTGTGTCATGGGCAACTTAGACCTGGGTGAGTCCATCCCTCTCCAGATTGCTAAATGCACGCTGGGTATGTGCCATTGCTTGTTCACAAGATGTCCATTGTGTGTTGGCACCTGGGACTTTGGTATGTTGTCTCATTCCAAGGACTTAGTGGGGTCAATACCAACTGCAGAGGCGAAAAAATTCCTTGGAAAGGATACTAAGGCAGAGACTCGAACCTGGGGCCCTAGTTCCTAGCAGACTATGAGTTCAACGTTCTAATCACTAGGCCATACCACCCTTCATACTTATGAACCTCTATATATAGATACATTTTGTGTGCTGGGGCACAGCTTATGTTTGCGTGTGAAATGGTAGATAATTACTGTATGGTGTGAGACTGAACTTGTCTTTATGGACAGACTGAAGGTGTCTAAGGAAGTTCAGGTTTTGAGCCGAGACTGGCACCTGACTTCAAACATGCATCGTAACTTTCCCCCCCCCCCCCCCCCCCCCCCTCATCACTTTCGGATTTTTTCTCTGGTCAAGCTTAGTCTTAACAGGGGTGGAGGATTTTCATTTTCACTGTGTGTGTGTGAGTGAGATAGTGAGGGGAGATGTCTGTGCATGAGTTATGAATGTAGGGTTGAGGGTTTCCAGATCAAACCATTTCTTCTGCAGTTTGTAAATTGCTAATCAACAATTATTTTTTATTTAAAGTTCTGAACTGACGGGTTCATGGGTCCTGTTGTTGGTGGGGTTTTTTGTTTTGTTTGTGTTTTCCCCCCTTTTTTGTGCTGTTGTTGTTTTTAAATGGGTATTTTCTTTATCCTGTCTCATTGTACTATGGTCATCTCATCTTCCTCATCCTTGTTTTGCCCCTAACTAAAAAAAATGTCCACTTTTAGCTTTAAAAGGTGGCTGTCTTTTTCTCCTGAAGGTGTGCGATTACAAATCTTTGTCCTATGATTAGAATTGTATTATCCAAAAAATGAATGAACTGGTTTTATTTTTGCATGATTGGAATTGGGGCAGGAAAAATGTGGGTGTGATTGTGTTTGGAGGGGGTGGGGCTGGGGTTGTGTGGCGTCGCCGAGATATTAGTGTACAGTTATGGAGAGAGGTGGTTTCTTTGTTGTTGTTTGGGGGGTGGGGGGGGGGCGGTGTTTGTCTATTTGAATAGTGAAGACATTAAGCTTTCGTTAAATCCTGTTCCGCGTTTCGTAAGAGTAGGCCATTGTGTGCCGGTGGGAACAGATGACAGAATTCACAAATCCGCATACACACGGGGACTGTATGTAAAAAAGCACATAAATGCTTATTCCATTATCCTCGATATAAAATAAAACCCTATATAATAATAATAAAAGGAGTATGTTAAGACGTTATGCAGATGTCATTCTACAATAAAGATGTTGCACTGGCCAGAAAAATGAGTTTGTCAACGGAAATACCAAATCAGGTTAGGAATATGCAAAAAGTAGCGGCCAAAATAACAATGATCATATTCTTGAAAAATGGAACGTCCGCGTGTGTGTCTGTGTTTTTGTTGTTCAGGTTTGAATTTTTTAATAGAATATATCACATTTAAAAAACCAACAAGAAGCAAAAGGAAAAAAATATGACAATAAAAATCTGTCATCCGTTAAGAGCAAACTATGCAATATGGTGTTTTGGTGGGTTTTTTTGTTTTTCCCCCCTTATATATAGTGTATTTGTGTCAACTGTGTACAGAAGTACTCTGACGGTTTCACTACAATTTAAAAAAAATTTCTGTAATGGTTGCTTCCATTCTAGAGAGGGTAGTAAACTAAATAACCTAAGTGATAGGAGTAGCTGCGTGTTAAAAAAAAAATTAAAAAGCGAAGTGCACATGATTAGGTTAATGCTTTTAAGATTGACTCCTATTCCTCTGCAACTCTCAGAAGGACTTGATGAAATAGAATTTGAGGAAATAATGTATAACGGCAAGAGAGGGGAGATGATGATCAACCAGCCTCCAAATAGAGGAATGAAAGCAAGGGAAAGAATGTCCACTTGTAAAGAAAGATACATAGAGTTATCTTTGAAAAATTCGTTTTTTCCATCTTTCTACTTTTTTCAGATATAATTTTTGTGTGCTTTGTAGTGTAGTACCATTGTCAAGATATCGTGTGGGAGAGCAGTGTAATCTCATCAAATCTGGTTGTTAACTGGTTTTTCGAGCAGTGCTGTACCGGTTGTCTTTGTACTCAGTTCATCGAGTTAGAGAAGAAAAGAGTCCTAGTTAAAAGGTGATATACCCGTGTAATGAATAGAGCCCTAGTTAAAAAGTGATATACCCCTGTAATCTCCCGAGGACGCTCTTACTAGATTTATATGCGCAGTTTCGTTCTTAGAAAATTACCCCGAGCAACGTTAACGTTGGCTGTCTTACGACAGACGATTAGCTGTGTAGTCAGCCTGTGTCTGTGGAGCTTTTATTTTTTTATATACACTAGGTCAGACACTGGTAACGGAGAAGATACATTATGACCTACATTTTTCACATGTGTGTTTACTGTTGTCCTCGCAGTTCCTGTGGTTTATGAAAATTTGATTTGTGCAATAAGTAGAGGTTCTTAACGAGGCCTGAATAAGTGACAAAACTTTTCGTACATGTTTAAGAATCAGTTGTGAACGCAGATGGAGATAATATAGCTCGTTTTTACAAGCTTGTATAGTAAGTACCATGCAACATACAGACGAACGTTGTGAAAAATGGTCTGTCCCGTGTCTTGGCATGTTGATGCCTAGACCATTATTCGTCTTCCTCATCTTGGGTCCATTCGAACTGATAATAGGAAGCACACTGGGCTTAGCTTGCTTGTGCCCGGAAACAGACGTCAACAGCAAAGCTCATAATTATGAAACGCGACACATGGTGCATTATGTCATTTCTGCTAGAAAGATAATGTAGCTGTGTACTCTGAGGTAAAAGGGCTTTAAAACAAAAAAAAGAGGAGGAGGATATTTGACTAAGAGTGACTGTGTGTGTGTATGCGTGCGCGCACGCGCGACTGTTGTATACTTAGGAGCCAATGTATGCTTTATGAATTTGTGTTGGGAGGAGGGCTCAGGGTGTAAGAGGGATGGGGGTAAGGAAAGGGGGGCCGGGAGGTAACGTCCATAGCAATAGTACTGGAGACAACCGGAGTACTGCGGTAGAAAGCAGAGATAGTAGTTGGGGAGTATCGTAGAAAGGCTTGGGGGGGGGGACGATGGGGGGACAACAAATAAAATCTCTCCAGCTCAAAGTGAAGTGGTGGCAATTGTCGTTTTCATGTAGGCAGGGGAGTGAGAAATGGCTGTAGCCTTTTGGGCCGCCACTTTGTGAAGGTTCACTTGTAAGTGAATTGCTGCAGTCAGTGATCTGTGACCTTTCATGATACCTACCTTTTTGTGTGTTTTTTTTCTTTTTTAGGTGGAGGGGGTGTGTTCTTTTTTTTTTCCTCGACTGGATCGTTCATAATGGTTTCTGTGGAGTATCCCACTCGACTCTCACCCCTCCCCCTTTGTCTTCCATGTAGACCTTTAAAAAAAAAAAGTTATTTCCTCCTTCCCCCCCCCCCCCCCCCCCCCTCATTTCTTGCCAGCTTTAGTGTATCGACAGGGAAAGAAATCTCAAACGTAGGTTTCATAATGGGGGTGGGCTCCCTCATTTTCCTCGTTTTTGTTCCTGCAGTGTTTTTGACCATTTTTGAGAGTTTTTTTAAAATAATTTCATTTTTTTAATGCTTTGTTTAATCAAAAACATTTGCTTCTTTTTATCTATTATCCATACCGCTAAAACACGTGACAATTTTAAAAGTGGTGGTATTCTAGCGCTATAACTCCCCCCCCCCCCCCCCCCCCTTCTTTTCTGTTTTTGGCATGTTGCCTGCCCCTGTCACAGCTGTCAAAACTTGTTTTTTTAAAAAATGGAGGTGGGGGGCAGTGTAGTTATCCAGCCTATTTGAAGGTGCTAGTGGAGTGGGAGGTGGGGTGACTAACCTTTTTACTGGCGTTAAACTTCAGCTTGCCAGGTATGGCTGTCAGCCATGGCTGTTCAATTTCGTTTTAACGGCGTGTCATGTCGCTGTCCTTATGATTTTATATGGCAGTGACTGGTGTATGTGTGTGGTGGTGGTATCAGATGGTTGCTTATTCTGTTACCTTGGTTACGGGGAACAGCTTCAAATAGGGATGGTGTATATGTGATACAGTGCAAACGATTCCTGATTCTTATTTCTCAAACGTTATTTTTGTTTTTTCGTTCTTCAAAGATAATTTGCCTTGGGGATTTGTTATGTCCCATGCATGAAGATTGCTAGTTCTATTGTGATTTAATCAATTAAAAAAAAAAGAAAAAAGGCAGTGGAAGTCGAAGAGTGACAGAAGTTGCTGTTTGCTAATTCAATAAGTTCTGTCTTGTGGTACGTTGAAAATAACGTACTGTTAAATCTGTAATCTTGATGGGTCAACTGTCCTCCAAGAAGATACCATTTCTAAAGTTTTATCGCGTGTAAAGAAATAACAGCTGGGCTTTTCACGGTAATAAAATGCTAGTCTAACTTGTATAACATTTCCTTGCTATTTCTTTGGGGGGGGGGGGGGGGGGGGGTGTTTAAAATTGAGTTATGATCAGTATGAATGACTAGCATCCCCACCTTCTGGAAATTGAGCTAGGAATTCCCTGTTTTCTATCCCTCTCTTTGTTTGGCCTTATGCTCTCCCATCGCCTCCTTGTCTGCTTTCTGTTTTCGTGGTCAATTCTCCTGCTACCCCCCCCCCCCTCCTCCGGTTTAACACATAACAATTCTCTCCCACGCCCAAGTCGGATACGCTGGGCCTGACTTGTCAGGTTCTTACTGCAGCGAAAATGCAAACAGTAGTTTTTGCCAAGAGCAGTCTACGAGGAAGAAAAGTCCGGGACTTGTAGGCCTAACTGCTGGCCACTGTTGGTTGGGTAGTTCTGGTCTGTCGCTTCATTTTCCTGTAGGCCTACCAAGTTTTCTGAACTGGCGTGACCTCCATAGGCCGAAGATATTCTTTTCCATTCTGTCCAGTATCATGTGCCATTTCTTCTGCAATGCTTTGTGGGTTTTATCATATGCTACTGGATGATCTGATAAATATGTTGTGTGGGTTCTTTGGTCACCTTGCCTGCTCGTCTCGCTGCTTCTAAGCGTTTTTGTGGCGTTCAATTTCTTGCGTGGGGAGTTCTTCGGGTTTTCAAAGGAATCTCTCTTGCTCTCCCTCCCTCTCCTGGCCTCCTTTGCTCCCCCCCCCCCTCCTCTCTCTCTCTCTGTCTCTCCGTCGTCTGTCTCTCTCCTCTCTCTCTCTCTCTCTCTCTCTCTCTCTCTCTCTGTCTGTCTCACTCCCCGCCTTCGTCCTGTTGCCTTCCCAGCAAAATGTGCATGCCCATGTTAAATCTTTTGGTCACCCTCCCTACAAACTTTCATAGTGTTCACAATACTGGGGTACCATTGGCCGTCATAAATTAAATCTTTCTTAAAAAAAACACCTCCTGAAATAGAATGTTTGTGTTTTGACACGATGTGAGCACCTTAGCGACGACGATTTGTTTAGAAAGAAAGGAAAAGACGGTGCCGTGGGGTGGGAAGAAAAAAGTGAATAGGAGATCAAACAGCAAGAAGGGAGGGAAGCAGTGGTGTGGGAGAGGAAAGTAGTTGGAGCTGCAAGCGAGCGTGACACAGAGAGAGAGAGAGATCGTGGCAAGGCGATACCTTTTTGTCTGTTGCCTTAACACACAGAACTGCAGGTGACTCATCCTTTGATAGCTTGCATGTCGGTGATTCGACGTGTTAAGAGACGACCCCTCCTTTCCCCGTCCTTATCTCCCTCTTCTTGCCCGTTTGTTCTCACACCCCCATCACACGCGCGCCCCCCCCCCCCCCCCCCCCAAACTTATATTTATAAAAAAAAAAATTCATTAACAAATGTACCTGTAATGGCGTTTTAAAATCGTGCACGTTGAGTTGTACATAAAATCGAAAAGATCTAGGTAAAGTTTAGATCTGAAGGTTGGTGACTGTGAGAGGAGAATAGTGGATTTGGAGTAGGTTTGGGAGAGGCCGAAGGTAATGCTGCTGGGGAGTACAAAGGACACCGATATCATATAGGTGGGCGAGTTCACAACAGTTGTACACGCTCTTCAACCTCCGTTGTTTTCAAACTAGTGTCAAAAGGTTTTTTTCGCGAGACCCAGATTACAGGCAGGAGCAGGAGGAAAAAAATGCGTAAGTACAATGAATAGGATGACTTTTACCGATGACTGTAGTAGGCATTGTAGGTGCTTCTTGTGTAGTATAATATATTATTGTTGTTGGGGTTGTTTTTTTAAGCAACCCCCCCCCCCCCCCCCCCCCCATCCCTCTCACAAAACCCTACCAAATCATAACAAAACATAATACCCCACCCTCCCCAGAACCGGAAGCTTAATGTATCCGAGAAACATGTTCAGGGTTGAGACGGCTCTAACCATTATTTGAAAGTGTTGAAATGGTTTTTGACAATGATGACTTGTGAAAAACGTAAAATATCTTTTCGGAACGGGCATTCGGATGACATAAATCATAGCTTTTCCAAACGGTGGTTCCTGCACAGCCTGCTGCGTAGGTCGTTTGTACTTCTTGTATTGTTGCATCGAAGAAGAGGGGCTGGTAAGACGGGGGATGTTGGTGTCGAGTAGAAAGTGAGCAGTCGGTGGGGGCGATGTTGAAGTGAAAACCACGAGAAATCAAACTGATTTCCAGCATGGCGGGCGAGGATGATGATGATGGATGAATTGTCGCCTTGACTGCCGATCTAATACACATTAGAGTTTTTCCACTCGCTCGTCCTGTCCTTCCCACCGCCCATTAAATCTCGGGAGTCTCCCCCCTACCTCCTCCAGCGTGACGTGGGTGAAATGACGAGCCATCACTTTGACACTCTATCGCTTGTTGTGACCGAGTGCTGTCGGCTAGATGCATGACATGTTCCACACACCTTCACTCAGCCCTCTCGTCTCCAGGCCGCCAACATAGGCGCATGAAAGCTGAATGCCTTTAGGGATTAGGAACCCCTTCAGAAATGAAGCAAACATGTTGATGATGATAATGATGGTAGGGGCCTGAATGGTTTGGTGAAAAATGCAATCTCCAATCTGTAGCAAGAGAATGTTTCTCTCCTCGTCTTCTTTGATACCCTTTTCCCACAGAGTGATTTGTCTCTTTTACGCCTTTCAGAAATATGGACTGTTCTAGGAATGGGCCATGTGTTAATCGGAAAGCCGATTTCTGATGATCACAGCATATGGGTTATTTCCTCACGCGATTAAAGTGGTGAAATTGGTGATTTCTCATTTCTCATTTGTCAGATTATTCATTGTTTTTGATGAGAGAGAGAGAGAGAGAGAGAGAGAGAGAGAGAGAGAGAGAGAGAATGAATTTTGACAAAAGAATTTGCGAAAGACTCCCTAAATTTCCCCTCTATTTTAAACTCTTTTTTGTTTGACACTAGAGTTCAGAAACAAGTTAATTAATCACAGGGCTGTTTGCAGTTTGACACCAAGTTGTGTGCTAACATGGAGATTTTTAATAATACAATTTGAAAGGAATCGGTCTTTTGCCAAGAACGAATGAATTTGCTCAGATCTTTTTACTATCCTTTAAATTAAATTTTTAAAAAAAGCCTTTGAAACGAAATTTTGTAAGAAAAAATCTGCAGCTTAAAAATCAAATTACTATGATTAGTCAGGATGTAATGTAGACAAGTCAAAAGATTTCATGATTTAATTCAGAATTCACAAAATCCCTGACACGGTGACAGTTAAATGATTCTGACGATGTGGTATGGGTAGAATATTAGTGAGAGAAGTATTTAACAGTGAGGGGGTAGAGAGCAGATGTTGGTGTCCATAATTATGTGTTGTCACCTGCTAATGCTGAATAGATTACATTCCATGAAATCTCTGTTGGTTAGCACTAATCAATCTTAAAAGGACAACGGAGACATAGAATACGTCCCACAAGGATGACTCACTCGTGAAGATAGTTGAAACTAAATAAATTAGTAGACTGGTGGAATAAGAGCAAGTACTATGACTGCTGAGTAGTCCAATTCTCGTAGGTATTCTTTCTAAAACAGTTCTTAACTGACAGTCATTGCAGCAGTTGAGGGAGTGGTGGGCTGGAAACATCACCCATTTTCATCAGAAGAAAACAAGTCAGTAAAACTTGTTCATAGTGTCAGTGCAATGAAAGCCAGGATGACACTTTGGAAAGATTTTTAGCTTGTCTTTTGGGTTAAGAAAATTGAATTATTATCATCAACAAACCTCAATTCTATCCAGTCATATTTATAGCCCTGTTGAACACAGAAGCTGCATCGGGGCTGTCGCCTCGTAAAAGACACTAACATTACAAATAGTAGAAGAAAAGGAAGCAAACAGCAGAACAATGCAAACTAATTTTTGAAAGTATACTCTAGAGAAAGATTATATAT
>CM054136.1:38067136-38084305 GCA_028751875.1 Rapana venosa
ATTGAAGCCATAAAGAAAAGCTGACTGACGACTAGGTGAAGTAGACCTACCAGGCTTAGTAGGGTAGAGCGGTAAAGTTAGGTATTGGACTTACACGCTTTCGAGCAGCGCTGGGCGTGAGATGGTCATCCATGCAAAGCAGCCATTCCAGATGGTGGTGACTGGGGTGAAGACAGTGTGGAGTGAATTGAGGGGCCCTTGATGGCTGTGTGTGTGTGTGCCAATAGCCAGCCCCCACTCTTCATGGCGCCAGACAGTCGAGAAAGGAGATGGCGGCCTGAGCTGCGCGCCATGCTCTTTCACAGCTTTTCATGCTCCACTAGCTAGTGATTAGATTGGACCAGTTTTTAAGATGGCGCTGTCTCTCTTAGTGGGGCTCGCCCCTTTCCTTTTGCTTTTTCTCCTTTTCATGTCCTCTATTTTTCATTCGGTCAGAAAATTTATGAGGCGTTTTGCTGCACAGAATGGGGAATGCATCTCGATCATCATTTTCAGCATATGGTGATTATGGGATGGAATAGAGTTATTGGCACAGGAAATGAAATAGATAGTAGAGGAAGACAGGGTTAGATAGCTTATTGGTGTATGTATTGAGTGACCTGATTGCATGGGAGAGAATCTCTGAACAAAATGTGAAAGAGCCAACTGCCGTCATATTGAAATGAAGATCCCTTCATCTCTGTTCCTCTTCCCCGCCAGCAGCTTTATCTCTCCCTATCATAGTTGTCTGTTTATTCTTCTGTTCAGCAGGTATGAATTAGGGATCAGAAATATTTGAGATGCTTTCTGCAGTTCAGCTGTATTTTGTATCCATCACAACATTGTGTTTGTTCCTCCATCTGGTGGCATCTTATAAGGAAAAGAATTTTTTTTTGGGGGGGGGGGGGGGGGGGGGTAACTGGAAAAAAATTAATACTCATTATTTTTTCAGACAATAGTTATGCTCATTTATTCTTTGTTTGCATTGTTCTGTTTTGTCAGGCTCCTAAAATCATCTGTATTGGGTGAAGTAGTGGTTAGGGAGAGGGAGTAGAAGCTTATTTTAGCCATGCTCGGCTACCTGCCTCATTAGACATGCCCCAATGCATAGTACTCGTGTTAGACAGGGATTCAAGAAGTTTTTCCTTCTGTATCTTTTGTTTCATAAGCAAAACATCGAGGCACACTACTGAATTTCAGTGTCTTAAGTAAATCAGACTTGGCAGAACTTGTCCCTCAACCAGGATGTACGTCATGTTTTGGGCGTATTAAAATCGATGTTGACAAGAAGAGAAAGAGGAAAACACCCACTTAGGGAATGATCAGTAGCGACAGAAACCCGGGCGTATAGACAGATCTAGTATTGTAACCACCCTGTTGTTCCGCCCCATACAATTACCTTTTAAACCCCCATAAAGTAACCCTCGCCTAAACAGCTTGCTTCAAGTCCTAGACCTTGGGCAAAAAATAACACGTTTTTGCGTCCCTTCAAAGTCCGCAGTCTATTCATGACAAAACTTGTTGGCGAATCGGCTCGTCATGCTTTCCTCCTTGTCTGAAAAGTGTGGAGGAGATGAAAAGCAGCGCGGACGGGGGAAACGGTCAGGGTAAAAGGCGGCCCGACATAAATAGTCAGTCCCTTGCCGAGGGGTGCCCAGTCTATCTGGTCCTCATCGTCTCCCCTTCTGAGCGCCATCTGCGGCCCGCAATTCCAATGATAGAAGAGACAAGAGAGACAGCGGTAGACTAGAACACGGAAATGAAAGAATTCGTCGTCTGGACCAGAATTAAACGTCCAACTTTTTCTTTTAAATCAAACTGCCAGCCCCCACTCTCCTCCATAGCATTGGTGGCATGAAGGGAGGGGGGGGGGGGGGGGGGGGGTTGGAAGGAAATAGATGTGGGTGGGCCCTGTATGAAGGAGGCTCTCTCTCTTTCTGTCTCTCTTTCTGTCTCTCTCTTCCCCCACCCTGCCCCGTTTCGCCCATCAGCTTTGTTCCTCCAGTCCCTCTTGCCCCCTCCCCTTTCCCTTAGTACCTTTCCTCACCTATTTCCGCTATTTGGTGACAAAAGTTATTGTCAGGGGAGCGTCTGATCTCATAATGGTAGACAGGTGATGATTAGGCGGGGCAAAAATCAGGACGGGGAGGGGGTGGAGAGGAAGGGAGATAATGGTGAGGATGCTGATGGACATTTCCGTTATATATATATATATATAAATTTAAAAAAACGATACATCCTAACGCAATCCCGAGAAAACTTTAGGGGGGGGGGAGTGGGGAGGTGGTTTGTAAGGGGGCAGTGAGGTGTGTTGTCTGCGTGGTGACGGGTCATAGGATGTGGGGAGAAGAGGTCTCGGTGGAGAGCAGGGATCAGGGAAAATGGGAGGGCTGGCCTCGGGAGATGGCGGCTGCTTTCTATCCCCTGTCAAAGGGGGATCTGGGCGAGGTGGCCCCCACTCTTCAGACCTGCAGCCCCGTGTCTAAGTCCGCCCAGGGCCTGATCCGTCTTCGGCCCCCTTGACGGCACCGGCCTCTCTGTCTCTTTCTCTTTCTGTCTCTTTTTCTTTTGCCCTCTTTTTTCTTCTTCCTTTTTCACTCCCCACTCCTCCCTCGCGCGCTGCTTTCTGTCTCGCTCGTCTGTGCTTTTTGGGTGGGTAGGATTATCATTCTTTATCACTTGTCTGTTTGGGGGGCTCTCTATGATGTTGTTGTTGTTATTTTGTGAGGGTAATTTTTTTTTAATACGAGAGGGGAGATTTTTTTTTTCTTTTTATAAAAAATAATTTGGAACTCTTTTGACTTAAAAAATATAAAAAGGAACGTTTTGAAAGAGTTCATTGAACGTTGCCTATCAAAAATATGAATCGGTACTTAAGTGAATTCTCAAAGCGTGTTTTTGCGGGGGGGGGGGGGGGGGGGGGGGGGGGGGGATTTGAAGAAGCAGTGAAACATTAAAATAACCGTTCTGTAGTATTTCATTGTCGTGAGCCCAATGATCTTAGCCACACTATTTAAGTCCATGTAAAGGTTATTTTGTGTGGTATGCTCTGCGTAACAGCTCCTAGAAGCACGCGATGTGTTAAGTGATGCAGGAAAAAGGATTGAAAAATGTTTATACAGAGAAGTGAAAGTGGCCTGCCCAAAAGCATCTAGGATAACTGAAGGGGAGGGATATCCCTCAAGCAGGCAAAGCAGTACGAGTGTGGATTTGATGTCCAGGAGAGCGGCTAAGTAGATCAGACAGACAGATTCCAGCGCTAGAAAAGGAACACTCGGCAGTTTAGAGACAATTATTGGCGGTGAAGAGGCAGGCCTTTCGGACAATGTGGATTTGTTCTTTCACCGGCACCTTCTCATCCCCATTCTGACAAAGTGGTTGTGACATGCACCGACTTTACCGTCCGACGGCTGGACTGTCGTTGAACATAAATCGGATGGAGGTTTCTGTTCGCCAGGCCATCGGGGGAAGGAAAAAACCCCACCCCTGCTACCATCCCCACCAAGGGCAGGAACATCTTTCATCCAGTTAACGGGGCGCAGGGCGAGCGGCAGTGAAACGGACGCGGCTGATCAATGTATTCCTGGCAGAAGCAAACATTTAGGATGCTAGGTGGTGTAAAGGAAAGCCCATTGATTTATGGATTTGTCTGTTACATCGATGCCGTGTTTGGCCACGAGTCTTAAACATGGGTCTTGTTTTATTCCGCCTCTGGACTGGTTATTGGGCGGCTTGTCAGATGGTAGTTTAGTGGCCCCCACTGTTTCCGGGTCTGTCTATGGCAGGGCTGTCAGAGGAGCCTGAGATAAGGGATAAATCAAGTTGTTTGCCCCATCTTCCATTTGACTCTTGGGGTCTGGCCGCCAGCCTGGCTTCTCCAGACGTTTATTTAGTTGGTGGCAGAAGAGAATTAGAGCAGTATACAACGACACAGCAGTGAATAAGGCGACTTGGAGCTTTCGAGTTTGGCTTTCAGAAAGTGCAGTTAATCAACGGTGCAGCCAGGCGGTTAGTAAAAAGCCTCTTGAAGTATTTCTTTGATCGATGACTCGCGGCTCTACATTGAAGTTGGTTACTTGTGAAGACAACGGCCCCAACCCCGCTTTCTCTCTCCCTGTAGAAGAAGTCTGAAATTGGGAGTCTGGTGTGAAACAGGATAGTGGGGACTCCTTCCAATCAAGTGGTCAGAGTCTGAGAGAAGTTTCAAAGGCTACTCCTGCTGAGGTCCGGCAGTCCCGGGCTTGTTTCTTTCGGGCCTGTTGCGCAGCCATCCCCCCTGGCGTTCTAATGGTGCTCAGAGTAATCAATTTGACCACTGTGCCTGTCATAATACAGGACCTCTGGACGCTGGGGTACTGACACTGGGGAAATAAAAGTGGGATGGAAATCGAGATGTCTTTCCTCCCCCCCCCCTTTTTTTTTTTGTATGCTTGCTTTTAGTCTGATGAGGTGGCACCGGGACTTGCCAAAATGGCTGCTCTCTGATGTGGACAGGGGTCTGAGACATGTGCTG
Source organism: Rapana venosa (assembly GCA_028751875.1). Lineage (NCBI taxonomy): Eukaryota > Metazoa > Mollusca > Gastropoda > Neogastropoda > Muricidae > Rapana > Rapana venosa. Next base: position 38,071,629 of record CM054136.1, read on the forward strand.
CAAGAAAATAGAAAAGGGAATGAGTCAGTATTTGTTGAAAGTATCAATGTCGCTTTTGCTGCGTATGACTCGGATTGTTTCAGGATAGCATGTGAGGTTAGCGTTATGCTTTTCTCCACTTCATCCTTTGATTGTTTTTGAATGTTCATGTATTAAGATTTGAAACGAGCCTTTCCCACATAAAGTTCATTCGTTTGACAAAGGAGCCATATGTAGCAGGTACGTCCATCTGTGCTGCAGTGGCATCTGTCAGTGTAAAAGATTTTTGTGATCATGAGTAATGACTGTCTGGCATTCATTTATGAATCTGTCTGTCTAGGCCGTCTTTCTTTACCATTGCATCCCAAATTCTGTTTCTGTTCTCTCTCTTCATTGGGTTTTGTTGTCTTTGTTGTTTTTTTTCCTGTTCTTTATTTGTTTGGTGGTGGGTGGTTTTTGTTGTTTTTTTGTTGTTGTTGTTTTTTTTTTTGGGGGGGGGTCTTTAAGCCTTTGAAACATATCTGGTCACAGCTACTGTCAGGGACCCCCCACCCCCAATACACATGCGCGCGCGCGCGCACACACACACACACACACCTCTTTGAAAGCGAAAGACGAGTTTGACTCATAGAAAATGAGGGGAAAGACAAAAACGTCAGCTCGGCAGGTTTGGGGGAGCACTTTGAAATGACATGGGGCAATAGAGCAGGTGAAGAAGTCTCGACATAATCTTTGACAACAAGGCCTACCCACCGCTATGGGTGACCACCATATTGTGCTTATAAATGTGGGATGGGGCCAGCTGGTAGCCGGGCATTTACTCATTCAGATGTCAATTGTAAACGTTGTAGCCAAATGTATATTAGGGGCCGGGCAGACACACACATACGCATGCACGCACGCGTGCGCAAAACAAAACAAAGCAGAATGGTTTACTGAACTGTTGCCCAAGATGGCATTGTTATTGTCTTCATCGACCTTTAATGGATTCAGAGAGGGAGAAGGCACACTGCCTTACTCTCTCTCTCTCTCTCTCTCTCTCTCTCTCTCACTCTCTCATGCTCTGTCTCTCTGAGAGAACAAAGGAACAGGGAAGTTTAACAGATGAGTTTAAGATCACGTCGCCACTGTGTCTTGCGATGGCCGGTTTCATCTTACGACCAGCGTGTGTTGGCTGGTCTCCACGCTGCAGCCGGTAGGGCGGCATTCTAGAGCGTTTTGAAGACGTACGATTGAAAAAGTAGACTGCAGAGTACATCGATGAAAACGGGGTTGCGTCTGATGGAATTGTGTGGCAAGTCCGAGGCCATCGATTTCACAGCAGGTTCTTTCTTTTTTTCTTCTTCTTTTTTCCCCCTCAATATAGCGCAGGTTACGTAACTTTGGCTGGTTACTCTGTCGACGGGAAAGTTTAGAAGAGAAGAAAAAGAATTTAAAAGACGGTTGGGGAGAGAGGGGTGGTAAGGAGTTGAGGTTCGTTCTGTTAGCGCGTTATTAGTTTATATAGTTTGACATATGCGTGTGTATCTGTATACTATTTTCACAACATAATTCTGGTTCTGAACAAGAAAGATTGTAGTATCATATCTTAGTATAATAGCATATCATGATTACTTTGGGGGGAGAAGGGGGGGGGGGGGGGGGGGGGGAGATTGCAGTCGACATGTCGTGTGGATTTATTAAACCTCCAAAAACATTTTGGATTTAGTGGGCACCAAAACAAAAGAACTATTTTCTAATGTCGGATCAATGCGAGAGAGAGAGATTGACCGACATACTACCATTCTTTCCCTGATAGTTTGCTTGGTTAAAAGTTCAGCAGTATTTTTTCTCGATCATCTCATTATACTGACCTCTTTTATTTTTTTTTATTTTTATAAACAGTATCGTTCTGTTTTGGAAGCAGACTTCGATTTTTTTTAAAAGCGCACGCGCGCACACACACACACTTACACACAAATAAGAGGGTTTTTTCATTCATATATGTGTGTGTGTATATATATATATATATATATATATATATATATATATATATATATATATATTCATTTGCTTTTTACCAAACCAGAGAGAGAGAGAATCAACATAATTATGTAGTGATATATAGTGGCTAGCCGAAAGAACCTTAAGCCGTTAGTATTTACCTCCTTGTCTGCTGACTGCCAGACCATCAGCATCCCCTCACTCCAACCCAACCCAACCCCCTTTCCCTTCTTCTGCCTCCGTAGTGAGCGCTGGTAAGCTTCAGCCACCTGAACCATCTTCTTTCACCTTCTTTCTTCCTCCTCTCCTGCCCTGACAAATTTATAGTATTGATTGTGTCGTTAAGATACCTGACACAGACCCCCCCACCCCCACCTCCTCCCCCGGTAAACATCATCACACCTCCAGCATTGAACCTTTTGTTCTACGACACACGCGCAACGCTGCCGGGAGGGACAGAAGAGAGGGAGGGGGTTGGAAGGAAAGGGGGGGGGGGGGGGGGGGGGGGTATTGTGGACGGAATGTAACTGACACGAGCAGCTTGATTCCGTTTTCTCGCCATTGACATTGATATTGAATTTCCGATGAACGCGTTTTCATCGGCCCGTTTCCACAACGTCTCTCCTCCCTCCCTCCCCCCACATCACCTCTCCTCCTACCCCGCTTTTTACTATTCTCCATTTTTCAATCTAGTATTTCCATGACGGTGAAGGTTTTACATTTCTCTCTCCCCCCACCCCCACCCCCTCTCTCTCTCTCTCTCTTGTGGATGCCAATGGAATCGGATTCTAACGGTTTAATTTGTTAGGGGAGGGCAAGACAATGGTGGGAAGGCATACGTCAGGGTTGTGTGTGTGAGACAACGGACCACCATTTACTTTGGTGCTGTTCATACATTGTCAGAAGCCACTTGAACTTTCAACAGCATCTGCAGTGGCCGGCAAGAGTTGTGAGTGAGTGAGCGAACGAACGAACGAATGTATCCAGGGAGGAGAAGGGGTGTGGAAAATTGGAAGGTTATTGATTTTGAAAAGGGGTGGGGGGTAGGAGTGGAGAATGGGGGGCGGCTTCTTAGGGAGTAATTCACTTTCTCTCCGCTTTCCTGCTTGACAGACCTTGCCGGCGCGAGTGGCCAGGCTCATCGGAAACATATTTTCCCCTTTTCTCGCGTTTTTGGCCCTCGATTTATTGGATTATGTTTTTCTTCTCTACCACTTTACAGGTCTGTCCCTCGGCCTCCTTGGCTCTCTTGCCTCCCTTTTCTCTTTCTTATTGATCCTCCTCCGTTTCTTCTGTTACCTTAGCCATTAAGAGAGCAGTTGTAATGGAGTTTTTAAAGCCCCTTCTCTCAACCTCCCATTCCTCTCCATTTTTGTTTTTATACCTTTAGTTTTAAACTGCTTTGATCTCTTGAATTTCTTTTTTTTGGGGGGGAGGGGGAGTTGGCGCAGAAGGTGGGGGAGGTGAGATAGGACAGGCATGGTTGAGCCATACCCAGTTTCGCTTCATCGTGTTGGCATGTCTATGAGTATATCGTATGCACACGTACGTGACTGTGCGTTTCTGTCGGGCTTGTGTTTGTGGTAAAACTGGCTTATGTTTGTACCATGTCTTTTTGCACGTACATGTGGAGGAGTACGCGCGCGCACACACACACAAACACACACGCGCGCGCGCACACACACACACACACACACACACACACACACACACACACACACACACACACACACACACACACACAGATACCACTATATCTGGCAGGCGCACATTCCTCACCAGCTCCTTTACCACCATCTCCCTTTTCCCTGACATCGAGAGAGAGGGAGGGAGGGGAGAGAGAGAGCATGGAAGAAACACCTCAACCTCTAATCATAGATTGATGCAAAGGTTGCTGGTGATTTTAATAAGAGGGCCATCAGAAGTGAATGCATGAATTCCTTCCCAAGGCGGCATCTGTGTTGAGGAGAAAGGGAGGAAAGTGTGAATGGGGGTGGGGGTGTGATCTCTAAAATGTAACATGTTGTTTAATAAGATAGGGGGGGTTGAGAAGTAAACCAATAAATGTGTCCATTTTCTGCTTTTTCTCTCCCCTACACAGGCATTGCTGTCGACACCCCACCATGTTCCACAGACACATGGAAAAAGCCTGTCTAAAGCATAGTATGGAACTTTCTTTTCATTCCTTTTGTATTTTTGAAAAAAAAACACCTGGTTTTTTGTAGCTCAAGAACATTTATTCTTTTTTTCCTCTCTTTGATATTCCCATATTTTTGGCCCTTTTTCTTATTTCAAATTTTCTCTCACCTAATACTATTTGCAGCTAGATTATTATTAGCTTTTATTTTCTATTTTCCTTTGAAAGAAAGGGTATGTACAAGTGTTCTTAATTGTTGCCACAGGAGTGACGTAGATTTATCATTAGTGAGATACACCTATACACCCCTACCTTTTGTTAACTGGCCTGGACTCTGCCTCTTGTCTGAAAGCTGCATGGTTTCAGTACTCCTAACAGTACCTTATGCTTGCTTGCACCTTTCTCTGCATCCTACGCAGCAACTTACCTACTCTTAAAGTGAACACATAAGTAAGTTATCGCCCCACCCACTTTTTTTTAAGCAAGTTCGCTGCACCTATTGTCCAGACAAGTTAAAAATATAATTACTCACATTAAGCATTTTCTCCACAAATTAGAAAATGATTTTTGTGGAAACTAGACCATGACAAATTTTTTTTTTTTTTTGGGGGGGGGGTACCAAACCAAATAGCAATAACATTACTAGAGTCCAGTCTGTTAAGTGTCTATTATTTTCTAAAAGATTAAATTTAATTTAGTTCAAGTCAAGCATAGTATAGTATTGCATGTGGTTTATGGCAGGTCTAGAATATGTTAACTCCAGTCGGTGCAAACCCCCACCCCCCACCCCTCATAACTTTTCTTTTCAAGTTGAAACACATATAAAATTATGTAAAATGCAAGTCTGAGCAAGTAAAGACTGGATTGCTCCAATTAGAAACAGCATGCACCTCTTCGTCGTGTGTTGCAGTGTATACTGTTAACGAGAAGAAGAAAAAACTATTTCCAAGGAAAACAGTTTTCAGACCACCATGACAATAGTGAACCATTACTCTCACGCAAAGTATAAGGCAGGGTTTGGGGATTTTTTATATATATATTTTTACTACTTTTGTGGGGGTGGGGTGGGAGAGTGAGCATTATTTGTATATGCATTTTTTTCCTGATCTTCTATTCAAAGGCTTTTCTTTTCTGTATATCGGTTTTCTGTTTACACTTTAAAAAAAGTTTTTTCCCCATTTTTTTCTTTTTTGGTTTTTTCTTTTGTTTGGACTTAATCCCTTTAGAAACTTTCCATACTTGTTTCATATTCTATCTGTACCTCAATATTTGCTCTTCTCTTTCTTGCCCCCACCCCCAATTTATACTCCCATTTTTGTTTTGCTTCATATTTTACCCCATTCTTTCACATTCCTTTTTTTTTTTCATTTTGTGTGTAGAAACTTAAATACTTTTGGCTTGGAATTGTCCTCTACAATTTTATTTTTGCTTCTTCTTCTTCTTCTTTTACATAGTTAAAAAATGTTAACATCTTCAGTTAGGTTGTTTTTTTATATATCAAAGACTTGCATGTGATAACTGATATTGTGTGTGTGTACTTACGTTACTCTGACCTGTCAGAGGTGAACGAACACACACGAGTGCATCAACACATACTTTATGAAGGGCAATTCTGTTTCATAGGTTTCTCCACATCTCTTACACAAAGACGATTCATTTGAAAGCTTGCTTGCATACACACTGATGCATGCCCCGTGGGCAAATGCAAGGACAGATATGCATCTATACAAATTCACATGTACGTGAGCAAAGCACACTTGTGGTGTGTGATGTGTACACATGGCCTCACATATATATCCCACTTGGACGCGCATCTGTGTGTACTTTCTCTCGTTTTGTGTATGATGTAAAACTAGTAAGGACCCCCGCCCCAAACACACAAACACACACACAACCTCACACACTCAACCTGCTAGTCAAGCAGAATGTTGTATGTGCAAATTGCACATTGATAGAGCCACTGACACTTTTCCCATGTTTTAAATTCAAATTGTTCCCGTTTTGATGGAGGCAGTAGATGGCCGGTCCCTTGCAGCACAACTATGACCCCAAACTCCTTCCAGTTGGGCTTGCAGTTGTGTGGGTGGGTAGTGAGTGATCAAAGAAGCGGTATGGCATGTGATTGAGTTGTACCGTGAACTGCACAGCCATCGCTTCTGGCTTAGGTCTTGGCGCAGCTCGGGAAGTGTCTCCAGATAAATGTCAAGTCACGTAGCCCAAGTAAGCGCGGTTCTTAGAGATATTTTTCCCAAAGAAAAGTCTTGTTGGAGTCTTTTAATATATATAATTTAAAGTGCAGAAAAATAAAAAGGTCGCATGTTCACATCTTTATTATTGATGATGATGTTATTATACATGATCATGAAATATGAAAGGAAAAATAAAAAGGCCTGTATGTAACGTTTCAAACATAGTAATAGTAAAAGATGTGCTAGCAATCTACGGTAACCATCGGGGGTTAGGCCCTGGTGCTTTGACTTTTTTCAATTTCCCCACCCCCTGTGTGTGTGAGTGTGCGTGAGTGTTTGCGCGCGCGTGCGTGTGTGTGTGTGAGTGAAAGGTACAAAGAAATGCGTTCTATATTTGGAAATGCGAGTTGGATCGAAACCAGATAATCTTGAGGGTCTGGAAGCGATATTGATCTGCGTAAGACTACTTATGTTCGTATGCTTGAGATAATAGAGAAACGAAAGAGGTAGTGTTTGCTTACACGCAGAACAGGTTTTGCATGGGCAGAGTTTGTTAAAGAATCGGGTGGCATGAGTTGAAAACTGGTTGTGGGTTTTTCTTGGGTTTTGTTTTTAGCTTTAAAAAAATCATTGGTTTAAGGGAAACTAAAGACATCAGCTAAAACTGTAACAGCTAACATAATGTATGCTAAACAGCTAACATAATGTATGCTAATAGTAACTGTATGCAGGGTTTAGAATAATGGGGAAGGTAGCATTTAAGGCTTGTGGGTTTTAAGGCAATATTTACTGTGAAAATGAGATGCGTTTTTAAGCTATGACGTTCTTGTGATTTTCGCTAAAGGTAACATTAACAACGCCACGCACGCGTGCATTCACACTCACGCATACGCACACGCACATGCACACACACATGCACACACAAAGCAGAAAATAAGTTTGAACTTCATTATTACATGACCTGTTAGGAAACTGTGTTTTGAGGTCAGGTCGCTGTCGGTTATGATTGCGTTCCAGGAAGAATGTGCGTCATAGAACGATGGGGATCCAATGCTTTCTCTAACCTTCTGTCATATCGTGTAGTTTTAAGAGAAGGTGTAAGGTAAACCAAAGACTTGAAGCAGTTAGGCACTCGACGTAGCCGCAGTCCTGCCGTAATTAAATATGCAATAAGATACCGCGCGCGCATGTACACACACACACACACACACACGCGCGCACCCCCCCCCCCCCCCCCCCCCCCTCTCTCCCTCTCGTTCACCAATCGATAACGAGCGACCTTTTCTCCCCCCCCCCCCCCCCCCCTTTTCCCACGGCAAAGACGGAGAGTAGAGGGAAGACTAAGGAGAGAATAGAGGCTCTCCAATACAGACGTGGAAAATAAACAGATGTGCGTTGCCCCGTGGTTTTTCGTCAACCCAGCCACCCACCAACACACTCTCTCTCCTCTCTCTCTCTCTCTCTCTCTCCTCTCTCTCCACACACTCTCTCTCTCCTCCCCTTCTCTCACACACCACTCTCTCTCTCTCCCCCTCCCCCTTCTCTCACACACCACTCTCTCTCTCTCTCTCTCTCCTCTCTCCTCCTCTCTCTCTCTCTCTCTCTCTCTCTCTCTCTCTCTCTCTCTCTCTCTCTAACACACACACACCAGTAGCACGTTTCAACCGTGATATGAGTAGGACAGAGTCAAGGGGGAGGGAGGTAGTACACAGGGTAGTCGGTCATTCATCGTTTGTGGTATTGTGTAGACCCTGCTGCTACACAATGTGCGTGTTGTGCGCTGTGTGGTCACGCGGCCCCTAGAGGACTGGACCCCCAACTTGAGTTGTTGCCATTGTGCTTAGGGCCGTCTCGCATGATGCATGCCTATCATACACATGTCTGTGGCTAGGGGTGGGGCACAAACAAAAAGAAAAATCGATCCGTGACAGGGTAGGGGAAGTTATCGGTATAGATCTAGGCGTTTATCTGCTGAAACGCTTTCCACTTTTCTTTTTTTTAAAGATAATCCTGAAAAGTTGATAGCTGTAGGAAAGGGGAGGCTGGAATAGGTTTGGTGCATGAGAGAGAGAGAGAGAGAGAGAGAGAGAGAGAGAAGAGAGATAGTTCGCTCCACTTCCTCGTCAGTTCTGAAAAGTGTTGTGGAAAGTGAATGGATGAATAGATGGATGGGTGAATGATCGTGTGGACTCGTGAAGGAGTTCATGGATCAGAAAGGGAGACTGGGGGGAGGGGGGCGGGGGGGTAGTTGGTGCTTTTTTTTTTAGGGTGGGGGGGGGGATAAAATTAATCTGTTGAAAGCAACAACAGGGTATATGATTTATTATAAACGCCAAAAAGCGCCCTGCGTGCGATCCAGGTGTGTTTTTTACTTTCGAACTGCAAAGGTTGAGGAAGTAGCGCTGTGAAGTCATCACCGATTTCTCACACTTAACGGAAAAAGGACAAGGCTCCTACTTCTCACCGAGTAAAATCACAAACGTAGCTTTGACTCTGTTATAATCTTTTACAGTAAAAAGAAAAGTAGCAGTCTGTGTTTATTAGACAATATTGACCTGAAGGAGCAGAGGCGCAGCTGACGTCACGTACCTGACAAGAAGCGTAGCAGCAGCAGCCTCTCTTTCTTTCACGCCCACTCTTGCCTCCCGGACCTGATCCCTAGGATCGGGACTTACCAGGCTTTCAACCTGTCGGGGAGTTGCGTGTGTATATTGTCAGAGGCGTTGTCATTTTTATTTCTTTAAATTTGTGTCTCCTCCCCCGCCCCGTCTTCAAACCCCACTTTTCTCCAGACGTCTTGTCCTCCTGGCCCCTTTATCCTTCTTGAAATACCGTTTTTTGGGTTTGGGTGTTGTTTTTTTAAATCTCAAATCTGAAATGACCCTTTTTCTTCTTGAATTACCCCCTTTTCACTCTCAAAGAACCTTTTCCCTCCCCTTTTTTCTTTTTGCATTACTCTGCTCATTCTTGAATGATCACCACCCCCCCCCCCCCTTTTTTTTTTTTTTTTTATAAATAAAAAGCATTACTTACCCCCCTCCTCCCTCTCAATGACCTTTTTTTTCCTTTTTTGCATTACTCTTATTTTCGAATGACCCTTTCCTTCTTGAATAACCTTTTCCCTTTCTCGGATTACCCCTTTTTTCTTTCTGGATGGACCCTTTTTTCCCTTCATGAATGACCATTTCTGACCCTTTAATCCGTTTTAAATGCCCTGCCCTGGCCCTATTATCCTGCCCTACATCTTTTCCCTCTCCAAGCGTCATTTTTCTCTCTTCCCATTTCGTGTCAGAATATTTTATGATGCCTTTCTTGTTTCTGGTTTCTTTAACACACATTACACACTCCCTCCCCCTCCCCTCTCCATCCCCCGCCTCCTCTCTCTCCTCTCTCTCCCTCTCTCTCTCTCTCTCTCCTCTCTGTCTCTCGTGTGATTTAAAAACGACTCGAAGTTTATTGTAAAGTCGTTTTAAAAAGTATTGTTTGTGAATTTTCTGCTTTAAATACAGCTAGGCTGTGACTTCATTATTAGGCCGCCTATATTCCACAAGTCAGAGGCGTCAGAAAAGAGCTAGGTTGTAAGAATGTCTGCAAACAGTGTGTTTTTGGGCAAGAGCCGAGCCGTCCGTCCATCCCTGCGTCAGTACATTTTGTCAAGTACACGGCAGGGATGCTTTCACATCCCCCTTCCCATCCCTGTTAACTGCCTCTTGTAATATAAATACGCATAGTAGATACTTGAAAGTTCGTAAATGTCTCTTGGCTCAAATGCGGAGAGTTTGCACGATAGTTGATGCTCCTTTGATCTTTCTTCTAAAGTTGTTAGATTCGGCGGGTGAGGGTGGGGTTTTCTTTTTTTTTTTTTTTTGGGGGGGGGGGGGGGGGAGATGCCCTAAGAAATTTTTGTCCAGAATTTGTGTAATGTTCTCACACAGAACGCTGTAAGGGAAATGTGTAGGTTTTGATGTGCTCCTTCAGTCTGGTGCCTCGTGGTCACGAAGTGTCACCAGTATATCGAACATGCTCAAACCCAACTGAAGTGATCAATATTCTGTTTTAGTATCTCTGTTGTGATTGATTTATTTTCCATGCATATGGCACTCTTTCAGAATTACAAAGGAATGAAACAGCCACAACTGTTCCACTTTAAAAAATTAAAAAAGACTGCTTTAAGTCATAACGAATGAATAATCTTAAGTGCTCCCTCCCCCTTTTCTGTACAATATGCTTGCATTTGCACACGCATGCACATATCCTTTTTAAGTGTACACAGTGAGGCAGGGAAGAGGCACTGAAAAGAAATATAATTATATGCAACTGCTACTAGGCCCTATTGAAGACTACCTGAGATGATTACATGTAGACTTTGCCATAAAGTTATCACCTGAACTTTTAAAAATAAGTTGCTAGCTACTTTCATAGAAATGAACATATAGTATAATGAATTTAGTAAGTTTGGACAAGAGTATACATCAATTGCGATTGGTGACCCATAGCAAAAGCAGTGAGGGATTTTTTTTTTTTTTTTTTTTTGGGGGGGGGGGGGGGGGGGGGGGAGTCCAGCTATCAGTGACCCATAGAAAGCAGTGAGGATTTTTTTTTTGGGGGGGGGGGGATAATGTGATTTGGATTCGAGTTGAAATGGTTTTGTTTGATTAGATGGGTATTTATTTATAAATATATTGTGTAGAATTGTTGAGTACAGGTCTAGAAGTATTAACATTGTACGTCCTATTTTCTGTACCTCTGCTGAGGATTTCTCGCGCTTTCTTCTAACCCCCCACACCCCCCCCCCCCCCCCCCCCCCTCCCCCTTCTTTCCTTGGCTAGAGCTCCGATGTCGGCAATGGTGAAATTTTGTGTATAGGACTGTTTTCTGAGAAGCTTTGATTCACACAACTCTTTCTCGTCTTCCTTTGGATCTTTGTTTACATTTCGAGTTTTGAATTAAGACCCCGTATCTTCACATTCTGTCTGAAAGCTTTAAACATCGTTGAATGAGAACCTTTTTATTTTGAATGCTGTTCAATTCATTTGTTTAGGCTTTTTTCTGGTTTGTTTGTGATGTTTGCCTTTTTGTTTTGTTTTGTTTTTAAGTATTTTTTGTTTTAAAGAGTTATTGTTTAATCCTTGGAATTTCAATTAGTCAAAAAGCCTTTAAGGTTCTGTCAGCCCTGAAGGGTGGCTGTGTGGTGGCATGGCCCGGTGATAAATAACATGAATTGGATTGCCCCTTGACCAGATTTGATGCTGATTGTGTCAAGGAGGGGGGGGGGGGGGGGGGGGGGGGGGGGGGGGGGGGGGATGAAGCAGGGGCAGATAACCCTGATGTTGGTTCCATTGATTGAACCTTGCAATGGCCACTCTTGGGGCCCTCTTCTCACTCCTGTGACGTCTGACAGAATGTGAAGAAATGGGCAAGGGAGGGACAATGTTGATTGGGAGATGTGTGTGATTGGCACCATTGGAATTGAACTTCCCACCTGAAATGTTGTGAGCTGATTGAGATGCATATTTGCATTAGCGGCCCGCACATCACCTCCTCTCTTCCTTTGTTATTCCCTTAAGGTGTCCAGGCAAGAAACTCGAAAAAGAAACCATCATTCTCTTGAATATTTCACTTTGCAATTCACACGAAGTGCATGCAATGTCTTCATATGGAAGTTGGGCTGCAGGTAGGTTTGGTGAAAAAAAATATAAGCAATGCAATGTGTTGAACTACAAAGACTTTCCACTTGATCTGGTCGCTCAGCTTAGATGAAGGCGGTTGCTTTGAATGTGCTGGTGGTGAAGTTGGGAAAGCAGAGGGAAAGGGGAAACGTTGAAAAAAATCCCATGGTAGAGAAAGCCAGAAACATTTGTTGCCGAGAGAGGGGGTGGGGGAAGAGAGAAGGGAAGGGAAGGCATTGGCAGAAAAAGTGGGTTCAGTGTTTAATAATTTATCATTCCAATTTTCTCTCGGTCTGGAATAATACCCCCTTCCCAACCCCCATTCCATTCCTTTCCCCCATCCAACCCCTTAACCTCACCCCCTCCCCACTCCCCACGATGCTTCCTTTCCACTCGCCTACAAAACTTTCCATTCCCATTTAAAATGTGGCTGTTCCCCACCGGACTTGGATTTCCAGCGCTAGTGGCAGTGTTTTTGTTGGTGTTGCTGAGTTTGTTTGGGCAATTTTCCCTTCGCACCCACAATGACTAGCTGCCGCAATTCCATAAATGCTGGCCAAAGACGAATGCATATTTGATGGGGCTGTTTGGTTTTTCAAAGCCGGGATCCGGCTCACGATTGCGTTTGGCGAGCTGTTGCTGATGATGCATTATTTACTGAAAATCTTCTCCCTGTGGAGCTGATGACAAAGACTTGGGTGATGAGGCCGTTTATGTTGT
>CM054136.1:38084805-38147305 GCA_028751875.1 Rapana venosa
CCCTTTTTTTCTCCCCTTTTTTTCTAAACCCCCCCCCCCCCCCCCCCCCCCCCCCCCCCCCCCCCCACTCCCCCTTCTTTTCCTTGGCTAGAGCTCCGATGTCGGCAATGGTGAAATTTTGTGTATATGACTGTTTTCTGAGAAGCTTTGATTCACACAACTCTTTCTCGTCTTCCTTTGGATCTTTGTTTACATTTCGAGTTTTGAATTAAGACCCCGTATCTTCACATTCTGTCTGAAAGCTTTAAACATCGTTGAATGAGAACCTTTTTATTTTGAATGCTGTTTCAATTCATTTGTTAGGCTTTTTTTTCTGGTTTGTTTGTGATGTTTGCCTTTTTGTTTGTTTTTGTTTTTAAGTATTTTTGTTTTAAAGAAGTATTGTTTAATCCTTGAATTTCAATTAGTCAAAAAGCCTTTAAGGTTCTGTCAGCCCTGAAGGTGGCTTTGTGGGTGGCATGGCCTGGTGATAAATAACATGAATTGGATTGCCCCTTGACCAGATTTGATGCTGATTGTGTCAGGAGGCAAGGGGGGGGGGGGGGGGAGATGAAGCAGGGGCAGATAACCCTGATGTTGGTTCCATTGATTGAACCTTGCAATGGCACTCCTTGGGCCCTCTTCTCACTCCTGTGACGTCTGACAGAATGTGAAGAAATGGGCAAGGGAGGGACAATGTTGATTGGGAGATGTGTGTGATTGGCACCATTGGAATTGAACTTCCCACCTGAAATGTTGTGAGCTGATTGAGATGCATATTTGCATTAGCGGCCCGCACATCACCTCCTCTCTTCCTTTGTTATTCCCTTAAGGTGTCCAGGCAAGAAACTCGAAAAAGAAACCATCATTCTCTTGAATATTTCACTTTGCAATTCACACGAAGTGCATGCAATGTCTTCATATGGAAGTTGGGCTGCAGGTAGGTTTGGTGAAAAAAATAATATGCAATGCAATGTGTTGAACTACAAAGACTTTGCACTTGATCTGGTCGCTCAGCTTAGATGAAGGCGGTTGCTTTGAATGTGCTGGTGGTGAAGTTGGGAAAGCAGAGGGGAAGGGGAAACGTTGAAAAAATCCCATGGTAGAGAAAGCCAGAAACATTTGTTGCCGAGAGAGGGGGTGGGGGAAGAGAGAAGGGAAGGGAAGGCATTGGCAGAAAAAGTGGGTTCAGTGTTTAATAATTTATCATTCCAATTTTCTCTCGGTCTGGAATAATACCCCCTTCCCAACCCCCATTCCATTCCTTTCCCCCATCCAACCCTCCTCACCCCTCCCCACTCCCCACGATGCTTCCTTCCACTCGCCTACAAAACTTTCCATGTCCCATTTAAAATGTGGCTGTTCTCACCGGACTGGATTTCCAGCGCTAGTGGCAGTGTTTTTGTTGGTGTTGCTGAGTTTGTTGGGCAATTTCCCTTCGCACGCACAATGACTAGCTGCCGCAATTCCATAAATGCTGGCCAAAGACGAATGCATATTTGATGGGGCTGTTTGGTTTTTCAAAGCCGGGATCCGGCTCACGATTGCGTTTGGCGAGCTGTTGCTGATGATGCATTATTTACTGAAAATCTTCTCCCTGTGGAGCTGATGACAAAGACTTGGGTGATGAGGCCGTTGATGTTGTGTGGAAGCTGGTTACAGCACACAAAGGGCTTTGTACATGTGCTCTATTGTTGAGGCTTGTGCTCATTGATTTGTTATGGACAGCCCAATGAGGAATGCATGATACCCTACCCCCCCCCCCCCCCCCCCCCCCCCCCCCCCCATCCTCCGCTCTGTAAGTCAATAGTGTTAAGTTTGTGCAGGGGTTGGTGGGGGTGTTGACAGCATCGTTATTGCCATGTAGAAACAAAAACGGTACAAAAAAGAGAAATTGCATTTCTGCCAAATTCGATACTTTAGTTGAGGCTTTATGAGAAACAGGTCGATACAGCACTGCTTTATTGCAAGTAGACATGATACTTAACCACTTTAAAATTGATCATGGGGGGGGGGGGGGGGGGGGGGGGGGAGACAAGGAGCAGTATCTATACATATAATGCTGTAAAAATTTCAGAAATATTTGGGGTTAAAAAGCATCTTCCATTAATTTTGTTCGTTCATTACAGAGACAGTAGTCCCTCTTTCAATCGACCATTCAATCACAATATCGTGGGTTATTTGAAGCCTTCAGTACTGCAACAAAAGGGTTTCTTTCTTTAGTAAGTTTTGTTAAAAAAACTACACTATGTGGAAGTATTAATAAACCGGATGCTGTTTTCATTAACGCTGTACATCTTAGATGACAATAAATTTTAACAAAGCAAGCTCCGGGAAACTTAAATAATGGTCACCTGTTTTTAAGCAGGTTGGGTTAATTTTCGTGCTGGAAAGGCGGTTTTGAAAAGGCCGAAAAAAAGGATTCAAACAATGCACTTTTACTGCTTATCGGAATGGGGAAATCCCATAATTCATTTCTTTTAAAAAACCTGCCGGCGGGCAGGGGGAATAAAACACCACTGAAACATTTTGAAAGAGTTAAAAATTTGTCTTCATTTTTGGGAGGAAACAAAAAAATTTTCTTTTACTTTTTTACTTGTTTTATATAACTTCAATTCTACAGGTGCTATTTGTTCCCATTTATTTAGGTGAACGCACGCCAACCCACACCCCAAACGCACACGCACAAGAGGGGAGGGGTTTTTTATGTGTTCTCTTTTTGCTTGTTTTGTTTCACAAAAACAAAAGCCAGGTGAAATGAATGGGGGCTGGGGAGAATGAATATTTTATAGCCTTTGATGCCTGACACGCTTTTAGCTTTTCCATTTCGATCGCTTTTCTTCCTCTTTCCATCTATTTTTGTCAAATACCCCCCAGCCTCTCAAAAACAAAAATACAGGGAAAAGCGCGCCAAAGCGCGTGTTTTGTGGTTTTTATAAGTTGGCTTTTGTTTGCTAGATCTGTTTAAGGGATAACCGGGTTTTTTCATTCATTGGGCAAAAAGAATTTTTGGCTTTGGCAAAATGGTTTTAGCCAGGGGCCAGTTAAGTAATTTTTGGTTATCAACCCAGTTTAGGGTGTAGGGGTTTTTCTCGACCCTTTACCCCTTCCGTGTGCCCGCCTGCCTGCCTGCCTCTGCCTGACACCCCCCCCCCCCCCCCCCCCCCCCCCCCCCCCCCCCTCCCTCTTCTCTCTCTCTGTCTCTCTGTCTCGTCTCCTCTTGTCTCTCTCTGCTCATTCTCTCTCTCTCTGTGGATGGTGGCCCCGGGTGGAGCTGTTTGGGGTGGTGACTGGGGGTGTCAGAGTCTGAAATAGCCAGTCAGTGTGTGTCGGGAGAAATGGTGAAATAAGGGGAGGGAGTCCCGGGGGGACCTCCAAATCAGCTGTCAGGCTCAGCCCCCGCCCTTGCCCCCCCCCCCTCCCTCCCTCCCTCCTTGTACGCTGCTTTGGTCTCGTGGTGGGGGTTGGGCTTTGCAAGTATGTGAAATGGGCTTCGCGTCTCTTTTTCCATAGAGACCCTTTCCTTTTCCCGCCCGTTATTTTCCTTCTTAGATTTTTTTCTGTGTGCGCCCCCCCCCCCCCCCCCCCCCCCCCCCCCCCCCCCCCACCCCCCCCCCCCCCCCCCCCCCCCCCCCCCCCCCCCCCCCCCCCCCTTTTTTCCTTTCTGTGTGGCCTATTTCTCTTTTTTTTTTAAAAAAATTTTTTGTTTTAAAAATTTGTGGATTTGTTTTTTTTCCCCCCCCTTTTTTAGGGGTTTTTTATTTTTATGGTTTTTTTTTTTTTATTTTGTAGCTTTTTTTACGTGTATAGTGTATGCAGTATAGTACTTAATAGGCTAATTTAAAAATTTGTATGAATGTTTATAAAGGGGTCAAAAAGGAGCCTTTATTCGCGGAGGGGGGGGGGGGGGGGGGGGGGGGGGGGGGGGGGGGGGGGGGGGGGGAATTTTAAATTGAAAAAATTTTTTCCCAAAGAAAATTTTGCCATGAATTCATTTCTTTTCCCGCATTCCCGGAAAAAAATGAAAGACCTTTTTGTTCTTTTTTCATTTCCCTTTCCCTTCCCCCTTTTTTGTTCATTTTGTTTATTCCTCACCCCCTTTTTTTTAATTTAAAAGATGGGTGGTAATTGTAGTACCTGTGTTTTGAGGCGTAGTGCAATGTGACTTTCATTTTATCTATTTTTTTGTACGTGCTCATCAGAAGGTTCTGGCTGTGAATTTTATATATGCGTAAAAAAAAATCTTTCATACAAAAATGGAAGTCAAAGAGTAATTCTTAGTGTCATTTGAAGAAGGGAGAAGAGGGGTTTTCTTCGAATGACAAATTAGAATGTCCGAGGCGTCTTGATAAAAAAAAAAACCCCACCTTAATTAGTAATGCATGGCTTACTGGAGAATATAAAGAGATGGGGGTGGTTACATGTAAATGGAATGTGCACATTTCTTGCTGTATGTAATTCAGAGGTTTGGAGTATGCTGTGTTTATTCAAATTAAGCAGGCTGTACATAAGATCATGTGTTAAGTACTGTTTAAGGAACCTTACTGAATTACGTTTGTGTGTGTGTTTGTTTCGATAGAATGTTGAACGAAGTAAACCAAGTTTACTTTTTCTCATAGTTTTTCTTAGGCTTTATCGGTATCCGATATATATGTATGTGCATTGCCAGACCTTGGGGAATAAACTCCTTTTGATTAGTTTGCCGCTTGCTTATTTCCCTCGGAGCAAAGAAGCAAATCTGTGATCAGAATCTCCTTGCAGAACATATGTCTTGAGAGAGTACACAGAGTGTGATTGATTTAAGGAACGACCAGCAACATAAAACATCCAGGGTCTTGAAATAGATGTAAAATTGATTTAGGCTGTAAACTTGTTTCTTTGGCTAGGAGATAGGGCAGAGTAGGGATGTGTGGAGGGAGAAGTTCTGCTGAAGAAACGCTGATGTAATAATGAAATGTTCTAAGGTTACTTTTGCCAGCCATTTCGTTATGCGATCAGTGTAGTGATCTGATCAACAGAATAGTGGAGGAAAACAAAGAGCAGTTAACCCGCCATGATTCTTGATCACTGGGAAACTCACGTAGAAACTGTACAATGGCATCGTGTGTATTCTGCCGGAGTTATTTTGCAGTAAGTTGTAAAAGGGGTAAGAGAAGAAAAGCACAAAGAAGAACGATTTTTATATTTTAAGATATAAAAATTGATGAGAGTATTTGGGGTCATTGAAGGAATGGGTTATTAGTTTTGCCAGAAGTAGCTCCTGAAGTCACAGCACCAGGATCAGCCAGTCATAGATAGTATTGGCGATAGAGGATAGTGCACGTTCAGTACCAATGTGTGGGGTTGGTTGGAAGGAGTGGGGGGGGGGATTCCATATGCATATAATGCACATACATAACACTAACAGTTCTGCTGTACTCCACCAGTACAAAGTCTGGTGCAAGTGCTGACCAGCTTGGCATGGTATACGAACGCTTACGGGCAATAGATTTACTGCTCGCTTTACATAGCATCGGGGACGGGATAGCTCAGTGGTCGGAGCACTCGCTTTCCCCCAGCCAAGTTAAGCAGCGTCGAGCATGGTTACCAGTTGGATGGGTGACCGTTTGCGCGCCTTGGCTTCAGTACAGTTCCCCCAGTTCACCCAGCTGTAAATGGGTACCTGCCCTCTTTAGGGTCAGGGAAGGTAAAGCAGTGAGGGAGAGGAGATGGGCACCGCCCTCAATATGCTGGCCCTAGAGAAGTGAGGTCTCTGCCGCCTCGCTCCCCTACGACCTGATAGGTTATGGGACTCCTTTACCACGACCTGATAGGTTATGGGACTCCTTTACCTTTTTTTACTTTTACATAGCATAAGTCTGCAAGTATTTAAACCCCTGTTTTTAAAAAAAAAATTAATTGTTGGGTTTTTTCTTCTTCTTCCTCTTCTCGTCTTCAGTGAAAAGGCTGGGTCTGAGAGAAAAGTAAACGGCTTTACAAACAATTTACTGACTTTTTAAAAAAACACAATTATGCTCAGTGAGTTTGCAGGGTTTTTTAGAGGGGATAATTCGTCTTAGAATAGCGCGGCATTCAGTTGACAGCCTCCACTCAACTATTTCTAGACCACCTCAGACTAGCGAATGGTCTCTTCATTGGCCAGGCTAATTTTCTGTCTTGCTCCCCTCATTCTGGTGCGGCCGATCGACAGCGAAATGTGATTTTCATTTGTTGAAGTTGTAGAGACAACCAACAAGCTTGATCACATTCCTGCATCTCCAATCCACCGATCTCCCTTTTTTTGCCTCTAACGTTCGACCCTCGTCCCCTCTCCCTCCTGCCTCGAGCTTAACGCGATTACATTCGTTGCAAACTCCTCCGCATACTATTCCCAGAAGCCTTCCCTCATGGACCCTCCCCCTCTCACCCCCTCCCCCCCTCTCACCCCCTCCCCCTCTCACCCTCCCTCCCAAGCAAAAGCCATTCCTTGCCCCACCTTCACTTCTCCCCGACCACACTCTGGCAATGTCTCACTTTCTGCTTGCTGGTACCGGAAGGGTAGTGGTAAACAAGTGAGCTCAATGAATAATGGAAATTTGATCGATGTTTCGTTCCCCCCACAGTGCAGCCCAGTTCTGTTCTGTACCAGTCATCCATCCTCCCGATCCCCATGGAAGATGAGCTGGCTGGCTGGTGTGTGTGTGTGTTTGTGTTTGAATTTCTGTGCGAGAAAACAATTAGTATAGTGGTGTATAAAATGGGCACATTCAAGAGGTTTTTATCATTTTTGATTTTCTTGTTTTGTTTCTATTGTTGTTTTAAAGGGGTGTTCAATTTCAAGGTCCCCCCCCCCCTCTTCCCCATTTCTCCTCTTTCTTTTTGATGCCATGTGTAAAGTTCCAAAAACGGATTACCTGATGTTGCATACAGGTGTAAGCTTACCCCAAAAAAGTCTTCCTATCCTCTGTAATTATTTACAGTAACCATAAGAAGGTATTAAGTGATGGTGCTGTATTTTTTCAGGACATGCTTTGATTTATGATGCCTTTTCCTCCACTGACCATGTCTCCCTTTGTTCCTTCTGATTGCAGAGATTGTAAAATCATCAAAGACCCCACAACACAGAAGTCCAAGGGTTATGGATTTGTATCATTCGTCAACCGACCAGTAAGTGCTGCTCATTGTTGTGCGAGTGATGCTTTCATTCGTCCTGTCTGTCTGCACTTATTGAACCCCCCATAACAGCACACTTTCGGAAGTATGCTGCAAAGCATCTCTCTCTCTCTCTCTCTCTCTCTCTCTCTCTCTCTCTCTCTCTCTCTCTCTTTCTCTATCTCTCTATCTCTCTCTCTTATCTCTCTATCTCTCTCTCTCTCTCTCTCTCTGCCCCCCCTTTCCCCCCCCTAAAAAAAAAAAAAAAAGGGGGGGGGGGTAGTATTGTGAACAGTCACCTAAGGCTGGGTTTTGTGTATTGTGTGCTTTCAGTCAAAGAACTTTTTTTTTATCATTTAAAAAAAATTTCTTAGTTAATTGTGAACACAACAGGATCAGAAATCTTGCCATATAGTAACACAGAGTAGAATCCTCTTCTCTTTGAAGAAAGTTATTTAGAGGTAGACCATTTCCATAGTTGTCGACATTTTATTGCTGTGTACAATTTGCTGCCACACAGTTAATTGTGTGGAAAAATTTGGACACAAGAGTACTACTATTATTCAGGATCAGCCATGTGTGCGATTGGCAAGACTGCGGGAGAGAGAACGTTAAGAGCTAGTTGTTGCTACCCAAGTAAGTAACTTTTTCTGGTAAATGTAATTCGTTTGCATTATTGCGAAGTGGCAATTTTTCTCTCTCTCTCACTCGGAGATTCATTTTCAGTATTGTAGTAAAGTGGACATTCCCCTTCCCCGGCTCCTCGGCTAGCGCTCTGAGGGTCAGCAATGGTGAGATTTTTTTGTATGCGACTTATTTTGCCCACCATGAAGGTAGCCGCATTCTAAGTTCGGGGATGGACAAGGCTTTCTAAATTTAAGACTAAAGTGATGAAACATATCCGCACTACATCAGGAAACTTGTAAATGTAAGGGTAGTTTGGAGCCCTCCTGCCCCATGTAGACTACATGTGAGAGGAGACAAGTAATCGGTGATGTAGGCCAGAGTTTTTGGACATGTTTATATCCATTAGGTCAGTTAATCAAAAGATGTTGGCAGCCAAAGTATTGCTTCATCGCTTCTCAAGGTTTTTGATTTAGATTATGACATTAACCCACAAGAGTATTGGTGAGGAAGAGAAAGAGATCAATACTTCAACACTTGGCAGCAGCAAGTTTTTCCCTCCATAATTTAGTTTCACAGCAATGAGTTTTCTTCCATATTCCACCTGTCAGTCTTCTCAAATTTGGTGTTGGCGGGAAAGAAAAGTGATGGTCTGTTTGTCCGTGTGCGTGTATGCTTTCGGCACGTGCACGCGTGTGTGTGTGTGTGTGTGTGTGTGTGTGTGTGTGTGTGTGTGTGTGTGTGTGTGTGTGTGCGTGCATGCTCTGTCATTATGCGTGCTTGTGTGTGCATGTGTTCCATGACCCCCTTCTGTAGGGGGTGTGTGCGCATGCTCCTGTCCTTCCGTGGGAGTGAGGGGATCATGAGTTCGGGCAAGATAGAAATGATTAGGTCAGTGGAGGTGGGGAGGATTGTTAGCAAGGCTTGGGTGGGCACAGGATCACGGCACAGTGAAGAGGAGCAGAGTAATTGCATGTAGAAGCCGCCAGCCGCCGCAAAAGGCGATATTGACACCACCGCTGATGCCTCCCGAGGAAGAAAGCGAGGACAGTCAAAGGAAATTAATGTGATTAGCTCCCTCAATTCCGAAAAAGGAAGTTTAGAAGAAAAATGAACACGAAGCCATCCTCATCTCCTTCATTGAGCCGCTGTCTCCATTTTCAAATGGAGAGCAGAGCCAAGTGATGGAACCCCAGGCGCAATCGTGATAGAGGGGAGAAGAGCGCTCTCTGGCTGACCGTAGCCGGGAAAGTGATGTTCATTGAGCCAATCACATTGATCAGCGCACCTTCTGTCGCCACTGTCAAGCGATTGTTTTCTTCTCTTTTGGCGTGAACTGCCTGCGCTTGTCTAACCACTCCCCCCCCCCCCCCCCCCCCTTTTTTGTTTTTGTTTTTTTTGGTACCATTGTGGAAGCGATTCTTATAAGTGTGCAGAAGGGAATGCAGAGGACTTGAGAGCGAAGTATCGTACTACACTTTTACTAATAAGTTATGTTTGCTTTTTTTTTTTTTAAATCAATTTTTCTTTTATTGGTACAGCTGTATCCCCCTCCCCTGGTAAAACGGCTATGATAAATCTACTGGCCCTTTCCACACCCCCACACCCCCCCCCTCCACTCCTCCTGTGATCTAGCCCCTGCCTTTCTTATTCACCGTTCTCCATCCCCCACCAACCATTTTACAATTTTTTAGTTAACCAAACTATTTTTAGATTTCGCAATTTTTCTTTTCTTTTTTTAACGTCCTTGCTCTCCATCTGCCTTTGCCCTGTGTATTGTGGCTTTTCTTTAGAAAGCGCGGACATGACAAGGATCAGCGGAGCTGAGAAGATAATAGCTGTATAATCATGAGATGATAGGACACTTACTTGTCTAGACTCATCTCTTGGAAAGATTTCTTGACGAAAGCCAATGTCTTATGGTCCTCAGTAAATCATTAGCCCTTTGATTGGAAATTGCTCTCTCTCTCTCTCTCTCTTCTCTCTCTCTCTCTCTCTCTCTCCTCTCTCTCTCTCTCTCTCTCACACTCACCACACACACACTCACACTCACACACACACACACACACACACACAGAAACCTTTTAAAAATTGTTTTTCCACAGTGAAAATTGAACCGATGAAAAAGATGCACTTTTCTCTCTCTTTTTTCCTTTTATCACGGAGGCAATTTAACCCCGTTTTTTCCCCCTCTCGACTTCGAAATTCAGTTTGAATGGCATAGAAAAACAGGAGTTGGAAAAGGTGAACGTTACATCTTTATTTCGTTATCTCCAAATTTTCTTCGGATAGACAGACTTTGAATCAAGGAAAGTTGGGGAGGGGGGGGGGGGGGGGGGGGGGGGGGTAGTGTTTTCTCCTCACCCTCCCTCAGCTCTGACTCTGTCCACCCAGACTGGTTAAAAATTAATAGTACCTTTATGTCTAATAGTTACGACAGTAGGTTTCGTAATCACGTGCAGACATTTATTTTTTCAATTTGCTCGTCAACACCCCCCCCCCCACCTTCCCCCCTCTCCCTCTCTCCTCTCTCTCTCTCTCTCTCTCTCTCTCTTCTCTCTCTCTCTCTCTCTCTCTCTCTCTCTCTCTCTCTCTGGTGCCTTCGTCAGGCTTTGTGCAGCTCTGGATGGCGAAGGTGGCCTCTGTAGTAGGTGCTTGAAGGGTACGCAAGGGGCTGACAGGGCAGTAAGCTTGTCACTGTCAAGTGTGTGTGTTTGAGGGAGAGTGTGTGTGGGGGGGGGGGGGGGGGGGGGGGGGGGGGGGGGGGGGGGGGGGGGGGGGGGGGGGGGGGGGGGGGGGGGGGGGTGGGCAGCTGAGAGTTGAGGTGGCGTTGGGTTGATGGCGCTGCACTCACCCAGGAGGCCGTCAAGGGACCCATTGACCTCCGGGCTCTCATCTCTTCCCCCTAGCTTGTTGTCCGCGTTGTCATGGCGATTTCCGTCCATCACCCCCCCCAACCCTACCTTCCATCTCTCTAAGACAGCACTCCTGCCCTCCCCCCACCCCCCACAAACACGCCCTCCTCTTCTCCCACCCCCCATACCTTTCTCTCTTCATCTCCCCATGTTCTTGGTTTCAAGCTTCTGCAAGTTCGTGGCTAGCCAGCGTCTAAATGGATGAATGAAAAATAATGCCACTTTTTCTTTCTTCTCTCTCTCTCTCCCCCACCCCCTCCCCCCCCTCCTCTGCCCTAAGCCAGTGCCTAAATGAACGAACGAAAAATGTCTCGCTGGGTGATTCCACCCCCCCTCCCTCCCCACCTTTGGTGAGATGAACAACGAGGGCCTCTATCGTTTCTTGGGTGTTCCGGTTTCACCGCCAGAGATGCCTGGCTTGATCGGTTGATGTTACAAAACGGAGATATGACATGTTTTCTTCCCTTCCCCCCCTCTCTCCGATAGCTCGCTCGCACTCCCCCCCCCCCCCCCCCCCCCCCCCCCCCCCCCCCCCTTTTGCTGTCGCCCTCCCTCTCCACCCCCCCCCCCCTCCCCCCCCCCCCCCCCCCCGAAAGCCAGTCGAGATGTCCTGGTGGGTTTGTGCAAGTTTTCGCTGCTTGACATTTCAAGAAAAACAGTGGGTCCCAAGGGCGCGAGCAACATATTCTAATCTGATGGACAGATGCAAGAAAACTGCAGTAAAGTTGGACAGTTTGATGGATTCCTCGCCCCAAAGAGTTCTTTTTTTTCTTCTTCTTCTTTCTTTCCATTTTTGAAAAATTATAACAATGAAAGAAAACGTCGGGGAAGATGAAAAGAGTAAATGGGTTGGAGAGGGAAAAGAGGGAGGGAGGAGGTAGGAAGAAGGGGGGGGGGGGGGGGGGGGGAGATTTGCTACATGGTTCACGTCACTTTTTGTTTCTCTAGGAGTCTTTCTAATGGGTCCAAATTGCTACGTTGGCTGTCGTCTTCCTGCCTTCGTCGGCTGTGTAGTTGCAACATACTAAGTTGTAGGATTCCATTGGTAGTATGTATTGTTAGAATGAATGAATGAATGAATTGTTAGAATGATGCTGCTGCTGCAGCAAGTGATCAACGATCTAGACTGTTCCCAATGTTTACACCATTTTAGGAAATATTATCGCCTTACACTTTTAGATACACAGTCGTATTCTTTTTCTTCTTTTTAGGTGATCAGAAATACTAATGTCGGAGGAAAATCGGCGAATTCCCCCCCCCCCCCCCCTTTTTTTTTTTTTCTTTCTTCCTCTTTCTCATAAGGATCACAGTGCACTGCACACGTAGGGGCTGGCTGCTGTGACAAGAGAAGTGTTGTACCATACTGACCCTGTTAAGCTTACCCCAATCTAGTGGTAAGCTTAACCTCACCTGACAAAAGTCAAAAGCTCTCGACTTCTCTGTGCTCCGCGTTACACTTATATGGCCTTTCGTGTCGTCTCACACGCTGCTGTCAGGGTTTTAAAACACACACACACACACACACACACACCCATACACACCGAGAAATATTACCCGGTCGTTTTGTGGTGCCGTCCTTATGTCTCATTTTGTGCCTTTGCGCCCGCCCCCCTATCATTTAAAAGTTAAATGACTTATGGTAAACTTCATCGTTAAGAGAGTACTTAAGTTGAAGGTAACGGTTTTTAGATTATCACGAAATGGGACACCCCCCCCCCCCCCCCCCCCCCCCCCTCTCTTCCCCTGGAAGAGGTCAGGTCTGCAGGGACTTGTAGTAGTAATGGTGTCAGAGCCCCCACCCCCACCCCCCCAATCACTTAAATGCCACCGGACACCCACCCCACCATTCTGTCTCCCCCCCTCCTCCTCTTGTGCCCCCACTTCCAGTCACTACAACGTTCTCTTCGTACCGCCCTGTTATTGGTGGGCAGTGGATGCCTTGGTCAGTAGACTTGTTGTGACGGTGGTCCGTGCTGAAGGCTTTAGAGAAGCGGAGACCGTTTGTGTACACAGCCTGTCTTTGTGAAGTGTGGCTACTATGCCAGACTGGTGTTGACGGTGTCACCAAGTCGGTCAGAAAGCCACCTTGGAGATGGGCTGTAGGAGGAGAGGGTCTAATGGAACGGAAAAGGGGGAGTGTAGAGAAGACAGAACGAGGGCGATTGTATCAGTTGGCAAGTCGTCGTCTTTCACTGGCCCCCAAAACAAAACGTCGCCGGTCACGTTGGTGACTTGTCCGAATGTCGTGTCTCCTTGTTCTGCGGTTGCCTCAGTAATCGACGACTAAATAAAACATCATCCCTTGATTGTGAGGACGAAGAGAGGGAGGGGGAAAAGAAAGTGCACAAGGTAGGAGGGAGGGAGTGAAGGGAGTGGCTGGGGGGAAAGTGTACGCTTTTTGTTGTTTGTTTTTGGCTTGTTTTTTTTAGCAGTTGAGGTGTCTCCTATCCGTTCCCCACCACCCCAATCTGATAGGTCGAGGAGGGCAAAGTTCTCCGGGGAGGGGGAGGGGCTTTATTTGTCGACAGAGCCCCGCAGAACAGGTCGAGGCTTCCAGTGGACGTGTGGACGATTTAATGTAGGTCCCAGGCCAGTGCCCTGCACGTGATCACCGTCTGCCGGAGCTTCGCCCTCTGGCATGCGTCTTTAGGGAGCTCTGGCTGGCCGTCAGCAGCTTCCTACCAGGGCACCCACGCCTTCGCCTTGTCTCCTCCCCCACCCACCCCTCCCTTTCCGATCCCAAAGGCCTCGTGTGGGAACAGGGTCTGCTGTCAAAGAGCTGGGGGAGGGATGCTGCCTTTGCAATCCTGCTGAAAACCTCAGGAGTCCCTCAGCTGCAGACTGCACTTTCATTGGCCCTCTTTTTTTTTCTCTTTTTTATTTATTTTATTTTTATCTTGCTATCTCCATTCTGCACCCATTCTCTCTTCCTGCAATACGTGAGCACGTTAGGTTTTCTTTTTTTTTTCTCTTTTTTTTTTTGGTAGCATCTTTTTCTTTTCGTATTCGTCTTCCCTCTT
This sequence comes from Rapana venosa, assembly GCA_028751875.1. Lineage (NCBI taxonomy): Eukaryota > Metazoa > Mollusca > Gastropoda > Neogastropoda > Muricidae > Rapana > Rapana venosa. The sequence continues at coordinate 38,098,475 of CM054136.1, forward strand.
TGTCTTAGGAAACCCTGTCTGTCTGTCTGTACCTGTCTCTCTCTCTCTCTCTCTCTCTCTCTCTCCTCTCTCTCTCTCTCTTCTCTCTGTCCTCTCTCTCTCTCTCTCCCTCTCTCCCTCTCTCTCTCTCCCTCTCTCCCTCCCTCCCTCGCCCGCACAGATAATGCATGCACACACACACACACACACTGGGTGTTTTTTCAACTTGGGCAATTATAAATGTAACAGGAGACAGAACAGCTGCTTTGAGGCATATTAACCCAGTTGCTCTCTCCTGGTCTTGGTGCTCCGAGAAAAATGGCAGGATTATCGTAATCCTTGTTACAACTTCAAATCACAAGAGGAGATGCATATTGAACACGATCTCTTGCTTACTTTAGTTTGTACTTGTAAATAAACACGGCTAGGTTTTTTTCTTCAAAAACCTCTTTAGCTGCAAAAAAACGCCTACGGGAAAAGACTGGCGTGCATGTGACGGCCTGTGGCTGCTGCGTGATCCCTCTTTCCATGTTGGGTTCTATGTGGTTGTGGACACTTCAAAGGACAAAACCCTTCCCCAAAACAAGAGCGTGTTGCTTAAAAAGGGAAAAAAAACCCTTCAGCCGAGTGGCCTTCCACGAAGGAAAGGCTTGAACAGTGGCAGCAAATTGAAGGGGGGGAAACTGAATAGAAACCCCCCGGGGTTACGAGTTCCCCCACGGCACCCCCCCCCCCCCCCCCATTCTTCAGCCCCCTCCTCCCGCCCCACCCCCCCCCCCCCCCCCCCCCCCCCCCCCCCCCCCCCCCCCTTGTCCCAGACCCTCTTTGCTTTGGGGGTGGCCCCGAGCGGGGTTTTCAGGCGTGGGAGCTTCAATTTGCCAGGCAGGAAAGGAGGGGCCTCCCCCAGAACCCCGCCTGCATGCGTCGACGGCACGACACAGCGCCCAGAGAGTTGGGCCCTGTAATTAGGTGCCCAATTAAGGTGCGACACTGGGGACAACTTCTCCACAAGTTGTGACCTAATTTGGTGCACGTGCGTGCCGCACACCACCCTCCCTCTCCGCGTTCCCTCTGTCGCACGAAACGGATCACTTTTCACCCATCCCTCCTCCTCCCTCCTCCTCCCCGTCCTCCTTCCATAACGCCCTTCTCTTTTCGCCTCTCGCGCTAGCACTCGCATAAAGTATAATTTCTCGAGGAAGAAAGGGGAGGGGTGGGGGGTGTAGGGAAGGGAGTAGTCTCCTTTGCACATTTTTTCTCTTTTCATCTTTTCTCACAGTCCCTGTTGTTTGTGCATCGTGTGTGCGTGCGTGTGTGCGCATGCGCGCGTGCCTGCTTGCTTGCTTGCTTCTTGCTTGCTTGCGTGAGGTGTGGAGGGAGTGGGCTTTTGACACGAACAGTTAACACGTGATCAATAAAGATGAAAGCTGTTGGAAGACTTGTGCCTGCACACATCATCATAACCGTTACTGGCCATGATGGGGGAATTTGGCCGCCTAAAGACGGCAATGCTCAGACAGCCATTTCCAGTGTGGAGTGGTGCCATCATGTGGATTGATTTGTACATCAGTAAGCAATTATTTCAGTCTGATCGTTGCGGCGGCTATTCATTGGCAGACGGTGGCGATGAGAGACGGTCAAGCCTGCAGTCCTTCCCAGCTTCTGATAGTGTTCCAGTCATTGCCCTGCCTCTTGATTCTTAAACCTATTTCTGTGTCTAGCTTTTCTCCTCGTCACCTACACCTTTCCTCTGTGACTTTTTCGGCTTGTGTGTGAGCGCGCACACTGTGCGTGCATGCTTGCATGCGTGCTTGTGCACACAAGCGCATTAGTACTCTCCAGGCAATGTTTGGTATAGCACGCGCGCGTGCACACATACAAACACAATTTTGGGAAGAAGAAAAAAAGCACATGAGTGCTTATTCCATTATCCTCGAAATAAAAGAATAAATAGCATACGCGCTCGCGCAGAGCTAACTACTCTCGGAAATGCGCACCGTACCGATATACCTTGAATGTTCATCTTTTAAGTTGGTGTTGTAGTGTAACAAGCCATTTAAGTGTGCTTGTGGATGGGCTCTGACCGCGCTATGCACTCTGACTGTCTTTGATCAAAGTGAGCCATTTCTGCTGCCGACGGTTTTTCTCTCCCCCCCCCCCCCCCCCCCCCCCCCCCTCTTCTCTCTCTCTCTCTCACACACACACACACACACACACTTTTTTTTCATATGTGTACGTGTGCGGAGTCATTACATTTGTTTTTATTTGTTTACAGACATGAGTGTGCGTCGCAGCGTGCATAATATATTTGATATTAAAAAATGTTTCCTCATTTAGACGTTAACGCTAATAAAGAGTGGAATGGCATTGGTAGGAGAGGAAAAACAGCAAAACTCCCTGTCAGCTTTCATTCTCTGAAATCCGTCGGCAAGGCTTGGGTAAAACGAATTAAATTAATATTGTAGACTGGACACGCTATTGTGGACAAAGCAATCTTGTCGACGTTATCGACAATGCCGTGTCCATCCAACGGAACGGGTTAGTGAAGGGGAAAAGGGAGAGCCGAGCGCTACGGAGATGACGAGATGAGTGATGTGGGGGGAGGAGGGGGAGTGGGTGTCAGAGTTGTCTTGCTTAAATCTTTTTTTTTTCTTTTTTTTTTAATGGTGTTTCAACTTGATCAGATGTTGTTTTGATGTGTAGTGTGTGTGGTTGTTGTTGGTGTGGGTAAAGGTAAAGTTCTTTTACCCCCCCCCCCCCCCCCCCCCCCTCCCCGAAAAGAAAAAGGTGATGTCGTCACTTTACTAAGATGGGTCTGTCAGTACAGGAGTTCTCTCTCTCTCTCTTTATTCTCTCTCTCTCTCTCTCTCTCTCCACTCTTCTCCTCACTCCTCTCTCTCTCTCTCTTCTCACTTCAATTCACACACACACACACACACACACACACACACACACACACACACGCGCGCGCGCGCGCGGGAGCATGCTTAGGTACTGTGTTTCTTTTTATTTTTTATCCCCTTCTGTGGAACTGCTTCTGATGAACTGGAGGCGGAGGTTTCGAGTGGGTGGTGGGAACAAACAGAATCCATCTGATCTTGCTCGACTCCCATCTCGGAAAGAGGAATGGTTAAGAAACAAAAGATAGTGAGGACATGAAAAGACAAAGGGTAAAGAGTTTGCAACACACACACACGCGCGCGCGCACGCACACACACACACACACACACACACACACACACACACACACACACAACACACACAAAAGCAGGGAAGATGTTGATGATGCGATGTGCAGCCTGCAGTAAGCGTCAGCCCTGATTGGGCCAATTGAGTGCCTGCCTATCACATCAGATCACATCACATGGCCTCTAGCTTCGTTGCCTTGGCCTTCTTCCTTCTGTTCTGCCTCCCTTGTCCTCTCTTCACTTCTCCTCCGTCAGCTGCCTACTTTTGCACACTTGATTTATAGCCTACATTTCACTGTGTGTATGTGTGTGCGCGCGCGCGCACCAATTCAGTAACTGTTTTGCTAGCTCTAAAAAAAGAAGTGTTTGTAGTCGAAACCCTCCAAGTTATTGGCAAAGTTCAATCTTGCTCAGTAAAGTTGGGAGTTTGTTGTATAAGAGTAAGGGATTATGACTTTTTAAGTAAAGTCTTGTGTGTGTGTGTGTGTGTGTGTGTGTGTGTGTGTGTGTGTGTGTGTGTGTGTGTGTGTGTGTTTTGAATAAGCACAAGCCAGCCAACCAGAACAAAACAAAAGGAAACTCGGGTACAGCAAAAAAAAACCAGACAAAAAACAAAAAGTGGACGACACAATATGGCACTTACCATGTTGGTTTATTTCTTTATTGTTTTACTGTACATGCATTAAAGAAGAAAACGCTGCAGTTGTATTTTGAGGAAGATGGAACGGCCTTGCTTGGAAGCACACGGAGCTAGACCCCCCCCCCCCCCTGTAGGGAGTCGCACAGAATTAACAAAACATTCCTAGCTTCAAACTGAATGGAATCGATCTCTGCACCGATAAAAACAAACGAACGGGGAGGGAGAAGGGTATTTGATAGAAAAGAAAAGAAAAAGACAAACAGGTCAGTGTTTGTGCAGTGCTATTTGCTCTCCTTTGGATGAGGCCCTGATGTAGAAGAAAAGAGGCCAAAAAGGGGGAATAAGCCACGGAGGGAAGGAAGGAGAGAAAGGATGAAGCAGGGAGACTGGCGAAGAAGGTACGAGGCAGGAGAGCTGCAGGGGGAAGGAGGTGGAGGAGGTGGTCTGGAGCAGCTCTGACGAGGCCAGAGTGGGTTGTAAAGACAGGCTCTTGAATGTGACAGTGAAAGCCCTTGGCTGGGCTGCTGCTGAGGATAGGGAGTGGGGTGACAAGCCCATCTCCAGGAGAGGCCCCCCCTAATCCCTGGTGTTTAACCTGCCCTGGACCCAGCCACGGCCTGGGCTTAGCTCCTGATCTTTTCTTCTGTCCGTCTGCTTCGGTCACCAGTTCAGCTGCCGGTCTGTGTTGGATTACTAGCTAATGTTGCTCGTGATCGTAGGCATCTTGAACCTGCCTGTCTTGAAAATGTGTGTGGGCGCGCGCGCGCGTGCGCGTGTGTGTGTGTGTGTGAAGAGCACATCGAATTTAATTTTCCATTGTGGTTCCTTGTAGTGTAATATAGCCATCGTGTAGGACGGCCTGGAACTTTTTATTTGAATACCAAATCATTCGGCTTCAGGATTTGTCATTGTAGCATGCAGAAGTGCACCTGTGTGTCAGGTATACACATATACGTGTGCTGTGTTTGCACACTCGCGCGCGCGCGCGCGCGCACACACACTTTTCCCAAACACCTCAACATGGTAGTATGAAGCGCCAACAGCATGTTTCTGGCCTAATTCTCTGGCGTGCGAATGCAAAGTGTTGCAACGAGTATAACGTGCTGATGACACAACACTTGTCATCGGTAATGGGTAAAGGGTGGAAGCTGAGGCGATTTGCTTTCCATTGATCCCACCCTCTAGATACTCCAACCACCTTACACACCTTCCACCCATCAGCACTATGCGCCCCCCCCCCCCCCCTCCCCTCCCCTCCAAACCATACCACACACATCCCATTTCCTCCCTCCCCCCCTCCAGATCATTCCGTCACTGTTGCAGTGTTTGCTTTCAATATGGCAGTCGACAGAGCATGGTGGTAGTGGCTAGTGTATTAAGGTGGGGAGGGGAGAGAGATGGTGGGAGGGGGGGGGGGGGGGGGGTAGGCATTGGTGCGGCGCGGCTTGGCAAAAAAGCAATTGCTGTACAGCGACACTGAGGAAGGGAGAATGGTTTTTGCAGCAGGGAGGTAGGTGGTAATGGCGGTGGTGGGGGTGGCGGGGCGGCAGCTGCCGCTGGTGGAGCTGAACCGCTCCTAATTGGATCAGGGTTCCCAAATTGAGCCCTGCACATGGTGCCCACACTGCTGCCTTTTGTCCCCCTGCCGCTGCCGCCAGCCTTGGCCAGCCACCTTTTGTCGGCCGTCCACACTGCCCTGGGGCGGGGAGAGCTCCAAGAGGAGGAGGAGGAGGCTGTAGCAATGCAGAACAGTGCACAGGGGGTGTAGAAACGCAAGACAGAGTGGAAGAGGCTGTAGGAATGCGGGGTAGTGAGTGGATCGCTCCTTCCCCTGTCTCCCAGTCCTTTGAAGTAGGATTGTGCAAGGCTTGGATCTCATGTCCTCCTGTCTATTTGGGAGGATTACAGGGGGATGGGAAAACTGGATCTCTTGCCCCTCCTTTCTGTTAGGTAGGACTATGGAATACTTGGATCTCTAATCCTGTCTTCTTTGCTGTGGTTTGGATTTCCAAATGGTCTGTGTGGTGGGTTATCTATCTCTCCTTCCATTTAATATGAAATAATGTAAGGGTTTTTTTCCCTTAGGAATCTGACGAAAGAACTCCTCTTGCTCAAAAGATACTATGTGAGATTGGATTGTATACAAGAGATTGGATTGTATACAAGTATGATTTCCTAAGACTTGCTTGTTGTGTTTGGTGAACCTTGCAGACCTGTGATCTCTGATCCCCATGTCCTCGCAACACTCATTCCAGTCTCTTTTCTCATTTCTCCCAGCCCCCACTCACCCACCCACCCATCCACCCGCCCCTTGTTTCTGTCTCCCCTTCCTCCCTCTTCAGTCTTTCACTCTTTACCATTCCTTTCTTTCCCCTCCTCCCCATTCCTCTGCTTGTGTCCCATCCCCTGTATCTGTTGTCTGTCAGTCCCAGTATGCTACAGATGAAGTGAGGGGAGAGATAAGGGATGGGAACAGGGCAGCCTTTTAACACTTACCAACCCCTTCTTCACCAACCAGTCCCATTTTAAATTGATGTACACTCCCCCCCCCCCCCCCCAACTCTTCTATTTTTCTCCCTTTCATTTATCCATTGGGTAGTGGCGCCATGGTGACAGCCCCCATCTCTACCAATATTGGAACTGTTACTAATCTATATTTAGTTGTGCTCCTATTGATTGGTGGCCGTGCCTATGGAGGTGGAAACAGTCTACAGCTTAATCCATAAGCTGCATTGAGTTCATGTGGTTTCAGCCGTGTCCTGGTAGGTAAGGATGATTTGCACATGGCAGCACCAGCTGTTGTACAGTTGTACAGCCTGTGCAGGGTGCTGCGCCATGTAACATGTGTCACTGTGGGGTTTCCGCCCCAGCTATTGTTTGTCTGCAGGCAGTGAAAATACTGCTTTTTATCTCTCATTGATTTTTGCTCCACGGATTCACGCCGCCAGTATTGAATGCATAGGCTCCGCAACTCTAGGCAGGCCTTGGCTTTCTAATTGTCAGGACGCATAATGAGGTGTGTGGATGTGAAAGGGACTAGAGGGTGCATTGAGAAGAATGGAAGAGGATTTAAGGAGTGTGTTGTAAGGGATGGCAAGCACACAAAAAGTAGTAAATTTGACATTTGAAACCTTGCCAAAAATTGAAAGTAGCTCAGATTTTTTTGTTTAACCCATTGGTGTTTGTCCTTGACAGAAAGGCATGGTATATGAAAGTTTTGAGACAGCAAGACTTTCTTACATTCACCTCAAACAATGATTACATGTATCTTTGAATAATAATCGCTTAATCAATATTTTGTATTTTAAGTCCACTGTGTGGAAAATGAGAGCAAATTTAGGTTGTATGTTTTTCACAGTTGAGTAAATTTTACAGAAGAAAATGATCAAATTCGGCAAGATTCCCGCTCTTTTGCAACTCTTTGCTCATGCATGCCAAAGTTCCAGCATACATTACTTTAATGTGATGTCTTACCAGAAAGTCAGACATGTCCAATGATTTATATTTTATTATGGAAACTTAACAAATTCAAGCTCCCTCGGCCACAGTCTATTGGTGGTGATTTTGCGCATGGTGAGTTTCTTGACCTGTTTGTGCAGAAGCTCACAAGTCACCCTCCCTGCTGCAGGAAGTTTTGAGACTGAACTTCTGATGTTTCCAAAATGTCATGACTACTTACACCCATTGTGATCATTGGTATCCACACAAAGATGTATGTTTTTGGAAAGTCATTGTTGCCATACATTTTTAGATTTTTTTTACGGTTTTCGTTTGTGTGTTTCAGGATGCCGAAAATGCCATCGCCCACATGAACGGACAGTGGTTAGGCACACGACCTATACGTACAAATTGGGCCACACGGAAGCCGCTTGCCCCTGTGCCCAAAGAGAGTGAGTGATAATCTTGTTCAGTGTTTGGTCCTGGTGGTTTTCATTTTCATTTGGTTTTCTTTGAGGAAGATTCTGTGTTTAATTATCAATGCTGTAAACTCAAGTTTTGTCCGAGTGTATCCTTTGTCCACTTGTATTCAGTAAACACAACATTCGATGATTTAGCTTCATTTGAATCAATAATCTCCTGCACTGTGTAGCTGCAGATAATTTTTACCATGGGTATGTTGCTTGACACTTCTGGATCATAAAAGAGGAACATCCCTCCCCTACCTCCCTTGTACTTATTACCCATACCAATTTTTGAGGGAGAAGGAGGAGCTTTCAAAGCTTTTCTAAAGTTTACTTCAGTTACACAGAGTTTTCAAGATAACTTTGCAAAATTTATTATGTGTTCTCTTGTACTAACAACACTGTGGTGTACTGGTAGTCAGAAAGGTCATGTTTTGAACTGGACTGTGAATACCATTAAATGTTTAGGGCTTGTTTCTTTTCTAGATGTGAAACAATTGTCGTATGAGGAGGTGTTCAACCAGAGCAGCCAGTCCAACTGTACCGTGTACTGTGGAGGTGTCAGCAATGGATTGACAGGTGAGAAATGCAAGTGTGTGTGTGCATGTGCGCACGTGCATGCATGTGTGCATACATGTGGGTGTGCATATCATAAATGTCGTGACAGATTTGGCAACTTTCTTTATTTCAAAAACAAACAAAAAAAACCTGCCAGTCAGTTGGAAAGAAACATGCCCTACTAGTAGAAGTGCATGAAAACCATTCAGCCGTCTGTATTCTGCCCAGTCCTAGCTGAGCAGATCTTTTTCCCTAAAGAAATTAGGTGATGTGTGGGGCTATGGCCACTTAACCATTCTCATGGAACCATAGTAGCCCCCCACACCCACCCACCCCACCCCACCCCACTTTTAAATAGAAAACTGAACAATATAATTTGAACAGGTTCAGCCATGCTCAACACCAACAAAAAATACTTTGATGTTGATTATGCATCCTAGAAAGCAGTCGAACGTTCTTTTTTATGAAGAAGAGGAGGATAATTTTTTTTTTTACTTCTCGGAATAGAACTTAGTCATTTAGTAATTCAAGGGAGGCATAAACCTACCACCCAGAGATGTTTTGACTGGAAAAAAGAGGAGTTTCTTGAAGACAATAGTCAGGGATTGTACTCTTTGATCTGGGCACAGGGAGAATGGTAGGCGAATCGATTGGGCCCAGGACAGAAACAAAAGAGCTGGGAAAGAGGAGGGGAGGGAGGGAGGTGGGGGGGGGGGGGGGGATGTCAGAATATGCGGTGCATTGTGGGGAGGCCTGTCGGCGGTCAGGATGCAGACAACGGTGCGTGCTGTCCCGCGGCGGCTTTGCTGAGCTGCACAAATATTTATCCACCGCTCTTTCAGCAGGGGAGCCTATCCGCAGTCAGCAGTAACTGGGTGTCCCCTTGCCTGTGGTGGGTATTGATCCACTCCAGTGCGGGTATGCGCTTCACCTGCCCATAGTTCTTTTTTGACCAGCACTGCTGGTGGGTGTGTGGGTGGTGGTAGACAATGAATGAGTGGATGAATGCATCATGCAGGCATGTGTTGGATGGGGGTGGGGTGGGGGTACTGAAGCAAAAGAGTAGATAATGTAGGAATGATGTACACGCATTGTGTTCATTTGGCATCATTTTCGTTAAGTTTCTTCTCCTTCTGACTGGTTTACTGCAGGTGTTTTATTGTAAACTTTTGATTGGTAAAAAAAAAAAAAAAAGGGGGGGGGGGGGGGGCGTTATTCATGGATTTGCATGTAATTGTACTATAGACTAAAAGCTGCATAATTCTCTTTTCTCCCCTTACCCCCCCCCCCCCCCCTCTTCTTTTCCTTCTCTCCAAGGACAAAAAATGTTTGTGTATGTGTATATATTATATATATATATATATATATATATTATATATAGTATTTGTTGCTACCTGTACAGTAAAAGTTATATTGGCATATTTCATATATAAAGAATAACAATGACTTTCTGTTTTTCTACCAGATGACCTCATGCGGAATACATTCAAACAGTTTGGAAGTATTCAAGAAATCCGAGTCTTCAAGGAGAAGGGATATGCCTTCATCAGGTTAGAAACAGTAAAAGACTACTTTGCACACGTGCACACACAAACACACGCACACACACACAAAATATCGGCATAGTCCAAGTTCTCTACATGTGCTTTTTGTGTTTGTTTTTGTGCATTTTGTTGTTTCAAAGAGACAAACAATTTTCAAATTTGACAAAAGCCTCAAAGTCGGATGCAACACACACACACACCACCTAGCCACCCTTTCCACTATCCTTTTACAGATAAGCTTTGTTTGTTTGTGTTTTTTGGGGTGGAGGGGGTGGGTGGGTGGTATGGGAATGTACAAGAATTACACTTGTAATCATAGTTTGTGACCTAGAAATGTTTCTTTCTTTCTTCAGATTTTGTACTAAAGAAGCAGCGACAAATGCTATCTGCTCTGTGAATGGCACTACCATAAACGAGCAGCTGGTGAAATGTTCATGGGGTAAAGAGCCCAATGAGTCCAGTCAGCCCCAAGGAGCTGGTGTTATGGTGAGTCTGCTTCCTTGCATAGGCCTGTGGGGGGGTGGGGGGGGGGGGGGGTTAAATGGGGGGAAAGGCTGTTTGTAGGAGTCACTAGATTTTGACCTGAAACCACATGGTGACAACTCAGAATACGGCCTGAGGGGACAGGAGGGCCTAGAGGTTTGATCATTGCGCTCATGATGTGAGGGCCTTGGATTGAGCCACCACATAGGCATTTGTTCTAGGGGATTTTTTCATCCTCTGAAGTAATGTCAGTACTGACTTGAGTCTTCAGAAAGTCCTTTAGATGAGACTGTAAACCAAGGTCTCTTGTGCCAATGCATGCAGAACGTCTTGTGCACATGTTCGGCCTTCCAGAAGAGTAGTCGATCCCATGTCGTGCTTTTGAAGTGGGTGACAGAATTGAGAAAACATGCGTCGTGTTTAGACACCATCCCAGAAGGTGGAATGGGGCGGGCTACCATAGTGGGGGTGAAAAATGGATATTAACAAAATTTGGATTTTGGTGTGTGAACAAATGTCAAGATTTTTATTACTTTGACGTAGATATGAGACGTGTTCAATCTAAAAAATAAGTGAATGATAGCACCGGTAAATCTCTATAAAGTGATCAGATACATGTTCAGATTGATCTGAAATGCCAAGATATACAACCATTGATTATTGCCTACAAATACTGACAAAGCCAAGGAATAGTTGTGTTTTTTGCTTTGGATTGGTTAGTTTGTTTTTGTTGGTGGTATACGTGTGCATCTATCTCAGTTTTAACCCCAATATCTTTCGGGTGACACAGCAGTGTTTTCACTTCTGACATTAGAGAGCTAATTCTGCTTTTTGTGTGTGTGGGTTTTGTTGTTTTGTTTGAATGTAAGGGAGTGAATGTATTTTTGTGAAGCAAGCACTCCTGTGTCACCCCAAGCTTTCCCTTGCATTGGAAAAAGCCTGCACAATATGTAGAAAGTAGTAGTCCAGTACAGTGTGACCAGGGAGTTGGGGGGGGAAGGTGCATGATAAAACGAGAAATGTTCTTGTCAGAGCTTTTTGCTCGTACTGTTTGGAAAAGTAATTGGGGGGGAAAGGGCCAAGAGTACACTTGTTCTGGAGTTTCTCTTCATGTTTTGTGTAATCATGATATATTATTATCGTATTGATTGTGCACTCTGGAGTATAAACACCTAGAGCGTAACTCCTGTCTAACTAGACTGACAGGTACCTACTATTTGAAGAAATGCTTTTTTGTTTGTTTTGTTTTGGGATTATTTGGGGGGTTTTCCTGCTAATATAGATCTGTCTATTCATTTATCATTTAAAATGTATTCTTTCTTTTTTTTTTTTGGCACATGAATTGTAGTTGGAGAGGTGTGAAGAGCTCCATTTCATGAACACATTTTATTAGAAATGCCAAATGTTCATTGGGAAGGTGGGGAGTTGTGTATGTGTTTTGTTTTAAATTTTGCGCTTGGCTTTTAATTCTCTTGTTATATGTGTTTCCTTTTTGCTTAAAAAGACTTGTAACAACACTTCCCTAAATTCCTCCTGGTTTTTTTTGTGGGTGGGGGTAGCTTAGCACTCAGAGCACTTGCTCTTCTCAAGCTGAGGTTATGCAATGTGGGTACCAAGTTGATTGGTGACTGCGCCTTGGCTTCAGTTTAGTCCCCCAGTTCACCCAGCTGGACAAGGAAGGTAAAGCAGTGAGGGCAAGGAAATGGGCTTCGCCTCAATATGCTGGTCTCTAACACCTCACTCCCCAATGACCACATGGGTTATGGGAATATATTTTACCTTTTTATTTTTTGTTTCTGGCTCATTTCTTGTGCGTACGTGTGCTTGATTCCACTTTGTTTAGACATTTATTCCAGTAGATTATTACATACTTTAGAATGACTATCCCAGTGCTCTGGCAGTGCTGCTTTTTCACCATTGTTTGCGTGCACTACTAACATGCTTTTGCGTCTGCTGCTATGGTTTTCAGGGTCCCGGTGGTCCAACCCCAGTCCCCGCTCAGGGTATTTCATATCCTTACCCTGGTCAGGGATATCAGAACCCAGGTCAGGGTGCTCATCAGATTCCTGTCCCCGCTCAGGGTATTTCGTATCCTTACCCTGGTCAGGGATATCAGAACCCAGGTCAGGGTGCTCATCAGATTCCTGCCCCTGTGCAGGGTGCTCAGAACCCAAACCCTGTTCCTGTCCAGGCTGGTCAGAACCCAAATCCTGTTCATGTTCAAACCCCCAACAAGCAATTTTCTGTGCAGGCCTCAGGGCACCTGCAGCAGACTCCGGCCTATGGAGGGTATTACAACATGCAGGGGGCCACCTACTGGAATGGCGGGGCCTACTCCAACGCCTATGCTCCAGCGGTGGGGGCCGCCACTGCTGCACAGCAGCAGTTCATCCAGCCCAGCAACATGGGCCAGTGGCAGCCCACCTACCCTGCCAACTACCAGCCCTATGGGTAAGCGCTTTTTCCTTGGGTGGGGGGGTGGGTGGGGGGTTTCACGTCTGCTTGGTGTCTTGTGTGTATTGGTCAGATATGTAGTCGTGCAAACAATGTCAGCAGTATTTAAAGTAGAAGTGGGTGTAGATGGATATGTATGTGTATATATATATATGTATGTGTGTGTATATATATATATATATATATAATATATATATATATATATACACACACACAAAGCGTTTTGATTTGTTCCTTTGCAAGATTCAGCGCCATATAAATTCCGTTTATTATTATTATATATATATATATATAATATACACACACACACCTTTTGCAGTATAGACTATGTCGTCAAATTTAAGCCGTGTTCGTCCCAGATATTTTCTGTTGGATTTTGTTACTATCTGTGTATCAGATACTTGTGCAGAGCTATGTACCATTATGATAACACAGACTGTACTATTCAGTGTCACTTAGACTGTACTATTCTGACTTTGTAGTTGCACAATAGAAAAACTGAAGATCTAATCTGAAGATCTAATCTCAATAAATAAATAAATAAGAAAAATAAATATAAGGCTGTACTATTCTTTGTGTTTGTGAGAGAGAAGTTAGTGTGTGTGGAAGTTATTGTCCTTGGCCCATGTTATTTTCTCTTCGGATGTTGTTTATGTTTGTGAACATCTTTTTATTTTCGTATTGATAAGTTGTTCATCAAGTAACTAGTTGGTCAGTATATTTCTGTGTATGGGATCTTGCACAGGCAGACAAGCAGATGGGGAGATTATGCGTATATTTTGTATATGATATAGTGTAATATGAATTTGAGATAAAATAGATGGCTATGGCAGTGGCAAGGTTAAGACGGATGAGTGGCTGAGGCTGGTTCTGACAGTTGACGGATAGGTGTCTGTTGATCAGGTCCATGCCCAACGTGCAGTGGGGCCAGCAAGTGCCGCAGCTGGGGCAGCAGCAGTATAACCAGCCCCAGGGCATCGTGGGATACCCTATGCAGCAGGGTGAGATTGACAGTTTTCCCTGTACCTTTCTAGATCAGTGAGTGCTGCCAGCCCTACCACTTCCCCCTCCTTCCCTCCCTCCCACTCTCGGCCCCATGTCCCCTTTTGGTCCATTCTTCTATTGTCTGCTTTGCTGTCTCTGTACTTCAGTGCCAGTGCCAGTTCTTCAAGTGGAAAGCAATTGAGGGATTCAGATGGAAGTTTCAGTTATGTGGTGACAGAAGTCATAGCCGCCGGTCTGATTTCAGTGCTGATGCTGGGTTTGTTCTCTCTTCTCTTAATTTTTTTTTTTTTTACAGTCTTGTTGGTGCTGCTGATGGGGGTTCAGCTGTCCAGATGAGAGCAACGGTTGCTCTTAGTCTTGGTTTTTTTTTTTGAGTGGACTGTTTTGTGACGTACCTACAGGCGTTGCTGGTAAACTGAATTTACACCCAGACCACTTTCTTTTCTTTCATACTCGAGTGTTAAGACAGTCGTTCCTGTTTATTACTCTCTGGTATTCTGTTCTTGTTGATGCACCAGGGGGAGAATTCTACACCCCCATACCCACTGTTGTGTAGTTTTTCTTGTGAATGGAGTTGCTGTCGGGCATTGCATGCTTTTATGCTCAGAGAAGGGAGGCTACACCCTGATGGTACCGTCACCTGTTGTCAGTGCTTTTCTATTACCAGTTATCTTTCTTGGCTGAGGATACTTTTTTTTCCCTCTTTCCTTCGTTTTTTTTATATTTTTATTTTGTGTGTTTTTTTTTTTTCTTATACACTCATATTTTAGCTGTTTTATCATTCATTGTGTGGTTGTAACATAGCTTTTATTTTATTTCAAACCCTTTGTTTTAGGTGTGTTTTAGATTTTTTTTTCACTTTTTGAATTTGATTTCTTTCAGTTGCAGGTGGTTGTGACTTTGGGCACTTTTTATTCATGTAACCTTTCACATGGAATGGCTTTGTAGAATTTTTGGGATTTTAGAAAAAAAATATGTTTAAGATGTATTATGTACATATATAGTTTTAAAATTTGTATTCATGCTGTTCAGAATTATGAAAGTAATTAATTTTTTTTAAGGGGTAGGGGAGGTATGTGTACCACATAAAAGCTTACATTGCTAGCTGCCAACTGTTCTGTTTTTGCTTGAATTAAAAAAAAAATTTTAGCTAATCTACTTTTTTGGTTTTTTAAAATTCCAGTTTACAAAATTTAAACAACCAACTATAGGAAAAAAAACCCACCCCCAAAAACAGTAGATCGAGTGGAATGTTATTGTACATTCTAGTTTTCAGTGCCTATTTCCAGAATCATTCAGAAAAGGGCAGATTCTGATGCCTGTGCCTAATAGTTTTTTCTTGAGTACAAGGATTTTCCATACATTGATCAGTTTCGACTAGACAAAAATCAGACCTTCTGTTGCAGTCTTATGTGTGCCATTGTGAGTTTAAAAATTCACATGGAGGATGAAATGACAATAATTACTGCACATGAGAATACCAGTTGTTTACCTCTACTACGGTTTAGGTGTAACAGTTCCAGTTTTTCTTTCCTCCCCTCCCCCCCACCCACCCCCCTTTTTTTAATGCAGCCACTTTTTCTAGTGCAAGCACCCCACCACCCTATTCCCCTTAATTCCATTTTGGGATTCTCAAAGGTTGGCAGCTATGCATTGATTACTTGCAACATTAACCTTTTTTGCAGTCTGCAGGCATGAAATATGTATAATTTGAATCATGGTTATAAACTGTCGGATGTTCAGTTGGTTTTTTTAAAATATTTTATTTGGTGTAGGCTATACATACCACTTGTTCATGTAGTGTAAAACTTCAATTCAGAAGTGTGTTAAATGTTTAGCAGCCTCCCTCACTAACTGCTCTTTAAGTACAAGCATCCCCACCCCCCTCTTCCATCCATTCTGTACTTTAAAAAAAATCTCGCCCCCTTAACATTGTAGGGGGAGGGGAGCGTGTTGTGCTTTTCTGGATATATGTATTTGAGAATACAGTCTTTTTTTGCCTTTTCCACCTTGTCTTCAGGCAAAGTAAACCCATGCCCCTTTGTACTCAAGGATGGTGATGTTGACAAGAATGTGTACATCAGTTTGCTTTTTCAGCTTTCACTCTGCTTTTGACTCGGATTCGGAGTTGAATAATCAAGCCTGAAGCCAGAGTGGTAAATTGATATGGAATAAGTAGTTTTAGACTGTTACCAGATGTCTTGGCCAAGGGATGTTCTGTGAAACCACCCTAGCCCTGACTGATGCTGGCTCAGGATATACACTTGTGGCTTTCAATCTTGTCATGTCCAAAGGGAGCTGGTTCAAGCCTTGGCAGCTCCCGGTGATTTAGAGCTGAAGTTTTATACCCCTGGTCAGCACAAGTGACTTATCATTGCCTTGATTCCTGTTCCTGTGTATATGTACACCTAGGTCTAGAAATACTGCAATTTTTGTCAGTAATTGCATTACAAGCAGATTTTTTTTAATAGTGCCTAACCCAATCATGACTGGCAGATTTGTTAAAGAAAACCAAACAATTGAAAATCTTATTTTCATGCCTGCTGACTGTTGTAATGTTTGTGTGAAAAATATTTAGTTTTTACTGCCTGATGTTTGCTAAAAAACCATGTTTTCATATTGGCAAGTTTTTCAAAATTATACGCACTGTACTAGTTCCAAGTTCAGCAGCACTATTCAAATTCTATGTATCTACAAATTGCATAAGGTGCTATTTATAAGTTTACAGAAATGTACATAAAAATTCTTAGATGATTCTGTCATTTCTATACAAGGGAGAGAAGTGATGCATACAGTACTTTATCAAGCTCACCTTTTTTTCCTATGTGTTTCTGTTTTTATTTTCTTTTTTGTTTAGATGGCTCTGTTGATTATTAGCATGTTGAGAAAGGACACACATCCCTTCGCAAAGGTCCGGGACAAAATGGTACAGAAAGATGTGTATGTATGAGAAGTTGCACCATGCATTCTGTACTCGCAGTGCGTGCCTGTACCCTCCTTTGCATATCGGTGTACACTGAGCCAGTCTCTAGTACTAGTGGTTGTCTTTTGGTGTGGCGTGGGGTGATGTAAATGCCTGACTACTGTCTAATGCTGTCTGCCACCATCAAGTTGTGCAGTGCACACGGTATTGCCGTGTGTATGTGTGTGTGTGTGCACATGCAGTGTTACACTCTGTGCATTTGTGTGTGTATGTGTGCCACTGACATCATTCATCTGTGTGTTTTTCTACTGCTTGAAGTTTTCTCGACATTGTTTGACTAAATCATTTTTAATCACTAGATGGTATTTTTTCCCACCCAGATTTTAGTACATGCAATACAACGAGAGTTCTTCACTTTACCCCGGTCATTTGTAAGTTATTTTATCAAATAATGCCAAACTGTAAAATGGAATCAAAAGTTAGGGAAAACTAGCTGACAAGTCATTTCTTACTATTGTATTGATTTGTGATCTAAAGGCAATCTTGATTACTGCCATTTCAAAAATGGCTGAATTTCTGTTTGAAGTTGTCCAGTTTTAGTGGCATTATTATATGCACAGTTTAAAAAGAACAAATACAACAGCAACAAAAGAGAGAAAAAAAACTGATTCGCAGAAGTCACAAACTTCTGGGGGGTCTTTCTAGCCTGTTTGAATTACAGTGTGATTTTCACTGATTTCTAAAGACATGTGAGGGGTGGGGGGTGAGCAGTAAAGGAACAGACAACGAAGAGAGAGAGGAAGCTTTTGCCCAAGCTGTATTGAGCTTTCCGTGGGTTTTTTTTTCTTTTCTTTTTTTTACTTTATGTAGTATACATGTCTACATCAAGCCTACAGTAAGATAGCTCTCTGTTTTGTATTGTAACCACCATGCCAGCTTTTCTGTCTTTTTACCACATCAGTGCTGTTTTGTGGGGTATTCTGTGTCAACTTCCACATGGTCTCTATATGAGTAAGCAAGTGCCAGACTGTGTTGTGTAGTGGCGTGTCAGTGTGTGTGAAGCTGTTGTGTTGGGCGGACTGCAGATTGTCTTGGGGCAGAACCAAGTAGTCTCTTTCACCATAGCAGCCTGCAGAGATGTAAGATAAAGGTCTTGCTGCCAACATGTACATTGACTGAACAGGTAGAAGCTGGGTTGTGTGGCTTATGTTTTGGTCTGCTGGAGTGTGTACCTGATTCTGTATCTGACAGCTGTGGAGTCACAACCTGTATTCCTCCTTTTCCTCTCTCTCTCTCCTTGTGTCTTGTCAAAATAATACCCTCTACTTCTTCATGCCTTGTCTTCAGGTTCTGTGTGTACTGGCCTCTTTGTCTTTTCTGATGACTTGAAATATATATCAACATATTTAAACAGCATTTTATCTCCTTCTGACCTTGCAACACTGGATTTGTGAAAATGATATAGCACATCACTGGTTTAGATTGGTATAGGGTGCCACATGTAGTTAGCAATTTCTTTCTTTCTTTTTAATACCCTTATAAGTCTTGTATTGACTGCATTAATAGATAAACTGAGAGCTCATCTGTCAGCATACTAGTGCATGTCTTCAGCCTTCATTGTTGTGGAAACATGGTAACACCATTCATGTCAACAGTAACTATTTTTTCTCAAAAAGACCTTGTTGATTTGTATTTCTATGCTTTATGTTTGATTAATTTAAGAAATCCATGTTGTAGAGCTGCCAACCCTTACACAGTCTGCAGAATTTGCTTCCTTTGGCTAGACAGTGTTCTTCTTTTCTTTTAAGAGCAAGAAGCATTTTTCTCTTTCGGTTACAAAGAAATGTTATAATTAAAACAGTTCCTGTATAGAAGTGCAAGATGCTGCGTCTCTGTAGCGCCATTAAAAATTGGGTTTGCCATCAGCAGCCAATTTCAAATATCATATGCTTCAGGTCAGTCACAGGTATGATGGCATGCTTAGCAAACTCAGTTGTTCTTCACAGTTTGAAAAATCAAATGGACGTCCCAGGTTTACTTACGTCAGGGTTGTTTTTTTAAGGTAGTTAACAGTGTAAACCACTACAGTCACTGGCATATTGACACTAAACAAACTCAAAATGTTCATCACAGGTTGAAAATTATACAAATGGAAGTTCCAGGCCGATAACATCAGTCAATACACATAGGGTAGAGAGCCAGTTGACGTATGAATCATGGCTTGTGTACCAAAGTTGATGGTGTCTAAATGGATGGTAAACACATTCTCCTTCATTTTCTCTGTTGGACGGAACGGATGCTATAGCCAAGTGATTAAGACATTCAACTTCAGTCCTGTGGGTCCATGAAGTCATGGGTTGGAATCTTGACAGCACTTGGTGAAGTAAGGGTTGGGATTTTTATCTCCCAGGTCAACTTCATTTGCAGACCTGTCATTGCCTTAATTCCCTTTGTGTATATATACACATGCAGGATAACAAACTATATGCACCTGTCATGTCAGCATTCGGTGGGTTAGAGAAGCATGAGCAAACCAAGCACACATCCCCAAGTCAGAATGTGGCTACCTTCATGGTGGCATACACAAAGTCTTAGTTGGTGAACCTTGGAGCTTTAGTCAAGGGATGAAAAAAAGGTTGGTTTGGGCTTTTTTTAATTCTCTGTTGGATCAGGATGCATGTATCTGTTGTAAACCTTGTTCTTTATCTATTGATGTATGTTCTTTGGTGGAGGGCTTATCGTCTGAGGTCAAATAAGAAGGAAAAAAAACTGAGGGCAGATATCGGGCCATTCGGTTCGGTTCCTGTGAAGTTCACCACCTTGCATACTGCTCTGATTGAATCATATGCCCACAGGTCCAGATTCTATTGTCACCATTAATAAAACATCAGCATGTAGAAGGAAAATGCAGGTGTTGGAAAGTAACAACCATAGAGGTTTAAAGAAAAAAGTTCAGTTCATTGTACGTTGTGAACCGGGTTTAATCTCCTGGAAAGAAATTCTGTCAGCTGTAATGTGGGGTTGGTAGCTCCTTATATTTGTAGTGTTCATTGAAATGAACTGTAACCTGGTCTGTTCTTTCATGAAAAGATGTTGACCGATTGGGTTGTTGGCATGTTAGAAAATGGAAGAGCCCAACTGAGGCCACGGGGTAAGCGCTTTTGAGGTAAGATGGTAAGGTTTCCATTTTTTCCTCATTTGAAACTTGCTTCCAGTTCCATTTCTAGCTGATTGGAATCTTTTTTTTTTTTAATGCATATTTTTTTTCTCTCCTTATTCCAATACTGGCTGCTTGTAATACTCCCAAGTTTTTGGGGTTTTTTTTCTTATGCTGTAATTTTTTTTGTCCAGATTTTTCTCCCAGTTTGTGGTTTTATATTCCTTGTTGCATTTTTTCCCTCTAAATGTTCAATTGTTACTTGACTTTTTTGTAATGCTTCATTTGTAAGTTTTCAGTTAGAATCGAGCTCTTAACATGTTCACGTTTGTCATGTTAACCTTGTTCGGTCTTCCCCTACCCTTCCTGTAGGGATGATGTGGTCCCTAAGTGGAGATAGCATCCCCACATTTTGGACATCCTGAGCTAGAAATGTCTTTGCTATGGCTTTTCTCTTTTTTTTCCCCCTGTCTGTCACCTCATGCTTTTTCTGCCTCTTCTATCTATAGATTCATATCCATTGGGGACCTCATGACAGGGACTTTCTTTCTTATGTGCCTGGATGGGCAAATTGCCCATTTTGTGTATGCTGTCTCTTGTGTCGTATATGATGGACAGTTTTCTAAATATTCAGGTTGGTTGGGGTTATGTAGGCCACTGCTAGGGGGTTGGTGTATTGACAAAATGTTCCATCATGATAAAACTGGGGCTTCTGTGCCAGCGCTCCTTCACATTTCTAGAATGATCATAGGTGCAGCCTGGTATCCAATGGGTGGGTGGGGGGTGCTTCTATTTTGTTTTCTTTGACATGTGAGCCCAGATAAGGACTTTGCCATCATGAGGGTTGTAAACATGAAGAATTGGCTTACTGCCATCCTTTCCCCTCCCCTCTCTTCCATGAAGATTGGGGTACATTAATATATTACCTTATTTTACCTGCGTTTGTCAAACATTGAAAAAAGTATTAACATTTTGTTTGTTGTTGTTTTTGCTGACATTGAAGTTACTTGTCCTTAACTTGAAAGATAAAGACCTTGATAAGACCTCAGAAGTTATGTCCCCTACACTGTCCCTTAATTTTTCATTGTTGCCCATCATTAATGTTATCCCAGTGAGGTTATGCAACCTCTTTTTGGTTGCAGAATAGACTCTTTGCAAGGCTTGGATGCTGTATATCAGGTCATGAAATGCTAGCAAATGGGGTCAGCTCAGTTGTTGGAATTGCAATATAAACCAGAAGTGGGTGGGAGAGGAGGATGTTGATAAAAGTTTTTTGTCTTAATTTTTTGTTGTTTTTTGTTTTGGAACAGATACTCTCTCAGTACAATAAGGCAATCAATTGATCTTGAATTTTTAGTTGAGCTCAGTGTCATGCTAATGTAATGGCTCTGCATGAAATGATTTGCCAAAGGCTTTCTGAGTGACTGTTGGTGTGACTGACTCATTGAGCTTTTCAAATGAACTTCATAAACTGTAGAGGGGGATATGGAGAATAACTGTTGGCCAGAGTTGGCATTGAGCCATCTGTTTTGAGTGATATTTTCCCCAGGAATAAACATTGGTTCCCTCTCCATCCCCTTTGTAAGTCCTATGGAAGAGATTGTAAACCCTGTGTGTAGATTGTGCATAGGGCCTCATACAACTCCATCTTTTAGAACACCAAATACATCTGGTGGTATGGGTGACTGGATTGTGTTGTAGGCAGCATGTAGTCTGCAGTATGGAGATGGCAGGTGGCTGGGTTCTGCCAAGCTCTGCTCAGCGTGCTGAAGACACTGCATGAGAGTTTCAGGGAGTTTGCACAGCGGTCCAGTAAAAAAACACTGGAGATGAGACTTTCACTGTATAGAGAAGAAATTGAACAAGTACAGCTTCTCAGGTGTAGTATGATGGTTGTAACACCTAGACAAAATCAGCAGCAAGAATAGTTCTGAAAAGAATACAAATTTTGAAACACATATCTTGGGGGTTGTTGTTGTTGTTGGTTTTTTTTTTGGGGGGGTAGTTATTCCCCCAACTAAACTACCCCGGTACCCTAGTCTGTAGCTGGAAAGGAGGACTTCTCTTAATCTACACTATGTTCTTTCAAACTGCATAGGCAGTAAGAGTTCTAAACCCAGAGAGTGTGTGTGCATGTTTATGTGTGTGGGTGTGATATTTGGGAGAAAGATTACATTTGGGGATGGTGTCTGTGTGTTGAAAAAAAACGAAGCCTTATCCCCACCCCTGATCCCTCGTAATTGAAGGGAGAAAAATCAAACCCATCCCGTTGGCATACATTGCCTTGACCCGCGTGTGTGGGTTGTGTTTCAGGGTACCTGGGACAGTGACTTTCATCTAGACACTAGTGGCCGGCTGCCCCCTTTTTTTGCTCAGCGCTGTGTGGGCCTCCTCCAGGCCAGGCCTGGGCTGGCTGGCTGGCTCTCTACAGGACTCTGCTGCTGCTGCTGCTGCTGCCCCGTGACGTGATGTGGCGTGACGGTGCTGGCTGGCTGGCTGGCTGCAGAGAGGGGAGGGGAGGGGGGGGGAGCACCTGCATCAGTGACATGTCAGATTCCTCATGGTGGCCGCCCACATCTGTGTACATAATGTGTGTTGGGAATATAAGGAGGGGAAAACAAATTTGAAAAAAACAAAACACCTGACACCCCCCTCCCCCCTAAAAAATAAAAAAAAAATTTAAAAAAATGGAGGGGGGCAAGTGCAGAGAAAGAAGGGTAGGGAGGGAAGGGTGGTATCCAAGGTGTAAGGGTAGGGGGGGGGGGGGGGGGGGGGGTGTGCTTGAGCTGTCGGGGGTTGGGAGGGAGGGAACACAGTGAAAGCTATCACCCAGTTATGCAATGGCAATGAAGTAGTGATGTACTGCTCCTGTATTGATTCAGAGGACATTTTGGTTTCCTTGGACAAGTCGTTGCTTGCAGACAATGATGTAAATGGTGATGTTGGTTTGACTGGTGGTGGTGGTGGTATTTGTGTCTGAAAATTTGTAGTATTGTCAGCCGTGTTATGTCTGTACATATTTGCCATGTATCCAGTAGTGTAGGATCCTGTTTGTGCTTGGAAACTGTTTTGTGAAACGGGGAGGAAGAAAAACGGATGTGAAGTAACTGGAGGAGGAACAAAAAAAAGGGGGAAAAAAAGAAAAAAATCCTCTGTCCTGTTTTGATGGTGTAGTTTGTAGTTGTATTGCAATGTTGAAAATGTTCATTTTTTGGTCATGTTTGTGTGATGTGTACAAAGCTCGCTTTGTGTATGGATGCTGTTGTACTACTACACTGAAGGGGAAAAATGGGGAGGCAAGATATTGGATTGTTTTGCAGAGGAGAGAAAACAAAGCTTGTTCGACTGCAAAGTAGTGAGGAGTACATGGTTGTATTTGCCGTTTTGTCCATCCTGAAAGCCCTGCCCCATCCCCCACCCCACTCCAACACCCCCAATTTCCCAAGTTGTTTTTCATGCAAAAGTGGTAGTATTGACCGTGATGATGATGTTTTGGGGGGATGTTGGATGATGATGACCTGTTGGAGCATTGAATGTGTCCAAATGATATATTTGATAATGACTTGATGTGACTGTACCTGTACATAGCAGTAATTGAGTGTGACTGACACCTATAATCCATACAGAACTGCACGTTTGTGTTGTCAGGTGGTATCTGGATATTCATGGTCATCATCAACATTTGCTTTGGTTTGTTTTGTTGTTTCTTTCAGTTGGATACAAACCTGATTTTTGTTAGCTTGTACAGGGACTAGCAGTGGCAGCGGGGGTTGTTGGTTTGTGACAGTGGCGCAGTTGTTAACTGAAGCTTGAGTGTTGTGCAAGTCTTATGTACATGAATGTTCAGTCTATTCTGCGACTATTACCAGTCGAACTTTGGCAGGATTTTGAGCTTTTCAAAGTGTCGACTGGTAGTTTTTTTCTTCACCCCTGTTGGTTGCTCTGACCTGGAGATTGGTTGACGTTGCAAATTCGTTTTTGAGTTTTGGAATGAATGTCCATTGCATTTTTGGTATATATGCAAGTGTATTCAGTACTTGGAATGAATGTTTTGTATTGCGTAACTTTCAAGTGTAAGAAAGCCTGTATCGCTTTTTTTCTTTTGAAGTGTATCAGTTGTTTTCCAGGTCGGTATATGTGAGCACCGGTCTGCAGCGATGTGCGTGTTGTGTTATGTATGTATGTATGTGTGTTTATTTGTGTGTATGTGTCAGAGGAGGAGTTTTCCAGGTCGACATATGTGAGCAACTGCCTGCAGCGATGTGTGTGTTGTGTTACGTGAATGTATGTGTGTCAGGCCCTGCTGCCGCCTGTATAACCAATGTGAAGTGATGCTGTATATAAAGGCTGTAGATGATATTGTGGTGTTTGCACCCCTGTAGACGTAGATGTTAGTCTAGTGTTTGGGTGTGCTGTGTGGTATTGTTGGCTTCAAGTTCATCCAGCCATGGACCATCCTGTTGGCTGCTGGGGAAGAGAGGAGGTGTGTGTGTGTCCTGGCTGTTGGCCGTCACAGCTGCGTTGGTTGTGGCGGTGCAGCCTGCTGCACCTCCTGTGAGTGGCCACAGAGCCGTGGTTCTGCCTCCTGTCTGTGGCCACAGAGCCGTGGTTCTGCCTCCTGTCAGTGGACACAGAGCCGTGGTTCTGCCTCCTGTCAGTGGCCACAGAGCCGTGGTTCTGCCTCCTGTCTGTGGACACAGAGCCGTGGTTCTGCCTCCTGTCTGTGGACACAGAGCCGTGGTTCTGCCTCCTGTCAGTGGACACAGAGCCGTGGTTCTGCCTCCTGTCAGTGGACCACAGAGCCGTGGTTCTGCCTCCTGTCAGTGGCCACAGAGCCGTGGTTCTGCCTCCTGTCTGTGGACACAGAGCCGTGGTTCTGCCTGTCTGTGGACACAGAGCCGTGGTTCTGCCTCCTGTCTGTGGACACAGAGCCGTGGTTCTGCCGCCTGTCTGTGGGCACAGAGCCGTGGTTCTGCCTCCTGTCTGCCTGTCTGTGGGCACAGAGCCGTGGTTCTGCCTCCTGTCTGTGGACACAGAGCCGTGGTTCTGCCTCCTGTCTGTGGACACAGAGCCGTGGTTCTGCCTCCTGTCTGTGGGCACAGAGCCGTGGTTCTGCCTCCTGTCTGTGGACACAGAGCCGTGGTTCTGCCTCCTGTCTGTGGACACGCCGTGGTTCTGCCTCCTGTCTGTGGACACAAGTGGTTCTGCCTCCTGTCTGTGGACACAGAGCCGTGGTTCTGCCTCCTGTCTGTGGACACAGAGCCGTGGTTCTGCCTCCTGTCTGTGGACACAGCCGTGGTTCTGCCTCCTGTCTGTGGGCACAGAGCCGTGGTTCTGCCGCCTGTCTGTGGGCACAGAGCCGTGGTTCTGCCTCCTGTCTGCCTGTCTGTGGACACAGAGCCGTGGTTCTGCCTCCTGTCTGTGGGCACAGAGCCGTGGTTCTGCCTCCTGTCTGTGGGCACAGAGCCGTGGTTCTGCCTCCTGTCTGCCTGTCTGTGGGCACAGAGCCGTGGTTCTGCCTCCTGTCTGCCTGTCTGTGGGCACAGAGCCGTGGTTCTGCCTGTCTGTGGGCACAGAGCCGTGGTTCTGCCTCCTGTCTGTGGGCACAGAGCCGTGGTTCTGCCTCCTGTCTGTGGACACAGAGCCGTGGTTCTGCCTCCTGTCTGTGGACACAGAGCCGTGGTTCTGCCTCCTGTCTGTGGACACAGAGCCGTGGTTCTGCCTCCTGTCTGTGGGCACAGAGCCGTGGTTCTGCCTCCTGTCTGTGGGCACAGAGCCGTGGTTCTGCCTCCTGTCTGTGGGCACAGAGCCGTGGTTCTGCCTCCTGTCTGTGGGCACAGAGCCGTGGTTCTGCCTCCTGTCTGTGGACACAGAGCCGTGGTTCTGCCTCCTGTCTGTGGACACAGAGCCGTGGTTCTGCCTCCTGTCTGTGGGCACAGAGCCGTGGTTCTGCCTCCTGTCTGTGGGCACAGAGCCGTGGTTCTGCCTGTCTGTGGGCACAGAGCCGTGGTTCTGCCTCCTGTCTGTGGGCACAGAGCCATGGTTCTGCCTCCTGTCTGTGGCCACAGAGCCGTGGTTCTGCCTCCTGTCTGTGGCCATAGAGCCATGGTTCTGCCTCCTGTCTGCCTCCTGTCTGTGGCCACAGAGCCGTGGTTCTGGCAGCAGCAGCAGCCTTGGATGTGCCTGCCTCTGTACATAGTGTACACGGGAATGTCGACTTGAGAGAAAAATACACACAGAAAAAAAAAGTTGAAAAAAAATTACTGCACATCATTTTTATGTGCTGTTGTGCGTGTTGCTGTTGTTACATTGCCATTGATTCACAATGTGAAAACACCTATCAAAGCTCTTTGGTGAGGAGCTGGTGTGAATGATATGTCCATCCAAAGAAGTGATTGGGGCTTTGTTACTGGGGATCCTATCTTAATGTCAGGCTTTTTAACTTCGAAGAGATGTCTTGACACTGCTGAACTCACGGGGGCATGTTTCCATTGAATTCACAGTCGGCCCTCTATCTCTCATTGTGAACATTTGGCTCCTGTCTTGTTTCTTTTCTTTGGGTTTTGTTTTTGTGTTTTTTTCCATTTTGTCACGGAGGGAACTGAGGGAAAAGGAAATTGTTTTTCCTTGCCAATGGGAACGTCCTAGTTCTTCAGACTTGGCCATAGATTCTGTTGTGAGCTGGGCTAGTCAGGAACAATGGAGTTTTCATCCTGTTACTAAGCCTTAAATGTGTTTGAGAATAACATCAGTATTTATATAGTGAAATCTAAGTCATGATCTGTAAGCAGTAAAAAAAAAATTTTTAAAAGAAGCAAAGCTGTTAAGCTGTGAATCCTCGTTAGAAAAAAAAATTGCTCACCAGCTTATTGTAGAAAAACAATTGTTAACAACCTTTATCAACCTTTAACATTTAATATGCAGAGATGTAAGTGTCCCTAGGTATTCCAGAATTCTGTTTGGAAAAGCAATGATAAAAATGTTGCAGGAATACCATAACTGCTTTGTTTCCTGGTTTCAAAAGTAACTTCTGACATTATATAAACTGTCTGCCTGTCACCCGTAGATCTCGGTAATAAAACATTTTAAGGAAGACTTCATGCAGCGGTATATGAATCCTTTACCTTGTTTTTACTTTGAAATAGGATCCTGTTTTCCATGAAGTAACAAAACCAAACCAGCAAACAGTTTATGTCGGAAGAGGACCGGCAGCTTCATGTATTAAGTGATATCGGACATCAAAATAGTTGCAGTACCGACACATGAAAGGGAACAGAGGAACTCTTCAGCCCATGCAATGCATGCTGAAGTTCAGGCTTTGAAGTGGTCATTGGATATTGATCAGGTCACACATGTTTTCTTCTTTTATTTCCTTTTTTCTTTTTTTTTTTTAAGTGAGGACCTGTTATGATGAAGGGGAAAAACACATTCACACTGCAGAACTACCTAGGGTCCTGAAGAGAACGTTTGTTTGCCAGTACCGTCTTTTCAAGTTGGGTGGTATTAGGACCGCCATGGAGGTGATACTCTTAACAATGACAATGATCATTTGGACTTCATTCCATTCAGTGGCAAATTGAACACGTCGTTTTTGCCTCGCCCAGGTCTGTTTTGAATTTCTTGTGTACAGGCCATGCGTGTTTGTTTTGGGGTTGGGTTTGTGTCGTCCAATTTGTATGTGTTTGTGTCTCCATTAAAATCCCCTTCCCCCCCTTTGAACTGGCTTAAGTATTTCTGTCCAAGCGGCAACCAGATGTTCCTGTGGGATTTTGGAAAGTGCAGCATAGCGTAGTATGTAACAACGGCTTTTCCCACTGGACATCAGTTTTCTGCCTCAGCTCCCCCCATTTCAGAGACATTTGTGTGTTGTAACATGTGTAACACTGAACATTAGACGGGCGTACAGAACCTATGTAATTGTCTGAAAGATCTACAGTAGATATATATGTGTTATGATAGGAGGTAAACGGTAAACTCTACATACTTCTTAGTACGGCTAATGCACTACCCACACCTCAAGATCTGGTGACATTTATTCACAATTAGGGATAAAACTACTTTTTTTGGGACAG
The DNA here is from genome assembly GCA_028751875.1 of Rapana venosa. Lineage (NCBI taxonomy): Eukaryota > Metazoa > Mollusca > Gastropoda > Neogastropoda > Muricidae > Rapana > Rapana venosa. Next base: position 38,126,380 of record CM054136.1, read on the forward strand.
CGCAGCAAGTGTGTGTTTTCTCAGCAAATAGACATTAGAGGACTTTTTGCTTGCTAAAGTGAGGACTGTGATCTGTTTCCTCAACTCTGTTATGGTGGTTGTTGTTGTTGGTGTGTGTATGTGTTTGAAGACCTAAAGTTTGGTCTGTCTCTATATTTTGCAAAACTAGCAACTGACATTTTTGAGAATGTACTACAGCTATGTAAGTGTGCAGAGAGGCTTCACACACACTCTAACCAAGTGTGTTGGCCATCGAAAAATATTTTAAATTCCTAAGTTGTAAAGAGCATCAACATTCAATACTTTTTTTTTCCAGTGAAAACTGAAATGTGCAGTATGCAACGTTGCACTATTTGTAATTAGCAGCCCCTTGAAAATGTCTTAGTCCTTTTAATTTTTTTTTAAAGTAACTGATTAGGTAAGCAAAAAAAACAAAACAGAAAAAAAGCCATTGTTACTATGTTCTTGCAGAACCGTCCTCTGTGACATAGTAATTAGTGCTGTGTGTTGCTGGCTGGAAGAATGAGGTTTGATCCCTCAACAAACACTTCTGGCCTTCTGACCTTGGCTGATTTACGATAAGTTGATCATGCTGTAGGCTCAGTTGAAATAATGGGACCACATAATTATGGTCCCCTTCTTGTTAATAGGTTTTGTATTGCTCAAATTACCTATTAATGAACTCGGCAGGTGTCTGTAGCTCAGACCTAATTTTTGTTTGGTTGGTTTCTTTTATTAGGAAAAAGTCTGAAAGAAAATGCCATGCACAGCCCTGTGAGCGAGTGTAATAGAGCCTGTATGGAATTTCTTGTTACCCACCTTTGTTGTGGTGTAACAGTTGACCCTGTTTGACCTGCCGTCATGATGACCTTAGTCAGCTTGTCCGTCCTTGCTGTGATTGTGGCGAGTTCACATGAAGCGGCAGGGTCAGAGTTTATGATGATGATCACCCCCCCCCCCGACAGAGTGGGCACTTAGCCTTCCCTGCCTCCCTGCCTGCACATGCAGCCATGGCCAAGCTGTTGGTGGGGGCGGCCTGTACAAGTGGAGCTGAGGAAGTTGTGTCCCTTAGGAGTGTGGCGGGGTCTTGTCCACTGTGGTGGGTGGCATCATGAAGGCCCGAAGTGCGAACTTTCTGTGGATTGTTCGCTTTGGGGAGGTGACAGAATGAGCCTGGGTGTTGGCGTGCAGTCATGATGAATAAAGACATGTAGAAATTAAAAGGGAACAAGAGAAACCAAGTAGAAAATGGATATTCAAAATAAAATGTGTAGACTCAAAAAGTTTATATTTAAAAAAAAAACGGAAATATATTAAAAAAAAAAGATGATGGCATTATTTTAGGCAGATACATCAGAACACTTTTTTTTAAAAATTGCTGTATTGTGTTGATGATCTGAAGTCTGTAGCTGGTAGCAATAGATTGCGCTGGTTTGGGCACGTTGAAAGCAGCCCACCACATCATAAAAAGAGCAATGAACTTGGTAGTGGATGGAAAGACCAAAGGGAAGACCTAGCAAAACCTGGGCAACCTGTATTGCAGAGGATCTTGGAGAAAGGGGCATAAATAAGGAGGAAGCTCAAGACTGAGAGAGATGGAGAAGGCTCACCAATGTCAAACCTCCCTGGGGAGAAACATGACAAAAAAGAAAGATTTCTACAAAATGATAGGGGGGGTTTTAGGTTAAAAAAAATATATTAGCAATATTGTGAAAATAAAGGTGCAGGTTTTTATTGCAGCTAGATGCCGACTCGTAGCAGTTCTTTTTGGCAAGTGAGAACATAGTGCAAAACATGCCAGGGGTAATCATCTCTTGTGATGCCAAGAGAAGAAACCAGAAAATGTAAACTTTAGAAGTTTGTTTTCATAGTTTATAAGACAATTTATTCATTTTTAGACTTAGGAATATATTTTTAGTATGATTTTGTCCCCCCCAGCAAATTTAATGTCAGATGTTAATGTTAATCCCTACTATTTGAGTCCTTTGTTGTTTAAGAAAATATTTTTCAAACATGTATGTATTCATACTAGCAGTAAGGTGGTTGTCAGAAAAGGGACGTAACTTTATCCTATGATGTGCAAATGCAGTCATTGATTTTTAAGTAAATTAATTCCATCCTCCCTTCACATTCCATTCTCTACTGTCACCACTTCACTAGACTTTAACAAAGTGGTGTCAATCATGCTACATAAAAACCAAGTTGCTATGAATCATGAAAGATGTTTTGGGGTTCTCTCTCTCTCTCGCTCTCTCTCTCTCTCTCTCGCTCTCTCTCTCTCTCTCTCTCTCTCTCTCTCTCTCTCTCTCTCTCTCTCTCTCTCTCTCTCTCTCAACATAAGGGCATAAGTTAAAACATTTTACATCTGTCTGTTGCAGTGCATTCTTTTTGGTTGAATGCCAGTAAGGTCAAAGAGAAAGTAAAGATCGATTATTAATCAGTATTTTGATTTGCCTTTGAGTGTTCTACTGTAACTCAGCTGTCTAGAAAGCGTGTAACCAAGTAATTTAAGTTGTCAGCTGATGATCGCTTTTCACTGTCTAAACAATCTTGTCAAGCCTGTTACTGCAGTTATGTTATATATGGAAACGGGTTTGTAGACATTATCACCCACTCATCCAATGTTTTTGATATGGTTATTTTTCTGTCCAGTTTGGTCACCTGTCCCAAGTTTTTGCTGTCTGATTTTTTGTCTGTGCCAAGATGGTGAACTGTGTGTGTATATACTAGGTGACTTGACAGTGAACATGGAAATTGAAAGCGAATAAAGGAAATGCCTATCATCAATTGGTGGCTTCATGTGTTGTGTTGCAATTGCATGTGTTGTAAACTCCTTTTAAAAAAACTTTTTTCTTTGCTCTGTCTTTACTTCCATCTTTCTGTATTTTTAACTCAATAGTATATCTATCACATTTAACTTAACTTTCATACAAGTCATACCCTATTCAAATTCAAATTCAAACACTTTATTATCTCAAAGACAGAGTCATAACAAAAAGAGGAAATGAATACTCTTGTCTCGGCCTACACAAAATATCTTCCACACTCTTAAATTAAAACATACCCCCCCCCCCCCACCACACACACACACACACTAACATACCTTCATAAAATATGAAAATCTTATCAGAAGAATGTGGAAAGACTGATCTTTCAGATCCTAGACCCACCCCTAAGATGATGGTCCTTGCTGATGTTTTATGAAAGATCCCCTCTTGTAATTTTGTTATGATGTTGGATGGATTAAATAGAACAGGCATATAATTATGTGTGCATGACATCATGAAAGAGATTTTGCTCAAATATGTCTGGTTTGGTAGTTATTTGAGAGATTGATCCATTTATTTTGGCCAACAAGACTAATGGTTACCGCACACAGCGGTCAGTTTCCCCCCACTTTCGGCTGCTCTCAGCTGCTATCTATTCTGTCCTGGCTGGTGCTATTTATAGCAGAAACTGACCGCACTTGGACTTGGTAAAGGAAGGGGCTAGTTTTAGCACTGGGCCCTTGACTGGGGTATGCTGGAGTAGCATGCAGTGCCCATGACTTCACTCTCACACCCACATTTCTCTATCATTGCTTCCATGTTTATGGACCATTTGGTGTAAAATTTTAAATTCATGCAGACAATCAGATTAGCTGGCTTCTGCCATGTAAAAAGTTGGGTAACAAGGTTTTTTCTCTTTTTGTTTTTGTTTTGAAGTGGCCTTATTATTGCTTTATTTTTTTAATTGATTTTATTTCCAAAATTCATTATTTCCCAAAGACGATTACCTGCATGGCAGGAAAGAAACTGGTGTGTCAGAATACAAGAAATGTAGGACAAAGGCATCTGAGGAAAAAACCCTACCCCAGTAAAGTTATAAAAATGCCCCTTTTTTCATGATTAGTCTATGTTTATTGTTTTGTCATGATCTAAAATTGCACAAAAACCATAAAGGAACGCTAAAATATATATTTTTTTATTTTCATCATAACGCACAAAAAACGAGTTTTTTTCCCTTTTTTTTCCAACTAAAAAGCTTAGCTTCCTGCAAATTTGGAGTAATGTGAAAATCAACAACAGCAGCAAAAATTTAACTAAAAAAAGGAAATATTCTGCTTTTAGCTAGGTCTTGCCAGTGAAGGGTTTTTCAGTTTGTGTGGAGTCTCTGCTTATCAGACAAGCAGAAATAATATTAAGCACATTTGGCCCATAACCCATGTGTTGGTTAATGATTTCAATAAGCAAAGCTGAAGGCAATGAGCCCATAGGGAGTGATTATTGTTGAAAGATTTATTAGTGCAGTTCACTGGCAGCAAATGGGAGCCCTCTCCCTCCCTCTTTCTCAATTCCCTGAGTTGTCGTTAGAGCACTGCAGTGTGTCTTGGGCAAGTTGAACCTAGCTGACAGACGCTGTAGCCCAGTGGTTAAGACCGTTGGACGTCAATCCAGTGGCTCCATAAAGTCATGGGTTCGAATCTTGGCAGCAGCGTCAGGTGGATTGAGGGCGTGGATTTTCAGAATCTCTCAGGTCAACTTCAAATGCTGACCTGCCGGTGCCTTAATTCCCTTCATGAATAAACACATCAATTTGCATATTAAAAATGTCACAACTTCTGTCAGCGATTGGTGGGTTATGGACACACAAACATGCACAGCATGCATCCTGTACAATGAAAGGAGCTGGTCTGGAGTTGGAACGTGTGGGCTGAAGCCGGCAAGCAGACCTCCTGCAGAATGACAAGTACTGCAGCAGAAGACCCGGCACTATACACACACACACCCCTTCTGGTAGAGAAAAACAGAAAAGAGAGAGCACGACAGCTGAGCGGTTAGAGCATGGAGCTAGCTTGTGATCTGACAGCCCCTGTCTGAGTCACTGTTAAGTTGTCCGTTTAAAAGCCACAAGAACGAATGACCAAATTTTTTTTTTAAGGCATGCATACTGTACTGGTGTCATCTTTAGACATCATCCCTGAAGTCGGAATGTGGCTACCTTAACGCAAAAACAGTCCCATACGCAAAATCTCACCATTGGTGACCCCCTCCCCCCAGCTCTAGCCAGCGAGGGGGGGTGGGGTGGGGGAGAAACAAAACAAAACCAACGAAATTCCTTTCAGCTTTTTCTGAATTTTCTTTCCTTGGGTTCTTTCGCATTTTTACCCTTTTCATCCTATTATTCTTTTCTAATCCCCCCACCCCTCCCCTGTTTATTTATTTATCTATTTTTAATTGATTTGTGTTCTTCAGGATAAGAAAAGGAAAGGAAACAAAAACGCTTCATCTTTCAGCGAATCTATTCCGGAAATTGCGGACTTAGAGCGACAAATGCGACTCTTCTATCCGATAATTCAATTCACGCTTGTGTGTGAATGAAGCAACTCCCTCCACCCGCCGCCTTCAGTGTCCTTTGTCTTTGTTTCCTCTCTGTCTATCTGTACCCAAAGCGTCGCGTTAAGACGCCAGACAATCGTATTGTGTTGATCGCATTAAGGAAATTATTGTTGCATGTGACACATGCAAGCACGCACGCTCACGTACACGCATGTGCGCACGCTCGCGCGCACACCCACGAAATCGTGCACACACACACACATGCAGGCAAGCACACATACAAAGGGGTGGATAATTCGGCTGATGAGTTAACTCTCTCTCTCTCTCTCTGCGCGCGCGCGCGCGTGTGTGTGTGTAAGAGAGATGAGAGGGGTTTTCTTTTATTGTTTTATTTTTGTATTCTTTTATTTCGAGGGTAATGGAATAAGCGCTCATGTGCTTTTTTTTTTTACATCCAGTCCCCGTGTGTATGTAGAGTCAATCAACAAACGAGAGGGAAATAATGAAGTGATATATATTTCACAACCCTGTGTGATGAGTATATGAACTGAACATTAATTTTTTTTTTTAATAATACCAATCCCAGGTTCCTTAAGTACTCTTGTGAAGGCTACACTGCGAAGTAACAAGACAAAGCAGACAGTCCATGCATTGACTTTGTGATGGGTACATGAAGTGGTACCTACCTACCCACCCCCATACCGCTATTGGCAACGATTGGGAGAGATAAAAGTCAGCCACATAACATGTATGGAGAGGGGAACAGGTGCTGAAAGACAGCCTCCAGGGTAAAAGAGAGGAGAGGGAAACGGAAGACCTTACTTGGTCTGGAGTGGTACAAAGACATTCTCCTTGGATAGCATCCATAAAACACGTGGGCAAAGCAGTTCTAGTGGCTAGGCTTCATTGTATGAGCGTGGGAGTTTCGTGTATCCACTGTCACTGTCACTTGGATAACTTTTTTCTCCCTTCTCTCTTGCTTTGTCGGTGCTCACATGAAAAATGACAGAAACTCTCTCTCTCTCTCTCTCTCTCTCTCTCTCTCTCTCTCTCTCTCTCTCTCTCTGTCTCTCTCTCTCCCTCCCTCTCTCTCTCTCTCTCTGTCTCTCTTTCAGGGCAGACAACAAAATGCTTTTTCCATTCAAGTGGAGTTGTATCAGAGGTAGTGTAGTGATATTCAGAGTAGTGGCCTCTGCTCCCGTGGGTTCTTCTTGTTCTTGCTGCTCTCTAGAAGCCTTGGTTTTCAATGTCTTCCAAATGACAGACGTCAGACTGAAACATCCTTTAAGGATTGATAGGAAAGAAGACAGCAAAAAGAAACCTTACTCGCTGCTTATTTTATTTATTCGTTTGTTTATTGGTTTGTCTTGTGTTTCTTTGTTTTTTCACCAATGGTGAGATTTTGCAACCGCTTTTGCCCGCCATTCAGCTAGCTGCATTCCGACTTCGGGGGTGGTGTCTAAACACGACACCTGTGTGTAACGGTTGTGTTTTTGTTTTTAAAATGGCATCCCTTCCAGCCATCACAAAATAGCCTTCCGTTCTGAACGGCAGAACGGGTTTTTAATGTGTGTGCAAGATGTTCTGCATGTGTTCGCGCATGACCCCTCAGTTTATAGTCTCGTCCGAAGACTTTTCGGGGAGTGGAGTCTGTACTAATGCTAGCTAACTCCGGGGGAAAATTCCCTCAAACAGGCGCCTCCATCGTGGCTTAGCCCGATCCCGGGTTGCCAAACCAGGAGCACAACACTTTAACCACTAGGCTATCTTGCCCCCTACATCCTGCCTGATTTCAATGTTGGGACACTGCTCATTTATAAGCGGCTGGGGGGCTGTACTGTTGTTTGCGGCAAGTCTTTTTTTGCATGGGCTAGAGTGTTGACACGTCCTTCAGTCGTCGTCAAAAGCGTTAAAAGACATCACACTAAAGATTGAATCGATTCTATCCAGCGCTTTAATGAGATTCACAGTTTGGTCCAGTACAAGGCAGGAGGGAGGCAGTATAATTATTCAGTCAGTCGTGCATAAGTGGTGATCGGCTGAACTAGGACAGAATGATGGTGCTTCAGTCTGTTAATGTCAGCCTCTCTCCAGAATGTATGATCATAATTATCTATAATTATATGGTGTGGCTGCACGGAATGACCCAGCATAGTGTGTGAGAGTTTTCAGCATCTTATGCCTGGCCATGGGCACACCAAACTTCTCTGCCAGACATTCATCACCAGTGGCCAGGCTGTCACTGGGAGCTGCTGCCGCCTCTTGCACAGTGTGTACTGCCTTGCAGGACGTCCTCGGGCAGTAAGGATTATTCTTCGGGTCAAAAAATAGTCTTTAATTTTTGTCCCTTATGGAAAAGCAGTTCTTACTGGGGGAAATGCTAGAGGTGTCTACTTAAAAACCTGACGTAATCCATGACTGACATAAACAATGACTGACATAACCAATGACTGACTGGCATAAACAATCACTGACATAACCAATGACTGACATAACCAATGACTGACTGGCATAACCAATGACTGACTGACATAACCAATGACTGACTGACATAACCAATGACTGACTGACATAACCAATGACTGACTGACATAACCAATGACTGACTGACATAACCAATGACTGACTGACATAACCAATGACTGACTGGCATAACCAATGACTGACTGGCATAACCAATGACTGACTGACATAACCAATGACTGACTGGCGTAACCAATGACTGACATAACCAATGACTGACTGGCATAACCAATGACTGACTGACATAACCAATGACTGACTGGCATAACCAATGACTGACTGACATAACCAAGGACTGACTGACATAACCAATGACTGACTGACATAACCAATGACTGACTGACATAACCAATGACTGACTGGCATAACCAATGACTGACATAACCAATGACTGACTGGCATAACCAATGACTGACTGACATAACCAATGACTGACATAACCAATGACTGACTGACATAACCAATGACTGACTGACATAACCAAGGACTGACTGACATAACCAATGACTGACTGACATAACCAATGACTGACTGACATAACCAATGACTGACTGACATAACCAATGACTGACTGACATAATCAATGACTGACTGACATAACCAATGACTGACTGACATAACCAATGACTGACATAACCAATGACTGACATAACCAATGACTGACATAACCAATGACTGACTGACATAACCAAGGACTGACTGACATAACCAATGACTGACATAACCAATGACTGACTGACATAATCAATGACTGACTGACATAACCAATGACTGACTGACATAACCAATGACTGACTGACATAACCAATGACTGACTGACATAACCAATGACTGACATAACCAATGACTGACATAACCAATGACTGACTGACATAACCAATGACTGACTGACATAACCAATGACTGACTGGCATAACTAATGACTGACATAACCAATGACTGACATAACCAATGACTGACTGACATAATCAATGACTGAATGACATAACCAATGACTGACATAACCAATGACTGACTGACATAATCAATGACTGACTGACATAACCAATGACTGACTGACATAACCAACTACTGATATAACCAACTACTGACATAACCAATGACTGACTGACATAACCAACTACTGATATAACCAACTACTGACATAACCAACTACTGACATAACCAATGACTGACTGACATAACCAACTACTGATATAACCAACTACTGATATAACCAACTACTGACATAACCAACTACTGACATAACCAAATGACTGACAAAAGGCTGCAAGTGACCATGAACCAGGCAACAAAGAAAAACACTTTCCGACAGCTGTGAAGTCAACCAATAAGAAAAGCTGTGCCAGAACTAGAGAACAAATAAACATAAGAACACAACAAGAAACAAACACGTAAAACTAATCACGAGAAACTCCTAATTATTTATTGTTTTGTTTGTAGGTCACTGGAAACTTTATATAATTACTCTAATCCTCAGGGCTTTCTCAGACAATTACTGCTGTGATCTGTCTGTCTGTTGAAAACGACCGTTTGTTTGTGTTCCTTTTCCCCATTCCTTCTAATTCGATTGCTTCTTTCTTTTTCTATTCTTCTTCTTCTTTTCTTCCTTCTCTCCCTGTTATCTCCCCCCCCCCCCCCTTCTTTAAATGTCTGTTCACTCTCTGTTTCTTTTGGTGCCTGTCTGTCTGTCCTTCAGAGTTTCTGATGAAGGTTTTAGGTTGGGTGAAATGTACTACTTTTGGGGGGGTACTGAGTATACACGAAGTTAGAGGCGTGGGAACAAGATCTTCATGTATCTTCGGAAGGCCGCGCTGCAGTTAAGGAGACAAGAAGACAAGCAGTGCATTGTGGTGTGTCCATGAATAGGTACTTACACTCCACCACCCACAGTTGCAAGAAATAAAACTCAATAACGTGTAATGTATACAAGGGAACAGGTGCAGAAAGGTAGCCCGGAGGTAAGGAGGAGGAGAGAGGGGGGGGGGGGGGGGGAGAGAAAAGGAAAAGTACAATAAGGAAAAGTACAATATGAATGAGATCTATCAAACATATGGATAAAGCAGTTAAAACCCATGCTTTCACCCTCTGGTAATGTGCGTTTCTTAGACGAACACCATTCTTAGTTTCTTGAAAAAAAGAGAGAGAGAGAGAGAGAGAGAGAGAGAAGGAGAGAGAGAGAGGAGAGAGAGGAGAGAGAGAGAGAGAGAGAGAGAGAGAATGAACTCGAACTCGAAAGATTTATTCACAAAAAGGCCATTGGCCCATATATGAAGGGGGGTTGCCAAACTGCTTAGTGAGAAAAATAAGTAACACCAAAAACCAAAAAGTTATTGTATACCTACAACTACAACAATAACAAACAGTTCCAAAAAATATGACTTAAGAAACCAAGATATCTCTTATTCTAAAAGCTTTACACAAATATAAAGCAAGGCTGCGCACAATCTCAGGGTGACTAGATGCCATGAGTAGACAGAATCTAAATAAATTAGGCTGTCTACTATACTTTACCGGAATGTAATTCTGTCTTACATCTTCTAACATTGGACAGCATAGCACAAAATGAACTTCATCTTCCACTGTTTGCTTATGTACATAATGGGCATAGCAACCTGAGGTCATCATCATCATGTACTATACATCTAAATTTATGAACATTTATGTCTGATACACCAAGTCTAAACTTAGACATAATTCTTTTCAAATGTATTTCATATCAAGGTTTAGATAAGGAGAGAGAGAGAGAGAGAGAGAGAGAGAGAGAGAGAGAGAGAGAGAGAGAGAGAGAGAGAGAGAGAGAGAAAGAGAGAGAAGATTTATTCACAAAAAAAGGCCATTGGCCCAAGAGAGAGAGCGAGAGACAGACAGACAGACAGACAGACAGAGATCGACTGTATGGCAGACAATAGCATGCTTTCCATCCAAGTGAAGGCGATCAAAATGGTATTAGAATATTCCACTAAGCAACATCTGCTGTCAATGGTGCTTGTAGTTCTGTTCTTCCCGCTGTTCACTGGAAATGTTGGTATCTTCCTAATGACAGACATCAGACTAAAAACACCACCCAGGAGGAGAAGGACTGAGGAATGAAGGCAACAAAAACCCAAAAGGCTACGACTGGTGTGATTTGCATTTTAGTCCATCAGTGCTTTGAATTCTCATTTGCAAGTCGTAGGGTGGGCCAGTGTTAGTGCTCTCCCTTTGTATTGACAGAAGAGCTGGCTCGTCCTTCAGCCGTCAAAAGTGTTTAAGAGCTGACTTAAGTCTCAAGATGGAATCGATTTTCTCTGCTGCATGTTTTAGTGGGTAGGTCCACAGTGTAGTCCATCCAGTGCAAGCACAGGGGGAGGGGGGGGTATTGTTAGTGGTGCATAAGTGATTTTCTGAAGAAGGACACAATGGTGGGGCTTTGGTCTGTGAAACGTGAGTGTCTCTGCCTTGCCTCAGGGCTTCTTACTTCTGCACTGTTATCCGTCTCCCCCAAGTGGTCTGGCTGCAGGCAGTGGCACAGTAGTCTGTACACAGTTGGTTTTGTTTGTTTTGTTTGTATATGATAGGGAGGGCATGATTATTTGTAAAACATTAAAATTTCCCACACTGCTACGTGTGTGTGTGTGTGTGTGTGTGTGCTCCATAAATAACTCAACTGAATCCAAGTTAATTTTACTTTAGACCACCCCCCACACACACACACACACACACACACACACGTATGGTGAGCAGTTATGTTATACAACAGATTATTGATGCAGTATAAAGCATACTAATATGAAATGTTCATACGTTTCAGAGAATATAAGCACAACAGTTCTGAACTATGTGGCAGGAGGGATTTTGTTTCAAATTTCCAGTAATTCCATTGTGTACATAGCAATTCTGAAAACTGATTAAGGCTTACCTATCATGTTGTTACATGATAACTGTTACTTAAATTCTGTTGAGAAGCGGTAGTAATATGATAATAAGAGTAAGATATTTGGGACAGACCAACATGAAATGAGACAGATCTTTATTTAACACATTGTTTGTCAAATTATTTGCAGAGTGAATCGTTCATTTGTTGGTTTAAGGGTTTATGTTATTCAGAGGCAGTCTATTTCACCTCAGTAAACACACAACACGACAGTGTAAATGTAACTGATGTATATAGTTAGCTCTCATCCAGTAAGCTGAAAAAAACGTTCAGAATCAGGTGTGTGTGTGTGTGTGTGTGTGTGTGTATGTGTGTGTGTGTGTGTGTGAAACTAAGCCATGAGAATAATCATAGACCTCTAGTCGGGTAATTTACGCTGCACACATTTTTGCACCCAGTACACTGAAAGTTGAAGGCTTGGGAAGAGGTCTTCTGAAAGCCACACAGCTAAGTGAGGAGACAGGCAGACAACCAATGCATTGTGATGGTATATCCATGAACTGATATCCCCCCTCCCTCGCCCCCCTCCCACATACCCCTCCCCCCTTATTGACGACTGCGGGGAACAAAACTCCACCACATAAAAGGCAGGTTAAATGGGACAGGGGCTGAAAAAACAGCCCTGAGGATTCAGATCTAGGTCTTTGTGGAGCAAAGACAGTCTCCTTGAATGAGGTCTATAAACACCAGGTGAAAACGGTTCAAGTATGTGGGTGTACCTGTACACGCCCTTTGTGATTTGTTTCCAAGGAAAACATCGACTCCCCACTACCCCCCCCCCCCCCCCACCACCACCACCACTTTGTTACTAACGCACACAGACAGGCACAAAAACACACACAGATACACACAGACACATACACACAGAAACAAAGACAGACACACAGACAGAAACAGAGAAAGCTCTGACCAGATTTATTCATAAAGAAGCCATTGGTCAATACATGAAGGGATGTGCTGATCAACTCAATGACAGACAGTAAAGTACAGCTGTGACAATGCCACACATAATCTGCAGTAGGAAACTAACAACTACTGGTCACCCCCCCCCAAAAAAAAAAATAATAATAAAAAGCCCCCCCTCCCCCCCCTCCTAAAACAAACAAAAACAAAACCCAAAATAAAACCAACCAATAACAGAACAAATCAAAACAAAAACAAAATAATACAAAACAACAAAAACAAATACTCTGACGACCTCGTGATGGTGTGTGTGTGTGTGTGTGTGTGTGTGTGTGTGTGTGTGTGTGAGGTCTCACTACGTCTGTTTGTCTGTATTGTATATATAAATTATGTACGTACGTATGTATGTATGTATGTATGTATGTATGTATGTATGTATGTATGTATGTATGTATGTATGTATGAATGTATGTACGTATGTCCGTATGTACATATGTATGTACGTATGTGCGTATGTACGTATGTATGTATGTATGTACGGTATGTATGTATGTATGTATGTGTATGTATGTATGTATGTATGTACGTACGTACGTATGTATGTACGTACGTATGTACGTATGTATGCATGTATGATATGTATGTATGTATTGTATGTATGTATGTATGTATGTATGTGTCTATACTCCACAACATGTCATCCAAACGACGTTTATAAAAGTACTTCAGCCACACTCAGCTACCACCCTCCTCCTCCTCCTTGCTAGCCAATGGAAGCTGTGGTGTTGCTGTTTTTTAACGTCTTCCCGAGGAATCATCAGGGTAAAACAGCACTGAGGATGAGGATGACAGGGAAGAAGAAAGCAGTAAAAACCTGATAACGGCGCGATTTGCATTTTGGTACATGGTGAGACCTCTCATTTGCAAGTCGTGTGCGTGGCCAATGACTGTGTCCATAGACTCTGTGTACTGACTTGTAAGTGTTGGTTCATCTTTCAGCTCTATGAGAGGCGTGAGGCTGAAGATGGACTCGATTCTGTCTTACTTTTTGGGGGGAAGGGGGGGGGGGGGGGTCATGGGGTAGTCCAGTACAAGCAGGGAAGGGATACACTTGATTGTGCAGAAGTGATCTGCTGAACAAGGACATAACAGAAGTTCTTTGTTCTGAACCGGTGAGTCAGTGAGTGTCTCTCCTAATTTTTTCCTGCCTCTTAGTTTATGCTGTAGTGTCCTCGTAGGGGTCTGGCTTCCCGCAGTGACCCAGCATTGTGTGCCCGCAGTGACCCAGCATTGTGTGCCCGCAGTGACCCAGCATTGTATGCCCAGAGTGACCCAGCATTGTATGCCCAGAGTGACCCAGCATTGTATGCCTGCAGTGACCCAGCATTGAATGCCCGCAGTGACCCAGCATTGAATGCCCGCAGTGACCCAGCATTGTGTGCCCAGAGTGACCCAGCATTGTGTGCCCAGAGTGACCCAGCATTGTGTGCCCAGAGTGACCAGCATTGTGTGCCTGGAGTGACCCAGCATTGTGTGCCCGCAGTGACCCAGCATTGTGTGCCCACAGTGACCCAGCATTGTGTGAGGGGTCACTGTAGCTGATAGCCAAGGCGACATTCTCTGTGGAACACTCAAAGTGACTGTCCAGATTATCATCATCTTTTACTTGCTCAGGGCTGACCACTTGGAGAATATACTGCACTGCACTTGAGTTTGTCTCCCTTGCCAGGGATAGCCTGTTCTTAGTGTGGGAATCACTCTCTACATTTTGGTCCATAAACCGGGAGTAGTTTCACCAGGGGAAATATTTTGCATTAAAATTCAAGAAGCTTAAAAAGTGGGTAGGCTTATATACCCCAGTGCATAAGAATTATGGATTACAATGATATGTTGACCATAGAAGTAGCCTACTAGTTGTAAACACATGAGCATTCATTTGTGAAATAGGTCCTTTACTTGAATAATAGAACCAGTTGTTTGATGTTTAGCGCCAAAGACAATCTCAGCAGCAAGGTTTTCAAATACCAAAAGGCAATATTTGGACAGCAAAGACGAGAACTTTGACAGCAAAGTCCAGAATTTGGACTTGTCTGCGTGTCAGTAGTGGGAAGTGGGCTTGCTGGTTTTGTACATAGATAGGTGTGGGATTGTCGCAAAGTGAACAGACTTTACATAACTTATCTCTGACTGATAGTGTTACTCCAGGCTGTCCACTTGATGATAATAAGAGAGGGGAAGGGTAGTTGCGGCTGTTGTTTGTTGTTGCTATACATTTCCTGCTCAAAGTCTCTGACTAACTCATGACAATGGAAATCGCTGTGGTGTTGAAAGTCCACACTTGATGAGAAGTTTGCGTGCATGACTCTTTTCAAGAACCTTGCCACATAGGCAGCCACACTCCACGCTCAGAGGATTTTATTCTCTCTCTTTATAGAGAGTGCTTGCTGGTTTTGTATATAGATAAGTGTGGGATTTCGCAAAGTGAACAGACTTTCACTAACACTATCAGACTAACACTATCAGTCAGAGATAAGTTATGTAAAGTCTGTTCACTTTTCGAAATCCCACACCTATCTATGTACAAAACCAGCAAGCACTCTCTATAAAGAGAGAGAATAAAATCCTCTGAACGTGGAGCTGGTCATGGCTGAAGACAATCTCAACACAGGCAAACAATTGTTACGACATAACAGCATTGTAACTCAGACCTCAGCATTAGTTATCTCCAGTAAGTGACAAAGCTTTAGCCTGGGTCAAGGAAAATGTGACACTTTCACAAATTCACAGGGCAACAGCCAGAGACGGTTTCGAAAGCCATTCACGTCTACGAGGCAGAACAATCATTTGAATTTTACATGTATAACGCAGGATGTACTCTCTGTGTTGAAAATTATACCCATGGTGAAAAAAACTGATGGAACGGCTTTACAGAATTCCTAATTTCTGGACTTCAACCGAGTCACTGGACAATATTGCGTAAAGGGTCATCAGTCTGCCTGCCAATGAGAAGGGCTGAATCATGCAACTAGCAACCAATAAGGATTGATCAACAAAACATCCAGACAGGGAAAACACTTGTATCAAAACCTTACTAGCCAACCAAAGAGATCAGCACGATATAACCAACAACGACAAAAGGTGCACGTGAAAATGCATTAACCAGCAACAAAGGCTGTTTCAAACATCAGCCAACCAACGAAAAAAGCTGTCTCATACCGACATAAATGAATAAATGAATGAATGAATAAGTAAATGAATAAAAAGATAAATAAATAAATAAACGGACTCACATAGATAAATGAACAAATTGATATATAAAACAAATACATAATAGGCCTGTATGAATACGCACAACTGTATAATACTTTCAGCCAACCACTGAGAAAATCCGTATGACACATCCCCCCTTCCCGATCAGTGGCAGCTTTATGTGATTATCCTGGTCCCCAGAGCTTTCTCACACAACCACTGCTGAGATCTGACTGTTGGAAACATTTGTTTGTGTGACGGCGTGTGTGTGTGTGTGTGTGTGTGTGTGTGTGTGTATGTGTGTGTGCGTGTTTATTTTTAAAAAATCTAGTTTATTTATTTTATTCTTTTATATCGAGGATAATGGAATAAGCACTTATGTACTTTTCTTACATCCAGTCCCCGTGTGTATGCGGTTTTGTAAATTCTGTCATCTGTTCCCACCGGCACACAATGGCCTACTCTTCCGAAAAGCAGAACAGCATTTAACGTGTGTGCAAGATGTCCGAGAGAGAGAGAGAGAGAGAAAGAGAGAGAGAGAGAGAGAGAGAGAGAGAGAGAGAGAGAGAGAGAGAGTGTGTGTGTGTGTGTGTGTGTGTGGTGTGTGTGTGTGTGTGTTGTGTGTGTGTGTGTGTGTGTTTTCCCCTTTCGTCCTTGTTTGATTGCCTTATTCTTTTTTTTCCCTTTCTTTTTGGCTCCGTATCTTACTCCCTTCCCCTTCCATCCTCCCCTTCTTTTCCAATAAGTGTTTGTTTGTTGTTTTCTTGTTCGGTTGTTTGTTTTGATAATGGTACTGTTCTTATTTGTGTGCTACTTTTTCAATCTTCTAATACAGTTGTTCTTATATGTGTGTTGCTTTTTCAATCTTCTAATACAGTTGTTCTTATATGTGTGTTACTTTTTCAATCTTCTAATACAGTTGTTCTTATAGGTGTGTTACTTTTTCAATCTTCTAATACAGTTGTTCTTTAATTTAACGTATTTTCACATTAAGTGATATTAGACAAAAGTGTGTGCGTGTGTGTGTGCGTGCGCGCGCGCGCGCGCGCGTGTGTGTGTGTGTGTGTATGTGTGTGTGTGTGTAGGTGTGTGTATGTGTGTATGTGCAGGCGCGCGCGTGAGTGTGAACGTGTGCGTATGCCTCTGTGTGTGTGCACTTGTGTGTATGCCTGTGTGTGAGTGTGTGTGCATGTTTATGCAAGTGTGTGTGTGAGGTATGTATGTGTGTGTGTGTATTTATGTGTATATGCATGTGGGTGTGAGTGAGGTATGTGTGTGTGTGTGTGTGTGAGTGTGCGTGTGTGTGCGCGCATGTGTGTGGGCCAGCATGTGTGTGTGCGCATAGGTACTGTCTACCCTACAACAGCTAGGAATCTGTAGGCCTACATAATTGTGATGTTTAAAAAAAACCAAACTATAACATCAAACATATCAAAACCTCAAACAGAATCAAATTTAACTTTAACAGGAACAACAAAAAGCGTTTATAAAAACTGACCTACTGGACTCTTACTCAAGCCTTTCACTATTTCTAACATTTTAAGATGATCAAACAAAATGTCTATGTGGGATAAACTAGCAGAGTCAGTGTTAGACAACCAAGCCGGCAAAAAGGCTTCAACTGATCACAATAAAAAGTAACATGTTGTGGCGTAATCTGATCACCACAAATACATCAGACATTTCGACTGAATTTCGTTTTGAGAGCATCGAGCCTTAGTCTGTATATCAGACTTGTCAACAGTCTATGACACCAATTGTTCTGAACAGAGATATATCTGTATTCAGACTTTATCGATTTACGTCTTGCACATCCTTTTGAATGATAAGTTGTTGAATGATATGTTTGTTCTTATAGGTGTGTTACTTTTTCAATCTTCTAATACAGTTGTCATGTTTTCACCCCATTTCTGTACCTTAGTATTTTGTATTTATATGCATTAGCAGCAGATGTTGTTATGTTCAAAGTATGTGATTGTATTTATTTACTTAAGTATTTTGTATTTATATGCATTAGCAGCAGATGTTGTTATGTTTCAAGTATGTGATTGTATTTCTTCACTTTAGTATTTTGTATTTGCAGCAGATGTTGTTAAGTTCATAGTGTGTGATTGTATTTCTTCACTTTAGTATTTTGTATTTGCAGTAGATGTTGTTATGTTCCAAGTATGTGATTGTATTTCTTTACTTTAGTATTTTGTATTTGCAGCAGATGTTGTTATGTTCAAAGTATGTGATTGTATCTCTTCACAAGATTCAGCGCTATATAAATTCCATATATTATTATTATTATTATTATTACTACTTAAGTATTTTGTATTTGCAGCAGATGTAATTATGTTCAAAGTATGTGATTGTATTTCTTCACTTTAGTATTTTGTATTTGCAGCAGATGTTGTTAAGTTCATAGTATGTGATTGTATTTCTTCACTTTAGTATTTTGTATTTGCAGCAGATGTTGTTATGTTCATAGTATGTGATTGTATTTCTTCACTTTAGTATTTTGTATTTGCAGCAGATGTTGTTATGTTCCAAGTATGTGATTGTATTTCTTCACTTTAGTATTTTGTATTTGCAGCAGATGTTGTTATGTTCCAAGTATGTGATTGTATTTCTTCACTTTAGTATTTTGTATTTGCAGTAGATGTTGTTATGTTCCAAGTATGTGATTGTATTTCTTTACTTTAGTATTTTGTATTTGCAGCAGATGTTGTTATGTTCAAAGTATGTGATTGTATCTCTTCACAAGATTCAGCGCTATATAAATTCCATATATATTATTATTATTATTACTACTACTTAAGTATTTTGTATTTGCAGCAGATGTAATTATGTTCAAAGTATGTGATTGTATTTCTTCACTTTAGTATTTTGTATTTGCAGCAGAGTGTTGTTAAGTTCATAGTATTGTGATTGTATTTCTTCACTTTAGTATTTTGTATTTGCAGCAGATGTTGTTATGTTCATAGTATGTGATTGTATTTCTTCACTTTAGTATTTTGTATTTGCAGCAGATGTTGTTATGTTCCAAGTATGTGATTGTATTTCTTCACTTTAGTATTTTGTATTTGCAGCAGATGTTGTTATGTTCAAAGTATGTGATTGTATCTCTTCACAAGATTCAGCGCCTTACAAATTCCATATATTTATTATTATTATTATTACTTAAGTATTTTGTATTTGCAGCAGATGTAATTATGTTCAAAGTATGTGATTGTATTTCTTCACTTTAGTATTTTGAATTTGCAGCAGATGTTGTTATGTTCAAAGTATGTGATTGTATCTCTTCACTTAAGTATTTTGTATTTGCAGCAGATGTTGTTATGTTCAAAGTATGTGATTGTATTTCTTCACTTTAGTATTTTGTATTTGCAGCAGATGTTGTTATGTTCCAAGTATGTGATTGTATTTCTTCACTTTAGTATTTTGTATTTGCAGCAGATGTTGTTATGTTCCAAGTATGTGATTGTATTTCTTCACTTAAGTATTTTGTATTTGCAGCAGATGTTGTTATGTTCAAAGTATGTGATTGTATTTCTTCACTTTAGTATTTTGTATTTGCAGCAGATGAGTGTTACGTTCAAAGTATGTGATTGTATTTCTTCACTTTAGTATTTTGTATTTGCAGCAGATGTTGTTATGTTCAAAGTATGTGATTGTATCTCTTCACTTAAGTATTTTGTATTTGCAGCAGATGTTGTTATGTTCAAAGTATGTGATTGTATTTCTTCACTTTAGTATTTTGTATTTATATGCATTAGCAGCAGATGTTGTTATGTTCAAAGTATGTGATTGTATTTCTTTACTATAGTATTTTGTATTTCCAGCAGATGGTGTTATGTCCAAAGTATGTGATTGTATTTCTTCACTTTAGTATTTTGTATTTATATGCATTAGCAGCAGATGGTGTTATGTTCAAAGTATGTGATTGTATTTCTTTACTATAGTATTTTGTATTTGCAGCAGATGGTGTTATGTTCAAAGTATGTGATTGTATTTCTTCACTTTAGTATTTTGTATTTGTAGCAGATGGTGTTATGTTCCAAGTATGCGATTGTATTTCTTCACTTTAGTGTTTTGTATTTGCAGCAAATGTTGTTATGTTCAAAGTATGTGATTGTATTTCTTCACTTTAGTATTTTGTATTTATATGCATTAGCAGCAGATGTTGTTATGTTCAAAGTATGTGATTGTATTTCTTTACTATAGTATTTTGTATTTCCAGCAGATGGTGTTATGTCCAAAGTATGTGATTGTATTTCTTCACTTTAGTATTTTGTATTTATATGCATTAGCAGCAGATGTTGTTATGTTCAAAGTATGTGATTGTATTTCTTTACTATAGTATTTTGTATTTGCAGCAGATGGTGTTATGTTCAAAGTATGTGATTGTATTTCTTCACTTTAGTATTTTGTATTTGCAGCAGATGGTGTTATGTTCCAAGTATGCGATTGTATTTCTTCACTTTAGTGTTTTGTATTTGCAGCAGATGTTGTTATGTTCCAAGTATGTGATTGTAGTTCTTTACTTTAGAATTTTATATTTGCAGCAGATGTTGTTATGTTCAAATAATGTGATTGTACACCAGCTGCCAAACGAACTGTGCCATGCTTTGCCTTTGGAGTTCGCTATAAACCGCGGGCTTGTTGTTGCTGTTCACAAATGTTGACGTGTATAATAATCATATGTTTCTTTTCTGAATAAACATTTTTTAAACCAATATTTTAAAAAGTCAATCAAATTACCTCCCCACATCAGCCGAACACCCCACTGAATTTGTCTGTTGAAATGCAACTTGAGTAACAGAGATAGATTGCTTCGAATTATAACATATTGATCATTATCTCTTTGCCTTTGTTTGTCTGTCTGTCTGTCTCTCCATCCGAACGTTTGTGTGTGTGTGTATGTGTGTGTGTTGGTTGGTTGGTCTACAATTTTACGTCTGTTCACATAAAGGTGATATTAGACTAAAACGGTGTGTGTGTGTGTGTGTGTGGGTGTGTGTGTGTGTGTGTG
>CM054136.1:38152305-38164805 GCA_028751875.1 Rapana venosa
GTTCTCTCTCTGTGTCTAAGCTGTGGCCTTGGTGCGAATAAAGCCACCTGCCGAGGTCTGAAGTTTCTGTCTTGCGCAATGGCCAGCAGCAAAGGCAAGGTGCTGTCATTGCCTCTCGTCACATCTCCCTCACCTTGCGTCTTTCAGGTGCCCCACCTCACCTGTAGGGGCCACACACGGGAAGGGAGACAACACAAGCGATCAGGTTTCACGAATCGTGAAGCTCCACCAGGAAAACCTTTTGCCGATCAAAGTTACACAGTTTCTCAAGGAAATAATGGGGAAAAAAAGTATTGATTTGATACATCTTTGTTATGGGTCACACCAGTGCATTTTGTTACATGCCATAGATAATTTCTTTTCCTTTGTTGGTATAGATCTGGATCGCCTGTTGTGTGGTGTGTGTGTGTGTGTGTGTGTGTGTGTGTGTGTGTGTGTGTGTGTGTTTGTTGGTATAGATCTGTCGCTGTGTGTGTGTGTGTGTGGGGTGTGTGTGTGGTTGGTGTGTGTGTTGTGTGCGTGCGCGCGCGTGCAGTGTATCTGGGTACTGGTTGTACTGTTGCAGCTGGGAGTTCCAGCTCACATGTACAATGCAGATGCCTCGTGAAAACTTAGTATTTTCATTTAAATGTAATTTTCTGGTGTACTTTTTGAAATATTTGATGCATACATGAGTGCACGAGTGGGTTTATGTGTATGCGTGCGTGTGTGTGTTAGCGCGCAGGCGCGCGTGCGACCTTCTGCGTGTGTGTATGTTGGCGTCAGCGTGTGTATGCATGTGTGTTTTTGTAGATGATTTTGCTTTGGCCACACAGACTTGTGCGTGTCAAAAGATGCCCCAGAGTTGGAAATCAGAAAGAGATGGGGAGGTACCTCCCTATTGTCCTCGCAAATTTGGTAGGTTGAATTCCCAACTCTATGCCCGAAGCTGGAATGCAGTAGTAGTCTAATGGCGGGAAAGAAGGGTCGCATGCACCACACAATCTCACCGCTGGGAAACCTTGGAGCTCTAGTCAAGGAACACAAACACAACACTCACCCCCGAACGAAGTAACCAGCCAACTGATCAAGCAGCCAACTAATCAACCAGTCAACTGATCAAGCAGCCAACTGATCAACCAGTCAACTGATCAAGCAGCCAACTGATCAACCAGTCAACTGATCAACCAGCCAACTGATCAACCAGCCAACTCATCAACCAGCCAACTCATCAACCAGCCAACTCATCAACCAGCCAACTGATCAAGCAGCCAACTCATCAACCAGCCAACTGATCAAGCAGCCAACTCATCAAGCAGTCAACTGATCAACCAGCCAACTCATCAACCAGCCAACTGATCAACCAGCCAACTCATCAACCAGCCAACTGATCAACCAGCCAACTGATCAACCAGTCAACTGATCAACCAGCCAACTGACCAACCAGCCAACTGATCAACCAGCTAACTGATCAACCAGCCAACTGATTAACCAGCCAACCAGCCAACTGATTAACCAGCCAACTGATCAACCAGCCAACTGATCAACCAGCCAACTGATCAACCAGCCAACTAATCAATCAGCTAACTAATCAACCAGCCAACAAACTTATAAGCCAGTTAACCGCCCAGCCAATTAAACAAGCAAGCAACAAGCTAACCAACAAGCTAACCAACAAGCCAACCAATGAGCCAACCAAACCATTCACCTGTCTCCCAGAAGAAAAATAAAAAGCAGAACGCACACACTGTTGTATCCACGTTCATGGAAAATGGCCAACTTTATTCACTGTGTTGCTCTGCTTCAGTGCACTTGCTTTATACACTCAACAATGTTTCTCATAAACCTCGGACAGCAGCACTCAACAGTACTTTAAATGTCAAGCAAAGGAATGAGCGTCCAATGTTACATGTCGACAAATTATCATAATGATCATAATAATGATAGTAATAATAATAAAAGCGAGTATGGCATTGTCAGGTATTGTCTTAAGCTTTGTGTGACTGTTCTTGAAATTAATAAATCAGGCTGTTACAGGGAGTCAATCAAAGTTTACAATGAATTTTTACCATCACACATTTTGTCATTACCCTTAGGTTCTATTCAACCTTTGTATATAAACTGATTCAGACTGACAGGGTGGGGAAAAAAACCCAGAAGAGAGATTGAAAATTTGAACTCACCCTAATTTAGGTGATTGTTACTGGGTGATGCAAGTTTTGGGTCATTGTGAAAATCGACCTTTAAATGTAAAAGAAAGGAGAGAGAGAGAGAGAGAGAGAGAGAGAGAGAGAGGAGAGAGAGAGAGAGAGAGAGAGAGAGAGGTGAAATTGCAAGGCTGCTGGCTATTTCCATTGGGAGAGAAGTAGTGAGATTCTCAAGGATGAAGAAAATGTCAATAGGCTTGACACAAACTACCTTACCTAGCTGGTAATGTACGGAAAGCGAAGCTGTACATAGAAGCTAGCTGTCTGTTGCTTTCCCGGCTAGTTCACACTGCCACCGTTGGTTTAAAAATTGTTTTTTATTGACAGACATTTCAGGGAGATTTTATCTTTTTTCCCCTCTCTTTTCACCCCTAATTCAGAACACGTTTTGAGGACTGTGTGTATGTGTGTGAGCGTGAGTGTGTATTTTGTGCAAACACGTCTGTGTCAAAAAAAAAAGAAGATAAAATAAAGATGGCGTAGCACGTGACTCCTTCAGGCGCCGGTGATTGGTCAGTCGTACTGGCGGTTGATGAGGAGGCGGCGGATGAGGGAGAGCAGCTCGTGACGTGTGGACTTGGGGTCCTCCTCCCCCTCCCCCGCACTGCTTTTGCACAGCGAGTTGAACGAACAGGCGTCTGCAACAATCCACCAGTGTAAGAATGAATGAATGAATGAATGAATGAATGAACGAACGAACGAAGGAATCAGTCAGTTGCGAGATGTAGCAGCCCGGCCGACTAGGAAGACCAAACTTCACTGGGAAGAAGAGCTCTCGTGAGGATGTAGTCTATCAGTTGTTGATGAAGACTAGAATCACGGGGTTTAAGTGGAACTGACATGAGGATGTACTAGCTCTTGATAAAGACTAGAATCACAGGGTTGAAGTGGAACTGACATGAGGATGTACTAACTCTTGATAAAGACTAGAATCACGGGGTTGAAGTGGAACTGACATGAGGATGTACTAACTCTTGATAAAGACTAGAATCACGGGGTTGAAGTGGAACTGACATGAGGATGTACTAGCTCTTGATAAAGACTAGAATCACAGGGTTGAAGTGGAACTGACATGAGGATGTACTAGCTCTTGATAAAGACTAGAACCACGGGGTTGAAGTGGAACTGACATGAGGATGTACTAGCTCTTGATCAAGACTAGAATCACGGGGTTGAAGTGGAACTGACATGAGGATGTACTAGCTCTTGATCAAGACTAGAATCACGGGGTTGAAGTGGAACTGACATGAGGATGTACTAGCTCTTGATAAAGACTAGAATCACGGGGTTGAAGTGGAACTGACATGAGGATGTACTAGCTCTTGATCAAGACTAGAATCACGGGGTTGAAGTGGAACTGACATGAGGATGTACTAGCTCTTGATAAAGACTAGAATCACGGGGTTGAAGTGGAACTGACATGAGGATGTACTAGCTCTTGATCAAGACTAGAATCACGGGGTTGAAGTGGAACTGACATGAGGATGTACTAGCTCTTGATAAAGACTAGAATCACGGGGTTGAAGTGGAACTGACATGAGGATGTACTAGCTCTTGATAAAGACTAGAATCACGGGGTTGAAGTGGAACTGACATGAGGATGTACTAGCTCTTGATAAAGACTAGAATCACAGGGTTGAAGTGGAACTGACATGAGGATGTACTAGCTCTTGATAAAGACTAGAATCACGGGGTTGAAGTGGAACTAATAATAATAATAATATATGGAATTTATATAGCGCTGAATCTTGTAAAAAAACAAAAACAAATCGAAGCGCTTGCACTCAATCATTTACAGGCATGCAACTCTCCTTAAACATAATGAACAACAGATTTCAAAAACCATGCGCGCGCACCTATGCACGCATGCACGCACACACACGCACACACACACACACACACACACACACACACACACACACACACACACACACACACCACACACACACACACACACACACACAACACACACACTAGGAACAACACTTAGAAGGTGAAAGATGTATTGAAAATTAGGGACAGATATTTGGGGGGAAGTCTCAGGTAGGAAATAAGTGTGTTTTGAGGCTGGATTTGAAGGTATCAAGTGAAGGCTTTTGGCGAAGTGAAAGAGGGAGGTCATTCCAGGTGGATGGACCAGAAACAGAGAAGGAGCGACGGCCAACAGTGGTTTGTTTGAATCTGGGTGTTCGAAAGCACAAAGTATCTGCAGCTGAACGAAGGGAACGGGATGGAGTGTACAGATGAAGACAGTTACAGAGATAAGAGGGTGCAT
The DNA here is from genome assembly GCA_028751875.1 of Rapana venosa. Taxonomy (NCBI): domain Eukaryota; kingdom Metazoa; phylum Mollusca; class Gastropoda; order Neogastropoda; family Muricidae; genus Rapana; species Rapana venosa. The sequence continues at coordinate 38,156,767 of CM054136.1, forward strand.
ATTTGTGGAGACATTTGAAACAGAGGGTATTGATTTTATATTCCAGTCTTTGTGAGACAGGCAGCCAGTGAAGAGATCGAAGAAGAGGAGTGATGTGTTCAGATCTGACATGATAAAGACTAGAATCACGGGGTTGAAGTGGAACTGACATGAGGATGTACTAGCTCTTGATAAAGACTAGAATCACAGGGTTGAAGTGGAACTGACATGAGGATGTACTAGCTCTTGATAAAGACTAGAATCACAGGGTTGAAGTGGAACTGACATGAGGATGTAATAGCTCTTGATAAAGACTAGAATCACAGGGTTGAAGTGGAACTGACATGAGGATGTACTAGCTCTTGATAAAGACTAGAATCACAGGGTTGACGTGGAACTGACATGAGGATGTACTAGCTCTTGATAAAGACTAGAATCACAGGATTGAAGTGGAACTGACATGAGGATGTACTAGCTCTTGATAAAGACTAGAATCACGGGGTTGAAGTGGAACTGACATGAGGATGTACTAGCTCTTGATAAAGACTAGAATCACGGGGTTGACGTGGAACTGACATGAGGATGTACTAGCTCTTGATAAAGACTAGAATCACAGGGTTGAAGTGGAACTGACATGAGGATGTACTAGCTCTTGATAAAGACTAGAATCACGGGGTTGACGTGGAACTGACATGAGGATGTACTAGCTCTTGATGAGGACTACAACCACAGGGTTGAAGCACAAGACCTGCCATAAGACATGTAGTGTGTCATCAGTTATTGAGGTAGGCTAGAAGCCCTGTGTTGGGGGCAGTCGTCCACTGGTCATTCTGCTGATCGCCAGAGCTGCCCAGACTGATGATAGTGGTGATGATAATAATGATGATGGTAATGATGATGGTAATGATGATGGTAATGATGACGACTACGGTGGTGGTGGCGCGGTGATGGTAGGGACGACGACGAGGATGAAGATGATGATATTGATGATGATAATATTGATTGTAATGATGGTGATGATGATGATTATGATGATATTGATGATGATGACGATGATAAGGATGATGATGAGGAGGATGAGGAGGATGGTTGCTTGTTTAATTATTGTCACCCCTGTTGTCTCCATAGTCATTATCATAATGATCATCTCCCCCTTCTCATCAACTCTCCTCCCTATCATTGTCATCATAATCATCATCATCATGGTCGTCGTCAACAGCCCTAGCTACATCCTCTTTGTGCAAATATCGAGAAACCTGTCAGTGTTGATATTATGCCCTTCTACAAATGTCATGGCTTCAAATCATTCTCTTTTTCTTCCCCTGATGAGCCTCTCTCTGTTTCTGATCTTTTTAAAATGTCTTTTTTTTGTTTTTGCATGTCTGCTGTCTTGCCAGTTTAATTATATTTGTTTTTTTGTGTTCCTCAGCTAGAGCTCCGAGGTTCACCAATGGTGAGATTTTTGCGTATACGACCGTTTACCCACCATTAAGGTAGCCGCATTCCGACTTCAGGTAAAACTGTCTATTTATTACATTGTTTACACCCAAACCCTATTTAACACCTACGAATCAGGGGGAAAATAAACCTTTTTTATCTTTGATTTGCTTTCGTTTGTTTATAGTTTTGTATCTGTTTTTACAATATTCATCATCACCACCATCAACACCACCCTCCCACATAACACAAATACAGTGGCACACACAAACGCATGCCCGCACATTACGCGCTCACCCACCCACCTACCCACCCACCCACACTTGGTTTTTTGTGTGTGAGCGAAGACAAGTTAACCTGAGAAAGAGAGAGAGAGAGAGAGAGAGAGAGAGAGAGAGAGAGACTAGTCTCCGAAAGAGCCCTGCTAATCTGCCTAAAACCATCGTGATCCTCTTCCTAATCTGAGAGAAACAGCCCACGATGTACACACAACCTTCTGTGTAGAATAACAGAACGAGTTGTTGTTGTTGAAAAGAAAGAAAAAAGAAAGAAAAATAGAGAGAAAGAAGAAGAAGAAGAAAAAGAAGGAGGAGGATGAGGATGATGATGAGAAGAAGAAGGCGGAGGAGAAGAGGAGGAAGAAGAAGAAGAAGAAGAAGAAGAAGGAGGGGAGGAGGAGGAGGAGAAGAAGAAGAAGAGGAGGAGGGGGAGAAATGTTACAACAGGTTCTACTCAATTTCCCCCCTTCCTCGTGTTTGCATACATACATAATACATACATACATACATACATACATACTACATACATACATACATACATAAAATACATACATACATACATACTACATACATACACGCATGCATGCATGCATGCATGCATGCATACATACATACATACATACATACATACATGCACGCAGCACGCACGCACGCACGCACGCACCGCAGGCACGCATACATCATACATAAAATACATACATACATACATACATACATACATACATGCACCCCATGCATGCATGCATACATACATACATACATACATACATGCATGCATACTTTACGTACGTACGTACATACATCCCATACATACATGCAACGTACATACATACTTACCTACATACATACGAACATACGTACGTACATACATGCATACATACACACAATCATAATACATACAACATACATACTTACATAATTACATACATATCATACATACATACATACATACATACATACATCATACAATAATACATACATACATGCATGCAGCAAGCATGCATCCATAATTACATACATACATACATACATACTTACTACATACAGGCATAGTTAAACGGACGTACGTAACGTACGTACGTAACATGCATACATACATGCATAGGGTACATACTATTCATACCTACATACATAGAACATACGTACGTACTACCTACTACATACATACAACAACATACATACATCATAAAACCCATACATACATACAAAACGTACGTACGTGCGTACATACGTACATACATACATACGTAACATACATACATACATACATACATACAACATACAACATACATACATACATACATTACAATACATAAGTACATACATAGACATACATACAACATACATAAAAACATACATACATACATAACATACATAAATTTTACAACATTACATAATTTCACACATACATACATACATACATACATACATACATACATACATACATACATACATACATACATACATACATACATACATACATACATACATACATAACATACATACACGCATGCATGCATGCATGCATGCATGCATACATACATACATACATACATACATACATGCACGCACGCACGCACGCACGCACGCACGCACGCAGGCACGCATACATACATACATACATACATACATACATACATACATACATGCACACACATGCATGCATGCATACATACATACATACATACATACATGCATGCATACGTACGTACGTACGTACATACATGCATACATACATGCATACGTACATACATACATACCTACATACATACGAACATACGTACGTACATACATGCATACATACACACATCATACATACATACATACATACATACATACATACATACATACATACATACATACATACATACATACATACATACATACATACATACATACATACATGCATGCATGCATGCATGCATCCATAAATACATACATACATACATACATACATACATACATACATGCATACGTACGTACGTACGTACGTACGTACGTACATGCATACATACATGCATACGTACATACATTCATACCTACATACATACGAACATACGTACGTACGTACATACATACATACATACATACATACATACATACATACATACATACATACATACATACATACATACATACGTACGTACGTACGTACATACGTACATACATACATACGTACATACATACATACATACATACATACATACATACATACATACATACATACATACATACATACATACATACATACATACATACATACATACATACATACATACATACATACATACATACATACATACATACATACATACATACATTCATACATGCATACATACATACACACATACATACATACATACATACATACATACATACATACATACATACATACATACATACATACATACATACATACATACATACATACATACATACATACATACATACATACATGCATACATACATACGAACATACGTGCGTACGTACATACATACGTACATGCATACATACATAGCCTACATACACACATACAGAGAGACAGACAGACAGGCATGCAGACAGACAGACAGACAGGCAGACATACAGACAGACAGAAAGACATTGATTCTATATGGTGCTGTAATCTCTGGGATGACATTCTATGATTCATTCTTTTATTCTCGGACATTCAACTCTCCGCATGTAACCCACACGCCTTTCTCTGGTTTGTTGCCAGCCATTGAAAATGAAATCGACAGGGACTATTTCCTCAGTTAGGAAACGATCTGTGAGTGAGGAGGTGTCTTAAGCTGTACGAGTTAACGGTACAGACGTAAAGCCTGCTGGCTCTGAGGCGAGACAATGAGAGGCGAACAGTGAAGTCGAGTGCTATTAGCATCCAGGAATTCCCGCATATTAAGGCAGCCTGCAATGCTATTGTTTCCTGAAAGTCCAGTTACCGAATGTATACCGCTAAATCCTCGGACTGGAGGACATGCAATGTCCACAGTCCTAAGCAGCTTTCTAAACCTCGAGCTGGATTTTGGTTCAATGCGTTATTTTCAGCATTTTACCCATTCAAGGGCTTAAAGACATAAATGCGTCGAAGATTATGCCAGTTTGTGGTAATACATTGAAGAATGAGGCTTGTTTTCTTTCACAATTTTTTTTCATATGATAAAAGACTTAGCTTACATTGTTTGTGATGTTGCGCGTGTTTTTGATGTTGGTAGGGTGAACTACAGCGTTTTTCAGAGCAGTTGGAGACACACACCCACTTAAGTTAAATATGGAACTTGTATTATAGGGAACTGACGAAAATGGATATAAAATGAAATCTTGGATAACAGAACCCTGCTTGTCCCATACTGTACAGCACAGAGCAGAGGAAACGACACGTCGTTTAAAGTAGCTTCTCCTTCGTGGGGATGTAGGGGGCTGTCAGTGTAAATAGCATCCCCACCTTCTGGAAATTCTGTGCAAGGAGTTCCTTCTTTCCTATCCCTCTCTTTGTTTCTGCCTTGTTCCTTTTCTTCCTGTCACCTTCTTTCTGTCTATTTTCTTCCTTTTAGGTCCATTATCTTGCTGTTTTTTTCTTCCTGGAAAGACTTAAAAGATAACAATTCTCTCCCATGCCGTAGTCGGATGCACTGGGCCTGACTTGTCAGGCGCTTAACGGCAGCACAACGCATTTTCGTTCATATGACAGACAACGATAGTTGCATTCTGAGCAATCGACGACGAAGAAGAAGAAGTTTAAAGTATTTCAGAGATAATCTGAAAACATATAGCAGAAAAATTCATACATTGTGCTGACACGACCTTTCAAGCCTTTGTTAGTGAGTGGTGTCCATATGAAAGAATAGTCAAAACAAACACTGATGTGTGACCAGTACCATTACCAATCAACTATTTGACCTTCCATGAAAGAATATGCTTATTTCAATGTCGGTTTTCTTCCCAAATGATCCCTTAAAGGGGCCAAGGGGAGACTACTGGACATGCCTCTGCACACGAAAACCTGAGTTAAATGGAGTTGGTGGATCTACGGCCGTTTGTATCTTCAAATGTATAATTTATAAAAACCAAATCAAAGAAAAACTCTGCCTGCTAAGTTTTAATAAAAAGTCTTTAACTTTGGTCAAGAACATGCGATTTTCAACATAATCATGTTAAGACATCCTTACTTCTTAAGCATCTCAACTATTCAGGCAGCTTACTGAAGAAAAAGGTTACAGAACTGTCGGAGTAACAAAAGTAACAAGTCCACGGGCATTGATGTGAGAAGCCAGGATCACAAGCACTGGGGTGGGTGAGAGAGGAGATGTGTGATGTGAAGGTGGTGCGGTTTGTTACACCCTCCTGCCGGTCTTTCTGTTTGTACATGCCGACATCGCTGTGTCAACCTCCTCCTGTCCCGAACGTTTAAGGCTGCTAAGCTCATGTTCTGAAACTGCACTGCACAAAGAAAAGACACGGCAGTGTTCCAGTTTTTCAACAACAACAACAACAGCAAAATCTGAGTACTTTTACTGTAGTTCTTCTAAGAGTGTTTTGTTCACCTTTTCTCTTTTTTAAAGCACTAAGCACTGGTTCATCCTCACACCAGGTCGTTTTTCCGCACGTTTGAGTTAAAAGCCACTTCCCTTCCTCCTCCACTGACGCCCTTTGAAGCCGCTGAGGTCTTTGAGCAGCGGCTGAGGTGGTCTGGGAAGGAGGCGGGGTCAGGTGACAGCTCTGGCAAACTTTGTCCACTGGGAATGGAGCGTTGGACTTTCTCCCCCTCCCTATACTGACTAAGACAGGCAACGGTCTGCAGCATGGAAACCTGAACTGTCTGTCTGCGAGAGAGAGAGAGAGAGAGAGAGGGGGGGGGAGAGGGAGAGGGGAGGGAGAGGGGGAGAGAGAGAGAGAGGGAGAGGGGGAGAGGAGAGGGAGAGAGAGAGAGAGCGGGAGAGAGAGAGGAGAGGGAGAGGGAGGGAGGGGGAGGAGAGAGGGGGAGAGAGGAGAGGAGAGGGAGAGGGGGGAGAGGGAGAGAGAGGGAGGGAGAGGAGAGAGAGGGGAGAGAGAGAGAGGAGGGAGAGAGAGGAGGGGGGAGGAGAGGGAGAGAGGGAGGGAGAGAGAGAGAGGGAGAGGAGAGGGAGAGGGAGAGGGAGAGAGAGAGGAGAGAGAGGGGAGGGAGAGAGAGAGAGGGAGGAGAGAGAGGGAGAGGGGAGGGAGAGAGGAGAGAGAGAGGGGGGAGAGAGAGGGGGGAGGGGGGGGGGGGGAGGGAGAGAGAGGAGAGAGAGAGTAGTGGTTAGAAGAGGGAGAGAGTGGTGAGAGAGGAGAGAGAAGGGGGTGGGGTGTTCTAGGTACAGGAGAAGTTCATGGTCAGCATGCGGCGAGCTGGCTTGTTTTCAGGTAACGTTGGTTTGCGTTTTCTAACACTGGCAATGTCATCGCACAGTTTGCAAATGTCATCTTCGTTTCCCAGTCAGTTGCTCAGCTCGTTATTGCCAGAAGATGTTTCAGCATCAGGTCACGTAGCGAGTTTCAAGTCACTGAGAGTCCCTGGCAGTGCTGTTGGGGACAGAAGATGATTGATCACTGGCTGTCAAGTCTACAACATGTTAAGAATACAGCTGGATAAGAGACTGGTGGCCATATTTGATTGTTAGAACGTACGCGGGTTCTGATCGATATTGTCTGCCACAATACTGCTTCGGATCAGCTGGTTTGAGTAAGGTTCTTTCTTTGTTTTTTAACAATCATCGGCTACAACTGCGAGGTTTTCCAGTGATAAGATTTTGTGCTGGACTGTTTTTACCCACCGTGAAGGTAGCTGCATTCCGATGTCGGGGATTGTAAAGATTTCAATGGCTTTCATGGTGGTTAGTCTGAAGAACATGAACATGGTTTCTTTTTCCAGGTGATGTAACGTATACTGAGGAAACACAAGTCTTCTCACATCAGGACTATCAACCTTAGAATTTGAAACTGAAGGGGTAGGGTGGGGGGGGGGGGGGGGGGGGGGAAGTGTGGAGATAGTCTTAGGTGGGAAAAAATGGCTGCATACATCAAAACTCACCATCGGTGAACCTTAGAGCTCTAGCCGAGGGAAGAAAAACTCAACAAAAACTGAATAAATATTCCCCTGTGAATAGCGATACTGACATTATTCAGGCATAAAAGTCGTCTTGGACGACCTAGAATGAATCCTGAATATCACAAAGGAACCCATACTCGAAGTCAGAATGCGGCTACCTTCATGGTGGGCAAAAACGGTGGCATACCCAAACTCTCACCCCTGGTGAACCTCGCCTGGGATCTGTAACGGATCAACCCAGCACTCACCTTCCACACAACACAGGCCGTCAGCCACG
>CM054136.1:38169805-38202305 GCA_028751875.1 Rapana venosa
TTATTATAAGAAAGAAGGTGGCATGACGGTTAAGACGTCCATCTGCTTAACAAGTAAACCGTGAGGTTTTGGGTTCGCTTTGCAGTCTTGCTCTTTCTTCCTAGTTCGACAAGAAAATCGAACTGACTGTCAAAGTCTTTCGGATGAGACTAAACCGATAAAACTAAACGGATAAACCGAGTATGCGAATGCGCGCAGAATACTCTTCCCCCCCCCCCCCCCCCCCCCCCCCCCCCCCCCCCCCCCCCCCCATGTTGAATGTCTATCCATAAAAAAGTTGCTTGTCTATCTACCCATCTCTCCGGCAACCCTACTGCCTGGGTACTACTTCTTCTTCTTGTCTCGCTCGCTTTACACACCGTCAGATGTTTGAGAGAAAATAGTGGCAAGTCTTTTCCAGCTCCTACTGCGGGCCGTACAGCTTAGTGTGCAGGTCTGGGTACTGAGGCTGCTAAGACGTTGGTTCCCAAGTCCTGTGTGGCGTGCAGCATCATTCAGGCAAAGGAAGGACTGCAGCAGCCTGGTCAGCAGTCTCCTGCAGTGCCTCGCTTCATCCGTCGTCTGTTCACCGGTCATCTGAAGGTCCGTGTGGCTGTCTGTTTAGCTGCCTGCACTGGGGCCACGCCAGTTCATCTTTCAGCACCATCACGAGGGAGTCCATGCAAAGCTGGGTTGGCAAACCTTTCAGGCTGGCAGTCTCCTGGCGTGCCCTTAGCCAAGTTCTATTGACATTTAGGTATACCTTCCCTTTCTCTTTTTTCTTTCTTTCTTTCTTTTCTTTTTAATGGTTTTTATATTATTAATAATGATTTTAGAGCTAGACACTATTGATGGTGATGTGTTCCATCGCTTTTCTGTGTGATGAGACACAAAACCCATACTGTTATTATTCTTAGCGAACACAGCAAAGGCAGAGGACAGGCACCCCATCCCCAAACAAAACCTAACAGAAAACCCCACCAAAACCTCAACAACAACAACAACAACACCCCCACCAAAAACCCAACAACAACCAACCAAACAAACCCTAAACAGCCACCTTTACGGAAGTTTTTTTTGATAAAAAAGATGATTGGTGTTCCAGAACAAACACTAGGGATCAGGGGCAGGAAATAGGGATGAATAAAAACAACAGCAACAAGACAAAACCAAATATCAAACGAACACTAGTTCTAAGACATACAAGGCAAAATAGACTTATTTAAAGAATCATGAGAGAGAGAGAGAGAGAGAGAGAGAGAGAGAGAGAGAGAGAGAGAGAGAGAGAGAGAGAGAGAGAGCCAGCCAGCCAGCTAGCCAACCGGACAGACAGACAAACAGACAGACAAACACATAGACAGACAAGAGACAGCAACCTCAAAGACCTGAGTTGACAAAAGTTTAAAAGTGAAAAATGAAGCCAGGCTTTTAAGACGCTCCATACCTCCCTCCCCCACCCCCCTCTTTTTGTTTCTTTCCCTTTGATCCCATCACTCAGTCTCCCCTACCCCCCCCCCCCCCCTACCCCCACCCCCTACCCCATCCGCACCCCCTTGCACCCCTATTGTCAAGTCTGGCCACACACTTTTCTTCTTTCTCTCTTTCCGTCAGCACAGACATACACCACCATACCCCCACCACCCATCGCCGCCTTCTGCCCAGCCCTGGCTTGTCCAGGTTTAAGAGGTGTGGAAGAGGTTTGTGATGTGTTTTTAAAGTGATCAATGGAAACGGGATGAGTGAACTCCGCTATAGCCTCCTCCTCCTCCTCCTCTCCTCCTCCCCACTCCCCTTGCCGAAGACGGCCCCGCCATGCTGACGTGGTGCTTGTTTCTCCATTTATTGTTCTCCCAGCATGGAGGGGGGCAAGGCGGACAGGCGTATGCAGGGCCATGGAGGCGGCCTGACAGCAGCGGAGCGGAAAGATTAAGGGCAGGGCGAAAGGTATGGATGAGAGCCGGGGGCGAGAGGGGCTGATGCCGCCCATCTGTCGCAAACCATTCGGAAAGAGCTCCAAATAGCAGGAATGCTGACTTTTTTTTTTCCAAAAAGAAAGTGGCGGGGGTGGGGGTGGGGGGTGGGGGGTGGGGTGGGGTGTGGGGTGGGGGGGAGGGAGACAGGGATGGGGTGGGGGTGGGGGGTGGGGGATGGGGTGGGGGTGAAGATCATTGTGAACAGTGATGAAGGGGTAGTGCCAGAAGCAGCGGTAGGAGGTGGGGGTGGGGCTCCATAGTTTGGACATCGACTGCAGTGATGAGTATTGAGAATGAAAAAAAAAACTACCTTGTAGGAGCATTCTTTGTTTTGATGTACAGGTGAGAGGTTTCTGTGCACAGCTCTTGAGGAATCTGACGACCCTGCCCAGCGTGAAATTTGACACTTCCAAACAAACAGAATGCCACTGAAATCTGCTTATTGGTTAACATCATTGCTGAGGATGCTGCTGCTGTAGAATGGGATGGTATCAACGTATTGTAGACGTCACTGTTTAACGACTACACCACTGATCATCAATAGTGCAGCAGGGTTTGCATCGTGTATGAGAAGGAACTAAGCAGGTTTCTGAATCTTAGCCTATACTTGTAAAATGTTTTATAAAGTTCTTAGTGGAGGCTTTAGCAGCTCTGGATACTAGACAGCTGGAGAGACATTGGAAAAGAATAGCTAAGTGGTTAGAGAACTCGCTTTCCCCAAGCTAAGGTCAGTCTTGAGCGTGATTATCACTTGAATGGGTGACCGTTTGCGCGCCTTGGCTTTGGCGCAGTCCCCCAGTTCACCCAGCTGTAAATTGGTACCTGCCCTCTTTAGGATCAGGGAAGGTACAGCAGCGAGGGAGAGATTGGCGCCGCCCTCAATATGCTGGCCCCTGGAGAAGCTGAGATTTCTGACATCTCGCCCCCCAACAACGACCACATAGGAAATGGGAACTCTTTACCTTTTACCCTTTACATTTTAGAATCTTCAGTAAAGTTATACTGGAGTTTTCGGCTGGCATCTTTGGATCTTTGTCTACTGAATCCGGTAAAGTTGCCGATAAACCAACACTGGTGAAGTTTCTACTGTTTGTTCATAAACATGATTGGTTCTTCTTTTTTTCTAACATAGTTGTTTCTGTTTATTTTGGTCCAGAGTAGCTCGGCATTGCTGGCATCGCATTCATTTTTTAAAGAAAAAAATAGTGTTTCCAAAGAGTACGCTATAAGCAAGATTGGTTGTTACTGAAAAAGTTTGATAATGTTTCAGCACGTTTGGACAGAAGCCAACTTTAGTTTGAACCAAGAGTAGAAGTGTGGCAGTGTGTGACTGAAGACCCGGGGCTCAGGAAGGAAGGAAGAGAGAGACCTTTTCTCAGGCGTTCCAGAACTTTGACTGATAAATGGAAAAGCTTTTGGACAGCTTTGCGAAAACCTGGCAGATACAATGGACACAAGCAAGTAAGAGTTGAGAACTGAAAGATTCGACCAGTGCTGAGAAGAACCGCAATTTCTGTTGATGGGTTAACACCCAGGAAACAAACCAAGAAACAAATAATCGCTTTGATACAAAACTCCTGCAATTTATCGTAGAAAATATATCATCTTTGTTTAATCTTTGAATTTTAAGACTTGACAGATATGAATGAAAAAAAGGGTAAAAACACAGATTATCAGTAATTTTAAATCTAAGAAAAATGCCAATGTTCTGCCTTGACTGGTTTTCATGATCAGGATAGCTGTTTTCATAGAACCAATCACAACGTGTGGCTGTTGACTCAGTCGACTAGTCTCCCTCCCACACTCAACTGAATGGAATTTTCTTAAAAGCCCCCTGTTACCGGAATTTTCTTAAAGTCCCCCTGTTACCGGAATTTTCTTAAAGTCCCCCTGTTACCGGAAGGCGTGCATAGGCAGGAGACTGAACAGACATCCAACCAGTTATCTCCCTTAGTTTCGGTGAAGGACCGTCACAGAGAACACGATCTGAATGAACCATTTCGTTTCTATTTAAGGACAATTTGCTTTACCAGGACAGGGACATGGAAAATACGCCGAATAAATGATCTGAAATGTGTCTTGGATCCCCCAGTCAGGCTGGCTGAAGAGACTGCCGGAGGGATGTAATAGCCTGGGGGGAGGGACCATTCTGCTCTCTTGCTGAAGACAGTTGCAAAATTGTTGACGCCTTTCCCCACAAATCGCATCCTGCCAAGATCAGCGAACAGAGCTCCATGTGTGTGTGTGTGTGTGTGTGTGTGTGTGTGTGTGTGTGTGTGTGTGTGTGTGTGTGTGTGTGATGTAACCCACATGAATTTCTCTATTGAGATAATAAAGTGTTGGTATTGGTATTGGCGTGGGCTTGTGTGTGTGTATGTTTGTGTGTGTGTATGTGGTGTGTGTATGTGTGTGTGTGTGTGTGATGTAACTCACATAGATTTCTCTACTGAGATAATAAAGTGTTGGTATTGGTAATGGCGTGGGCTTGTGTGTGTGTGTGTGTGTGTGTGTGTGTGTGTGTGTGTGTGTAGTGTGTGTGTGTGTGTGTGTGTGTGTGTGTGTGTGTGTGTGTGTGTGTGTGTGTGTGTGTGTGTGTGTGGTTCCTTGGCTACCGAGGTTCAGCAATGGTGAGATTTTGCGTATGCGACCGTTTTACCCATCATCAAGGTAGCCGCATTCCGACTTCAGGTATAACGTCTAAACAGGACACCAGCCTGCAATTGGCTGTATAAATATTGTCATCCACTCCTAAGTCCCCGCAATGGCTAAATCTTCAGTATGGTGGAACGGGTTTTAAAGTGTGTGTAAGACGTTCTGTGTGCGTTCTCACACGGGAGTGGGCACTGTTGTTAACCTCAGGGAGAAGATCCCCTCGATTAGGTGCATCGTTGGGGGCTCGAACCCAAACCGTCAGATTGCGAGCACAACGCTCTAACCACCCGGCTATGTCGTCCCCACAGCTCCAGTTTTTGACCACCGTGTTTGAATGTGTGCATGATATGCTTTAACAACCTGACTGTCTACAACAGTGTCACGTATACAGAAACTGTGATGAAACCGTGAGCACCAATGCAATAACTACTGCTTTCCGACACCTCTTCATAACAACAATAGGCAGCTAGAACGATGTCATTACACAAGGGAAGATGGCCTATATCGGTAAAAACATCCAGAGATTACTTCTGTTCAAAACGCTGATTAGAGCATAGTCGTGCTCATAATGATAAAACGACTTTCATTTCCTAGTTTTTATGTTCCGTACTGTAATCACGTTTCAGGAACGGTTGGTTTAAATCAGGTTTCTTCTTCAATAAGCATGAAACAAAGCGCAGCATGATGAACGTAATCAGCATAGCAGCAACGAGCAAGTAGCTCACGCTGTGCTCAAGTACAACATCAACATTCTTATGGCGACTGATGATCCATACACTGAACCAAAAACAGGAACACTTCAACACACAGTTTGCAATTACTCAACAGTAAAGGTACAAGTCCTCCCATAACCTATACAGTCGTTAGGGAGCAAAGTTGTCAGAGGCCTCAGCTTCCCATGGGTCCAGCATATTGAGGGCGGCGCCCATCTCCTCTCCCTCGCTACTTCACCTTCCCTGGCCCTAAAGAGGCCAGGTACCCATTTCCAGCTGGGTAAACTAGGGGACTGTATTGAAGCCAAGGTGCAGGAACGGTTCACCCATTCAAGAGATAACCACGCCTCAACGCTGCTTATCCTAGCATGGCGACAGCGAGTGCTCTGTCCATGAGCCATTCCGTCCCCGTTTAACAGTGCTTTTCCCCCCCAAATTACAAACTGATGCACAAAACGGCAACAGCTTCTGAGCCATCTGAAGCATTTCCTCTTTATGTGTAGACTATCTGGAAAGCGGAACGCGCCTAAGAAACAAACAGCTACTTCATGTAAGCACAACCCCATTTCGCCATCACCAAACGACGTTGTGGAGAAGTTTACTAAAAACTGAGCCATTTGAAGGTTTTAAAATCTGGATTTCGCCTGTGTCAAACTTGGACATGCGTGTTAGACATCGTTAAGTCCCACAAGATAAGGTGGAAGTCAACACCCAACACTCATGTTTAGATTACAGTTTTCCTGATGATACAGTGAAGGATGAGGCAAAGAAGAAGAAGGAGGAGGAGGAGGAAAAAGAAAGAAAAAAAAGTATGTTGTTCGAGGGAAGGGGAGGGGAGGGGAAAGAAGGGAAGGAGGGAGAAAGAGTGCATGTGTGTTAGAAAGGGGTCGGGGGTCGGGGAAGTAAAGGGTAGGCGTAGAAAGGAGGAAAGGTGTGTGTGTGTTGTGTGTGTTGTGTTTGTGTGTGTGTGTGTGTTGTGTGTGTGTGTGTGTGTGTGAGTGTTACATAATTAGAGATAGAGATAGATTGATAAAGAGAGAGAGACAGAGACAGAGACACAGAGACACAGACAGGCAGACAAACAGAGAGACCGAGACAAGGAGATAGAAAGAGAGACAGAGATTGAGAGACATCGTCAAAAAGGTACAGATAGATATATTTTTTATTTCATTCTTTTTATCGAGGATAATGGAAGGGGAGGGAGGGGAAAGAGGGAAGGAGGGAGGAGATAGAGATAGAGAGAGAGAAGAGAGAGAGAGAGAGAGAGAGAGAGAGAGAGAGAGAGAGAAGAGACAGAGAGAGAGAGAGAGACAGACAGACAGACAGACAGACAGATAGAGACAAAGAGACACAGAGAGAGACACAGAGAGACAGACAGAGGCAGATGGAGTACGGAAGCAAGAGATGGCAGTGTGTTCAGGTTTACGGTGTATGGCTGTGTGTTGCAGGCAGGCAGGCAGGGAAGCAGGGAGGAAGGGATAAGGGGCTGAAGATGGCTCCAAATTGAGGGGAAATAACGTCTGCTTTCCGCCACCCCTGACATTCTCAACACTCCCTACAACAGATCGCCTCCTTTACTCTTTCACCATCATCACCATCACCGTCACGTAACCACCACCACATCACCGTGTCACCATCAGCAATACGTTCTCTCCCTGTCACCGCTGCCAGCTTTGGTTACCTGAGGCGTACAACTGTGTTTATGTACATTCATACATGTGTGTGTGTGTGTGCGCGCGCGCGCGCGCGCGCGCGCGCGCGTGTGTGTGTGTGTGTGTGTGTGTGTGTGTGGAAACCACATGTGGGTTGGCGCTTTCTGATACTTTTTGATGTGTTTCTAGGTAACTTAGTCAGCCTAGTACTATGCAATGATGAAAAGTGGTTAACTACAGGAGCACAAAGAACGAACGAAAGAAAGACAGACAGAAGAAAGCAAGAAAGAAGGAAAGAAAGGAGATTTCGTGTTCCTGACTTGCTTTTAGTTCACTTATAGTTTCATATACTACGTTCCTTCCTTGTTCGCATGCAAACACAAACATAATATTATTACGGTTCTGTGTTGGTGTGTAGCATACATTTCATGATCTGTGAATAATAAAACCCGTTCTAGAAAATGTGCACAGGGTTGAACACAATTATTTGACTGACTTTGCCTCACTCTGCCTGGAACATCAGCAGAACTTTCATGAAAGATACTTTAATATCATTACACTCAAGGGGAAAATAAAACACTATGGGGAACATGTCATTTTTCTCACATTAAAATTTTTTTTCTGTGGAACCATTTAGTACCCGGCAGTGAATTAAGACGTGTACATTAAACCCGGGCTTGGGGGGCAGGTTAGCCTAGTGGTTAGAGCGTTAAGTTTGCGATCTGACGGCACGGGTTCGAGCCACCACTGAGGCACCCGTTCAATGGATTTTTTCCCCGACTCCACTCCCCCGAAAGTCCTTCAGATGAAACTAAAAATCCCAGGTCACGTGTGCAAACGCGCACAAAACATCTTGCACATATGATAAAACCGGTTCCGCCTTTCGGAAGAGTAGGCCATTGCGTGCCCGGCAAGAATGGATGGCAAAAATCAATAAAACGCATGCTCGCTGGTGTTATGGTTAGAATCATCCCCGATGTCGGAATGTGGCTACCCTAGTAAAAGTATGTTCTTTCGAGCCAGAAGGCCCATAGAGCCGGAGCTTATCCCGGTTTCTGTAGCGTTAAGCGAACTGATGGTTTTTCACCACCCCTGTGACAGGACGCTAGTCTGTCGCCAGATACTTCCCCAGCAGAGCTGGTACCCACTTGTACACCTGGGTGGAGTGAGGAAAATAGGAGTAAAGTGTCTTTCCCAAGGACACAACACCGAGCCGAGCGGGGATCGAACCCGCGACCTCTGGATCACGAGTTGACCGCCTAAACTACTCGACCACGGTGCCTCCGGCTACCCTAGTAGTGGACAAAAACTGTCGCATACGCAACATGTCACCACTGATGAACGAACCTCGGAGCCCTAGCCGAGGAACGAGCCCCTCCTGGCTGCAGAACATGGGGAAGGAGGGCCCCCGCGTGCTTCTTTCAACCTACCATCCCTCCTCCCTGACACCTCCCACCCCCTCTCCCTTCCCCTCACCAAGTTAGCAGACTATTTGGGGGCCGGGAACCTAATCGGCTGGTGGGTAATACAGGCCACTTGCTCCAATGAAGGCAGTGAAGGAAAGAGACTGCTGGTGGAGGCTGTGTAGCTAGCTTACCCTGCAGTCTGTGGGTGGACAGGGCCACAGTGGGGCAGTCCCGCTGGTCTCTTGTCTGTTAAAGGGGGCGACTGACGAACCTCTCGGACCGTACGGCCGGTATGGCCAGGACAAAACAGATCCCAACACGGACTGTCTGTCACAGTAAACGTAGGTCTCAGGGGGCATGAGTCAGGTTGAGGGCATTGTGTGAAGTTAGCTGTAAGCTAATCCCTTCACACTCAATGCAATTTTCATATTTGCATTATGTAATCATAAGTTCAACAGACCCTTCGGAACAGACATATGCTCATAACCTACGTTAATTTCTCTCTTTTGAGATCATAAAGTAGTGGAGTTTGAATCTGAATCGTGCTCTTTCCCAAAACGGACCGCTCTCTTCCTCTACCCAATCAACGTTCAGCTTAGAGTTTATGATCATATTAGGCAAGTGAGCGTGTGTGTCTTTTATGTGTGATTGACACCTCGAAACCTGCAGTGACTTTCATCTTTCACACTTTTCAAGCTCTTGGTGTGGCAGTTCGTCCTTTTCACACTGACAGGTCGGAACAGGTTCGAGCAGTCCGTCTGAATCTAAGGTCGGAATGTACTGTGTGTCCCTGGCTTTAGATTACTGAGGCAGATTCTTGGCTCTTGCCTTCTTAGATAAACTGGTTTTCATGGTGCTGGTCGCTGTGATCATCTAAGTTCCAGATGATGAGTTAGTTTAAAACGCATGCTCACTCTCGCATGCATGTATGTATACACACCTTTGTGCATGATAAAACACCTCCGCTACTATGTACATGCACAACCAGGCACGCTCGCATATAGATAGCCAGGCATGCACGCACCTACTTTCCCTTACACAAAGAACAAACGCCAACGCACGCACGCACACATGAGCACACACAATCACTGAAGAAATCTCTCGCAAAGCAACCGGAAGGATCAATGTTATAAAGATTGTGAAGAAAGCAGCACTAGAAAAGGCACTGATCTGGAACAATGATATACCACAGACATATACAGCATGGAGATAAGCCCTTCTTGAAAAATACACCCATCTTTTCTAACAACTGCAGCTTTGGCAGTGTAGAGCTAGGCCAATCCAATCCAATCCTCTTGTCTATAGCGCCAACAACCACCGGGGCCATGTCAGGGCTGTCACCTCGTCAACAGAGCTAGGCAAACAGCACAAATTAACATAACGTGTGCACATGCTTGTATGCATGCCTACGTGTGCATATACGTTCTCACAAGTAAGTGTATGTGTATGTGTGTACGTGTGTGTGTGTGTGTGTGCATCCGCATAAAAAAAAGACAAGCGCAGGCACATCTCTCGGCCAGACCTAAGCACATACAATAACTCTGTACGCACACATGTGCGTATCTGCGTGCCTGCGTGTGTACACGTTCACGCAAGTGTGCGTGTCTGCGTCGGCCAAAAAAACTAAATGTTGACTTTGCACGTGCACAAGTCTCTTCCGGCCCTTTATCTCCAAGAGTATGCAGATAGAATTTACAAGCGTCACTTCAGTGGACCACCGCCATCATTGGGCTTCTCAAATGACAGCCCCAACACACCTGATCTGCTTTCTCCCCACTCCCCTCCACTCCCCACACCTGATTTACAGCAGTCATTTCAAGCCCTTGTTTCCCAGTAAAGAGCAATGCTCTCTCTCGCGCTCTCTCTCTCTGTGTGTCTCTCTGTCTCTCTCTCTCCTCTCTCTCTCTCTCTCTCTCTCTCTCCTACCACTGTCTAAAGTGTGTGGGTAGGGCTGTTTTTGTATTACAAAATGTATAGAAAAATCGTAGATACTTTTAAAAAACATGTCAAGACATGCGCTTGCCTACACTTGCATACTTTAAAAAGACATGGGAAAACATGTGTATACATACTTTAAAAAGACATGGGAAATCATATGTATGCACACTTTGAAAAGGGATGGCAAGATATGTGCTTGCATATTTTAAAAAGACAAGAAGACATGGGCTTGCATACTTTAAAAATGTGGAAAGACATGTACTTGCATACTGTGAAAAGACATGGCAAAACATGTCTATGCGTACTTTAAAAAGACATGACAAGACGTGTGCATTAATACTTTAAAAAGACACGACAAGACGTGTGTATTCATACTTTAAAAAGACATGGCAAGATATATGCTTGCATACTTTGGAAACACGCGACAGGACGTATGTATACATACTTTGAAAAGACATGACAAGACGCGTGTATGCACACTTTAAAAAGGCATGGCAGGACATATTCTTACACACTTAGAAAACACATGACAAGGTGCGCACTTTGCATGCTTTGAAAAAACACTGCAAGATGTGCGCTCACAAGCATGCACATACTCTCATCAGCAAACATACATCGAACAACATGCCTGGAGAAACATGCATAGGGAGGTGCCTTTAGCTGCGTTCTTTCCCATACACATCGTGCACATATTGTTCGTGTGCTATATACACAAATGTGTCTAGCGCACGCGTACATTCACGCACGCACGCACGCACGCACGCAAGCACACACACACGCGCACGCACGCACGCACGCACGCATACAGCGCGTGCGCGCGCACACAAACATACACACACATACAATGCAATCTCTCTAGGCATTCTCTGTCTGTCTGTCTGTCTGTCTGGTCTCTCTTTTATGGCCTGGCTTTGCTATTGTTATGAGTACTTACTGTGTTGTGGTGTATCTGTTGTATTCAAACTTCAGGAAGTTGGATAATGCTGACGTCACCTACTCTCCCCACTTATTTCCCCTGAACAAGGAAAAGACTGACACAACTCGTGAAACTACTGGCCAGTTTATGTCAGTAAGCTCTTTTAGCAGTAAAGAAATTCTATACGTTTCTTTTCCTGCTCAAGAAAAGTGGATGTCTCTGGTTAAATCCGCACCGGGGGCTGGATAGCCTAGTGGTTAGAGCGCTGAGTTCGTGATCTGACATGTTGGGTTCGAGCTACCTGAATTAGGGGATTTTTGTTCCTGGAGGAGGGAACATCAGTATTGACTCCACTCCACCTAAAGCCCTTTGTAGGAGACTAGAAATCGGAGGGAATACTCGAAGGTGGCAGAAAGAGGGGAAGACAGAACAAGTCATGGATGGACAACATCAGAGAATGGACCAGGATGAATGACTCGGCACTACTGCGCAGAGCCGAGGACCGAGATGGATGGAGGAGGCTTACCACGGCATCGTCTTTCGTGTCTCCCCCACGACCGCCAAGGTCAAGGGACTGATGATGATGATGATGATGATGATGATGATGATGATGATGATGATGATAAATCGAAGATAATGGTTAAGCCATGGATAGAGGATGAGGCATGGATAGAGGATGAGGCATGGATAGAGGATGAGGCATGGATAGAGGATGAGGCATGGATAGAGGATGAAGCATGGATATTCTTTTATTTCGAAGATAATGGAATAAACACTCATGTACTTTTTTTTCAACCAGTCCCTGTGTGTATGCAGTTTTGTAAATTTTGTCATCTGTTCCCACCGGCACACAATGGCCTACTTTTCCGAAAAGCGGAACGGGTTTAACGTGTGCGCAAGGTGTTCTGCGTGCGTTCGCACACGGGACCTCGGTTTATAGTATCATCCGAAGGATAAGAGCCATGGATAGAGGATGATAGAGGATGAGCCATGGATAGAGGATGATAGAGGATGAGCCATGGATAGAGGATGATAGAGGATGGGCCATGGATAGAGGATGATAGAGGATGGGCCATGGATAAACACTCACACACACACACACACATACAACACACACACACACACACACACACACACACACACACACACCACACACACACACACACACACACACACACACACAGAGAAACACAGACGCACCCTCACTCACAAACACAGGGAGAGAGGGAGAGAGAGAAAGAGAGAGAAGAACAGGCATTACATACAAATACGTGAAGATTTCACCAGTCACGCACCCCCACCCCCCTCCTCTTCCCCCCACCCAAAAAAGAACAGAAGAAACCCCACACTAGACACAGACGTATCAAGTTCTAACCTCAAGGAGCGGCTGGTCAAACTGACCCGTCCACGATGATAAGCAATGGACTCAAACCTTTTTTTCCCCCGGTCGTTAAGAGATTTATGTCCTTAACGCGTTGCTGTCTTCACTACGCTATCTGTGTTTCCTGACGTAACGGGTTTGTGGGTCAGTCGGCAGGCGGTTGGTTTGTGGGGTTGGTCTTTTGGTCTGATACAGCCGGGTGTAGGTGTCAGTTGCCTTATAAATCGTGATGGGGAGAGTGTGCGGAAGGAAAAGCGAGGAAGCTAGGGGGTGCGGGGGCGAGGGGGGGGGGGGGGACCGAAAGGTGTGTGTGTGTGTGTGTGTGTGTGTGTGTGGTGTGTGTACGCGGAGGGAGAGGAGGCCGGGTGTGTGTATGTATTTGTGTGTGTGTCTGTGCGCGCGCGCGTGCGTTTCTGTGTCTGTGAACGTGCGTGCGTACGTGAACGTGTGGTGTGTGTGCGTGCCTGTGTGTGTTCTGTCAGATATCGTGAATTGTATCCGATATGCGTGCATGCGTGTGTGTATTTGTGTGTGCGCGTGCGTGTGTATGTGTTCGTGTGATCCTGCATACGTTCGTGCGTGCGTGCTTGAATGCGCATTTGTGTGTGTGTGTGTGTGTGTGTGTGTGTGCGTGCGTGCGTGTGTGTGTGTGTGTTGTGTGTGTGTGTGTGTGCGTGCGTGCGTGTGTGTGTGTGTGTGTGTGTGTGTGTGTGTGTGTAGTGTGTGCAGGCATTCGTCCCCGTCCCCAGCTTTCCCGCTTCGTCATTTCTGCCCTGGGTGGGTTAGTATGGGGTGGTGATGGTGGGGGTGGTGATGGTGGGGGTGGTGATGGTGGGGGTGGTGATGGTGGGGACGGGGATGGTGGGGATGGATGATTATGGTTTCATTATCTTCTCATTATCTGGTCTCTGATGAATCCACCCTTACCCTTCTGTCCCCTGACTCTTTGTCTATTTGCCCACTACCCCCCCCCCCCACCCCCCGCCTCTACCATCTATCTGTGTGTTTGTGTGTGTGTGTGTGTGTGTGTGTGTGTTGTGTGTTGTGTGTGTTTGTGTGTGTGTGTTTGTGTTTGTGTGTGTGTGTGTGTTGCCTGGGTCTTTGGCTGCAGTGCTTGTCAGAAATCTGTGAGTGAAGATGTTCAGAGCAGTACCAGCTGAAGGCAAGAAGTTCTTCACACTTTTACATTTTGATTAACAGTCACTGGCGGAAAGAAAACATGACCTTTAACCAAATTAATGTATCAGTTTGTTTGATTTTAAACTAAGGGGTAACTGTGATAGAATTTTGAGTTTAGTATTGCGACGTTAAAGATAGCCTAATGTTCACGTGTTCGATGCATTTCCAATCATGCATTCTTGAAAACCACCATCGTTCCAACTCTCTCCCTGCTTTGATTATTGATTTTAAACAAATCTTGTCAGCACAGTGGCAGTGAATGTCATCAAAGGATTGAATGGAAGCGCTCTGATTTGTAATTGCAAGATATAGCGCTCTATAAATTCCATATATTATTATTATTATTATTATTATTATTATTATTATTATTATTATTATTATTATTATTATTATTTAACACAAACATCTGATGTTGTCAATTTGACTTCAGCTTTTTTGTGTGTGCAAAAGTCTGAACTTTTCGGAGAAGTACGAAAGTGAATCAGTCCAATTTTTTGTATTGTATTGTTTTGCTTTGCATTATATTGTATACCACTTTAAGTCACGCATATCCATTTGCGTGAAATTCGGGCTGCTCTCTCTAGGGGAGAGCACGTCGCCACAAGAGCAGCGCCACCCATTATTTTTGTTTTCGTTCCTGTCTGCTCTTGTATTTGGTTTCCTATCACTAGTATCAGAGTGGGTTGTTGTGTGTTGTTTTTTTTTTACAGAATTATGCCAGGGACAATACTCTTGTCGCCGTGGGTTCTTTTACGTGCACTAAATGAACATTACACACGGGACCTCGGTTTATAGGTTTCGTGATTTAAAAAAAAGAAATGATGTACACGAGTTCAGCAATCGTGGCAGGATGAGTTTGAAACAAGCACCCTCTCCAAACTACACTCGCTGATCTAAAGACAGATTGTTACAATCCTAGCAACTATAAACGACAAACAAACAACGCAACACAAGCACGCCCAACTAAGTGACTTGATTTCAGTTTCATTTTTCGCTCTAAAGCACGAACTTTTTTTAAGAGCCCATGCAGTAAAACATTAAAGGTTTAATCTTTAACCAGATAAAAAAAAAAACCCAACAAAACCCAAACGACACTTGTAATTGATTCTTTACAAAGATTTACGACTCGAAGGAACACACTCGTCTACCTCTGTCCTGGCTATCACTTTCTGATCCCAGCAACCACGTTTCGTTGTTGTCCTTTGTTTCTTTGTTGTTGTTGTTGTTTTTGTTGTTGTTGTGTTTTCTAACTATAGCGGCTCATTGCTGTCATCTTTCAGTGTGAATTTCCTCCCACCTGTTTCTTTTCCTAAGGTTATAGTACATTTCTGTATCTTTTTATTCTGTTCTTCATCTATCTATCTATCTATCTATCTATTATTATATATATATATATATATATATATATATATATAATATTATATTATATATAATTATATATATATATATAAAGTCCAACTCTACACTATCAAATAATATATGTCGAAGGTGTCAACACAATGAACATTAAAAAAAAACCTGGGATTTCCATGTCACATTTTTTTTAAAGGAGAAAAAGAAAGAAAAGAAAAAAAAGCAACAAGATAGGGGACACATCGTGGAAAACAATGTACACAGAACATTCAGATTAACCCACTGAACGAGTTATGCACGGAAAATCCCGAAAATATTCGACCTGCAACAGCATGCCTGTGTCCCATGGTCCACATAATTAGTATGTAGGAGATACACGAGGGCAGTGGCAGGACTGTGTCACAGGGGAAAGACGACACTGGTCCCACTCTGTGTGTGTTCCCTGGGGAACAGTAGGGACAGCTTGGCCTTGTCCATGACACACACACACACACAGAGATTCGGATAATTTAATCACGTATAGGCCATTGCCCCTCATGATAAGGTGTATAATTTATACAACAAACACCCAAGAACATTAAAGTTAGATATGGATACAAACACCGAACAAAAAAGAAAATGAAATCTCAAGACAACAATGTTGAACACAATCTGAATGCCTTGTATAAGTAGATTGGCAAATTTCTAACCGTTTGTTCATGCTTTGAGGCCATAGGTAATGCAAATTGAAACTGGAATTTATGACAATTTAGTAGTATATACTGTTGAGAGAGAGACAGACAGACAGACATACAGACAGACATACAGACAGAGACAGAAGTGAAAGGGAGAGAGAGAGAGATGGATAGATAGATAGATAGATAGATAGAGATTTAGTTAATTAGATCACAGCAGGTTTCCAATTTGCCAGTCTTAAAAATGTGTGTCAAGAAAACAACAACAAACAACAACACCCTGAACAAACAGATTTGTGCTATATTCTCAGCATATATATATATATATATAATATATATATATATATAATATATTATATATAATATATATATATATATATATATATAATATGTGTGTATATATATATTAATAGGCAACAACAATCACCACTGCAACAA
Organism: Rapana venosa; assembly: GCA_028751875.1. Lineage (NCBI taxonomy): Eukaryota > Metazoa > Mollusca > Gastropoda > Neogastropoda > Muricidae > Rapana > Rapana venosa. The sequence continues at coordinate 38,186,060 of CM054136.1, forward strand.
AACAAAACAACAGCAACAATAATACACCGCCACACACTCACCCACACAGACATATGGATACCACGCACATGTACACACTCGCATAAAAAACCACACACACTCACTTAGAAGCAATGTTAATTACAAAGAAGAAAGAAATGCAACACAAAGTGTTAAAAGTGTTAAAAACCTACCCCATAAACATTCAAAAGCCACAACAATATGATACTACGCTAAGACTGCAAACCAATTCAAATGAAAATCCGAAAGAAGTAGCAGAGCAATTGTTTGTTTTAATAAAACCTCTACTAACTAACCCGCCCCCCCCCCCCCCCCCCCTTTTCCATTAATTTTCATTTTTCACCATTTTGGAGGACGAGGCAAAACAATCGCCGAGCAAAAACTTAAGCGTGTCGTCTAACCTTCTTCAATCATATCATTTTTGCCTCAGAAAGTGTGTGTGTGCGCAAGAACGCGCGTGCGTGAGTGCGTGCGTGCGTGCGTGTGTGTGTGTATGAGCAAGGCCAAAGGTGTTCCCGACGCTTTCTTATGAGGTCTTTGACAGCGGGGTGTCAGTTGCAATCCACCACGCCCTGAGATATGTCTGTAGAGGATAATGAACTCTACAAAACAGCAGCAAAATATCACAAAATAGCAGACACCTGGGCTCCGCCCTGGAAAAAAAAAATCGTAGTCGGAGATTAATGAACGCTGTTGTGATTTACACATACACACACATTATATTTAGTGCAAGGATACCCACCCACCTACCCACTGACACATTTCTTCCCCCCCCCCCCCCCCTCCCTTCTCGGTCCTTTACCTAAGAAGTGCACGGGCAATTAACTGTACACATCTTAAATTAACTGATGCAGGATCCAATGAATGATTTAGCACAGATAAAGAATACAAAGATAGGTAAGCCTACATACCCCCCCAAAATTAAACAGATTTCAAACAAACTGCCGAAATGTTTTGCCCAAACACACAGGAAGTGTGATACACCCACCAAGAAACGGTGGACATTTCATGCATGTTAAAGGGGGCAGGGTGACAGAAACTTAATTTCCTATTACCTTGGTTCTGATTATGTCTTCACCTTCTCCCTCCCCTCCCCCCCTCCCCTCCCACATGATTCATTTGCTGCTTTGTCAGCTTTCCCGCTCACCTAGTATGGATGTAGGCTGACGTATGTTTCTGATAGTTCACTGAGAGAGTGGGCAACTATTGTAAGTCTATGTTTTCTGATTGGGCAACTAGTGTGGGTTTTCTTATAGTGCAAGTAATGTAGTCTTTATGATAGGGCAACTAATGTAGTCTTTATGCTAGGGCAACTAATGTAGGTTTTATGCTAGGGCAACTTATGTAGGTTTTATGAACAGGCAACTAACATCATGATTTATGATTGGGCAACCAAATGTAAGTTTTATGATAGGGCAACCAATGTAGGTTTTTTATGAGAGGGCAACTAATGTAGGTTTTATGATACAACTAATGTAGTAAAGTATGTTCTTTCGAGCCAGAAGGCCCATAGAGCCGGAGCTTATCCCGGTTTCTGTAGCGTTAAGCGAACTGATGGTTTTTCACCACCCCTGTGACAGGACGCTAGTCTGTCGCCAGATACTTCCCCAGCAGAGCTGGTACCCACTTGTACACCTGGGTGGAGTGAGGAAAATAGGAGTAAAGTGTCTTTCCCAAGGACACAACACCGAGCCGAGCGGGGATCGAACCCGCGACCTCTGGATCACGAGTTGACCGCCTAAACCACTCGACCACGGTGCCTCACTACAACTAATGTAGGTTTTTTTTTTAATGATATGGCAGCTATTGTAGGTGTTATGATAGGGGAAAATGATGTAGGTTTTATGATAGAGTAGCCAATATAGGTTTTATGAACGGGCAACTATGTTTCTGATGGCTTAACCTACGGTTTGGGAAACTACTGCATGTTTCTGAAGGCTTACTTACAATTTGGGCAACTACTGCATGTTTCTGAAGGCTTACTTACAATTTGGGCAACTACTGCATGTTTCTGAAGGCTTACTTAAAATTTCGGCAACTACTGCATGTTTCTGAAGGCTTACAGACAGTTTGGGGGCAACTAGAGTATGTTTCTGATGAGATGGATTACGGTACGTCTAACCTGCTATTTTCAGCAGTCTTCTAAGTGAAAATATACTGGGACAACAATAACATGCCCTAGCAATCTTCAATGAACTATTCTTATTACGTACACAGGACATTGAAACCTGAATCTGTCCCCGGTGTGACTAGGGAGTGAGTGGACTATAGCCCTGCAATTGTTTCGAAAGGGCAAGACATTGGGCGTGGAGTGGAGTGAGAAAGAAATGACCTGTTTTACCTTTGAGTGGGTGATGACATGCAGCCTGTCTCAGCACAGCATGGGGTATTATCATCATCTCTTCAGTTTGTTTGTCTGTTTGTCTGTTCTCTTGGGGGGAATCCCAAATGGCAAGCATTTGCGCACGCACACACGCCATGCGTAGACACATGCATACAGGCATGCGCACGCACATGAGTAGACGCCGCCAACACACACAAACACATGCACACACACACACGCGCGCGTACACACGCGCGCGCGTGCACACACACACGCGCGCGCACGTGGACACACACATACACACACAAACATAGACACGTGTCTAATATCACTTAATGTGAATAGACGTTAAATTGAAGAAGAAGAAGAAGAAGGAAAAAGAAGAAGAAGAAGAAGAAGAAGAAGAAGAAGAATGAAAAGAAGAAGAACACACACACACACATACACCGCCAGGACATATCTTTACCATTTTGAAATATCCTCCTCCTCCTCCCCCACCTCTCTCTCTCTCTCTCTCTCTCCCCTCCCCCCCCCCTCCCCTCCCCCTGTCTCTCTCTGGTTTTTTTTGAACACAATCAAAAGGTCAACTGCCCCTTAATGGAGTGGACCCGTTTCGCAGAAGTCACGGCTGAGAGTAAATTGCAGTAAATCCAACAAACACGTTACACAATCTTCATCAAAACAAACATGATGAAACTACACCAGGCGTTTTTATTTAATGGTGTTTTTTTTTAATTGAAAAGAGTCTTTTTTGACTGTAGTGACTGTGTATTTACAGATGTCTGTTTGTTTGATTGTCTTCCTGCCTGCCTATATGCCTGCCTGTATGCCTGCCTGCCTGCCTGCCTGACTGCATATATGCCTGTCTGTCTGCCTGCCTGCCTGTCTTTCTGCCTGCATGTATGCCTGTCTGTCTGTCTGCCTGTCTGTCTTCCTGCCTGCGTACCTACTTGCATGTCTGTCTGCCTGCCTGTCTGCATGTATGCCTGTCTGTCTGCCTATCTGTCTGTCTGCATGTCTGTCTTCCTATCTGTCTGTCTGCATGTCTGTCTGTCTGTCTGCCTATCTGTCTCTCTGCATGTCTGTCTGCCTGCCTGCCTGCCTGCCTGCATGCATGTATGCCTGCCTGTCTGTCTGCCTGCCTGCCTGTATGTATGTATCCCACGAAACTATACCTTCTTCCTCCTTTTTCAATGCTTATCTTTAAAAAAAAGTTTTTAACACTTTTTCGTTCCCTAGTGACGTATTCGCCAGTTGTATGTTTTTACGTGAGACGATAAACAGAAGTTTTTAGTGCATGTGAAAGAACCCACTGCAACATATGACCGATTCCTGGTCACCATCGGCCGTCGCTCTTTCTCTATTTCTGGTCCATCGATCTGGAATGACCTCCCTCTCTCTCTCTCTCCGCCAAAAGCCTTCTATGACACTTTTAAATCCAGTCTCAAGACATATTTGTTTCAAACCTAAGATTTTCCTCTCCTGCTTCATCTCATAGTTTTTCCCTGCCTTCAACAGCCAAGATTCTATTGCCCTGCCAGGGTGTGTGACCTGTGTGTGTGTGTGTGTGTGTGTGCGTGCACATTTGGACTTGATGGAACTATTAGTTGTTACTGGTTGTATGACTGTGTAAGAATGAGTTGAGTGCAGACGCTTTGATTTGTCTCTGCAAGATATAGCGCTATATAAATTCCATTTATTATTATTATTATTATTATTATTATTATTATTATTATTATTATTATTATTATCATTATTATTATCATTATTTGTCTTTTTGCTACAAAAATGCACTATTTTCGGCAAACAACATTCACACCGTCAGGAAAACAAAAAAAAAAGAAAAAAAAGGGGGGATGGGTGGGTTAGAGGCGGGGAGGGGTGTGTTGCGCTGGACTGTGGTGACACATCACAGCGAGCAGCAAGTTCCACAAGAGCTACACCACACTTGCCAGGAGTTCCACCCAGCAAATCTTCACCACCAGCGTCGCTCCCTCCCTGCTGTGGGAAAGATGGACGGCTGCAACAGCGGAGTCGTGGGTTCGAATCTTGGCAGCCGAATCTGGTGAATCAAGGTAGAATTTTTTGTTGATTTTACAATCTCCAAGGGAAACTTAAAGCGCAGGCCTGTCAGTGCTGTGACTGCCTTCGTAGAAATTACACGTGCAGGAAGATCAAATACGCACGTTAAAGATTTTGTAACTTATAACAGCGTTCCGTGGGTGACAGAACACGATCGTACTCAGCATGCACCCTGCGCTTTGAAAAGGGATGGGCTCCGCCAGGTTTAAGTTGCCTGAAAAATTCAGTGCAGTGCGCCAGTAACTCTTGAGAGAGAGAGAGAGAAGAGAGAGAGAGAGAGAGAGAGAGAGCATGCTGGATATTTTTGCATTTCCACTTTCCATCAAATGCTGGTGTTGTTTTTTTCGTTCCTCGGCTAGAACTCCGAAGTTCACCGATGGTGAGAGTTTGTGTATGTGATCGTTTTTCCCCCCGCCATTGAGGTAGCCACATTCCGACCTGGGGGATGATATCCAAACACAACGCCAGTGTGCAAGCGTTTTCTTTCTTGTTAGTTTTGTCATCTGTTCCTACCAGCACGCAACGGCCTAGCCTTCCGAAAGGCAGAACAGGTTTTAACGTGTGCGCAAGATGTTCTGCTAGCGTTCGCACACGGGACTTGGTTAACAGTTTCATCCGAACTACTTTGAGGGAAGTGGAGTCTGTACTGATGTTAACTCAAGGCGAAAAGTACAGTACAACTGGTGCTTCGGTGTTGGCTTGAACCCGCGCCATCACATCGCTGAGCTCAACGCTCTAACCGCTGGGCTATCCCACCTCCCTGCGTGAAATGCTGATGAACACGACACAATCTTTAACGTGCGTACTTTGGCTCAGGCCAAAAACTTTTCGTCAGTTATTCAAGCAAGCAAAAAAGCACAAGGCCAACATTGATAAGTCGTTATGCTTCGTAACCTTATGTTCAGATGGTCTTCATCCATAACAAACTCTTTGGAGTAACGAAACTTTCACTCTCTCCATCAATTGTGAACAAAAATCTTTTGAAGTCGGAGTGCAGCTGCCTTTATAGGGCAACGCATTTGAATACAGCTACAACACACACACACACACACACACACACACACACACACACACACACACACACACACACACACACACACACACACACACACACACACACACACACACGAACTTTTCACCAAAGCCAGCAAGCCTTCTCACAGCTTCAGAGTGGCTCCCAGGTGGTGATGAGTGAGACAGAGAGTGCATACGAATATTCTGGGCGACATCTTCAGATGGTTATTTATTTATTTATTTATTCTTTTATATCGAGAACAATGGAATACGCACTTATGTGCTTTTTTTTTTACAGCCAATCTCCGTGTGTATGCGGTTTTGTAAATTTTGTCATCTGTTCCCACCGGCACACAATGGCCTACTCTTAATAAAAGCGGAACGGGATTTAACGTGGCGCAAGATGGTCTGCGTGCGTTCGCACACGGGGTCTCGGTTTATAGTCTCATCCGAAGACTTTTGGGGAGAGTGGCAGTCTGCACTGATGTTAACTTCAGGGGAAAATATCCCCTTGAACGGGAATCGAACCCGGGTCGTCAGATTGCGAGCGCAATGTTCTAACCACTAGGCTATCTCTAGGCGCTAAGGAGCGCCCAATAACAGGACATGACTAGGGACTACAGACACTGCCACATTGGCGGAAAGGCAGCCGACATTGGATGTACTTTGTGTGTGTGTGTGTGTGTGTGTGTGTGTGTGTGTGTGTGTGTGTGTGTGTGTGTGTGTGTGTGTGTGTGTGTGCAGAAAAGTAGGTACGATGTTGATGCAAACAGATTTGATGGCGTCGAAGAATGATGTACTAAAGAGAAGAGAGAAAGATCAAGTTTCCTTTTACAGGAGGAAATATGACCTAACAAAACAAGCCTTCCCTACTTCTGAAACATGCAGGTAAATGTCACAGCTACCTAAAGAATGCAGCACAGAGAGAGAGAGAGAGAGAGAGAGAGAGAGAGAGAGAGAGAGAGAGAGAGAGAGAGCAGAGAGAAAGAGAGAGAGAGAGAGAGAGAGAGAGAGAGAGAGAGAGAGAGAGCGAGCATAATTATATGTGTGTGTATGTGCATGCAAACATACGCGCGCAGAGAGAGCGAGAGAGCGAGGAGAGAGAGAGAGAGAGAGAGAGAGGGAGGGACGGAGGAACGGAAGGAGGCAGAGAGAGTGCATGTGTGTGCATGCATGCAAACACACACGCGCGCAAAGAAGGAGAACACACACACACACACACACCACACACACACACACACACACACACACACACACACACACACACACACACACACACAGAAAGAGAGGAGAGAGGAGAGAGAGAGAGAGAGTAGAGAGAGAGAGAGAGAGAGAGAGCAACAACAAAAAACCCAAATGAAATACTCCTAGTTAGTACAACGATTTCATTTGACTTGACTTTTGGAAATGAAAACCTTTTGTTTTTAGCATTTTGCTTAAATAAGTGTTTAAAGTTTAATATCTTCATTATGAAACTGAGATCTAAAAAAGTGCTAGAACTTCAGGAATAAAAAAAAATCCCAAGTGAAATAGATCGCTGCATTAGTGTGCATATTTTATGAGTGCTTTTCATTTGGTGGTCAGGATGACACAAGTGTTGTTGTATGGTAATAAGACTGTAATCATGTTCATTGTGTGGATTTTCTTTTTTATAGAAAATAACAAAAATTGAGATCAGATTTTCAGTTTTTCCATTGTGCGAGTACAAAGTGATAAGAAAATCTGTTCTAATTTTGAAAAAAAAAAATTGATTGGCCGTTTTTTTTCTTTCTAGAAAGTGAATGTAATCTTTCGTACGATATAAAAGCTTCTGTCTGTCTGTCTGTCTGTCTGTGTCTGTCTGTCTGTGTCTGTCTGTGTCTGTCTGTCTGCCTGTCTGTCTGTGTCTGTCTGTCTGTGTCTGTCTGTCTGTCTGCCTGTCTGTCTGTGTCTGTCTGTCTGTGTCTGTGTGATTGTCTGTCTATCTGAAGGTCTCTCTGCCCTTTCCTGTCTGTTGTTTGCGTCTGTGTGTCTGTCTCTTCTCGTTTTTCTTTGGCACTCTTCCTATTTGCCTGCCTGCCTGCCTGCTTACCTGTGTTGTTGTTGTTGTCTTCAATTTAACGTCTGTTCACTCTTACCTGTGTGTGTGTGTGTGTGTGTGTGTGTGGTGTGTGTGTGTGTGTGTGTGTGATTGTGTGTGTGTGTGAGTGTGTGGTGTGTGTGGTGTGTGGTGTGTGTGTGTGTGTGTGTGTGTGTGAGTGTGTGTGTGTGTGGTGTGTGTGTGTGTGATTTTCTTGTCTGTGTTATGCTCTTTTTGTTCTCTCTGTTTCTCTCTCTCTCTCTCTCCTCTCTTCTTCTTCTCTCTCTCTCTCTCTCTCTCTCTCTCCCCTCCGCCCATCCTACTTCTTTCCCCCTCCTCTCTCTCTGTCTCTGTGTCTCTGCCTCCGTCCTGTCTTCTGTTGACGTCCCTCCTTTCTTCTCTCTCTGTCTCGTCTTTTGTCTGTCTGTCTTCCTCCCCCCTCCCCCCGCCCATCCTGCCTTCTTATACCCCCCCCCCCTCTCTCTCTCCCGCTCAGAGTGAAATCACAGAATCCGTTGTTGTTTTTTTCACCCTTCACTGTGGTGTTTCAGCCGATCAGGAAATGTCGCATCATGGTTGTTAAATAAGCGACACACACACACACATGCACACACACACACCACACACATGCACACACACACACATACAACACACACACAACACACATACACACACACACACACACACACAGAACACACACAGTCACACACACAAACACAAGACACACACATTGCACACACACACAACACACAAACACACACAAACACAACACACACACAACACACAACACACACAGAACACACACACACAAACACACATCACACACAGACACACACACAAACACACACAGACACACACACACAAACACAACACACACACAAAACACTACCTAACATTAACTGGTAACACCATCACAATTTAGTCTTTGTGCACGTTCTTTGTTTTTCCATATGAAACGTTGAGATCACAGTTCTAAGCTTATGCGTCGCGTGCACACACACATACACAAACACACACAACACACCACACACACCACACACACACCTATTGTAGTAATTTATATAAGTGAAATACTATAAATTAAAAATCATAATATAACACAGACACACACACAACACACACACACCGGGCACAAAGTAAGACGTTACAAGTCTGAATCCCTAAAACAACGACAGCCACACCTCCCCAACACCGAGCTGTACACACGACCTCAAACACCCCAAACAATCTCACACACCTAAAACACACACCAAGGGCACCAATGCACACACACACACACAACAACACAAACACAACACAACACACACAACCACACAGACATCACACACACACACGACACGGGCAAAGTCTACGGACGGCGGTGTCAAGTCTGTGTGGCCCTAAAGGGAACGACAGCCGAGCCTCCCCAACCGTGAGGCTGGGGTGGTCGGGGCCTAAGATCCCCAAACAGATCGTCTGACACCTTAAACACATATCTCAAGGGGGGCACAGTGGACCCGCGGACCAAAGGGACGGTGCTGATGAAGCCAGAGAGAGAGAGAGAGAGAGAGAGAGAGAGAGAGAGAGAGAGAGAGAGAGAGAGAGAGAGAGAGAGAGAGAGAGAGAGAGAGAGAGAGACACAGAGAGAGAGAGAGACAGAGGGGAGAGAGAGAGAGAGAGAGAGAGAGAGAGAAGAGAGAGAGAGAGAAGAGGAGAGAGAGAGAGAGAGAGAGAGAGAGAGAGAGAGTCAGGAGGCTGACCTTTGTTGCTGAATGGCTGACAGTTGCTCCCTGAGGATGGTAACGCTACCTGCTATCCCGAGCAGAAACAATCTCTCAGTACTTATTTACACCCGGTTCATCTACCTGTCTGTCTGTTTGTCTGTCTGTCTGTCTGTATTTATTTATTTATTTTTATTTATTCTTTTAATTCGAGGATAATGGAATAAGCAATCATGTGCTTTTTTTTACATCCAGTTTCCGTGTGTATGCGGTTTTGTAAATTTTGTCCGTATGTATGTATGTATGTATGGATGTATGTATGGATGTATGTATGTATGTATGTATGTTGGGTGTTGTGTTGTTGGGTGTGTGTGTGTGTGTGTGTGTGTGTGTGTGTGTGTGTGTCTGTGTGTCTGTGTGTCTGTGTGTCTGTGTTTATATATTATTCTGTGCGCACAATCACAGAATGTTTCTTTTCACTCCAGAATTCATGAAAGTAAGGTTAAGGTGATTTTGTCTTGTTTTTGTTGTTCATGTTTGTTGTTGCTGTTTTTGTTGTCATCGTATAGAACCCTTTCTTATTCTAAAAGCAATTTTTTTTACATTTCAAAAGCATTTAAAACGCACCTCAATTTGGTTATATTCTTCTTTCATACCCGCTGATCTACCATAGAAGGACTCTCTAGATTTCCATCCACGATGACTATGAACACAATCTGAAAAAGACAGCGAGTTTTCTTCCTCACTTTAACATTTGTTCATTTAAAAACAAAACAAAAACCCAAAGGGAAACGTTTCAAAACCCGATAAGTTATTCATGGATTGCCTTCTTAGGACTGAGTCACTTTTAGGCTCTTACGTTTTTGCAAAAAATTCTCTCTGGAATCTTTGATTGGTATCCCGCTGCACATTTTTACTTCGACATTGTTTTGTTATTGTTTTGTTGTTGTTGTGTTGTGTTGCTCTTGTTGTTGTTGTGCGTTCCCCAGCTTTACAACCAGGGGGTCACCCAGAACATGCACTCTGACTCACTCATTCCATCTGGGAGATAGGAAGAACACCGGATGAGAAGTTTGCGTTTTGAAGTACCTCGCCATATAGGCAGCCATACTCCGACTTCGGTGGATTTTTTTCTCCTTTAGAGGAAAGTGCAGGTTGCTATGTTAAGAGCTTGTCATGGCTGAAGCCAATCTCATCATAACATTTTCCAACATAAAAGATGTTAGTGTAGGCCTTGGTAATTAGCTGACATCGATAACTGACACAGCTTCTGGCCTGGGCCAAGATAAATGTTTTGATAAGCATGCTTTTTAGAAATGAATATCTGGGTTTTGTTTTTGTTTTTTTAAAGGGCATATACGTTTGAATTTTTTTCTAAGCTGCTGGTGTATAACAGGTTTCATTTTCTGAAAATGTTTGGCTGATATAAATTGCATGACACGTCTTATGATCAAGATTACTGATCAGTATGCATTTTAGCTTTAGAACATCCTGTGCATATGTTAAAGCCTGTTCCGCCTTTCGTAAGAGTAGGCCAGTTGTGGTGGTGGTAATGGACGACAAAATTTGCAAAACTGCATGCACACAGGGTTTGGATGTAAAAAAGCACATTAGTGCTTATTCCTTTATTAATTATCCTTGAAATAAGAGAATAAATAAATACATTTAAAAAATGAGCTAAACAGAAAAGCAGATGTGTTCTAAACACGTACTATGACTAACCACATAGGCATAGTTTTCAGCTTTAGAACTAACAACGTCGCATTATCAAGAAGAACAGGAACAAGATTTTTTTAAACCCACAGGGGATATATAAAAATGACAAAAATTCATCAATTTATCTATGTATAGATAATCTTAGTTTGAATTTTTTTGGGTAAAGCAATTTGTTTTCAAAAACAAGTGACTGCCTCATTCACAGTGAAACGCTGACAATGCTAGAACGTCCATGTCTTGAACGGTTCACTCCACCTTCTGCCATCAATTTAAACAAAAAATGTTATTCAAAGAAAATCACACATATACACACTTGCAGTATGAACAACAACAAGCTCAAAGCTTTAAAAAATCACTTCTTATCCTCTGTTTTCCTTCCAGAGCAAACGTTTGTTCATCAGTGTTCAAATTCCCATCGTACTTTCCCAAGGAGGTGCCAATGCGTGCAAAACTCTCCACAAACGCTCCTTCTCTCTCTTCTGTCTGCCAGAATTCCACTTCACAGACACTTGACCGACACGACACGAAACCTAATGCCAGAATGAAACTTCAGATGCCTTGTCATGGTACATTCCTGTTCAGTCCTAGAACAACCCATTGACTGAGAGCTGGCATCAATTACAGAGTCTTCAGGTGCATACTTCATCTTCCTTTCTTCCTCCAAAAGAAAGGTAACGACAGGTTTGCACAACAGTTGACGTTGAAGATGATAAAAATCCCTCCCCCACACACCTCCCCTTCTAATGCACCAAGGCACTTATGAGACTTGAATCAAGTGCTCCAGAATCAGAACTTTCAGGGCTGGAATTGAAAAACTGTCTTCCTCTTCCTCCTCTTCCTTCCTCCTCCCTCCTTTGCCTTCTCCTCCTCTTCCTTGGGGTGTAGTAGTAGATGTATGTTAACCAGTTTACGGCCAGTCCCGTACATCAGTCAGAGGAGAGAACAACGATACCGCCTCTGGCAGTTTAATGGCGGCGCCTTTTTTTTTTTAAGCGGGAAAGGGGAGACAAATGGCTTGCTTTTCAGCGGCAGGGGCAGCGGCAGGAAACGCGCTAAAACGAACGACAGGAGGCAGCACAAGGAGAAGGATTAGCGGGGAACTTTAGCCTGGGGGAACTCCATTTTTTTCCTGCGACGTACCCCTTAAATCAAGGAGTGAAATGGCTATCCAGACATTTAGGAAGGTGTTGTGCTGGTGGTGGTAAGGATGGTGTGTGTGTGTGTGTGTGTGTGTGTGAGGAATGCCCCCCACCCCCACCCAGCTTCTTCCTGTCATGAGGAAGGCATAAAGTGGACTATTTCCTGATTGGTGATGCCAGTTGAAGTCAGGTGGAAGGAGAGATGTCTACTGCGTGCTTTATGTGTCCACTGTCTTCCTGTGTCTGTGTTGACGGTAAAGAACAAAAGAGAAACAAGGCCGGTGTTGGGACAGCAGTATATATATCAAAGACAGAAATATAACAAAAGCAGCAGCAGCAGCAGCAGCAGCAGCAACAGCAATGCCAACGAGAAATCCGATGATAAATATCACGGCCAGCATTATTGTGCTGATGACCTCAACGCCAACGTTAACAATTAGTAATGATAAAAGCTCGATGAAAATTGTAATAACAATGGTTCAACATAATAGCAGCCACAACAAAATATGGTTGGATATAAGAATAGACGTCAACAATGACAGCAAGGAAGTAAAAAAAAAAAGACGTTTATCTCCATACAGAACAAAACCAATCCTGTTGTTTATAGCTCCGCCGACCACAGAGGCCATATCAGGGCTGTCACCTCGTCCATACAAAACAGCACATTAAAGCCTAATAATAATAATAATAATAATAACAACAACAACAACAATAATAATGATAATAATGATAATAACGACGACGACGACAACAACAACAACAACAACAACAATAATGATGAGTATTTCAAATACAAAATGCTGATCTATATTTCCTTCCTCATTGGCTATTTTCTGATATTTTCTTTTCTGACATAACGAATTCATCACTCCTTCCATTTCCAGTCGGTTGCACTAAATCAGAAAGCTAACGTCATCACGGTACGCTGCATACCGCCTCTTCCCCGGCCCGGAATACCTTCTGCGGACAAACAGACGCTGTCAGCCGGCCACGGCCTGATACTGAGGGTGTCTGTCTACATGGAAGAACCGAAGCGTACAGGTCTTTGTCTCACATTAGTTCAAAGTCTTTGTTTCCAGCAGCACACTCGGCGGCGGAGTCCCTGGATTGGTTAGAGTCTGTATCCGGTCTTGATGCCCGTGAAAGGTCAGGTGGAAAGACACCACTAGGAGGAGGCGTTTTGTGGATCTGAGGGATTTGTTGGTGGTCTTGGGGGGGATAGCGGGATCTGCATCAGAAGGGAGGGATTAGGGAGGTGTGCGTGTGTGTGGGTAGGACACGAAACGGGAGAAGGAATGTGAATTGATGAATAAATTAGCTGAGGTATAACCTGAGACTTTCTTTGAAGAGCTTAGTTGGTGTTAGGTATTTTACAGATCTGTCTGCGATTCTCTGAATGTTTGTCCCATCTTTATGACTTGTCTGTCCCTCTCTCTGCCTGTTTGTCCATCTTTCTCCCTGTCTGTCCCTCTGTTCGCTCATCTTTCTATTCAAATTCATTTAACGTCTTTTTACAAGTTGTGATATTAGACCGGTCCACCTTTCTGCATGTACGTCCGTCTGTTTGTTTGTCATCTCTGTGTCTTCCCTTTGGTTTAAAATATTTCTTTTCAAGCATTTTCTTTAAATTAATTAAATCATATACATCGCAAGTCTTCGACTTACGTAAATAGTTGCAGAGGCGGTTTCAAAGTCATTAACTGAGGTTTTGTAACACCACAGTTTACCCAGAACTTAGTGCGTCAATGCTCTGAAATCTGACGCTCTGTGGAAACTTTAGGTGGAGGATATGCGGATATGTTCGTACATACACACACACACACATGCAAATGCGCACACATACGAACGCGTCTATGCAAATGCGAGGGGGACACACACACACACACACACACACACACACACACACACACACACACACACACACACACACACACACACACACACACACACACTATACACACACGCAGACACACACACACAGCCACACACACAGACACACAGAAACACACACAGACACACACAGAGACACACAGACACACACACAGACAAACACACACAGACACACACACACACAGACACACACACAGACACACAGACACACACACAGACACACAGACAACACACACAGACACACAGCCACACAAACACACACACACACACACACACACACACACACACACACACACACTTAACACACACGCAACACACACACACAGCCACACACACAGACACACAGAAACACACACAGACACACACGAGACACACAGACACACAGAACACACACAGACAAACACACACAGACAACACACACACAGACACACACACAGACACACAGACACACAGACACACACACAGACACACAGACAAACACACACAGCCACACAAACACACAGAGACACACACACACTTATACACACACGCAGACACAACACACAGCCACACACACAGCACACACACACAGAAACACACACACACACAGACAAACACACACAGACACACACAGACACACACACAGCCCGACAACACACAGCCACACACAAGAAACACACACAGACAAACACACACAGACACACAGATACACACACACACACACACACACACACACACACACACACACACACACACACACACACACACACACACACACACACACAGAAAACACACTATGTCTCCATGCAGTGACAGTATTCATGTCCTTTTACTGAAAGAACAAGTAAAGGTTCCAGCTAATTTACGCCTATATCATTCGTGACTGGAACACACTTTATTTTTCGTCCGATGTCTGTTCAAACAAACCTGTCTGTCTGTCTGCATGTATGTCTTCTGTTTCTCTCTCTCTCTCTCCACACACACTCAAGTACTCTCTCTCTTCCCCCCCCCCTCTCTCTCCCCCCCCCCTCTCTCTCCCCCCCCCCCCCCCCCCTTATCTCCCCCTCTCTCTCTTTCTCCACCCCTCTCTCTCTCACTCTCATTCTCACTCTCATTCTCACTCTCTCTCTCTCTCACACACATACACACACATCTCTCTCTCTCTCTCTCTCTCTCTCTCTCTCACACACACACACTCTCTCTCTCACACACATTCTCTCTCTCACACACTCTCTATCGCACACACACACACACTCTCTCTCTCACTCCCTCCACACACACACTCTCTCTCTCTCACACACTCTCTCCTCTCTCTCTCTCTCTCTCTCTCTCTCTCATCTCTCTCTCTCTCTCTTCTCTTTCAACAGCCCCATCCCATTCTTGCCTGAACATGTCAACAAGCCTCTTTTTGAATAAATGTAAAAATGCTTTTATATCCCCAACACCCTGTTGCAACCAAACTATATTAAAGCCAGTGACACACAGTATCTCTCTAATTTTTGAAGCCCAACACAGCTTACCACATTTATCAAGTTCAAGTAACATTTCATAAGCTTTACGTGGTAACCTTTCTTCACCCATTTGTAATAGTTTAAACCAAAATCTCAAGCATGCTACATATGTATTTACATACAATGGATATCTGCCCAGTTCCCCATATACCATGTTGTTTGGGGTCCTGACTGGAACACCAAGAAATCTCTTACAAGCAGCCATGTGAACCTTCTCTAAATGTTCTAATCTGTTTAGTCCCCAAATTTCAGCAGAATATATCAATATCGGTTGGATCTTAGCATCAAAAATCTTTAAGAATGTGTCTGCTGTTATTTCCTTACATTTTTGGAAAACCTTATTAACTTGAACTACTGCCTTTCTCCCTTTAGAAGCTAAGTGAAGGGTTCCTCTTTTTGCACTTATCATAGTTGTAAAGTTATATCCCAGATAACAATAGCTATTTACCACTTCTAATCTTTTACCATCAAAGAACCATTTTTCATTTTTCCCTAAAAAGTCCCCCTTTCTAAATACCATTACCTTAGTTTTATCAATATTCACACAAAGATTCATATTGTCACAACAGCTCTTTAAAACATTCAATTGATTTTGAAGTCCATCTGGAGTAACTGACACCAATGCTACATCATCTGCAAATAGCAAAATGAATAATTCCATAGCATCAGGTATCATTCGAACCCCATGATTGCCTTTATCATTCATGCAAGAATGGGATGGGGCTGCTAGGGATCGTGACAGGTACACAACGTATAGGACATTCAAAAGCTGTTTTTGAAAAGGAAAGATATATTTTGGATATGGATACATACTGTTTTCGAGTTGCTATAAC
>CM054136.1:38204805-38234805 GCA_028751875.1 Rapana venosa
TTAATCGTCAAAATGTCTTTTTTTCAAATGTCAAACAACATTGTGAACAGACAAAAACAGTTACACAGAATCAACTCCTAAACAGTCAAATGGGGCGGGAGGAGAAAAAGAAAGTAGCTGGCTACAAATCAGCAGAGAAGCGGCAAGAACAGGGCATAAATAAGACAGCACTGTTTTTCACCTGTATAAAAAGGACAAAATTGCCTTGTGGCAGGTGTTGTCACACGAAGCAGCCTGAAGCCTTAACGAATCATCAACGTGAAAAGGAGCTGTATGTCAGATCCCTCGCAAGAGGCCAGAACACACGATCACTTTCCCAATCCCTACTTTGTTTTTGATTAAAAGCAATTCCGTACGCTCATACGCACGGTTGCATGATTATGTACACACATGAATATAGGAGAGGAGTGTGTGTATGTACACACACACACGGAAGCACATACACACATACACACACGCGCGCGCACGCGCACACATTGAAGGTTCATGATTTATTTCCTTCCTTGGCTAGAGCTCCGAGATTGACCAATAGTGAGATTTTGCGTAATTATGCGACCGTTTTTGCCCACCGTAAAGGTAGCCGCATTCCAAATTCGGGGATAAGGTTGATGATTTAATTCCTTTCATTTTTTTGATATGTAGGATTATAAACAAATTCAACTGAATAACAAACTCAGCAGCAATCCACCCAATCAATGCCAACATGTTTGACCCCCCCTTCCCTCCCCCCCAAAAAATCAATATAGAAATAACAGTAATATTGATATAACCAGGAAACATTCAAACAATACAATCAGTAATTTTTATATAAGAAAATTCGAAAATTTCTTACTGCAAATTGACCAACAGATTCTGGGGGAAAATGTTGAAAACTACTCGATTTTGAAGTACAGGACTGAAAAAAGTACAGACACATTGTATGAATTTTGGTATGAACAGGGGGACTTTTCGACATTCATGTTTTACCAGCTTCATAAGTCGTGTGTGACTATTGTCCCGGTTCTTTCGATAACACTGATTCGAGTAACAACCGGGGACTTTGTTTTCTCCATGAATTCAAGTACTAAAGCCAGCTTTAGTTCACGTTGTAGTTCATCAGTTGAAAGTATCCAAAAGGTGCAAATGCCCAATGCTTTTTTTTTTCTCGATGCGCGGAAGTGGGGAAAACCCCCCACTAGCAGTAGTGATATCATGTGTCACACAAACATAGCAGCTCCTATCATCCTGTCTTAGAATATTGCTGCCATAGGCTGTTCCCCACCTCGCCCAGACCCCTCCCAATGGTGAATAATTATGGTTTTGTTTAAAAAAAACAAAAACATGCCTTATTCAACAACAACAAAACCCCACCAAAATAACCCCCCACTCACACACACAAAACCAAAAATACCCCCACCACGTCCTCTCCAAGTCTTAAACATCTAAACCAGTTAGCGTCATTAAATTTGTGTTCTGTTTAATTGTAGACCATTCTAAACCTTCGATTGGCACAGGAAAACACTTATCCCAAGATGGCGACAAACCATGGTCAACAATCACTGACTGACACCAACAGAACAGCCGCTGCGGGCATCCTGATAGAATTCCTTTGGTTTCCTTCAGACTCGAGAGGGTGTCCCTGCGTGCAGTCTCATCCATATAATACGCTTGGGCTCAGTAAGGAGGAAACCCATACAAAGGAACGATTTATAGACAAATCGAGGACTAAAAACTTAAGTCGAGGGAGGCTTGGGTAGGGTAGAGGCTTAGTTGTTGGAGTGGAAGTTATCTTCAAATCACTATCTTCAAAATCGCTGATGTGATGAGACTGGTGTACGTGTATACAGAGCACATCTGTTAGGATATCAGTCAAAAGCTCAGATATGTAATACAGGCGTGTGTGTTAAGTAAATACAGATACATAACATACAGAGAGAGAGAGAGAGAGAGAGAGAGAGAGAGAGAGAGAGAGAGAGAGAGAGAGAGAAGGCCAGACAATCTGAATTCTGACCAACAAGAAGGTAGGTAGGAAAGCTCCTTTGAAAAGAAGGTGGGAAGGGAAAAGATGACAGACAGGCCAGCCTCAGCCAATCAGAAACCCCGCCAGTGATAGTAGATTATCCCAGGTATATCGTTTTACCTGAACATCCACTCCCACCTCAACCCCTGCCCCCTCTGCCTGTGTTTTGGGTCCCCCCCACCTCCCCCTCCCACCTGTACTGAATAATCCCTCTGATCAGGAAGTCTCTTTATCCTATTTGCTGTCGTCTGAAACACATACATAGCCTGTACTGGTTCTGGTTGTAAGACTTTCAGGTATACTTGTCTCGAAAAGGAAAAAAAATAGACCGAAAAGACATGTACACCAAAGTATCAAATCACATTAGCCCCCCCCCCCCCCTCTCAACCACAACCACCACAACGCCCCAACGAACAGGTATGAGAGAGAGAGAGAGGGAGAGAAAGAGAGAGAATTTAGTTATTTTAAGCCACCAGCCTACATGAAGAGAGGGAGAGAGAGAGAGAGAGAGAGGGGGGGGGGGGGGGGGGGCAGACAGGCAGACAGACAGACAGACAAGAGATTGACCAAAGAGACACACAGAGACTTGGTTAAAGAAACACAAATGGTTTCGAGCACGAACCAATCCATTCACCAGAACACTACATTGCGTATGGATACATCACCAGCTGGTATTGAATGCATTCCCCGGCAAATGTTATGTAACAGACAAAAAGCTAGTAACTAGCAAAAAGAACCATATACTTCCCCCTGTTCCTCTGCCAGAGCTCTGAGGTTCGCCAATGGTGAGATTCTGCGTATGTGACTGCTTCTTTTTTTTGGTACCCCGCCATCAAGGTAGCTAGCTGCATTCCGACTTCCAGGAAGAACTAAATGATAGCTTTGATGGATATTTTTGGGGGTACTTGTCAGAAGCAGTACACCAAATCTGACAGGTTGATCGTTCAAAGTGGATTTTTGTTTTGACATCGTCTTTCTTTCATAACAAATCTGTCACCAACTATCAGAAAAGCGTCCAAAGTATACGGGCTAGAAATAAAGAGCCTCGATTTCTCAACATGGCTCCATCCAACCTGTTCTCCAAGTTTTGGCCACATGTTTAAAGAAATGTCTTTTTCGCAACATCTGTGAAAGTTGTATGGGCTGGGCATCCCCGAAGTTGGAATATGGCTAGCTTTATGGCGGGTAAAAACGGTCGCAGACACAAAATCTCACCATTGGTGAACCTTAGAGCTGTTAGCTAAGGAACGACACAATAAAAAAGAGATTGAGGTTGGGCACGTCATGAGATAAAAGAAGTGCAATATTGTCTCTGAGACTAAGAATAGCACGTACGTATAGAGTTAACTAGTCAGCACACTGTAACAGTAAAGGAGGTCTTAAATTTCCTTTTTACTTACAAAATTGAACTGTCATTTGAAGTTAGAAGGGGTGGGTTTTTTGCAACTTTCGGTGAAAAAAAATCATGGTGTGCTTGTTTTAATGCTGTGGTGGTTTTTTTGATGGCTAAAATCAGAATTGTTTACAAAACGACGCGCGCACTCTAATTTTAGCTGTGGGTGTAAAGCCATGAGGACTGGAGGGTTGTGGAGATGAAAGCCCTCTGTGAAAGAGAAGCCTGCACTCACTCCTCTCATCTGGTGTCGTGTGCTGTGCTGTGGTGTGGTGATAGAACTCCTGGTGTGAAGTGGTGTGGTGGGGTGGGGTGTGGTGTGGTGTGGAGAGGAGTGGAGGCTGGATGGTGGAGTCTGTTGGAAAGTTCGTCTCTTTTCAGAAGTTTTCTGACCCCACCCCTCCTTACCCCTCCTCCTCAGCTTTCCTCTGTGTGTGTGTGTGTGTGTGTGTGTGTGTAAAGATAGATAGATAGAGAGACAGAGAACTCTGAAAGATTTGAACTTTGAAAAGATTTATTCAGGAAAAGGCCATTGGCCCATACATGAAGTGAGTTGCTGATTGAATCGATGGTTAATGGTTAGAATACACATTAAAGTTCAGCTATGACAAACAAGTCCACAGTCGGAAAAAACCCTAACAACTACAGGAAAAATAATAATGATTAAAAAAGCTTATGACACCATAACATATCAAGTCAAGTCAAGTCAAGTCAAAAACACTTTAATAATCCCATGAAGGGCAATTACAATACTGACAGGCACATTTATACCTATAATTATCTCACAAGACACAAGAAAAACACATTTCAGATTGTTATAAGCATTCCAAGATATTATCTTATTCTAAAAAGCTTTGCATAAATACAAAGCTAGATTGCCGTTAATATTAGGATCACAACATCCTAGCAGTAAACAGAGTCTAAATGCATTAGTTTGGATAATTTATTTGGCTAGGATATATTTTTGCCTAATGTCTTCAATGGGAGGATAAGAAAAAACCAAATGTACTTCATCTTCTGTTGCTTCATTACATAGTATGTTGTATCAGATTCACTATGCATTCTGTATCTAATTTTATGAAAATTTATATCTGATATACTCAGTCTGAATTTAGCCATTATTCTTTTAAAATGCATATCCATTTCAAACTATAAATAATGTTTGACGTCGTGTAAGCTTGTAAACTGTCGATAAGTTCTATATTTATTACTACCTTGCCAGTGACAATCAATAAGTCTGTCTAAAAACGGCCACAGATTCTTTCAGATTTCCAACACCTTGATTAAACCAGATATATCCAAAACCAGAGAGAAAGAGAGAGAGAGAGAGAGAGAGAGAGAGAGAGAGAGAGAGAGAGAGAGAGAGAGGGGGGAGAGAGAGAGAGGAGAGAGAGTCAATATTCGTTAACCGACGTGCCTGGACAAGTAAGATCAACCACTCAGTATGATCGTCTGCTTATTCCATGATTAAAATAGATAATGCAAAATAACCGCCGCGAGACAAACTTACAGAAAAAAAAGAAAGTAATAGAAGTGGGGAGGGGGGGGGGGGGGGGGGGTTAGGGTGAGATGGAAGAAGGAGAAGAAAAGACAACAGATACCTGACAGAGGTGGACAGGTGAGGAGGGTGTGTAAGATGGAGGGAGGCAGGGAGGGAGGGAGAGTAGGGCTTAGGGAGATGACGGTGGTGAAGGTGATGGTGGTGGCTACCCCTTTCGTTGTGATGTAAGCCGAAACCGCCTTTGATGTCCCCCTGCCAGCAGTGAGCACAGAGAGTGGCTGAAAAGAGAGGGAGTTCCGGTGTCTGCCTGTGATCACAGCGGCCTCTTGAACAACGACCGGATATCAAAGTTGGTAAACAAACAGCCACACATTACAAGAGTGGAGGAATTTCCGCTGCCAACCAACCTCCCTGCCTGCCTACCTACCTATAGCCACCCCGCCATTTGTCAACTCCGTGCTGGCCACACATTATGCTGGTGGATATGCAGAGGGGTGGAGGTGAGTGAATCTACCTGTGTTCCTCCGCCATTGTTAACTCAGTGAAGGCCGCACATTGTATTGGTGGATTTGCAGGGGATGAAGAGTAATCTGCGTTCCTCCGCCATTGTTAACTCATTTCAGGCCACACACTCTGTTGGTGGATATGCAGGGGGGTGGAGGGGAATCTGCCTGTATTCATCCGCCATTGTTAACTCATCACAGGCCATACAGCGTGTTGGTGAAGATGCAAAGATGGCGGTAGAGGGTAGGGTCGCGTAGAGAAAGCCCCGATGTAGGTAGGAGGTAAAAGAAACCCAACATAAGGTATTTTGATCACCTTTTTAAGTTTTTAAAGTTTTGAAAATTCGTTCTGTGTGGTCCTAGGGTTTAGTTGTTGTTTTTTTGGGTTTTTTTTATCAGAAGTCCTCATGTTTGTTGTTTCTGAAAGGGGAGAGCAGCCAGAAAAGTTTGCACATTTAAGTACCAATCTGCATACAATGTCCAGAAATAAGTAAGTCATATGGCAAAGATATGTCTCGCTATGACAATGGCGGGATTAACACTTTTTTTTTAAAACAGGAGGCGGGAGAAGGGGAAGGGATAGAGAAGGAAGAGATAGGTAATTTTGCAAGGGTGTGTCTTTTTATGTCCCCAACCCAATAACTACCAAATGAAAAAAAAAACACCAGCCCAAAAGCAAAACAGGATGGAGAGGGGGAGGAGGGAAGAAGGGATAGAAGAGGAAGAGGAGACAAGTGATCCTGCAAAAGTTGTGTCTTGTTATAAGATTTTTGTTGTCGTTATATCTATTATTTGTGCCGAAGTCGGATGCGCTGGGCCTGACTTGTCAGGCGCTTTATGGCAGCGCGACGCATTTTCGCTCATATAACAGACAATAGTTGCTGTCTGACCATTCCTCGAAGAAGAAGAGGAGGAAGAATATCTATTATTGACGGACACTGTAGCTGAGGAGTCAAGACCCTTTGACTTCAATCTCATGGGTACATGAAGAGCCGGGTTCGAATCTCTGCAGCGTCTGGTGAATTAAGAGTGGGGATATTTTTACGATCTCACAGTTCAATTTCAACTGCAGACCTGCCAGTGCCTTAATTCCTTTCGTGTATTTACACCCCTCAAACAGGAGACTCGGTGGTGACAGAACTCTGGCTCGATCTCAGGCCTTTAAGTCACCAGCGCAATGCTCTAACCACTCGGCTTTCTTAGCCTCCATTACACATTTGACATATTATCATCTTCTGCGTAAAAAAGAGTGCAGGGTATCTCTATCTGTCGAAAGATGATGTAGACACACTGTTCAAAAGGTGCACGAATACAGTGTTTGTTTTGATTGATAGTTAACTGGAAGAAGGAATGGGAGGAGGGAAGGAGCGAATATTAAAGTGGAATGATGGATGGATGGAATGCACATATTTCAGATTTTGCAAAGAAGTAATCTGAGTGCAGAGCATTCTACATACGCACCATTTTATATATTAAAAAATGCCAGATTTTTTCAATTATGTCGTAGCCGAACACATACACAGTCTCTCTCTCTCTCTCTCTCTCTCTCTCTCTCTCTCTCTCTCTCTCTCTCTCTCTCACACACACACACACACACACACACACACACACACACACACACACACACACACACACACACGCACACACACACAAACACACACACACACACGCACACGCATACCACGCCACACCTACACCCAAAGATCACGCCACACCACACCACACCACACCACACCTACACCCAAAGATCACACCACACTACACCACACACACAAACACACACACACACAAACACAAACACAACACACACACAAACACACACACACGCACGCACACCACGTCACACCTACACCCAAAGATCCCGCCACACCATACAACGCCCACAGCCAAAGTCCACCACCCACCCACCCATACCCACAGCTCTTACCGACACACCTTGGGTGCAGTCAGTGTTTATGGTAGTCCTCCACTTTGTCTTTTTTTTGGAAGTAGCCTGCAAACAATCTGTTGACCCCGGCATGAAATCCCGAAATGACGAGGTCATGTTCAGCCTCTAGCACGCAGTTATTGCCACATGACAAGAGGGTATCATTAATCTATCATACCGAAAAATAGCAGTGTGTGCCGCACGCTGCAAAGGTCAGGAGGTGCGAAAACATACAGCAAGGCAGCGTGTTTCTGTCAGCTTTGTATTTTTGTGTTCTGCGTCTCGTCAGTACCTGGTCAGTCTGAGAGACAGGCACAGTATCTTTCTCTTTTTTGGTCGTTCCTCCCTGGTTCACCAATGTGGAGGTTTTGCGTATGCGACTGTTTATACCCACCAATTAGGTAGCCACATTCGGACTTGAAAGATTATGTTTTTAAAACGACACCTGTCTCATGTTGTAAAAAGAAAAAAAAAAGTTGTCGTCCGTTCCTACCGGCACGAACTGGCCTTCTCTTTTGACAGGCGGTATGGGGCTTCGGTTCGTTGTCTCATCCGAAGGACTTTGGGTGGAGTAGGGTCAGTACTGGTGTTAACCTCAGGGTAAGAAATCCCCTAAGAAAAAGCGGCCTCCATGCCACAACAAGAAGACAACAGACACACAACAATAAGACAACATCAGACACAGCAATTACAACATAACAATAAGACAACAACAGACACAACAATAACAACATAAAAACAGAAACAACAAGAACACAACAACAGACACAACGCTTTGATTTGTTTTCTGCAAGATATAGCGCTATATAAATTCCATGTATATTATTATATTATTATTATTATTATTATTATATTATACCACAGACGCAACAAGAGCGTGCGACTGATGACATTCTGATTTTCTTTCCTTCATTTCTTTCTTCGGAAAAACAACAACAACCAAATCCAACCGACTAAACAAAGAAAGAGAGACAAGACCCCCAGCCTCATACACCGAGACCATAACACAACCAGCCTCAGCAGCCTGAGTATTCAGAAAGATGTCTGCATCAGTCCACCAGGTAAGTAAACTAAAGGTAAAGGAGTCCCATAACCTATAAGGTCGTAGGGGAGCGAGGCGTCAGAGACCTCACTTCTCTAGGGCCAGCATATTGAGGGCGGCACCCATCTCCTCTCCCTCGCTGCTTTACCTTCCCTGACCCTAAAGAGGGCAGGTACCCATTTACAGCTGGGTGAACTGGGGGAACTGTACTGAAGCCAAGGCGCGCAAACAGTCACCCAAGTCCACCAGACAGAGCCATGAATGAGGGGCAGATAACTGTGTCACAGAGTGCAACGGCCGATAACTCCAAAATGGCGGCGCTGACAGACGAGACAGATCATGCGTGTACGAACGAGCGCTAGCATTCTCGTCCATCAAAATTACAAATTAATCGGAGTGCCGGAACCAAACCTCCACCCCCACCCCCCACCCCCTAACAAAACAAATAAACAAGCAAACAAGGCCTAAAAGCGAATGAATGACAGGAATGGATAAGAGATGTTGAGAAACTAGATGGACATGATTTTCTGAATAGCTTAACTGGAACGTGCAGATAATAAAGTGAGAGTGGAGTAGCTCTGTGTGTGTGTGTATGTGTGTGTGTGTGTATGTGTGTGTGTTTGAGTGTATGTCTCTGTCTCTCCCTGCCTGTCTTTCCAAATGTCTGCCTGTCTCTGTCTCTCTGTCTCTGTCTCCCTCCCTCCCTCTCTCTCTCTGTTCCCTATCTCTACCTCTCTCTGTGTCTCTGTCACTGTCTGTCTATCTTCCCTCTCTCAGTCTCTGCCTGTCTCTCTCTCTGCATCTGTCTGTCTGTCTTTCTCTCTCTGTCTTTCTCTCTCCACCACTCTACCTCCTACCACCACCTTTCTTCCACTCTCAGAACGTGCATTGTGTCTATCTAGTCTGTGTTGAAGAAAAAAAAGGTGGACACCATAGAGGACAGACGATCGATGGATAGTGAGAACGTGGCAGCTATCCCCCACCCCCACCCCTCACCCACACCCCCACACCCCCCAATACAGCCTGTCAGGTACCCGGGGTAGCGAGAGTGGCGGGAGTGAAGAGGCTGAGGGTCTGGCCGTCAAGGCAGGAGAGCTAGGACAATGTTAGCTCTCTCTCTGTGACCAGCATCGCCACTCACCCCGTGTGGGGGCACTGCAGAAACACTCCCCTCACATACACGTACATACACACACACACGCGCGCGCGCGCGCGCGCGCACGCACACACATAGTTTACACACACGCACACGCGCCCTGCTTCCATGACAAAGGTATGCAAACTGTATACACAGTGACAAAATTTTATTTTCACAGAAAGAGGAGAGAGAAGAGAGGAGAGAGAGAGAGAGAGAGAGAGAGAGAGAGAGAGAGAGAGAGAGAGAGAGAGAGACAGACAGACAGATAGACAGACAAACAGACAGAGACAGAGAGACAGGCAGGTAGGCAGGCAGGCAGGCAGGCAGCCAGAGGAAAAGGAGAGAGCCTTAGCGTATGAGATAGACTTTCAACCCGGTTTTTTTGTATCTAAAAAGAAAAGACAAGAAAGGAATCAGTATAAAAGACAAGAAAGGAATCATCTTTAAGAAAGGAATCATTGTAAAAGAATCTAGGGTCTGCAAAGAATGCGAGGCATTAGGCAGAGTGTCAGGTTTCCTTAATTATTAAATCAAACACCCTCCCTACCCGACCCCAGACAAAAACCACAGCAAACTTATTAACCTGCTAACGATTTCGCATCGTCTTTGAGGGTCCATCTCTTGTTACTTCCCTCCCTGCGTCTGCGTCTCTCACCTTCAGTTTTGTCTTAGAGAACCAAAAGAAGCAAAGGATTATTATGTTGGGATTACACTGTACAGGCACTATGATGAGTCGAAAAGGAAGGAAATCTATTTTTAAAACCAGGCAAAGAACAAAATATTTTTGGGGTAGTACATCCTTTTTCTGTCGCCTTAATCACCTGTGGTTATTTCAAAAAGATTGTCTTTTCGACTTAAAGCTCTAAAACAGTTTGTAAGTTTTACATATTTATTAGTAATAACAATACTTATAGAAAATGTGCACTTTTAGACGTAAGTTATGGTTGTTGTTGTTGGTGGTGGTGGTGGTGGTTGTGGTGGTAGTGGCTGTGGTGGTGGTGGTGGTGTATGTGTATGTGTATGTGTCTGTGTGTAAACAGAATGTGTATGCAGCAATCCCTACAGTGAATACAGAAATATAGAGTACCATTATAATAATAATAATAATAATAATAATGTATGGAATTTATATAGCGCTGAATCTTGTAAAGCAACAAATCAAAGCGCTCAGATTTGAATTCGGGCTGCTCTCCCCGGGGAGAGCGGGAGAACGCGTCGCCACTTAGCGCTGCGCCACCCTTTCACCCTTTTTTTTTTGATAATAATAATAATAATAATAATAATGTATGGAATTTATATAGCGCTGAATCTTGTAAAGCAACAAATCAAAGCGCTCAGATTTCATTTCATACCACTTTAAGTCATGGCAGATTTCTCTCCGTGAAATTCGGGCTGCTCTCCCGGGGAGAGCGGGAGAGCGCGTCGCCAGCCATTATCCATCTTAATATCTTATTCATTCTATCATTTCAAGTTTAAAGGAATAAACAACTCCTGTGCTTTCTTTTTCTCTTCCCATCTAGGTGCAGTTTTGAAAATGTGTTTCATCCGTTCCAACTGGCACAAATGGCGGACTCTTTTGAAAGGCAAAACATATTGTAACGTGTATGCAAGATGTTCTGCGTGCGTGCGTGCGTTCGCGCACGGGACCTATGTTCATAGTCTTGTTTGATTTCGTTTCTTTTTGATAAAGGTAGATGACAATTCTGTCATATCATATTCAAGTAGTGTGCTTGCTAATATTAGCACAGCTAGGCTAGTCGCTGCACAGTCTTAGTGTGACTTACAATGACAGTTCTGAGTAACTGTACTGGTGTAGAAGAAGACAGGCAAGGCAGAGAAGTACTGGTTGGGATGACTTAGAGAGAGACAGAGAGAGAGATATTTTATTTATTTATTTATTTATTTATTCTTTTATATCGAGGATAATGGAATAAGCACTCGTGTGCTTTTTTACATCCAGTCCCCGTGTGTATGCGGTTTTGTAAATTTTGTCATCTGTTCCCACCGGCACACAATGGCCTACTCTTTCGAAAAGCGGAACAGGATTTAACGTGTGCGCAAGATGTTCTGCGTGCGTTCGCACACGGGGCCTCGGTTTATAGTCTCATCCGAAGGATGAGATATTTAGGATATGAAGGATAGATATATAGGATATAAAGGATAGATATATATATAGAGAGAGAGAACTAAACGGCACCGGGAGGAGGAAAAGAAGAACAAACAAACAAAAACAACAAGAAGCAAATACAACACCCCCCCAAAAAAAAAAATAAAAAGAAGCGATGGTCAAAAAGGTTAAAAACTCACCCCAAGACACACACACACACACACACACACACACACACTCCCTCTCTCACTCTCTCTCTCACCACCATCACCAAGCGACCAAACAACAACAGTGCAAAGAAACAGACGAAGTAGATAACAGAAATATCAGGTCTTCATAGATTTGTTACAAATGAAAAATTAATTTCTCTTATTGTAAAAGGTAAGGCTCCTAAGCAGTTTAGAAAAGTACTTAACATTTCAATACTTCTAAAATAAAATTTGGTTTCGGTACCGTCTTCTGTTAAAATGTGAGCACAGTTAGATAATAATGGTAATATTTTTTAATCTTATTACCGGTAACATATTAATTTTTCTTTAACCTTTTCTGAATAGCGAACTGTAGATCTATAATATGTGTGTGTGTGATTATTTTTATTTTTAATTATTATTTGTTCTTTTATTTCGAGGATAATGTGTCTGTAATTATTTTTTTAATTATTATTCATTCTTTTATTTTAAGGATAATTTGTGTATGTGATTACTACTACTACTACTACTACTACTACTACTACTACTACTACTACTACTACTACTACTACTTCTACTACTACTACTACTACTACTACTACTACTTCTTCTTCTTCTACTACTACTACTACTACTACTAGGGGACGGGATAGCTCATTGGTCGGAGCACTCGCTTTCCACCAGCCAAGTTAAGCAGCGTCGAACATGGTTACCAGTTGGATGGGTGACCGTTTGTGCGCCTTGGCTTCAGTACAGTTCCCCCAGTTCACCCAGCTGTAAATGGGTACCTGCCCTCTTTAGGGTCAGGAAGGTAAAGCAGCGAGGGAGAGGAGATGGGCGCCGCCCTCAATATGCTGGCCCTAGAGAAGTGAGGTCTCTGACGCCTCGCTCCCCTACGACCTTATAGGTTATGGGACTCCTTTACCTTACCTTACCTTACTACTACTACTACTACTTCTACTACTACTACTACTACTACTACTATTTATTTATTTATTTATTTATTTATTTTATTTCGAGGATGTCTGTGTGTGTGAAAAGTTTTCGTTCTTTTCCTCTTTTTTCCTGTTTCATAGTAGGAATTCTCCCTCCCTGCCCTCTTTGCCCCTATCGTTTCTCGGCTAGAAAGGCAAGATTCAACAATGTTGAGAATTTTGCGAGGGTGACCGCTTTGCGCCCACAATAAAAGTAGCCACATTCCGACTTCAGGCAACCTTTCTGCCCTGTACAATAGCACAAAAACGTAGGAGGAATCGTTCTAGGGGTATTCTCTCTGTATAGTTCAGGGGGCATGACCATGATATGACTCAGTTTAAACTACGTTGACTACAGTAGTTGAGGTTTAATCTGGTAAAGGGGGCGACACACGAGCCCTCCCAGACCATACGATCAGGATGGTCAGGACGAAGCAGATCTTAAGCACGTCGTTTGTCACCAGAAGACCTATGTCTCATGCGGCTCAATTAAGGAGCCACATTCAACATGACTGCTCGGAGTACGTCGTGATCTATTTCAAACGGATATCTCACATCCTCCAGCCAATCAAAGCTCAACATGAAGCCTCTTTCCGTTACGCACGTAAGTGTGTGTGGCTTGTGTATGTGGTTGGAACATCGAAACCTGTGACGATATTCACATCCCACATCTTTAAAGTATTCCATGTGGCAGTTCGTTCTTTTCACGCTGGCAAATTGGAACACAAACAGTGTCAAACAGTCTTTCGGAGTCGCAAGGTCGAAAAGAATCGTGTGTCCCTAGTTGAACAGAACAGCGAAATGTAAGCAGAGTCAGGTAGGTTTTCCTCGTGACTGTTTGAAGAAAGACTAGGAGCCAGTGGATGTGCATGACCCAACACTCTAGGTGACATGGAAACCTTGCCACAGACTTGCTGTCGGTGTGATGCTGTCCAATGCCATTCGAGTGCATTGTGTCCACATCTCCCCTTTCTATAGCAATGCGCGAAAGATGTTTTGGCAATAAACCATCATCATCATCTTCTTCTTCTTCCTCTTCATCATTACCATCATCATCATCTTCATCATCACGGTCATATGTCTATCTGTCTGTCTGTTTGTCCCTGTGTGCGTGTCTCTGTCTCTGTCTGTCTGTCTCTCTCCCTCCCTCCCTCCCTCCACGTTTTGAGGGTTTGACGACCGACAGCTAGTAAACAAAAGCCCTCAATATACCTACTCCCATAAATGTTGGAGGTATAGTTCTGCCTCAAATATGAACTTAAGGCAAATTAACACTGTCAAGTTTGTGTACTGATAATAGAAAGCTTGGCAACCAATAGTGTTCTCTACAAAAAATCCACTCATTTTCATTTGGTACCAGATAAAATATTGCCATTGTTTTTGGGGTTTTTTTTTTACAAAATGTGCCTGTTTTCATTTATGAGAATTGGACTAGCCTAAAGCAAATCCCACATAAACAAACAAAGAAACAAACAGACAAGCAAAATATTCTAAACATTTGTTCAATGCTGAGTAGAATGTGAACAGGTATAAGAGTTGTTTTCATGTAACCAGTTGTTTGATTCCAATAGTGTTTCCGTTGTCTAAAATCCCTCTTTAGGCAAAAATACCACAAGTAGAAAATATCCATGATTTTAGAAAGGCGTCATCTAAATTTAAGGTTCTTGTGTGAATTTGTAGACTAAATCAAAGTAAGCCTGTGTATCAATCTTTAATTTGGGTTTTCAGAATTATGCAGAGGAGCTGCGTCATGCATTGTTTTGCTTAAATTAAGGTGTAGAACCAATCAGATTTTTCCATGAACTAATAATAAGAGTCTCAAATTCTTCTGAAAATATCAACAGACCACGCTTTTCCACGGTCATTTTTTATAAGTTGCGTTTTCAAGCTTGCGGCATTGAATGTACGAGAGCGTTCCATTTAAACAACAAATCTCCAGGGAAGGCAAAAGAAGAAGAACATATAAGGTCTGTAAACCGCTCTTTATTCTAGGTTATATCTGGGTAGGCCATGAGATTTCTGCTGCCCTCTCTGTGCTGCTCTCTCTGTGCTGCTTTTTCTTATTAGTAAAATGATGGGGCTGACAATAGACAATAAATCTAAGCTGCTAGGAGAAAGCTTTATGTTCCATCTGTGGTCGTTCAGCCGCTGGTACCTAAATTGGGATTTCGATCAAACTTCCTGAATGCGCATTCCCATTCAGGTGTATGTCTGTGAACGCGTTTGTAGTCTCCTTTCCAAAAGAGGAAAAGTCGGAAATAACTCGCAAAATCTGCAAAGCACGCCCCTTTTGACTACAAGCTTACCGAAAGTAAAAGCTATTGTCATGAATGTTATGATAATAAATTTTAGGTTGCAGAGTGTTCTTATGACATAGTTATTTGCAAATGTGTGGTAAAATCGTTCTTCTTTTATTTATTTTTTTTAAAGATAAAGCTACTCAAAAAACGAACAAAGCCAGCCTGCTAGCCAGCCAGCCAGCCTACCACTCTAGCAGTCAACTATCCACCCACCATCATCACCTCAAAACAGCATTTTGCGTGCGTGCACGTGTAGGTATGTGCATGCGATAGAGACAAGAAGGAAGAAAAACAGGAAGAAGAAAGAAAGAAAGCAAGAGAGAGAGAGAGAGAGACAGAGACAGAGACAGAGAGACAGACAGGCAAAAAGAAAAAGACAATCAGCCAGCCAGTCAGCCAGCCAGCCAGTCAGCCAGACAACAGACAAAGACAAAAAGATGACCGTTAAACGGTCAGACAAGCGATTCTAAACACCTATCTGCCCACCCAACCCATTTGCACTTCCTCAGTCTCAAAGCAGTGTACAGAAATGGCCTTTCAGCCATGTGTCTAGCATGCCTTAGGGGAGGCTCAGTACCTCTGATGAGTGCAGTGATGATGTTCTCGCCTGATTGCCCTGAGAGAGGGAGGAGAGAGAGAGAGAGAGGGAGAGAGAGAGAGAGAGGGATGGAGGGAGAGAGAGAGAGAGAGGGAGGGAGGGAGGGATGGAGGGAGAGAGAGAGAGAGGGAGAGAGAAAACAGAGAGAGAGAGAGCGAAACAGAAACAGAGAGAGAGAGAGGGGTGTTCTTTTCTGAGGGTATTAGAACAATTACAAGAACTCGGTTTTTCCGTCCAGCCTTTAAAAGAAAAGCAATCACGTGAACATATGATAAGCACATGTCCTCAGCTATGAGAGAGATATAGATAGATAGATAGATAGATAGATAGATAGATAGATAGAGAGAGAGAGAGAGAGAGAGAGAGAGAGAGAGAGAGAGAGAGAGAGAGAGAGGGGATGGGATAGGGGGTGGGTGACAGAGTGCTAGAGAGGGGTGGGGTGGGGTGGATGATCGGGTGATAGATTTCTAGCACCCTATGGCACCATCACCAGAGTGTCTGTGTGATCATTAACCCTTTAAGTGCCCAGCTTTGCTGTTCCCTATTGGGCACTAGGTCATGATTACCGCCCTTTCTTCTCTTCTCCTCTACTTACTTGTCTGGTCAAGCTTTCGGACATGCAGGACACTAGCTCCGATTGTTAAGCGGTCAGTGCATCCCGCTTTGTTGTACAACAACAACAACAACAACAACAAAATGGGAGAGAGAGAGAGAGAGAGAGAGAGAGAGAGAGAGAGAGAGAGAGAGAGAGAGAGAACTCAGAACTCAGAAATTTAATGTATCTCAGCCTTAGGCCATAATACGTGGTTGGCGTACGAGAAATTGACAATGCCACAGAGTGGGCAAAAACCGAATAACATACACAATACCAAGCTCACTTTCAGTGAAAGAAATAATGAAGACAATGCACAAATGCATAAAAATACATATGTATCAAACACAATTCACTCTTTTGATCTAAGTGTGCCTTCCTTATGTCTGGAAAAAAATCAATATACATATAGTTTCTCAAAAATCATAACAAAACGATAACCGTATCTTCGTTCGTGATGTAAATATCTTAATACAACAAGCTTTTTCTCTTATTGATGGCATGGAATATATATCTAGACAGGCAGTGATTTTTGCTACTGTTTTCTGCTTAAGTATATCATGCAAAGGTGTATCAAAACAAGAGAGAGAGAGAGAGAGAGAGAGAGAGAGAGAGAGAGAGAGAGAGAGAGAGAGAGAGAGAGAGAGAGAGAGAGAGAGAGAGAGAGAGAGAGAGAGTTAGTTACACGTCTGCAGTCCCAAGTTAGAATACGTTTCAAGTAAGATGTGTATAGTTCTATCGTTTTGTACGCACTATCGTTTAATTGCCACAGCTTATTTTAGACTACTGTTGTATGGTTGTTTTCGTCTTGGTACATTTGTATTGCTTTTGCACGGTGCACAAATCTAACATCACTCAGTCAAGAACACTAAATTTAGTGCACCCCTTCTTTTTTACCTAGTCCAAGTGTGGTCAGTTCCTGCTGTACTCAGCACCAGCTGGGCTGGGATGTAATGGAATGGATAGCAGCTGAGAGTAGCTGAAAATAACGGAAAATGACAGCTGTGTTTGTATTGTTTTATTTTGTTCGTTCGTTCGTTAAGTCTCTCTCTCTCTCTCTCTCTCTCTCTCTCTCTCTCTCTCTCTCTCTCTCTCTCTCTCTCTCTCTCTCTCTCTCTCTCTCTCTCTCTCTGTAGGGATAGTGCCTGATCTTCTCCTGTGCTTGTAATTTTACAGGAGGTCAGCCTGCTGGCCTCAGCCGACACAATCCGAAATCAGAGAAGTTAACTTTTGTACATGAAGCATGCTTGGTATGTTCCTGTTTTTGTAACCCACTGAACGGTGACATGGACTTTGGGCTCTTTAACCTGCATATTTGATCTTCTGCATGTGTACACACACGAATGATTTTAAGGTACTGGTAAGTCTGCATTTGAAGTTGACCTGGGAGATCGTAAAATTCCTCACCTTTCATTCACCAGACACCACCGAGATTCGAACAACGACTTCATGGACCCACGTCCAAGTCAAGTCAAGTCAAACGTTCTCAATAACTCGGCTATAGAGTTCATTTGTTGTGACTAATAATAGTGGTGTACAATAACTTCTAAAGTTTTGCTAAAAGAGAAGCTAGCTTCATTTACTTTTGACTACTTATTTTAAAAAAAATGTTTAATAATGTTAAGCTTCTGGTTTAAGCTGGTTGAAAGAATTCTGAAAAGTAGACTGGCGAGAATAATAAGACACCGAAAAAAATTATGCCAATGACCTTTTGAAATATTTTCAGTTCGCATCTGGTACATTCTTTACGCCAAGTGAACAGGAAAAGCAGGAAAACAGCAACTCAAAAGTGTTTTCTTGTTCTTGTTCTCGTTCTAGTCCGTTTTACGCTATCAGACGTGCCTGTGAACAATAATGGCATGTCCTTTGCAGCACCTCTCGTGGACCTACAGTTTGGTTTGCAGGGTTAACTCAGTCGGTCCCACTACCTTCCTCAGATCGCTGTGTAGCATGTTGTATTTCTTGAAATCGCACAAATTGATATAACTGTATAAATTTGATCTTTGTCAGAATTAGGGCTGGATTTTTTAAACCAATAAGACACAGAGGGCTATAGTTTTATTTTTTCGAAGTTCATACATATGACATAAGTATGATATGTATAAAGAAAGGATAAGTGAAAAAAAGCCCTAACAAGTTACAAGAAATTTCTGTTCACAATCCGATTAACTGTATCGTTTGTCTCGTTTTTCTAAAACTTAGATCTCACCCACATAGTAAAGAATCTAGGTTCATAGTCCTGTCTGTCTCTCATTGTCCGTCCATCTGTCTGTCTGTCTGTCTCTATCTCTCTCCCTGTGTGTGTGCACGCGTGCGTGCGTGCGTTCCTACCTGTCTGTCTGCCTGCATGTATGTATGAATATCTGTCTGTCTATGTGATATCTTAAATTACAGCTCTGGTTACGAGGTTCTTATTACTTATGAATTTCTTGGGAAGAGTCTGAGAGAGAGGGAGAGAGAAGAGAGAGAGAGAGAGAGAGAGAGAGAGAGAGAGAGAGAGAGAGAGAGAGAGAGAGAGAGAGAGAGAGAGAGAAGACGAGAGAGAGAGAGAGAGAGAGAGAGAGAGAGAGAGAGAGAGAGAGAGAGAAGAGAGAGAGAGAGAGAGGAGGAGGGAGAGAGAGAGCGGAGGAGAGGAGAGAGAGAGAGCGGGGAGAGAGAGAGAGGGAAAGAGAGAGAGAGAGAAAGGGGAGAGAGAGAGAGGGGAGAGAGAGAAGAAGGGAGAGAGAGGGAGAGAGAGAGCGCGGGGAGAGAGAGAGAGAGAGAGAGGGGGGAGAGAGAGAGAAGAGAGGAGAGAGAGAGGGAGGAGAGAGAGAGAGAGAGGAGAGAGAGACGCGCGGGAGAGAGAGAGAGAGAGAGAGAGAGAGAGGAGAGACAGAGAGATGGGGTTAAGGATAAAGACAGAAACAAAGGGAATGGTAGAAAAGGGGAAATTTCCAGCACAGAATTTTCAGAAGATGCGAATGGTATTCATACTAAAAGGGCTCCTGGGGATTCCCTACGGGGAAAGTGTATGATGAAAACCTGGGAACTGGCAACGGTCTTCATCCCTCACGTACCATGCAAATGTGTCATATCATGTATGAAGCGGTCCGTCCATTTCACACTGACAGGTCAGAACGAACAGCTTGGAATTGTCTGCTAAGTCGTACAGTCGACATGGCCTGTGTATTTCCACATTAACGTCACCAGCACACACAAGGGAGGGCACTAAGGCGACACTAATTTTTCTGGACTCCCGCCACTAAAGAGCTCCTGAAGGAGAGCAACTCTGAACAATACCCAGAAAATGTCACGACAATCCCCTCCCCCCACCCTCCCCCTACAATGCAAATCTTAACTTCCCAAACCACTCATATCTACCTCATCAATCTTAAGTCACAAATCAAAAGATCGGGCAAATAAAACACCCAAAAGGACGAGAATCGCTGAGACCACACTCTGTACGAAATCTAGGTTTGCAATCTGGAAGAAAACAAAACCCCTGACTTAAAAGAATGCCATTTGCTGGTAACCGTCCTAGCTGTTCGACCAGTACCTGCACCTCTTGCCTGATCAAATCAAGAGGCAGAGTGAAGGACAGAGCCCGGCGAGATGGGGTTCTGCTGTTCAGTGATTGTCAGTGCAATGCTCTGGCTGCACAAGTGGAAATTTGATAATTATATACTCTTTGCGCAGAGGACAGACAGAATTGGCGGCAGTAGCCTCAGATTAATTTTATGTTGTTGCCACTGATACCAAAGGATAAGTTATTGATTGATTGATTGGTTGGTTGATTGATTGGTTTTCGCTACTTGTCTGAGTCAGTGGTATTCTTTCGTTAGTAGGAAACGATGGGGGAGGATGGATGAAAGTGACGGGAGGGGGGGGATGGGGGAAGGGGTGGGGGGGGGGGGGGTGAATGGAAGGAATAAGAGTTAGTAAGTCTCTCAGTGTGTCGAGTTGCTAATACAAAATTCTGCCCGTTTTTTTTTTAAGAAAAAGAATGATTAAGCGTAATCATAAGCATTCTCTTTCATTGCATTATTGTTATCATTTTCTGATAGCTAGGCCTTTTTTTTGTGGTGGTTGTTTTAGCTTCTTCCCAAGCAAAAAAACCTTCAGAGATGGTGAGGACATCTCCAGCTCCCTGTCAGTCACTCTTACGTATGTATGTATGTATGTATGTATGTATGTATGTATGTATGTATGTATGTATGTATGTATGTATGTATGTATGTATGTATGTATGCATGCATGTATGCATGTATGCATGTATGTATGTATGTATGTATGTATGTATGTTATAACTTATTGTCAAAATTCTTTTTTCAAGCACAGTTATGAGTCACGCTGCTTGAATATTTGC
Source organism: Rapana venosa (assembly GCA_028751875.1). NCBI lineage: Eukaryota > Metazoa > Mollusca > Gastropoda > Neogastropoda > Muricidae > Rapana > Rapana venosa. Next base: position 38,225,413 of record CM054136.1, read on the forward strand.
TTCTGTGTATGTTTACATGTTTATTTTTATGTTTACATGTTTAATTTATTTGTTTTTCTCTCTCCGAGAGCTGCATTAAATCAATTAAAAAAATATTTGTGCTTAATCTATTACCACCCTCATGAAATAAAATTTCTTTCCTCTCTCTTTGTCTGTCTCTCTCTTTGTCTCTGCCCGCCTCAGTCTGTCTCTTTCTGTCTGTCTATCTCTCCGTTTGTCTGTCTCTCCTTCTATCTCTCTCTAAATGTGTGTGTGTGCCGACACGCGCGCGCGCGCGCCTGCGCTGCACACACGCACGCACACACACACGCACGAGTGTACTTGTGAACCTGCAAGTCAGCGCATAATTATTGTCTGACACTGTCCCAACCCTGATGACCCCACCACTCACCATGTCATGCAGTACAGGTGCAAGTTTAGTGAAGGTCCCAGCAGGTGATGGATGGAAAGAGGAGCATGATAGTACCTGCCCCCTGTAGTCCTTTATCTCCAGTTGATCGCTTTGTAGTGCAGTTGTTGCCGAGGGGTCTTCATCCACTCACAAACATAGGCTGGGTGGGGTGGCTGGGTGAGTGGGTGGCGGGTATAGCTTTGTACTCGGGATCTAAAGGTTACTGAGAACACGGGTCAGTCTCTGCTGAGGTACTTATGTGGTCGAGGTTGTTTTGGGTTTTTTTTCACTAGAGGTTTTTAAATATGTATTCAGTGTTTTGATGAGATTGCATTTATTACATCCCCTAGTTAATATTTTATGACATCACATCACCACTACTTCATTTTGTCAGTCTTTGGCACAAGTGTTATTGCATATGATTACATTAGAGCTAAGATTGGCATCGGCTTTAAAACAAAACCCATTTTATTTAATGTTTTGACGGTATTAGGTTTATTACAACACCTAGTTCATATTTCATACCATTACAACAACACTACCTCATATTGTTTTAATGGTGTCTGGCACATGTGTTTATTGCATATGATTACTCTAGAACTATCATTAGCATCGACTCCTCTCCTTTCTTCAACCAAGACTTTTCATTTCCCTCCCTGGCTAGAGCTCTGAGATTCACCGATTGGTGAGATTTTGTCTATGTGACCGTTTATGCCTGCCATTTATCAAGGAAATCGCATTCTGACTTCAGGGAAGAGGATGCTAAGACTGGAGATTCTGTATGAAAACGCGTGCAGCTACCTCTTCATCCATTAGTTTTTTTAAAATGCTGGTTGCACAATTATTTCGTTCATTCCTAGAATTAAATTTCAACGCACACAAAAATGACCAGGGTGAAATTTCTACGCAACAACAATCGTTTTCTCCATTGTGGGTGGAAGTTTTCAGTCGATAAATGGTGGTGGATCGGTGGTCTAGAGGTAACGCGCCTGTCTAGAAAGCGAAAAGTCCGGGTCTGAAGTGTGCGGCGGTTCGTACCCGGTTTGGACAGGAAACTTTTCCCCCATCCATTAGACCATGAGTGGTGGTCTGGGCGCTAGTCTTTCGGATGAGACGATAAACCGAGGTCCCGTGTGTTACACGTAATTGTATAGCGCACGTAAAAGAACCCACGGCAACAAGAGAGTTGTCCCTGGCAAAATTCTTAGAAAAAAGCCACTCTGATAGGGAAACAAATACAGTTGCAGACATGGAAAAAAAATGGGTGGCGCAGCGCTTGTGGCGACGCGCTCTCCCGCTCTCCCCGGGTGAGAGCAGCCCGAATTTCACGGAGAGAAATCTGCCGTGACTTAAAGTGGTATGAAATGAAATCAGAGCGCTTTGATTTGTTGCTTTACAAGATTCAGCGCTATATAAATTCCATACATTATTATTATTATTATTATTATTATAATTAACTTTGCTCCAGCAGTGTAGGCACAGCCTACTTCTTGCCCCTGGCCAAGCAGCCAGGATAGATGATGCGTCTTTCCTGAGTGAGAAAGAAATCCTGCAAAGTGTTTGAAATATTATCTGAACTAAATCTGTTTGCCGGAAAAATGTCACATTTAAGCTTTTTCGTTGCTGTCATTGTGTCTGGATCCCATATTGATCTAAATGTGTTGAAGATTTGAAGAAATAAGATTAACTTATTCATGTTGCTCTTCGTAACACTAACCTATTTCACGTTGCACCTTGTGCACACTGTGCACATCCACACATACACACACACACACACACACACACACACACACACACACACACACACACACACACACACACACACACACACACACACACACACAACACACACACTTACACACGGCATAGTCAGGGGGGCGCAATAACTAAGCAGATAAAGATTGGGTTCTGACATATTTTTCGTTCTTTGGCTAGAGCTCCGAGGTTCATCACTGGTGAGATTTTGCGTATGAGACCGCCCTTTACCCCAAATCAAGGTACCTGCATTCCTTCTTCGGGGATGGTTCTGAAATTAAAAGGGATTCGTAAGTTACAGGTTAGAAACTCCCAGCAGGTGGGGATTAAGGGTGGGGATTTGGAGGATCTCTCAAGTCACGTTAAACGCCCAACTACCTCAATGAATAATACTTGGCCATTGTATTGATTACCAGTCGCCATATGAATGTTGATGTTGTACTTGAGCAAAACATAAGCTGCATGCCTGTTGCTGCTATGCTGATTACGTTCATTTATGGTGTGCTTGTTTCATGCTTATTAATGAAGAAACCTAATTTTTAAAGCAATGAATAATAAATAATACATGTAGAAAAAGATGAAGTCTATAATTTATCGGACTGAGCCTGCAGTTCGTGCCAGCGTTCCATGGACTGTGGACAGAGGAAAATACTCAGCATGCCCCTGATGGTTTAGCAGCTGGTGCGGTTAAGAATATGCATGCAGGTGTGTGGTTAAGGATATGCATGCAGGTGTGTGGTTAAGGATATGCATGCAGGTGTGTGGTTAAGGATATGCATGCAGGTGTGTGGCTAAGGATATGCATGCAGGTGTGTGGTTAAGGATATGCATGCAGGTGTGTGGCTAAGGATATGCATGCAGGTGTGTGGTTAAGGATATGCATGCAGGTGTGTGGTTAAGGATATGCATGCAGGTGTGTGGCTAAGGATATGCATGCAGGTACTGGGTCTAAGGATATGCATGCAGGTGTGTGGCTAAGGATATGCATGCAGGTACTGGGTGGCTAAGGATATGCATGCAGGTGTGTGGCTAAGGATATGCATGCAGGTATGTGGCAAAGATATGCATGCAGGTATGTAGCAAAGATATGCATGCAGGTGTGTGGCAAAGATATGCATGCAGGTATGTGGCAAAGATATGCATGCAGGTATGTGGCAAAGATATGCATGCAGGTGAGTGGCTAAGGGTATGCATGCAGGTGTGTGGTTAAAGACATGCATGCAGGTGCTGGGTGGTCAAGCTTCTGTTCTGCAGAGAAGAAATGTTCCATAGTGCAGTGTGGCGAGTGTAGACTATTCCACCCTGCGTGATGCTTCCACAGGAAATGTTTTATTTATAAAGGAAAAGCTGTGCACCGTTGCCACACATTCAAAACCTGTCCATGCCTGACACAAAAACTAAGAATATAATGAGGGTGGGGAAGGAGTGTGTGTGTGTGGGGGGGGGGGGGGAGGGGGGAGCAGGGACTATTAACAAGAAGGCCTATGTGGGAGGATGGAAAAGAACAGTAGGTGTCTTTCTTAACTGTGACGTCTTTTCACTCAGGGTGATATCAGACAAAATAGGAAATGATGATGAAGTATATATTATAAAAGTGTTAAATTGTCAAAGAATGTGGTTTGTGTATATAATATGTGTGTGTGTGGTAGTGTGGGTGTGTGATCAAACATGCACCTTAGATTACATCCTGCCACCATTTTGTCATCCTATTTTCTTTTTATCAGCTTTGCCAATTACGGTACCAGGCTACTACTGACCATAACAATTCATACAACTACCATGAATGCCCCTCACTCACTCACTCACGCTGATTCCACAAAACCGGTGGCTGCAAGCAAGGTGGTAAAGCCGGTGGTCCTATTGTCAAGGAGACTGTGTCTGAACTACTCCGCTTTGAGCAAACACCGCTTAGCTCCCCCTAACGGATGAGAACACAAGGGAACTAATCGAGATGTAGTGAGTGCAATGGGTGAGGGAGGTGACAAACAGGGCTTTAATAGCGATATGACAAACACGGACTGCTGGAACTATACAGGGGTCGTGCAGTGGACGTGTGCTGGTTACCGTGCTTGGGTTTTGTTCTCTTGTTGTCCAGGTTTCTTTTTAGAGTTTAGTACAGTTTTGTTCCTTTTGCTTTTCAAATACTGCAAGATTTGCCTCAGAACATCTACTGAGGCAGAAGAAAAAAAGAGGAATGAGAAAGTGTGTGTGTGTGTGTGTGTGTGTGTGTGTGTGTGTGTGTGTGCTTGTGTTCATGCATGGGTGCGTGTGAGGCATGTGTGTATGTGTGTGTGTGCTTGCATGTGTGCGTGTGTGTGCGTGTGTGTGTGTGTGAGAAAGAGATAAAGAGAGAGTTAAATTAATAGAATAAGAAATGGACCAATCTACTGTATCATGTTAAAATAATAATAATAATAATAAATAATAATAATAATAATAATAATGTATGGAATTTATATAGCGCTGAATCTTGTAAAGCAACAAATCAAAGCGCTAAGATTTTTTTTTATATCAAGGATAATGGAATAAGCACTCATGTGCTTTTTATTAAAAAAATCCAGTCCCCATGTGTATGCGGTTTTGTAAATTTTGTCATCTGTTCTCACCGGCACACAATGGCCTACTCTTTCGAAAAGCAGAACAGGATTTAATGTGTGCGCAAGATGTTTTGTATGGGTTCGCACACGAAGCCTTGGTTTATAGTCTCATCCAAAGGACTTTGACATTCAGTTGGTTTTTTTGGTCAAACTGGGAAGAAAGGGCGAGGCTGGGAATCGAACCCAGAACCTCACGGTTTACTTGTTGGCAGGCAAACGTCTTAACCATCCTGCCACCTTCCTTCAATATTCTATTATGTGTATGTGTTCTGGTGTTGTTTTACATAAAAAGTGTAGAAGAAAAAATAAACCAGTTAAATATCATCATTCTACTTAGACAAAATGTCATCGATGTTATTTACCTTTTTGTGTATAAACAGTTTTTTGGTTTGAACATATAAGCTCAGATGCTTAAAGATTAAGTATTTACTTTTTTCAGTGTGGGTTTTTGTGAAAGATGGTTAAAAAAATTCTTTCTCAAGAGATTAAAATTTGACTCCAGGAAAGTATGAAAGAACACCTATTGTAAACAGACAGAACCACAGTATGGGTGCACCTGTAGGTTCATGCATGCATGCATGCGTGCATGTGTGTGTGTGTGTGTGTGTGAGTGCATACATGGGTGTATATGTATTTGTGTTCATATATGTGTGCATGTGTGTGTGTGAATGTGTGTGTGCTTGCCTGCACACACGTGTGTGTATGTGTGAGTGTGTGTGTGTGCATGTGCACATGCATAATGTGCATATATATGTTAAACCATGGGTAAGATATGTTGCTTGAAATTTCTAAAACGAAATTCACAAACATGCCAAATAGCTGATTGTCAATAGACTACACACCATGAAATCTTTACAGCAGCAGTGGCCAGCAGACAGAGAACCACGTGGGGTCTGCATTGCATTCACTACAAGCTCCTTATCAGCTGTACTGTGCCAGTAACTGCAGCAGAGCAAAGTCCATCCATCATATCAACACACAACAGCTCACACGAATTCCCCTGCAAGCTGACTGCGCCAAATCAACTTCTGCAAACAAGGTCATAATACGGGTCATAGTGTCATTGAGTGTGTTTCTGAAATCATCTGCCACCAGCAAACACCGTTTTCCTCCACCCACAATCTGTTGGAACTACATGTGTGGTGACAATGAGTATTGTGATGACTTAAGTGCAGGAGAGTGATAGTATGGACGTTGATTTCCAACATGCCACATCTTGTACTGAAAGTTTTTCTCCTCATGACAGTGTGTTGGAACTTAATGTGTGTGCTTGCAATGAATGATGCGATAACAATGCATGAGAATGGTGGTACAAACATTAATTACCAACAGGCTACAACATCATACACTGAAAATGTTTTTGTTCTTTGTGTTTGTAGCAAGACTATCAATACAATTCAGGGTGACATCACACCTAACCCCACTTCAGAAGAATCGAGCACATGCATCAATTCCATCTTCCTGCCATTGTGGTCACTGGGTTTTTATCAGCTTCAAGTTAAGTCAAAGTCAAGTCAAAAAACATTTTAATTATCCCATGAAGGGCAATTAGCTTTGGGAATTACAGAACCAGGCCACGGTGGGACCATAACCATTCACACAACTACCATGAATGCCCCTTTGATTCCACAAAACCAGTGGCTGCAAGCAAGGTGGTGAAACTGGTGGTCCTATTGTCAAGGAGACTGGGTCTGAACTACTCCGCTTTGAGCAAACACCGCTTAGCTCCCCCCCCCCCCCCCCACCCCCACGGATGGGAACACAAGGGAACTAATCGAGATGGAGTGAGTGCAATGTGTGAGTGAGGTGACAAACAGCGCTTTAATAGTGATATGACAAACATGGATGACCAAAGTGAAATGGGGTCATGCAGTGGAAAATTGCTGGAGTTCTTTAAAGGTTTCTTTTTTCATTTTCTTGTCACCTGCTTGGTTTTTGTTGGATTGTTCATTTTCCAATCGATTACTACTTTTTACCAGCTTTTCAAATTCTGCAAGACTTGAGGCAGAACATTAATAGTCATTGGTGAGGCAGAAGAGAATAGATAAATGAGTAATTTAGCCATGTGTGTGTCAGAGCGAGAGAGCGAGAGAGAGAGAGAGAGACAGAGACAGAGAGACAGAGACAGACAGAGGCAGAGAGAGTCAGACAGACAGACAGACAGACAGACAGACAGATAGATAGATAGATAGATAGATAGATAGATAGATAGATAGATAGATAGATAGATAGAGAGCAGGCAGTATATTGTTTGTGTTCTTACAAGCAAAAATAGAAAGGAAAAATGTATCTAACTGAGTTTTTAAAAAATCAGGCTTTGTTTTTTTGCTCATAAGGGTTGTTTCACCTTTTGTGTATAATCGGTTTAAAGATTTTTGGCTTGAAACACTACAGAGTAATATCCCAGAAGCTGGTAGTTTAGAAATAAAAACTAAAACACCTACACATTGGATGCTATTTTCTTTTCAGTGTATATCTTTGTAAAATATGATGCAAAGGGATCGTTTTTCTTCAAATGAAAATTAAACTTTGTAAAAAAAAAAAGAAAGAGTACCTGTTGCAAACAAGCAGAACAATCAGTGTGTCTGTGTGTGTGTTTGTGTGTGTGTGTGTGTGTGTGTGTGTGTTGTGTGTGTGTGTGTGTGTGTGTGTGTGTGTGTGTGTGTGTGTGTGTGTGTGTGTGTGTGTGTGTGTAAAACATACTGTTAGAAATGTTCTTAAGTTCCACAAACATGCCAAATAGCTGATTGTCAATAGACCACACACCATGAAATCTTTATAGCAGTAGTGGCCAGCAGACAGAAAACCACGTGGGGTCTGCATTGCATTCACTACCAGCTCCTTATCAGCTGTACTGTGCCAGTAACTGCAGCAGAGCAAAGTCCATCCATCATATCAACACACAACAGCTCACACGAATTCCCCTGCAAGCTGACTGCGCCAAATCAACGTCTGCAAACAAGGTCATAACACGGGTCATAGTGTCAATGAGGCTGTTTCTGAAATCATCTGCCACCAGCAAACACGATATCTTTGTACCCCCTCCTCTCTTGCCCTGAGGATGAATGGGTGCAGGAACTGACCGTGAGCGAATGAGTGCAGTAAGTGGTAATACAATAGCATGCATGAGAGTGATGTGATAAACATTGATTGCAAACACGCCACGGGTCGTGTGGGTGATTCCAACTGCAGCGAAGCTGAATATCCAAGTCAGAGACTAGGAAGTCACAGGAGCTGTAGGGTTTGGTCAGGAGGGAAGTGTCAACACATGATGATTGTTTTGTATGCTTAGTTGCCACACAGGGAGTAGGGTTAGAGAAGTCTCGTGCTTTGCTGTCTACTCTGCTCATCCACATGTAGACAGGAGACAGATGCATCACAATTCGCTTCTGTACATGTGGTTGTTGGGTTTGAAGGGACTGGTGTGCCAGAGCACTGCTATTCTGTGGTTGACCCCTTGATTCATAACTCTGACAGTGACCGCAACAAGTCATCTTCCTGACAGGTGCTCCATTAGAGTTCCAGACCCTTCAGGACAAGCTGGCATCCTTGTTTGCAGGACCACAAGAAGTCACACAAGGCAGAAGGGTTATCTTCTTGTGAGGAAGGGGGCAGGGGGCGGGATATTCTAGTGGTTAGGGCATTGCACTCGCGATTTGAATGCCCAGGATCAAGCCCAGGTTCAAGGCACCACAAATATGCCCGTTCAAGGGAATCTCCCCCTGGTGTTAACATCAGTGCCAACTCTGACCTACTATAAGCTCTTCAGATGATGCTATAAACCAAGGCCCCGTGTGCAAATGCACGCAGAACATGTTGTACACACGTGAAGACCCATTCTACACTTGGAAGAGTAGGCCAATCATACCAATAAGAACTGATGACCTAAAAAAAATTTTTAAGCCTAAAACAGAAAGTCTGTATGCACACTGGTGTCGTGTTTACACCTCATCCCCAAAATGGAAATGCGGCTACCTTAATGGTGGGCAAAAAAAACAACCACAACCCGGTCGTATCCGCGAAGATATCACCATTACTGAACCGTGGATCTCTAGCTGAGGAACTGAAAAATCCTCCAAATCTTCCAGTGGATTCCAGCCCATAACAGAGTCTCCAGGAATGGACAAGCTGATAGATTAATTAAGGACGGCGCATTAGGGCAGCATCCTGACTACAGTGGCAGCTTTGGTAAGGTGAGGTCTCTGGTCAGGGATGTGTAGCACCTGCGTAAGCACTGGTGTATCTTTCATATGCGGTAACATAGAAAGCAGACTAACCGATAACAGGAAGACTGTGGGAAAGAGCGATTATTGTGATAATGATGCTGGTGATACTAATAGGGTAGTCTGTTTGTACTTCAGGTGAGTTATAAGGCAGTTTTTGGTCAGGACCAATGTGGCATTGTCCTCTGTGCAATCTGTTGCCTGAACTTCACTGTGGTTTTGACAGTGAGGGTGGTTGTCCAGATCTGTTTGCTTTCCCTTTGTCTATTAGCACCACTAGTTCTGCTCATGTGGATTACGTTACACATAAAACAGCTGAGGTAGATCCCTTCTTAGTTTTTAGAATCAGGACAGTTCCAAAAGATTTGACTTTGTACAGTTGGTGTGTTTAGATAGTGCTAAGGACAGGGACATAGCGAAAAAATGT
>CM054136.1:38242305-38244805 GCA_028751875.1 Rapana venosa
GGTAGGAAAACCCTTGACAAGGACGAGTTTTGTTGTTTGGCGACAAGAAAAAACAAAAACGTTAGAAGGTGTAGTTGTTGTTACTTTTGGTTTTGTTTTGTTTTTTTCAAAATAAGAAGACAAGCTTCGCATGTTTATATTTTCTTTGTTTTGTGATTTCTTTAAACTTTTAACTTCGCGTTTTGATTGCGCGAATTCCATGCAATTAAATTTTCAAAGTAATATTTTCAGCACGTAGCGCTTTGTCATTTTAAACATTGAGATAAAGTGGTTCACTTTTTCTCCGGCAATATCGAAGATGGTGTCAAATGCCCCCCCCCCCCCTCCCACTCACCCCACTCCCCCACCCCCCAAAAAAGAAAGAATCATTTTTTAAATTAATTCCTTGCGCTTAAAAGAAATAAGTGGTTTTTTATGATTACATGTATTTTTGTTCAGTGTACACTGTTAAAAAAAAATGAAGTCAATAACAACAATATGGTTTATTTTGAAAAGAACATTTGATATGGTTCATCTTAAAGAACGCTATGTAGAGTTTTTATTCAGTTTTAGATGGCAATTTACCCCAAAGCAATAATTATTACTGGAGCAGAGATGCAAGTAGTGTATTGTATTGTATACCACTTTAAGTCATAGCGGATTTCTCTTCGTGAAATTCGGGCTTCTCTCCCTGGGGAGAGTGCATCGCCACAAGAGCAGCGCCACCCATTATTTTTGTTTTTCCTTCGTTTCTGCAACTGTATTTGTTTCTTTATCAGCGTGGCTTTTTTCTACAGAATATTGCCAGGGACAACTCCCTTGTTGCCGTGGGATCATTCACGTGTGCTAAATAATTATGTGTAACATACGGGACCTGGGTTTATCGTCTCATCCAAAAGGAGCATGTGTAAAAATGATGGTATCAACGGTTTCTGTGAGCAATGTAGTGTCCGGGATTATTTGCATAGTCCGTTTAATAATATATTGGTAAAGTTATTTATTTTGTTCTTTTTTCATTTTAATGATAATAAATAAGCACTAATGTGCTTATTTCTTTACATCCTGTCTTCATGTGGGTTTAAACATTTTGTCATCCGTTATCACCGGCATAAATGGCCTACTCTTCTCAAAGACAGAACAGGTTTTAACGTGTGAGCATGATGATCTGTGTACGTTCGTACACGGGACTTCAGTTTATAGTCTCATTCAGTGTGTGTATGTGTGTGTGTGTGTGTGTGTGTGTGTGTGTGTGTGTGTGTGTGTGTGTGTGTGGTGTGTGTGTGTGTGTGTGTGTGTGTGTGTGTGTGTGTCCGCACGACGTGTCAGAATATACAAGATTTTTTATTTTTTTGGTAACTGCAAAAAAGAAGACAAGAAGACAGAAACAAACCAAAAAAGAGGCCGAAACAAAGAGAGTGGTTGAAAAGAAGAAGCCACTAGCACAGTTTTCAGAAAAAATAATTATTATAACTTGTATCTATACTAGGGGACGAGATAGCTCAGTGGTCAGAGCACTCGCTTTCCCCAAGCTATGGTTAAGCAGCATTGAGCGTTGTTACCCGCTGGATGGGTGACCGTTTGCGTGCCTTGGCTTCAATACAGTCCCTCAGTTCACCCAGCTGTAAATGGGTACCCGCCCTCTTTAGGGTCAGGGAAAGGTAAAGCAGCCCGGGAGAGGAGATGGGGACCGCCCTTACGATGCTGGCCCCTGGAGAAGCTGAGGTCTCGGACATCTCGCTCCCTAGCGACCGCATAAGTTATGGGACGCCTTTACTTTTTTCCCACCTACGTATATTGACAAAACCTATGAGTTAAAATGGACCATCAGCCGAGTCTGACCTAGCCTTGACAACAGCTTTTGTTGTCTGGAGTACGTCTCAGAAAAAACAACAACAGTAGCAGCGCCAACAACGACAACAAAAAAGCCCCAAGGAACACAAATAGAAAACCCCCACAAAGAGAGGCAACTGAAGTTTCCCACAATACTCAAATAGGCCAAGTTTAAGGGGCAAATAAAACGTGTTAGCAGTACAAGCAGCAGAAAACTTCCCTACTACCAACAAGCAGCCGTGCCTAATGTCAACACAAATCAAGTATAGAATGACATGCACTCTATATTGGAGTGTCCTATCAGTCATCAGTGCCGTCACTGATAGCTTCCTGTCTCCTTTTTCAATGTGACTATCGATCATTCTAAAAACGAAAAAAAAGCTGAGGATGAATGTGTATAACTATTGCCGACACTGTCCAATGGGTTCTTGTACACAAGGTCATTCTCAACAAGGCTGGCTAGTTATAACGAACTGCTAACACTGTTCTACTTCTGTCTTCGGGGGGAAAAGAAAAAATAATAGAAATCATCCTGAGTGCATGAAGTGCGTAGACTGATCAATGATTTCTTCTTTTTTTTTTTTTAAAGTTGAGTGATAATTAAAACATGTGATAGTGATGTGACAAAGCAACCAACCAATGCAAGTACATACAGGGGAAAAATCAGCTTTTCTGGACTCATGATTGTACA
>CM054136.1:38249805-38292305 GCA_028751875.1 Rapana venosa
AAACAGGTGGTGATACCATCACCTGATAAGCTTGCTTCTCCTTATGTTCCCAAGCGGAGACAAGTTGGAGCGCTCTACTACAGGGATGACCTGTCACCATGACTGTCACCTGGGGTAAGGTGATAGGCCCTCCTTCATAATCGCACCAAAACACACACACACACACACACACACACACACACACACACATTCACACACACACACACACACACACACACACGCGCGCGCACACACACACACATTCCACACACACACACACACACACACACACACACACACACACACACACACACACACACACACACACACACACACACACACACACACACACGCACACACACACGGGGACGGGATAGCCTAGTGGTAGGAACGCAATCTAACAACCCGGGTTCGATTCCAGTTCAAGGGGAATATTTTCCCCTGGAGTTAACATCAGTGCAGACTCCACTCTCCCCAAAAATCTTTCGGATGAGACTATAAACCGAGGCCCCCGTGTGCGAACGCACGCAGAACATCTTGCGCACACGTTAAATTCTGTTCCGCTTGTCGTAAGAGTAGGCCATTGTGTGCCGGTGGGAACAAGATGACAGAATTGACAAAACTGCATACACACGGGGACTGGATGTAAAAAAAGCACATAAGTGCTAGTTCCATTATCCTCGATATAAAAGAATAAAATAAAATTAACACACGCACACACACACACACACGCTTACACACACACACACACACACCACACACACACACACACACACACACACACACACACACACACACACAACACACACCTGGTATGTATGGTCAGATGTGCAGCAGGAGAGTGGCGGTGGCTATGAATACTGATCCACAGTCTTTGCTCATGCACTGTCTGCCCACACAGGCCTCATTTCCTCCTCATTCATCTACAGGAAATCCCCCTCTCATTTCTCCTGTCCTCTCAGACAATGTCAACTTGGAGAGCTTTGTGGAGACACAATCTGAACAAGGGGGGGGGGGGATTTTAGTTTAAAAAAGAAAGACAACCTTGACAAAGAAAAACAATTAACCCAACACATACAGTAAAAGAAAAAACGAAAGTCCCTCCCTCCTCCTCCTCTTATACGTGCACACACACACCCTTAGTCCTTACCGACACCTTAGTCCTTACCGACACAAACGGCCTAATCTTCTGAAAAGTGGAAAGGTTTTTAACGTGTGCAGCAAGATGTTCGCATGGGACTTCGGCTCATAGTCTCATTCTGGGGGAATAGAGTCTGATTAGGGGGGAGTGAAGTCAGTACTGGTATTAACGCCAGGGGAAAAATAATCTTGAATGGCTGCTTCAGTGTTGGCTTGAACCCGGACTCGACCCGGGCCGTCAAAGCACAAGCACAACGCTCTAACCACCAGGCCGGCTATCCCTCTCCCAGTGTCTACACACTGGTCAAACCCCATACGGACCAGGCTGATTGGCCGGGCTCTAGAATAATGGTCAATTTTCAACGGTAAGGTTTTAAAATGGCCATTATCCCTCTTGATCGTTCCCAGAACTTCTTTATCTCTGCTGTGGATATAACCCAAGACGTATGCATCTTGTCAGCAATTTTAAGACCCATTGTCTGGAAGTTTCAAGATAGACAACATCTTTGAAATACTATTTACCTCTGATGTGTTTATCTTGCAAAATTATGTTTGTCCTCTAAGAGGGTCGCAGATGCGTGTTCAATTCCCGAAAAAAGATCTTCAGGTTTCAATCCTCTTACAGGAACGATTGCACCCAGTGGTTCCGGGCTAAGTGTATTTATAGAGAGAGGTTCATGAATAACTCGGAGCCTCTTGCAATGTCAGCCATTGTGGCTGTAATGTCCTAGAGAAGATGGCACTCCCCTCCCTCCCCCCTCCCCTTAGATTAATCCTGGAAGTGTCACAAATGCAGATTGCTGAGCAATTCTGAAATGAATAAATATATTTAAAAAACCGACGACTCTTCCAATTTTGAAACCAAACAGCGAATTACTCGGTAGACTGATCATTGTTTTAAAAAATGTCTTATACCAATACTTTATTATCTCAATAAACAGAGAAATTCATGTGGGTTACAAGCCATATATATATATATATATATATATATATATATATATATATATATATATATATATAATAATAGATAGATAGATAGATAGATAGATAGATAGATAGATAGATAAGAAGAATAAACATAAAAGCATTTATAACAGAAAGTCATGTAAATTCAAACTTTAAAAAACTTTTTAAAATTCCACACACGTAAACACAAACATAAACATATAACTCAACCCACACACACTAGGCGCACATACACACACTAGGCACACACACACACACACACACATACACAGAGGCTACAGCACGCAGGCATGCTCGCATGCGCACACACACTGCGCATACACACATACCAATGCCCAAATGAGTATATCATGTTATACAGTAAGAGCAATAGCAATTACTATAATGCATTCTATTCCTCTAAAAATGATACACCCAGTAAACGAAATGCACACCTATTTTTACGAATACGAAGACACCATGGAGAAGTCAATAGTATCGAGTAGATGGGTGGAGAACTGCTTTCTCTGTCGTCCGTTCAACACATGGAAAGGAACACGGCCATAGATTTTTATCGCAGAAAACTGGAGATAACTCTTTCACAGAGTGGGAGTTGTCTTTCTTTGCGTCTAAATATGGCTGAAAGGTGTCGTACATTCCATAGAGGCGGGGTTACAGAAACGTGTGCTCGCCCTTGTGCATGTGCCCTTTTGTGTGTATATACAGATCAGGATTGTTATTTATATCCATTATCAAGATCCTATCCTTTTGTAAATAAACGTTTGTTGTTGTTGAGTTCTTCGTGATACACCCCACAGTATTATTTGCAGTTGACAATTTTGGAACTAACACAAGATAATAAATTAAAAGAAACATTTAATCCACTTCTCCCATCGTCATCTACACACACACACACACACACACACACTGACATTAGCAAGGGTCCAACATTAGGTTCGGCTACCCAAACCCAATGACTGACAGGTCATAATCATTTGAACACCCATTTCCACATTCAACCTAGGTAACCCCGCTGCCTTTTCATTTTCTGGTCCCGCATACCAGCACCTTATATACTGCCACACCCATCCACCCACCCACGCTTACACACGCACACACACACACACACACACACACCCTCCCCCCACACCCGTCCCCACCCATCCCCACCATCCCACACACGCACGCAAACACATGCCCCTATCCTCCCCCCTATCCCCACACCCCACCCCCAACACACGCCCCCCCCCCCCCCCCACACACACAGACGATGGCGTGAATGTGCACCTGCTTGTCATGTCAAAAGTACACCTGTACAATGAACATCTTTCCAGATACCAGGCTACACGTATACACTGAACCACAGCGGGGCAGCCCGCCCTCAGTTTGGCACTACTAGTAACCTTACCATCAATTAACGCTGGGACCTGAAAGCCACACGTGTATCATGAATGAATGAAAAGTGACCAACCTGCCACACGTGGGAACTTCACTACCTATTACTGACCGTCTCAGAGCTTAGGTCACTGCGGTCAGTCAGATACCAATAGCGTCCACCACCTGTCCCCCCACCCCACCCCCACCCCACAATCTCCCCCCCCCCTCCACCCCCCAATCTGTAGGTCCTCGTGTCACGGTAAGAATAAGTCAGTGAGTGTCATGACTGTGTTCCTTATTAGTGAGTCCGTGGCTCTGAGGTAACTCGCTCATCTAGACACTGAGACGTGTGGTGGTTCGATCCCCGTTTGTACCCGAAAGTTTTCCCCATTCACTGAACCTTGAGTGGTGGTCTGGGTGCTAGTATTTTGAATAAGAGGATAAACCGAGGTCCTGCGTCCCACAGCAACGAGAGAATTGTCCCTGACAAAGTTTTGTAGACAAAAAGTCACTCTTTTAGGAAAAACACATCATATAGACAGAACATTTTGAAAAAAAGTGTTCAGTGATGATACTCTTGTGGCAACACACTCTCCCCGGGGAGAGAGCAGCCCCAATTTCACGTACAGAAATCTGCCGTGACCGAAAACAATATACAATATAATACAATGTAATGATATACAGCACAATCCAATACAATACAAAGCAGGACAATGCCAGACAAACTACTGGAGATGTATAGGGTCAACTGAGAACATGCTATAATTTCACAAAAGCGAAACCTCTTCTTGTCTGTCTGTCTGTGTTCTTATTCTGATATTGACTCCATCACTGTGCTCTTGGAGCTCCTTCAAGGTGTCTGTCTTCTGTCGGTGATACCACTGTATGTCTATAGTTAAGCCTGAATGTATCCCCGAAGTCGGAATGCGGCTATCTTCATTGTGAGTAAACGATCGCATACGCAAAATCTCATCATTGCTTAACCTCAGAACTCAGCTAAGGAACAAAAAACCCCCAACAAACCAACCCACCCACCCACCAAACAGAAAAGACTCAAAACCGAGGTCCCGAGTGCGAACCCACGTAGAATATCTTGCGCACACGTTAAAACCTGTTCCGCTTTTTGGAAGAGTAGGCCATTGTGTGCCGGTGGGGACGGATGACAAAATTTACAAAACTGCATATACACGGGGACTGAATGTATATGTGTGCTTATTCCATTACTCTCGAAATAAAAGAATAAATAAATAAAAAGACTCAAGAGTACTTCATTATCTCAGTAGAGAAATTATGAGTGCCATTTTAAGATGACACAACCCCCACCCCTAAGTGTAGCTTAACTGCTCAATCAACATGGAGTAATCGTTATAGCACAGTGGCGAGAGACAGACCGACACAGAGCGAGACTGTCAGACAGACAGATAAACAGACAGGTAGACAGACAGACAAACAGACAGACAAGCAGACAGAGAGACAACTATGTTGATAACTAGCCAGAATTTCAACCTCAAGGGGCTGGTTAAGTGTGGATGATGTGGTGGTGGTGGTGGTAGTGGTGGTGGTGGATGTAGCCTAAGCGTGATGACAGCAAAGCAAAGCAAAGCATGTGGCCACTGAATTGTATGGTATGGCTCCAGGTCTGTGTACAGAGAGCTTTGCAGTAGACCTTCAGCAAATCAGCCACGCTAATCCACCAGGCATTCCAGTCACACCCAAAAGCCATGGAAACTGTGTGGTAAACCAGGCAAAGGTACAGACTCAGACAGACAGACAGGTATAGAGATACACATATATATGCACCCGCACGTGCGCGCGTGCGCGCGCGCGCACACACACACATACACAGACACATACACATACAAACACACACACACATGTAGTCGAGACAAAAGGGTCAAGGTTAGCAGTAATATAGTTCTTATAAAAGGCAACAAGTAAAGACGTAGAGTTTTGTTTGTTTTTTTTGCTTTGGCTTGTTTTGTATAATAATAACTCACGTGAAGTTTTTGAAATTCTCTCTCTGTCTCTCTCTCTTCTCTCTTTCTCTCTTCTCTTCTCCTCTCTCCTCTCTCTCTCTCTCGTTGAGAAAGAGAGAAATAGGGGGGGGATATAAAAAAATTGAGATAGTATAGGGAGCAAGACAGAGTAGACCCCCAAAGAGAAGGACAAAGAAAGAGACAGAGAGAGACACAGCAGAGACCCCGAGACAGAAAGAAAAGAAAAGACGCACAGTGAGACAAAACAAAAGGAGAAATCACCCTTTAAACAAAATTTTTAAAAAAAACAAAACAAAAAAACCTTAAAGGGCCATTAAACGTTTGTGGACTCCTCTTCCAGACAATCATTACAACTTTTTTCCCTTTCCCTTTCCCTTTTTCTTCCTTCCTTCCCCTTCCTTTTTTTTTTCCTTTCCTTCCTTTTTCTAAACCTCCTTCCTTCCTTCTTTTCCCCCCTTCCTTCCTTTTTTTTCCTTCCATCCTTCCTTTTGTCCTTCCTTCCTTCCTTCCTTTTTCTCATCCATCATCCCTTTCCTTCCTTCCTTCCTTCCTTCACCATTCCTTCCTTATTCATCTTCCTTTCCCTTTTTTCCTTTTTTTCATCCATCCATCCTTCTTCTTCTTTTTTTACCATCCATCCTCCTTCCTTTCCCTTTCCCTTTTTTCCCTTTCCTTCCTTTCCCTTTTCTATCCCTCCTCCTTCCCCCTTTTTTCCCTTCCTTCCTTCCTTTTTTTCATCCCTTTCCATCCTTTCCCTTTCCCTTTTTCCCCTTTCCTTTCCCTGTTCTTTTCTTTTTTTGTGAGCTCACTGGCCCGAGTAACATTAAAAAGGGGGGTTAAAGAGTAAAACATATGGGTTTTAAAGAAAGCCCCCCCCCCCCCAAAAAAAAAAGATGTTTTTCCCCCAAAGCTAGCTACACCCGGGGTTCACCCAATGGTGAGAATTTTGCGTAATCCCCCCCCCCCCCCCCCCACAAACCCCCCCACAACACACACACACCCCCACCCCCACCACACCCCCACACCCCCCCCCCCCCCCCCACACACACACCCACACCCACCACCCCACAACACACACCCACACCAACACACCACAAAAAACCCAACACCACACCCTATCCCCCCATTAAATTTTAGCAGTCCTTTCCCCAACTGGGGTAAAAGTGGGAGTTGAACCTACCTGTTCACCAGGATAGTCGGGAGGGAGGGATACTGGCTCTTTCCGTGTTTCAACTGTATGGGTTCTGTCGACCCTCGAGCCCTAGTGGGTTTGATTTCCCCCAAAACTTCATTTTTTCCCCCTTTTCCCCCCCAAATTGGGGAAAAACCCCAACTTTTTAACCCCCCCCGGCCCCCCCTCAAAATGTTATTTTTTAAAACCCCCTTTCTTTTTTTAAAAAAAAAATTTTGTTTGGTCGGCAAGGGTTGGGGAGGAGGGAGGGAGGGGGGCGGAGAGAGAGAGAGAGAGAGAGAGAGAGAGGAGAGGGAGAGGAAGAGGAGGGGGAAGAGGAAGAAGAGAGAAAAAAAAATCAAACTTTTTTTTTGAGGTAAAATGAGTCGATATTTTCTTTTACATCCAGCCCTCGTGGTTGTGTGTGGTTGTGTTTGTGTGTGTGTGTGTGGTGGTGGGGTTGTGTGTGTGTGTGTTGTGTGTGTGTGTGTGTGTGGTTGGTGTGAGAGAGAGAGGAGAGAGAGAGAGAGAGAGGAGAGAAAAAATAAAAAAAAATATTTTATTTTGAGGTAATGAATGAGCATCGTCTACTTTCTTTTACATCCAGTCCTCGTGTGTGTGTGTGTGTGTGTGTGTGTGTGTGTGTGTGTGAGGAGAGAGAGAGAGAGAGAGAGAGAGAGAGAGAGAGAGAGAGAGAGAGAGAGAGAGAGAGAGAGAGAGAGAATGAATGAAGAGTGGGATACTGGGGTGTCTGTTTGTTTTAGGCGTCACGTCCACATAGCTGTCAGTCACAGATTTCAAGGAGCGTCGTTGAGCCTTTGTTTTTCAAGTGTGTGTTGAACACCTGCAGTGTCTTTTCCCCCTTCAAAATATAGCAAATGCAAGTCTATGCGATAGCTTGAAAATGTGTGTGTGTGTGTGGGGGGGGATGCGTGTGTGTGTTGTGTGTGTGTTGTGTGGGGTGTGTGTGTTGTGTGTGTGTGTGTGTGTGTGTGTGTGTGTGTGTGTACATGTCCTAGTAAGTGTGTATGTGTGTGAACATGCATACACGTACGTGTTTTTTATGCAGCAGGCGGTATTTTGTGTGTGTGTGGTGTGTGTGTGTGTGGTGTGTGTGTGTGTGTGGTGTTTGCACGTGTGTGTGCACGTTACTTGTGTGTGTGTGTGTTTGTGTGTGCGCGCGTGAGGGTACGCATATGCATGCACGTTTCTTGTGTGTATAATTTATATGTGTGTCTAACTATGTATGTATGTATGTATGCATGTATATATGCATGTATGTATGATGTATGTATGTGTATGTATGTATGTATGTATATGTATGTATGTATGTATGTATGCATGATATGTATGTATGCATGTATGTATGATGTATGTATGTGTGTATGTGTGTGTGCGCGCGCGCGCGTGTTCGTGTATGCGCATCGCTGCTAACTGCAAATTGTATAAGTGTGTGATACGCATCCTCTCCTATCATTTTTCAGATGATCCGTGATTTTATCAAGCTGATATTCCCCAGATGTGGAGGCAGACTAAGAAGGGTTTCCCCACATGGGTCCGATTTCAC
Organism: Rapana venosa; assembly: GCA_028751875.1. Classification (NCBI taxonomy): domain Eukaryota; kingdom Metazoa; phylum Mollusca; class Gastropoda; order Neogastropoda; family Muricidae; genus Rapana; species Rapana venosa. Next base: position 38,257,982 of record CM054136.1, read on the forward strand.
ATTTATAACACACCTGGTATGGATGACAAAAGAGCCATGCTGATATTTCCAAAGTTTCAGACAGTAAAAGAGAAGAAAATGTTATTCTTCAAGAAAAGCGTACTCTTTATACGGAGACCAGCAAGATGCCTTAACTTGCAACGCCCATGAACTTTTAATGAGACAATCAGACAAACGAACAGGCAAGTAAGCGAGCCAAACAAAATCCTGCCGAGATAAACTCTTGCCATCATTACAGGAAAACATCTTAAAAATATCAATATATAAGAGGTTTAATTATTCAATTAACAAATGATCGTTCCACTTACTTAGAAATTGATTTATTTATAAGGTGTCGAAAACAAGCCACCATCTTTTTTTCTTCTTTTGGTTTCTCATTAACAGCTTATATTGTGGCCAACTAGAGGTAAAAATGTCCAGGTGTTAATCAAATGTCACAATGAATCCAAAAATTGATTTAAAAATGATTTCGAACATCTATTAAAAACGGAAAACAGATGTTTAAAAATCTCAATTTTAATTATTTCCGAAAAAAGTGTGCCTGTCTTGAGTCGCAGACGTTTTGTGTCTTGTCTGCGGTTTTAATTTCGGGTTCTTTGCAAAGAAAACAAAAATGTTGGTGATAATTGTCTCGAATTGATTTCATTTTTGTGAAATGTCAGAGCTATTCACTAAATATTTAACCCAAATCGTTACAGCTTATAAACAGAGCAGTCTTGATCGTGCGTTTGCTTTCTATTGGCTGATTTTTCTTTGAAGTTTTAAAAAGTTAGTTTAGAGGTGGGAGGTGTGTGGTGTGTGTGTGTGTGGGGGGGGGGGGGGGGGTCGAGCTGTTTTCTAAGCAGTCGGACACAGGCTGCTAATGCCGTTCGCTTTCCTGCAGTGCCAGAAAAGTTACCTCCTTGAATAAAGTACAGATTTCTTTTAAAATATACGTTTGTTTTCATTCACGTGTACACACACACACACACACACACACACACACACACACACACACACACACACACCACACACACAGAGCACACGTACGCATACACCCACGTACGCACACATGCAACCGCCATATCTTACATAGACATAAACTAAAACAAAGAGGCATACAGGGGCCAAGGGAGGGGGAAATTATCTGCCCATTTCACCAGGGTGTATGTTGAATATGGTCAAATTATATGTACACACACACACACACACACACACACACACACACACACACACACACACACACACACACACACACACACACACAGAGAGAGAGATATATATATATTATATTATATAGAGAGAGAGAGAGAGAGAGAGAGAGAGAGGCGAGAGAGAGAGAGAGAGAGAGAAGACAGACAGACAGACAGACAGACAACAGACAGACAGAAAGACAGACAGGACCTCACGTAGGGTATTCAACCACTTCAAACTTTGCATAGGCAGCACTTGACACAGAACTATGAGGTCACCATTTTAACTGTGATAATCTGGGGGGGTGGGGGGGGGGGAAGAACACCCCCCCACCCCCACCCCCACCCCGCCACTTAAGAGACTAAACATCCCATTCCCACCCACCTCCTACCCCTACCTCCCCCCCCCCCTTCCACCCAGCTTTTGACATTTTTAAATCATCAGGTCTCAAGAAGCCTTTTCCGGCACGTACAAACTGGGTCACCAGTGCACAGAAACAACCATCTCCCCTTGTTGTAAATATCAAACAACAACTGTCACTGTTGGCAGGGGGTGGGGGTGAGGTGGGAGGGAGTTAACTTCGCATTTCACCGGGGGTGTATGTCCAATTCCCTCGAAGTAAGGTCACTGTGACGTCATCTACCCTATTGACATTATGTTCTTAACCCCGTCCACGGTAAAAACTGACCCCTGCTGAAGTGGACATCAGGAGTTTATGTATGTACGTTTTTTTTGGGGGGGGGGGGGGGGGGGGGTTCCAGTGAAAGACTAAAACTGATTTTTCCCCCTACTTAAAATGTGGGTATTGCTGCTAATGTCACACCTACACTACTTTCGGAAAATGGAATATAGGGTGTTTTGGGGGTTTTTTGCCAGCAAGTAATGAAAATGAAGAGACGTGAGGCATTGATGGCAACTTTTAGAGCCAAAGCAGGTGACCACAACATAGTAGCACATAATTATTATGAGATGACACTTGTAACAGTTTCACATCTGGGTGAAAATAATTCTTGGTCTTGTTCTTGTCTGTTCGTTGATAGTGAAATCAGGAGACATACAATTTTATTTTCATATCGTTGATTTCTACTCTAGCCTTTCGGATTTCATTTGTCCTTTTCTTTCAGATCAGGCAGACCTTTTGTTGCGGGATTTAAACCATCCCTAGTTAATAAGTGTTTTTCCCGTGTTGTTCTCGAAATCTCTTGCAAAGAAAGAATTCAGAAACTTCAAACTAAGGACAGGATTTAGTCACACTGACCACTCTCCACCTTCCTACTTTGCAGCGCTGGCTTCCTGCTTAGACGAGCATCCAGCGTAAAGTGGTATACTTTCACAAGGATATTGTTCGTTTGTCAAAACCTATATTCCTTTCTGTTGTTGTTTTTTTCTATTTTGCTCTACTAGCTTCCTGTAGAAAGGAGAATCAAGTATAGTGATATATAGATATACTTTTACAACGAGACAGTCAGTTTATCCAGACCTGTACACTTTCTAAACCCTAGTATTCACCATAAAAAACAACCTTTGAATTTCTCTCTTTGCGTTTCACATGTTTGTGCTAAAAGCCTCGGTGTACACGCGAGAGGTTCTTTCAGTATCAAATTTATGTGCTAGAAAATTTCCCTTTTCTGTCACTCTGTCCGCTTCTGCTTTTTTACTTTCCCCTCTGTTCTTTTTCTCTCAATTTGCTTTTTTTCAGCCTTTCCACACCATTATTCAGCTTTTTTTTCCAAGAAAGTGTGACATTTTTTTCTTGCGAATATATTTTCTTTTCACTGCCTTGTTCCAGCAACTGGGTAGAGAAAATGGTAAATACTGGGATGGGCACTGTGTGTTTATTCTGCTCTACCTACTGGCGTGCCATTTCTTCATGTTTTGTTCTTTCCATGAAATGCTTAAAAAAATCTTCATGATGAAGTAAGCGGAACATCTAACGTCCTCAGCACGGCCTGGTGTGACTTGTCTGAAAGAATGGGAAGAGTTAAGATAATAATGCCCTTTGCTTAGATATCTTTTCAGGTTGACGTTAAGGCGAGATTCATCTTTGCTGAGTTTGAACTTAAGTGTTGAAAATGAAACAAGATGACAGGCCCTGTTGTGGCCTTTGGTGGTCGGCAGGGTATTTACAATATGAATTTTTTGTGCTAAAACTGTTCATGAACTTTTTTCTTTATTTCTCCTTTTATTTGGAATTCTCCTCCACAGGAACTGATCGGCTTCTCCTCTTCTCCTCCTTTGTCTTCCGTCTGCAAGGTTGTCAACTCTTAAAACTTTAACGAATGTTTCAGGATCAGTGGTCTAGAGGTTTACGCACTGGTCAAAAAAGGAAGATGGTGCAGCTTCACTCCCTGTTTAAACCCAAACTTGCCCCCACCCCCACCCCCCGCCATCCACTATACCTTGAGTGGTGGTCTGGGTGCTGGTCTTTCGTATGAGATGATAAACTGAGGTCCTACGCGTCAACACACATTTTTGCGCGCGGAAGAGAACCCACGGTAATAACAGAGTTATCCCTGGAATTTTTATTTATTTTTAATTGCCATCAGGATAGGGATTATAAGGAAACAAATACACATGCAAACAAGGGGATTTTTTTAAAAATGGGTTGTGCTGCTTTTATGGTGACAGCAGAAGTAGTAGCAGCAATTTTATCATTATTATCATTATCATCATCAATAGCATTACTATTATGATGGTTATTATTAGCATAATTTTATTATCATTAGTGTCATTATCATTGCCGTTTACAGGGAAATAGTTTAGCTGCAAAAGGGACGAGGGAACTGTTCTGTTACTTATTCAGACTATCCCAGTTTTAAATCAGTAAAGAACGATTAAGTGACGGTAGTAAGCATTCGACAACAAGTAATAATCACTTCTTTTTTTTTAATGAATATGATTTTAAAAAAATCAAACACTCACAAAAAGCATACAAAACTGCAATGAAAATTATTTTTAATGAATATGATTAATAAAAATCAAGCACTCGCAAAAAAGCATAAAAAGTGGGTACGTTACTTTAAAAAAAAAATCAACTTTCAACGACAAGGACACAGAATATTTTTCTTTGCTGCCTCATCTTCTGTGACGTCCCCCGTCCTGCTGTTCGCATGCCGCTCATTTCAATTTCCCCGCCACAGCCATACCCAGATTCGTTATGTCTCATCCCCAGGGTCGGAAGTCGGAAGATTCAGCGCTATATAAATTCCATACATTATTATTATTATTATTATTATTAAGTCCACGGGGTGCCTGTCAATATCAGGCCGCCGTGGGGCCACCAGCCAGAAGACACAGCATTTGTCTACAGATACTGCACTTCATTCGTGACCATAAGCTGTTTGAAGCAGGGTAGGTTTTGTTGTTGTTGTTGTTGTTGTTGCTGTTGTTGTTGTTGCTGCTGTTGTTTATTTGGTGAATTTTTTTTCAAGAGTAGCTGATCTTCGGCTGTTACTAAATATAGGCGCCGAAAATGTTTAAAACTGAGATTTTAAAAAAATCGATTTCTTCATTAGCGTGCCATCAAAAAATAAATCGAGACAAACCAAAAGGTAAAAAGTGTAAAGGCTACTGCGTCATATGTAGGCTATTTTTGTGAAGTAAGTAAACCGTAATATGGTTATAAATACTTATTCAACAAAACAGATTTTTGTGTGTAACACAACCTTGTAAATTTCTTTTTAAAATGCAACTTACAAAACAATAAACAAACAAACCCTCAACTCTACCCCCCCCCCCCTTCTAAAACAAGCCCACAAGCAAGCAAACTAGCAAAAAACAAAACAATTTAAAAAAAGACGATTGACCAAACCCACCTTTTATAAAGACATTGTGAAGAAAGGATTAAAGCGAAAGTATTAAACAAAACACAGACACACACTCACACACCACACACACACACACACAGCACAGACACACCACCACCACCACCACCATCACACAACCACCACCACACCGCACCACACTACATTAAAAGAATTACACACATGATACAGTTATTTTATATATATATATAACCCAACAACAATCTAGAAAAAGCAAAGCAAGGTTGGCAGTAAGATCCGAACCATCTACCTACCATAAACACAACCCAAATCTCTCTGTGAACAAACCGACATCAGGATGAAGGGATGGAAAAGATGGGGATGCAGGCACAGCACTGGGTGCTGACATGAAGGGAGATATACAGCACTACACAACCCACCCATAGACCCACAGTTCTGAGAGGAGAGAGGAGAGAGAGAGAGAGAGGAGAGAGAAGAGAGAGAGGGGAGAGAGGAGAGGATGAGAGAGGAAGGGAGAGAGAGGGGGAGAGGGAGAGGGAGAGAGGAGAGAGCGAGAGGGGGATGGGAAAAAGAACAAGAACAAGGGAACAAGAAGAAAAACACACAAGAGGGAGAATAAAAACGAAAAAGCGGAAAAAGAGAACAACTTGAAAATGGCAAGATGGAGAGAAAAGGAAACAAGGAAAAATAGAAAAGGGGGGACAGGGCATAAGTAAAATAAAGGCTGTTAGTTGATCCCAGACCGAACAAACACACAACAGACAGACAGAGGAGGGGAGAAAGAAAGGAGAAACAACATGGAAAAACAGAGCAGGAACGGAGGGGCAGAGTGGTACAGCCAAAAAAATCCTCAAAAGAAACAAACAAAAAACGAACAGCCAAAATCACGAACAAAACAAAGAAACAAACAGAAAAGTTCAGAAACAAAAAGAGATGTTAGCTGATGCCCAGACCGCAACACCAGACAACCACACACACACACACACACACCACACACACCACACACACACACACACACACACACACACACACACACACCACACACACACACACACACACACACACACACACAAAAGAAATAAAGAATCCGAGTAACAGGTGGACATAGAAAAGAATCCCCCCCCAAACACACACACTCACACACACACACACACACACACACACACACACACACACACACACACACACACACACACACACACACACACACACACACACACACACACACACACATCCAAACAAGAAAGAAAAACATCCTCAACAACACCAACCAACCAACCAAACAACAACAAAAACCCCAAACACAAAAAGAAACAGGAAAAAAAACCACCACCCCCAGAGAGGTGAAGGATGATGCTCAGACCTGTCTGGCGGCGCCCATGGGCTCCAGAGCTCTCTTGCCGCCCCGGGGACAGTTGCGGATGAAGCAGCAGTGGACAGCCGCCACTTGCAGCAGCACCAGGCACAGCGGCCACCACACCCCTCGGCTGGAGGCAACAGCGGAACACTTCATCATCTGGACTTCTTTCTCTAGGCTACCCCCGAAATGATCTTGCACGCCTTTTGAAAGCTCCTTCAAAGCTGAACTGTTCCCCTCCTGTACACGACCGAAAACCGGGTGTATGCAGGGAAGAGGGCGAGTATGTGTGTGTGTGTGTGAGAGAGAGATAGTTTAAACAGAGAGAGGTGTCTCGTCGTTTGTTTGTTTTTCGGGAAAGTGTGGAAAAAGTAGAGAGAGAGAGCGGCGTTGAATGGAGCGAGTCTCGCGCGAAGCTAGTCTTAGGAGGGGATGTGTGTTTTGTTGAAAATGGCTCGAGCTAGGTCACCACACCCACGTGTATTGGAAAACGAGAGAGTTAAAACGGGGTATACCTGGTACCTGTGTACTATTATCTAGCTTTATCTGTCCTTTGCACCTGTCGAAACTTTTCTTTTCGTCTTTTCTACTTTTTTTTTCCCCTAAGGCGTTGAGAAGGATTTGCAAGTTTTTAGAATTTTGACTTCAGTACAAAAGTGACTATTTTCTTGTCCAAGTTGACAAGAAATGAAGTTTTCGAGGAGGCTTGTTTCCGCAACGCAAATCACTAAACTTTAGATACTACCGCAAAGTTACCAGTGTTGAAAGTCTGCTCGAGTTAGTTGACTGTAGAAGATGAACTTAGGAGGCGTATATATATATAAAAAAGTCTCTTTTTTTCCCAGTTTGTTAAAACAGTCTACTCCTGTTTTCCCTTGGCTAGGCTCAGTCTTGCTGTAGTGGTGGTGATGGGGTCCTCCTCCTCCTCTACCTTGCAGTGACGGCAGCAGGCAGCCTGTGTTGCTAGCGAAGTGACCAGTCTACATCAAGCTGGCGTGCCGGACTTGCGCGTCTTATGTACCCTGAAAACTACCGGGTGGGCGCGGTCACGTGGTGTGGTGGCCGTGAGGTGTGCGGTGTCTGTGGTTGGCTGAGGACGGCGCCAGTTGTTGGCTGCAGCACGGCAGTGGTCCTGTCCTGCCCTCTCCTGTGCTGTGCTGTGCTGTGCTGTCCTGGGGGGTTGCATCACACACCGGCCCAGCCTGCTTGCACTAGGCCTAGTGGGTGTACAGATACTTTATATTGTTATCATTAAGCTCTGTCCGCCCTCACAGGGGGGGGAGTAGAGTAGGTGGGCAGTGCGTGGTGGCAGGATGGGTGCGGTTTTCAGGGTTGGGGAGAGAGGATGGGGGGTGGGGGATAGGGGGGGGGGGTGTAGGATGGTTAGAGAGAGAGAGAGGAGGAGGGTAGGAGGGGAGAGATGGAGGGAGGTGGAGGGAGAGAGAGAGAGAGAGAGAGAGAGAGAGAGAGAGAGAGGAGAGAGAGAGAGCGAGCAAAACTTTTTAAAAAGAAAAATAAGCAATAAAGCAGTCAATGTGTGTGTGTGTGTGTGTGTGTGTGTGTGTGTGTGTGTGTGTGTGTGTGTGTGTGTGTGTGTGTGTGTGTGTGTGTGTGTGAGAGGAGAGAGAGAGAGAGAGAGAGAGAGAGAGAGCGAGAGAGAGAAAGAGAGAGAGAGAGAGGAGAGAGAGAGAGAGAGAAGACAGACAGACAGACAGACAGACAGACAGACAGACAGACAAAGACACACACAGAGAGTAAGGTGGTGTTGAAATTCTGTATATCTGTAAGCAGAAAACGATGTGTATTTATCAATTCCATTCCTTTTCGATGGGTTTTCGGGATTTCTTAAAAAAACAAACCTCTTTTATAAATTTATTTTTGTCTGAAATTAAAGGCCTTTGCTATGCCTTGCACTACAGGAGCTGTCGCTCAAGTCTGCAGTAGAGTAATTATGCTCTCCTTTTCCCCCCCCCCCCCCCCCCCTCTCTCTCTCTCTCTCTCTCTCTCTCTCTCTCTCTCTCTCTCTCTCTCTCTCTCTCTCATCCTCCTTTTCCCAGTCCTGCCTCTAATACCCACTAGCCTGTACAATTTTTCCTTTCCTCCTAAAATTTTCTTTTTGGGGGGACTGGCTGCTCTTACTCAGTATGTGATCATTTTCTTTAAAAATAAAATAAAATAAAAGCCTTGATGTAGACAGAGAAATGTGTTCCTAAGTTCAGGTAGGAAGAGTGTGATGTTGATTTATAATTTGCTTTCGGGGGGATCGGCTGTTGTTACTCAGTCAGAGGTTGAACAAACACAACAACAATAACGAAATAAAAACAAACAAACAAACAAAAAACAATAATTTGTATGTATATGGATCGGTCGGTCTAGAGGTATCGCGCTACCTAGAAAGCGAAAAGTCCGGTTCGGAAATGTGTTGTGGTTCGATCCCCATTTAGACCCAAAACCTTTCCCCCATCCATTAGATGGTGGTCTGGGTGCTAGTCTTTCGGTTGAGACGATAAACCGAGGTCTCATGTGTTACATAAAGTTATTTATCGCACGTAAAAGAACTCACGGGAACAAGAGAATTGTTCCTGGAAAATTCTGTACAAGAAACCAACGCAACTCACTCTGATTGGGAAACAATAATTACAGTTGCAAACAGGCCAAAAATAATGGGTGGCGCTGCTCTTGCGGCGACGCGCTCTCTTCCCCGGGGAGAGCAGCCCGAATTTCACGCAGAGAAATCTGCTGTGACTTAAAGTGGTATGATAATGAAACGAAAATGAAAAGATAACAAACAAACAAATCCTGTTAGACCCCCTAACAACTTTGTTTGAGAATCTGGGCAGGCAGGTTTCTCATGGATTAGTTTATGCTTACACTTGTAGCATTCTTAAGAGCTTAAATCTGAAAAATGCAGGAGAAATTCTTGAGGGTTTTTTTTAAAAACACTTTTGATGATCAGTCCTAATTAGAGACGTTTTCATTTCCATTTTTTATACTACTTTACGTCACGGTAGATTTCTCTGCTTGAAATTCGGGCTGCTCTCCCCGGGAAGAGCGCGTCGCCACAAGATCAGCGCCACCCATTCGCTTTTTGTTCGATGTTTTGTTGTTGCTTGTTTGTTTGTTTGTTTTCGTTCCTTGGCCAGAGCACTGAGGTGTTCCAATGGTGTGATTTTGCGTATGCGACCCTTTGTGTTCACGTTGACGGTAGCCGCATTCCGACTTCGGGGATGCTTTGTTTTGTATGATCTGTGTGTGTTTAGTTTACTTTTTTTTAAATTTCTTTTTTATTTATTTCGACGATAATGGAATAAACACTCATGTGCTTTTTTACATCCAATCCTCGTGTGTATACACTTTGGGTTGTTTTTTTGTTTTTTGTTTTGGTGTTTTATGCTTGCTTATTATACCGATGTACTTCTTACGTTTTATTTCCTACGTTTTATTTCCTTATGTACGACTTTGTATACGCCAAAGACCATGAGGCATGCGTATCGTACCACCACACCTGAAAGTGGTAGCTATGTGAATATGGTTTTGTGTGTGTGTGTGGACAATATACAGAATGTATAATTACAGAATTTCTCTTGTTGAGTTTACAATCCAAGTGTATGCAGTTTTGTAAATTTTGTCATCCGTTCCCACTGGCACACTATGGTCTACTCTTCCGAAAGCGGAACGGGTTTTAACGTGTGCGCACGATGTTCTGCGTGCGTTCACACACCGGACTTGGGTTTATAGTCTCATCTGAAGGACTGTGTGTGTATGTGTATGTGTGTGTGTATGTGTGTGTGTGCGTGTGTGATAGTCTCATCCGAAGGACTGTGTGTGTGTGTGTATGTGTGTGTGTGTGTGTGCGTGTGTGTGTATGTGTGTGTGTGCGTGTGTGTGATCTTGTATGGTCTCTTTGGTTAGTTGGTTTGGTAGTTGAGTTTTTGGGGTGGATTTTTTTTTTGTGTGGGGGGGGAATATTTCTTTCTTTCTTTCTTTTATTTTTAGAGATGGGTGGGTAAGGACCGTGGTCGTTTCTCTCTGTCTCTGTCTCTATCCATCTCTCTCTTTCTCTCTCTCTCTCTCTCTCTCTCTCTCTCTCTCTCTCTCTCTCTTCTCTCTCTCTCTCTCTCTCTTTCTCTCTCTCTCTTTCTCTCTCTCTCTCTCTCTCTCTCTCTCTCTCTCTCTCTCTCTCTCTCTCTCTCTCTCTCTCTCTCTCTCTCCTCCCTCTCTCTTTCTCTGGACAGCACACAGAGGTTTTCCCTGCCTCTCAGCAATGTGATATTGCCTCTGGAATATCCTGTCTTTGTTTCTATACATCTATCATTTTGTAATTTATCTCTCCTTTTTCTCTGTTCTTGTTTTTCTTGTTTTTCCTTTTTATAAAGGTAGGCATATAGTATATCCCCCTCCCTCCCCCTCCCTCCCCTATCTCTTTGATTATATTTCTTTCTATCTATCTATCTATCCATTATCTATCCATCCATCCATCTATCTATCTATCCATCTACCTATCTATCTGTATGTATTTATGTATGTATTATGCATGTATGTATTATGTATGTATGTATGTATGAATATACATGGATACATGTATGTATGTACGTTTGTACGTACGGACGCACGTACGTTTGTATGTATGTATGTATGCATGTTAGCCGTCAGCGGCTGGGCTTTATCACAGTTCTTGATTAAACCATTTACGCTGGGGGCAACAGCAAGTGAGAGGCTGTATGACCAGTGGCTTTCCCACTCATGGAACTCCACTTTACAGCTTAGTCTTTAGTGATCGACTATGACTCTCTGACTAGGAGGCTTGACTCGCACAGTCCTTATGTGCTGCAGCCCTGGGGGCTGGTTGGCCTTTGGAGAACATCTCCAACGCTGACTGTCCTTGTGCCCACTTGGCCAAGAGAGTGGGGATGTACTGTGGGCAAGGCATCTCCACTATAATCAAATTTCTGCCCAGTTTCCAAAACAGCAGCTGCCTCCTCTGCTGTTTTGGAGGTCATCGTCGGACACGACGGACAAAAACATACATGTATGCATGTATGTATTTATGGATGGATGGATGTTTCTCTTTGTGTGTGTGTGTGTGTGTGTGTGTGTGTGTGTGTGTGTGTGTGTGTGTGTGTGTGTGTGTGTGTGTGTGTGTGTGTGTGTGTGTGTGTGTGTCTGTGGCCTGTGTCTGTCTGTGTGATGTGTGTGTGTGTGTGTGTGTGTGTGTGTGTGTGTGTGTGTGTGTGTGTGTGTGTGTGTGTGTGTGTGTGTGTGTGTGTGTGTGTGTGTGTGTGTGTGTGTGTGTGTGTGCGCTGTTGTTGTAAATGAGTAGATTGATAGTAGTGCGTATATCAGATTTTAATATGATTTCTTTTTGTTGCTTAGTTTTTGTCTGGGTTTTCCCCCGGTGTTTAATTTATTTTGATATTCTACTGGATGTCTTGATGTCTGTATGTTTACAAGGACAGATTGTTAGACTGAGCTCGGCCTAAATTCTTTATCATCGTATGTTAAAGACAATTTCTTCCTTCCTCCTTCCTTCCTTTCTTCCTTCCTTTCATCCCCCTTTCTTTTCTTCCTTCCTTTCTTCTCTCTCTTTTCGTGCAATTTCCCTTTTTATGCCCCTGTTTGCCGAAAGAGAGAATGGGTTTTAACATCTATGCAAGATTTCAGCATGCGTTGTTTGTACAGGGGCCTCAGTTTACAGTCTCATCTGAAGAACTTTATGGGGAGTGGAGTGAGTACTGATGATACCCTCAGGGAAAAGTCCCCTAGAACGGGCGTCTTGGTGATGGTTCGAACCCGGGCCGTCAGATCGCGAGCGCAACACTCTAGCCCCCCCCCCCCCCCCCTCCCCCGGTCTGTTTTTTTTCTTCTAAAATTGACTGGATTTCTTCCTTAAGCGTCTTGAGGCGTGGTTGGGCTTTTAGATTCTGAAAAGTTATGGAGGATGGGATGACCTCGTGGTTAGAATATTGTGCCCGGGCTTTGATAGCCCAGGATCAAGCCCAGATTCCAGCAACATGGTTTTCTCCATTGACTTGATATTGATCAGTACTGACTACACACCCCTGCAAGTCCATTAGACGAGACCAGAAACTGAGGTCCAGTGTGTGAATGCAGGAAGAACATCTTGCGCACCTGTTAAAACCCATTCTTCCTTCTGGAAGAGTAGGTCATTCATGCCAGATAGCATGAATCTTTTTTATTTTAATGCATGCAAACTGGTGTGCTGTTTAGACATCATTCCCAAAGTCGGGATGTGGCTTTCTTGATGGCGAGGGGGAACAAGCCCCAGTCGTATTGTGCATGCAAAAGTCTCACCATTGGTAAAGTGCGGAGCTCTTTCCAAGGAACAAAGAAGAGAAAAATTATCACCGTTTATATTTCAGAAAAGGATGGTCAGGTCACCGGATTACAACTAGTGTTGTTCAATTGCTCTCTGTACTTTCTTGTTATAGTGTGTTAAAAAAAAGAAGAAATATGATCTAAATGGAAGATAAGTTCCAAACTGTTTCTCGAAAACTCTGTTCTTCGGGAAATACAGTATATAATAAAAAAAAAATTACATCTCGATGAATACATGAATGAATCAATCAATAACTCGATAAATGAATAAATAAACGTGTCTCTGAAAACAGACTGTTTTGCTGGGAATGCAGAGAATACCACCGAAAATGGCAAATTATAAAGCAATAGATAACAAGCAAATAAAACAATCAATTCTACAAATCTGAACAAATGGGAAAAAAACCCAGATAGCAGGAGATTTATTCCATTTAAAACAACAACACCTTCTTCCTCAGCCAGAGCTTCCCGGTTCACCAAACCCAGACAGACATCACAATACAACTCAGCCTTTCTTTCTGGCACTTGTCTGATGGAAGCCCAGTCAGTTTCTGAAAGGAAGGTAGCAGCATGATGCAGCTCCTCCAAGCTGCTTGACGCCCCGTGCGCGAACGCACGCAGAACATCTTGCGCACACGTTAAAACCCGTTCCGCTTTTCGGAAGAGTAGGCCAGTAGGCCACTTCCTTCGGATGAGACTATAAACCGAGGCCCCGTGTGCGAACGCATGCAGAACATCTTGCGCACACGTTAAATCCTGTTCCGCTGTTCGAAAGAGTAGGCCATTGTGAGCCGGTGGGAACAGATGACAAAATTGAAAAAACCGCATACACAGGCCAAAAAAAAAAAAAAAATCAACTGAGCGCTTTGACTTGTTGCTTTACAAGATTCAGCGCTATATAAATTCCATACATTATTCTTCTTCTTATTATTATTATGACAAAATTTAACAAAACTGCACACACTCGGGGATTGGATGGAAAAAAATGCACACGAGGGGCTATTCCATTATCTTCGGAATAAAAGAATAAAATAAATAAATGAATAACAGCTTCTTGACCTCTCCAATGGTGCCCCGCAAAGTCTTCTTTTAGACTGCTTTCCGTGGTGGACAAGACAGCGACATGACTGTGTTCTGTTGACTTGCCATTCTTTCTGATATCTAAGGGGGGAAAAGGTGTTTACATTTGTTAACCTCACGAAAAGTGAAAATGTTGCAAATGCCAGGCATAGTCGCCAAGTTTTTAAGTAAACAAACAAAATTTACCGTGAATCATTAAAAGCTGATAAATAAACAATGATAATTACTGTGAAACGTATATATGCTGTTTTCTGCTTCGAAATGAAATTTGAATGTGACGCAAAGGTTCTGATTGTACTTAAGAACTGCTTTACTTTCTGGAAACTATGTGTTAGAAGTTTCCTCTTTTCTATTACTCCCATTTTTTATGCCTTTGTCCTTACCCTCCCCTCTCTCTCGCTCTCTCTCTCTCTCTCTCTCTCTCTCTCTCTCTCTCTCTCTCTCTCTCTCTCTCTCTCTCTCTCTCTCTCTCTCTCTCTCTCTCTCTCTCTCTCTCTCTCTCTCTCTCTCTCTCTCTCTCTCTCTCTCTCTGAGATGTTCGCAGAACATCTTGCGCACACGTTAAATACCGTTCCGCTTTTCGAAAGAGTAGGCCGTTGTGTGCCGGTGGGATGGGAACGGATGACAAAATTTACCAAAACCGCATACACACGGAGACTGATTGTAAAAAAGCATGTGAGTGCTTATTCTATTATCCTCGAAATAACAAAATTAAAATTAAAATTTAAAATCTCTCTCTCTCTCTCTCTCTCTCTCTCTCTCTCTCTCTCTCTCTCTCTTCTCTCTCTCTCTCTCTCTCTCTCTCTCTCTCTCTCTCCTCTCTCTCTCTCTCTCTCTCTCTCTCCCCAGCCCATTCTGCTTTTTATTAAGCAAATCTGAAAGTTTTTTCCGATCAGGTTTTTGGTGCGCTGCCCTGAAGTCTGAATGTGTGCGCTGAGGTCATCAGACAGACCTCCTGCAGAGGTGCCAGCACAGGAGAAAACCAGGAACCAGCCATCCTAACCGGTATTGCCATGGAAGAAGAAGAAGAAGAGGGAAAGAAGAAGAAGAAAGAAGAAAAGAAAGAAGAAGAAGAAGAAGAAGAAGAAGAAGAAGAAGAAGAGAATGCCAGAAGAAGAAGAAGAAGAAGAGAAGAATGAAAGAAGAAGAAGAAGAAGAAGAAGAGAAGAAGAAGAAGAAGAAGAAGAAGAAGAAGAAAGAAGAAGAAGAAGAGAAGAAGAAGAAGAAGAAGAAGAAGAAGAAGAAGAAAGAAGAAGAAGAAGAAGAAGAAAGAAGAAGAAGAAGAATTGCAAGAGAAGAAGAAGAAGAAGAAGAAGAAGAAAGAAGAAGAAGAATGAAGAAGAAGAAGAAGAAGAGATTGAGGAGAAGAAGAAGAAGAAGAAGAAAGAAGAAGAAGAGAAGAAGAAAGAAGAAGAAGAGAAGAAGAAGAAGAAGAAGAAGAAGAAGAAGAAGAAGATGAAGAGATGATGATGAAGAAGAATGAAGATGAAGAAGAAGAAGAAGAAAGAAGAAGAAGAAGAAGAAGAAGAAGAAAAGAAGAAGAAGAAGAAGAAGAAGAATTGCGAAGAATTGCAAGAATGTGCAGCATTGCGAAAGAAGCGAAGAATTGCGAAGAAGAAGAATGCGAAGAGAGAAGAAGAAGATGCGAAGAAGAATGCGAAGAATTGCGAAGTAGAAGAAGAATTGCAAAGAAGAATGCGAAAAATTGAGAAGAAGCGAAGAATTGCAAAGAAGAATTGCGAAGAATTGCGAAGAAAAATTACGAAGAAGAAGAAGAATTACGAAGAAGAAGAAGAATTGCGAAGAAGAAGAATTGCGGAGAAGAAGAAGAAGAAGAATTGCGGAGAAGAAGAAGAATTAAGAAATGCGAAGAAAAAGAAGAGAAGAAGAAGAAGAAGAAGAAGAAGAAGAGAAGAAGAAGAAGAAGAAGAAGAAGAGGGAAGAGAGAAGAAGAAGAAAGAAGAAGAAGAAGAAGAAGAAGAAAGAAGAAGAAGAGAGAAGAAGAATTGCCAGAAGAAGAAGAAGAAGAATTGCGAAGAAGAAGATGAAGAATTGCGAAAGAAGAAGAAGAAGAAGAAGAAGAAGAAGAAGAAGAAGAAGAAGAAGAAGAATTGCAAAGAAGAAGAAGAAGAAGAAGAATTGCAAAGAAGAAGAAGAAGAAGAAGAGAAAAGAAGAAGAATTGCAAAGAAGAAGAAGAAGAAAAAGAAGAAGAAGATGATGATGATGATGATGATGATGATGATGATGATGATGATGATGAAGAAGAAGAAGAAGAAGAAGAAAGAAGAAGAAGAATTGCAAAGAAGAAGAAAGAAGAAGAAGAATTGCGAAGAAGAAGAGAGAAGAAGAAGAAGAAGAAGAAGAAAGAAGAAGAAGAAGAAGAAGAAGAAGAAGAAGAAGAAGAAGAAGAAGATGATGATGATGATGATGAAGAAGAGAAGAAGATGAAGAAGAAGAAGAAGAAGATGAAGAAGAAGATGATGATGAAGAAGAAGAAGAAGAAGAAGAAAAAAGAAGAAGAAGAAGAAAAGAAGAAGAAGAAGAAAAAAGAAGAAGAAGAAAGAAGAAGAATTGCGAAGAAGAAGAAGAAAAGAATTGCGAAGAAGAAGAAGAAGAATTGCGAAGAAGAAGAAGAATTGTGCGTATTGCGAAGAAGTGCGAAGAAGAAGAAGAATTGCGAAGAAGAAGAATGCGAAGGAGAAGAAGAAGAATTGCGAAGAAGAATTGCGAAGAATTGCGAAGTAGAAGAAGAATTGCAAAGAAGGATTGCGAAAAATTGCGAAGAAGAATTGCGAAGAATTGCAAGAAGAATTGCGAAGAATTGCGAAGAAAAATTACGAAGAAGAAGAATTACGAAGAAGAAGAAGAATTGCGAAGAAGAAGAATTGCGGAGAAGAAGAAGAAGAATTGCGGAGAAGAAGAAGAATTAAGAATTGCGAAGAAGAAGAAGAAGAAGAAGAAGAAGAAGAAGAAGAAGAAGAAGAAGAAGAAGAAGAAGAAGAAGAAGAAGATTGCGAAGAAGAAGAAGAAGAATTGCCAAGAAGAAGAAGAAGAAGAAGAAGAAGAAGAAAAAGAAGAAGAAGAAAGAAGAAGAAGAAGAGAAGAAGAAGAAGAGAAGACGACGACGACGACGACGACGACGACGAACAAGAAGAAGAAGAAGAAGAAGAAGAAGAAGAAGAAGTTGATGATGAAAGAAGTGCGAAGAATTGCAAAGAATTGCGAAGGATTGCGCAGAATTGCGAAGAAGAAGATTGCGAAGAAGAAGAGAAGAATTGCGAAGAAGAAGAATTGCGAAGAAGAAGAAGAATTGCGAAGAAGAAGAACTGCGAAGAAGAGGAAGAATTGCGAAGAAGAAGAATTGCGAAGAAGAAGAAGAAGAAGAAGAAGAAGAAGAAGAAGAAGAAGAAAAGAAGAAGAAGAAGAAGAAAGAAGAAGAAGGAAAGAAAGAAAGAAAGAAACAAAGAGTAAAAAGAAGAAGAATTGCGAATAAGGAAAAGACTTGTGAAGAAGAATTGCGAGGAAGAAGAATTGCAAAGAAGAAGAAGAAAAGAAGAATTGCAAAGAAGAAGAATTGCAAAGAAGAAGAAGAATTGCAAAGAAGAATTGCAAAGAAAAATTGCAAAGAAGAATTGCAAAGAAGAAGAAGAACAAGAAGAAGAAGAACAAGAACAAGAAGAAGAACAAGAAGAACAAGAAGAACAAGAACAAGAAGAACAAGAAGAAGGGACAGAAGAAAGAAAGAAAGAAAGAAAGAAAGAAAGAAAAGAAAAGAAAGAAGAAGTGAACAATGAACATGGTTAGAGGAAGGGCCATAAACTGCTTTTCATTATCCATTTCTTCCCCTTTGTCCCTTTTCCCCCTGGAAGCTAAAAAAAGATGGTAACAGAGTATGTGACAAATCTAGTGTGGAACAGAGAGAGAGAGAGAGGAGAGAGAGAGAGAGAGAGAGAGAGAGTGGGGGGGGGGAGATGGAGAGAGAGAGAGAGAGAGAGAGGAGAGAGAGAGAGAGAGAGAGAGAGAGAGAGAGAGAGAGAAAGAGAGAGGGAGGGAGGGAGAGAGAAAGACAGACAGACAGACACAGATAATCAGGCAGACAGACAGACAGAGACACAGAATCCTTTTTTCTTTACCCTCTAAAATCATAATATGTTGAAACCTTAAGGCTGACGCAAGTGTACGATGCCATCAACGGTGTAAAAGTTGCAGAGAGTGCAGCTCGTAAAATGGGTAACGAATGCTGGGCCTCCCTCTTCCGTCAGACTGTGTGGTGAAGGCCGGGCCTCAGTGTCCTTGTTCCTTGTCAGGGGGCCATTTGCCGGCCTGTGCCACTCACCTGCACACTGCCACCCTCACCATCATACTGATGGCAACAGGGTGTGTTTTCTGGGTCTGTTTCTTCTGTGTCTGTCTGTCTGTCTCTCTCTGTATGTGGATCTTCGTTTCTGTCTGCCTTTCTGACTGTCTGTCAATCTGTATGCCTTTCTCTCATTCTATCTTACTGTTTGTTTTGGTTTCCCTGTCTCTCTGTCTCTATTTATATTTCTGTCTCTCTGTCCATGTATAATACATATAATATTATATAATGTAATATCATTTAACATAGTATGATATTATATGGCATAGTATAAATATAGAAGGTGGCAGGATGGTTAAGACGTTCGCCTGCCGAGGTTGTAGGTTCGATTCCCAGCCTAGCCTTTCTTCCCAGTTTGATGGAAAAAAAATCGAACTGAATATCAAAGTCCTTCGTATGAGATTATAAACTAAGGCCCCAAGTGCAAATGCATGCAGAACATCTTGCGAACACGTTAAAAACCTGTTCCGCCTTTTGGAAGAGTAGGCCATTGTGTGCCGGTAGGAGTAGATGACAAAGTAAAAAATAAGCCAAGCATGTACACAGGTGTGTTCAGACACCATCCCGGAGGTCGGAACGCGGCCACCTGTATGGTGGGAAACAAAAAACGATGGTGTATGCATGGGTCTGGCTATTGGCGACCTTTGGGGCTCTGAGGAGGAAGAAAACAAAAGACGACACCTAGGGTCATCTGATGATCGTAAGGGCTGTGTACAGAATCATTCTGGCAACTCCTGCGACGGCACTTGAACCATGTGTATCGGCGATTGCCTTTCCAATGGACCATTCCAGTGACGTGGAGAGGGGGCGGGGTGGGGGGTGGGAGGGTCTGCTGCATGGGTAACAGCTTGTCCTCCATACTTACTTACCCAGGCTTTGCGCTGTGGAGTATAAACACCCAGAGCGCAACTCCATAATCTTACAAGGCTGAAAGATGCCTACTACTAGTATAGCATAGCATAGTATAGCATAGCATAGCATAGCATAGTATAGTATAGTATAGTATAGTATAGTATAGTATAGTATAGTATAGTATAGTATAGTATAGTATAGTATAGTATAGTATAGTATAGTATGGTATGGTATGGTATGGTATGGTATGGTATGGTATGGTATGGTATGGTATGGTGTAGTGTAGTATAGTATAGTATAATATAGCATGTTATAGTATAGTATTATTATAGTATAGTATAGTATAGTATAGTGTAGTATAGTATAGTATAGTATAGTGTAGTATAGTATAGCATAGCATAGCAAGGCATAGCGTAGTGTAGTGTAGTATTAGTATAGTATAGCATAGCATAGTATATTATAGTATAACATAATATTACATAATATGATAAAATATAAACAATATAATATAATCAATATTATGCAATAAAACATATCATAACATAAAATAACATTACATTATATTCTAATTCTATTCCATTCTATTCTATTCTATTAGATAGATAGATTAAGATAGATTTAAAGTGTATGTATGAATATATGTATCTAAATATATGTGTTTATGTAAACACACACACACACATATATATATATATAAATATAAAATATATATATATATATATATATATATATATATATATATTATATATATATATAGAGAGAGAGAGAGAGAGAGAGAGAGAGAGAGGAGAGAGAGAGAGAGAGAGAGAGAGAGAGAGGAGAGAGAGAGATATCAAAGAATGACACAATGAAAGACAGAAAAACAGACAAAGACACAGACAGACTGACATAGTAAAAAACAAAGGAGAGGGAGAGGCAAAAAGCAAAAGCAGATAGGACCAGACTGTTGTGACCAGTATGATGGTGAGGGTGGCAGTGTGCAGGTGAGTGGCACAGGCCGGCAAATGGCCCCCTGACAAGGAACAAGGACACTGAGGCCCGGCCATCACCACACAGTCTGACGGAAGAGGGAGGCCCAGCATTCGTTACCTACTTTACGAGCTGCACTCTCTGCAACTTTTACACCGTTGATGGCATCTACACGCTTACGTCAGCTCAGATTTTTGCATTGTGAATTCAAAATGCGAAGAAAGAGCCCTTCCTGTCATATCCACATGAATCTCTCTCTCTCTCTCTCTCTCTTCTCTTCTCTCTCTCTCTCTCTCTCTCTCTCTCTTCTCTCTCTCTCTCTCTCTCTCTCTCTCTCTCTCTCTCGATGTTGAAAATGCATTACATATATTTGTACAATGTCTGAAAGATTCAAGCAAATGTATGTTTAAGGTGTTTTGTCCCAACCAAAAGAAAAAATCAGAGTGGTTTGATGGTGAGTGTAGCACAACAAAAAAGGAAGCAAGGAAAAAACTAAACCACTTTAGAAAAACAAGAAAAGAAGAAGATAGGGTTGCATATGTGGAAGTTAGGAAAAGGTATAAACGACTACTAAAGATGAAAAGACAAGCATTTAGAAAGCAAAAGGCTGACATTTTAGTAAGGGAAATTCATAATCCGTCACGTTTTTGGAAAGAATTAAGAGCAATGGGCTGTACAAATAAAGAAAAAGTCTATAACAAAATTTCCACAGTTAGTTGGTGTAACCATTTCAAGAGCGTTTTCCAAAATGCTAAAATAGATAATAATAATTGTGACATTGAATTTGATTTGTCTGATGAAGTGTGCCATGTCCTGAATGAAAGCATATCAGAAGAAGAAGTTATTCAGGCCATCAGAAAACTAAAAAATGGTAAAGCGAGTGGTATAGATGACATATCTGCTGAAATGCTGAAAACTGGTGGCAAGAAGGTCCAGGCATTTCTGACAAAACTATTTAACCAAATTTTTTAGCAGGGAATCTACCCTCATGACTGGTCCCAAGCTATAATCATTCCATTACATAAAAAGGGAGACTTTGAAAATGTAGACAATTATAGAGGGGTGTCTCTTTTAAGCATAATTTCTAAATATTACACAACAGTTTTGAATACACGACTGTACAGTTGGTTAGAAAATAATAATATTATTTCAGAGTGTCAAGCAGGTTTTCGGAAAAAGTATTCAACAGTCGATCAGATATTTACTTTGTATGCTGCAATTCAAAATTGTATGAGTAGGAAAGGTAGGAAACTGTATGTTGCTTTTGTAGATTTTAGGAAGGCTTTTGATTCAGTTTGCCATAATAAACTTTTGCAATGTCTTAAAGACCAGGGTGTTCGGGGTAGAGTTTTTGCTTTACTGAGGGCTATGTATATGTCATTGTTGTCATGTGTACGTGTAAACTCTGAATTAACAGACATGTTTGAAACACCAGTTGGAGTCAGACAGGGATGTGTTTTGAGCCCTACCTTGTTTTCAATTTTCATAAATCAATTAGAAAATCACATGAATGATAAAGGTAAACATGGGGTTCGAATGATACCTGATGCTATGGAATTATTCATTTTGCTATTTGCAGATGATGTAGCATTGGTGTCAGTTACTCCAGGTGGACTTCAAAACCAATTGAATGTTTTAAAGAGCTGTTGTGACAATATGAATCTTTGTGTGAATATTGATAAAACTAAGGTAATGGTATTTAGAAAGGGGAGCTTTTTAGGGAAACGTGAAAAATGGTTCTTTGATGGTAAAAGGTTAGAAGTGGTAAATAGCTATTGCTATCTGGATATAACTTTACAACTATAATAAGTGCAAAAAGAGGAACCCTTCACTTAGCTTCTAAAGGGAGAAAGGCAGTAGTTCAAGTTAATAAGGTTTTCCAAAAATGTAAAGAAATAACAGCAGACACATTCTTAAAGATTTTTGATGCTAAGATCCAACCGATATTGATATATTCTGCTGAAATTTGGGGACTAAACAGATTAGAGCATTTAGAGAAGGTTCATATGGCTGATTGTAAGAGGTTTCTTGGTGTTCCAATCAGGACCCCAAACAACATGGTATTATGGGGAATTGGGCAGATATCCATTGTATGTAAATACATATGTAGCATGCTTAAGATTTTGGTTTTTAAACTATTACAAATGGGTGAAGAAAGGTTACCACGTAAAGCTTATGAAATGTTACTTGAACTTGATAATGTGGTAAGCTGTGTTGGGCTTCAAAATTAGAGAGATACTGTGTGTCACTGGCTTTAATATAGTTTGGTTGCAACAGGGTGTTGGGGATATAAAAGCATTTTTACATTTATTCAAACAGAGGCTTGTTGACATGTTCAGGCAAGAATGGGATGGGGCTGTTAGGGATCGTGACAGGTACACAACCTATAGGACATTTAAAGCTGTTTTGGAGAAGAAAAGGTATATTTTGGATATGGATACATACTGTTTCCGAGTTGCTATAGCACAATTAAGGTGTAATGTTATTCCTCTAAACAATAATGTGCATCGCTACAGTGAAATTGTACAAAATAAAATGTGTCCATGTTGCAAAGAAAAAATCGAAAATGAACAACATTTCATATTTAAATGTGATGGGTATGAGGATCTACGTGCTAAATTTCTAAAAGAATCAGCCAAGCTTCCCTTTCATGCACTACTCAGGGCTACAAATCCAAATCACACGCACAATTTATCCAGGTTCGTGTTCCATGCAATTAACAGAAGAAAAAACTTCATTGTGGAAACATTGATCTAAATGTTGTGTTGCTATAATTTAATGAGAACGGCCATTGAGCATTTATTTTATATGTGTGTGTGTGTGCACGAGCTCGTGCACGCGCGAACATGTGTGTATGTTTGTGCGTGCGTGCGTGCGTGTGAGTGTGTGTGTATGTGTTGGTATGAGTGATTTGGAGGGGAGGGGGTTGAGTGTAAGAGCGGATGGATGCCCATGCGCATGCGTGCGTGTGTGTGCTCGCGCGTTCGTGCGGGTGTGTGTGTGTATGAAGGCAGTTGAGGAAGTGTCCAGCATAGGACTGTCGGATGAAAATTTGCATATTTTATGTGATTGAGAGGACATGTGATGAGTGAATATTGTTTCTGAAGTGATATCTTGCAATGTTTTGATTAACACCCTATTTTCTCTTTTTATGACGTAAAAGTTACATGACATGAAAGAGCACAGTGTGTGAGGTTTGTGTGTGTGGGGTTTTTTTGGGTTTTTTGTTTTGTTTTTCCCCATACAGCATTGTGTTAACATTGCAGTAGCCTAGAGCTGACATGGTTGTATTTGATGTATACATTTTTTTTGGAGTGGTGAATGTTTTGAGAATGCAATAACTTGTGAGTATAGTAACTATTATGAAAATGCAAGAAAACCTAATGAGCATTAATGATTTCAAATGTTATGATTTATGATGTGCTTGATGTTTGTATTTTGTAGGTGAGAAGGTGTTAACATATCAGGTATAGCTTCATCAATAACTTTGTTAATTGGTCTATTGTCTTTTTGTGGTACCCTGGGAAGTGGTTACGGTGAACTGAGTTTTTGTTTTTAGCCGTGTTTTGTTTTGATTTGTGGCATTACACAGTCTTTATTTAGGCATAATGTTGGAATATGCTTATGCAAGAGTATACAGTTATGAGTGCACTCCAGGGTATTATGCCAAGTCTTACCAAACTTATGTGATTTTTTTTTCATCTTCAACTTTTCATCTTCAATATTTTGCCCTCAATGTGTATTGTGGCCAAAGGCCGATGTACATTAAACAATTTCAGAGTTTCAGAGTTCTCTCTCTCTCTCTCTCTCTCTCTCTCTCTCTCTCTCTCTCTCTCTCTCTCTCTCTTTCTTCTCTTCTCTCTCTCTCTCTCTCTCTCTCTCTCTCTCTCTCTCTCTCTCTCTCTCTCTCTCTCTCTCTCTCTTTCTCTCTCTCTATCTGAATGTATGTATATATGTATGTATGCATGTAAATATGTATGTATGTATGTAAATATGTATGCATGTAAATGCGTACATATGTTTGCATGTTCGTATATAGTACACCCACCCACCCACACACTCACACCCACAGACCCACACCCACAGACCCCACACACACATATATGTATATATGTATATATGTATGTATATGTTGCAACCTGCTTCCTCCACATAACATCGGTGCTCACTCCACTCTCCCCCAAAAGTCTTTGGGATGAGACTATAAACGGAGATCCTGTGTGCGAACACACGCAAATCTTGTGCACACGTTAAAACCTGTTCCGCTTTACGGGTGAGAAAGGATGACAAAATTTACAAAACTGAAAACACATGGAGACTGGATGTAAAATTAAAAAAACACGTAAGTTCTTATTCCAATATCCTTGAAATAAAGAATGAGTGAATAAATGAATAAATAAATAAATGGCTCTCAGCTTTGCACAGTATGTCATTCCACTCATGTCAAGTCCACTCTCTGATGTTGTCTTCTCTCTTTTGTCTTCCTCCTTATACTAGTCTCGGTCAGTCCACATATCCGTGTGAGGTGCCCGTACCTCTTAAGCTTGCCTCTGTTCATCGAAGTCAGGAGCTCTTCATTTGGCCTTATAGCGTTTACAACTCTGTTTTTCACTTCCTCGTTAGAGATGTGATCTCCCTCTGAGATGCCAAGAAGCGTTCACAAGCATCTCATCTCCATTGCCTGTATCTTATTTTTAATGCCTGCTGTCAGGGTTCAAGTTTCACACGTTAACGATGGAAATCTTGTCCTTGAAGTTTGCACAGCAAGGAAAAGTATTCAACTTTTTAGTGTTACATCCTAAAACTTTGAAAAGAATGTAATAAAAGAATTTTTGTTTTCCTTTTGTGAGGATTACTTTTTTCTTGATTATTTTCTTCATTCTCAGTTCCTTTAGCAAAGGTGAAAACTTTTACATTTTTTCTGTCATTTCCTTTATAACACATTTTCTGCTTTATTCTGATGATTAGGTAGTAACGCTTTTAGTATTAAGGTATTCATTATGAACAGTTGTCTTATTAGCTAAAATGTTTTGTATACTCTCTCTCTCTCTCTCTGTTGGTGGTGGTGGTTTTTTTGGGTTGGGGGGTGCTGTTATTTTTATTCTTATTTTTTTAGTTTGGATTTTTTTTGTTTGTTCTGTTTTGATAGACCCTACACAGGGCAAGGGCCGGCTGAAAAACAGTATGTGAATGCTTATCTGCAACCCTTGGAAAATAATGATTATTCATAGGCCATTGTGTGCCGGTGGGAACGAATGTCAACATTCACAAAAATGCATACACACAGGGACTGGATGTAAAAAAAAGCACATGAGTGCTTATTCCATTATCCTCGAAATAAAAGAATAAAATAAAATAGAAATCATTCATTAACTTATTCTCTCTCTCTCTCTCTCTCTCTCTCTCTCTCTCTCTCTCTCTCTCTCTCTCTCTCTCTCTCTCTCTCTCTCTCTCTCTCATGAGTGTTAAACAATTTAGATACATAGAACATAACGTTGATGACCACAGGCCGCTACGCCCATTATGTAGGCCAGCACTGGAGGATGGGATACATTTTACATTGTGTTGTCCAGTATCAGATGATGTTAGGCAGAATAACATCCCTGTAAAATATAATAGTAGACAGCCTGAATGATTTCGACTCTGTTTACTCATGGAGTTCAGTTATCCTGAGGCTGTGCGCAGCCTCACTTTATATTTATGTAAAGCCTGTAAAAAAAGAGAATTCTTAATAATGATTTCAAACCATATTTTTGTAACTGACTTTTTTTCGCTACACAATATCTTTTTGTTTTTGTTGTTACTGGTGGGTGTTTTTTATTCACTTAAATACTAAGTATTTGGGCAACCTCCTTTTATGTATGGGCCCATGTTATTTCGGTGAATAAATCAATGGAGTTTTGAGTTCTAGTTCTAACCCTGTCTCTTCCGCACCTCTTGACTCTCTGCCTGTGGCTCTGTTCCCCAGAGGACAGTGACGATTGTGGCACATAAAGGGAAGGGGGGGGGGGGAGGAGGAGGAAGGTAGAGGGAAGATGGCCTTGGGTACACCCCCCTTCCCCTCCAGACTGTTAACACAATGAAAGGAAGAAAATGACGCACATTTGACAGAGAGGGCTGTCATACAGTTGTGCTTCCTATTACTCCGTGGGGAGCCCGGCACTTGAAGTCTCAGCTGCCAGCCTGCTGACTTTTATCAGCAGATTAATTTAAAACCTGGGATTCTGCCTCCGTTTTCTGCCCTGTGGACAAATGAGACCCCAGCTTTCGTCTCTTCCCCCCTCCCATGAGATCACTGTTGGAAGTTAGAAGACAGATTATGCCCCCTGTATTTTTTAAAATCTTGAATACTGTAACAGTATATTGTCATTACCTGTCATTGCCTCTTGACAAGGAAGTAACATAACTGTCCTTTGCAAATTTGCTCAGTGAAATGTAAGATACCGCATAGAGCATGAAAAACAAAGACCACTCAATCGTATCTATCTAACAATGATTATTGTGATGAAGCACATTTAACATACAAATAAGTCAGATCAAACTACAATGCAATGAAGGATACAGGTACGAATATTGATTTGGAGTCCATGTTTGATCACTATTATCGAAACCTCTGACCAAAAAAAACCCCAAACAAGGATGGGAAATTTTAAACTGTCTCGGAACATATTCCTACAACTGATGCTAACTTGACTTTGCCTTTTTTTTCCTGTGCCACAACTATAAACTTCTGCAGTAGATTAAACTACGTGGTTACTATCAGATGACACAATGGAAACAACGTCTTCGTCTTCCATTGATTTCTGAACTCAAACAAATCACTTTAACTCATGGACAGTGACATTTTCCTATTGTAGAACCGAAAATGATTTTGTCTAAGGAAATACTATGTTCACAAATCGGCAAAGCAGTTCTGTGGACACCTCAGGTTGGAAACAATTATTTTGTTTGCGCTGAAACAAAGTCTTCATCTCTGAAGTCGGAATATGGCTGCCTAAGTGGTGGGCAAATGGTCGAAGACGCGGAATCTCACCACTGGAGAACCTTGGAACGCTAGCGGAGGAACAAAACAAGTCTTTTATATCTTAACCTGAGTGAATTCCCAATAAAACTGTCACAGAGAGGATACCGTCTACTGGTGATGAGTATGATGACAGTGATAGTGAATGGACAAGGATACATGCATACGCACATGCGCGTGTACACACACACGCATGCTCACAATAGAAACATGCACACATACATACACACACGCTTATTATATGTAAGCACTTACACACACAAGAACGCTCACATATATGAGCATGTGCACAAATACACACAAGCACCAAACACGCACGCTCACACATGCAGGTAGACGCACACACACACAGACAGACACACGCGTGGACCTGCATGCACAGACACACACACACACACACACACACACAAGCACACACACACACACACACACACACACACACACACACACACACACACACACACACACACACACACACACACACACACACACACACACACACACCTGACAGACAAAGCAGGCCATCAATTAATATCGCTGCTTTGTCAAAAACCCCAACCAAGAAGGGATGACAGCACCAATAAGAGGCAGCACAGCATTTCTCCTGAGAGGACTGATAAATGGTTAAGAAAAGAGGAGAGAGAGAGAGAAAAAATACTAAAGGAAAAACAAAAGCAACAAGAAAAATACTCACACCTCACCTCACTCTGTTTCTCTTTCCCTCTCTTCATCCTGATCTCTCTCTGTCTCTGTCTCTCTCTGTGTCTGTCTCTGTCTGTCTCTCTCTGTCTCTCTATGTCTGTCTCTGTCTGTCTCTCTCTGTCTCTGTCTCTCTCTGTGTCTCTCTCTCTGTCTCTCTGTCTCTCTCTGTCTGTCTGTCTCTCTGTCTGTCTCTTTGTCTCTGTCTGTCTGTCTCTTTGTCTCTGTCTCTCTGTCTCTGTGTCTCTGTCTGTCTCTCGTCTCTCTGTCTCTGTCTGTCTCTCTGTCTCTGTCTGTCTGTCTCTTTGTCTCTGTCTCTCTGTGTCTCTGTGTCTCTCTGTCTGTCTGTCTGTCTCTCTGTGTCTCTCTGTCTGTCTGTCTCTCTCTTTGTGTTCTCAAGACGCAAGTGATAATAGGGGTCCCCCTGATGCGGGTGTGTGTGTTGAGGGGGTGGGGAAGAAACCAACATGGCCTTGGGTACATCCCCTTAGACCGTTACTTAGGAAAGTCAGCTGCCAGCCAGCCTGCTGACTTGTATATGAACAGATTAAACAGATGGGATTTTTACTTAGGTTTTGCTAGCTTGCTCCTTTCCTCTGTTGTGGGGTCAAGACCTCAGCTTCACGGCGAGGGTTTGGGGTAGTCTTCCTTCCAAAGATAAACAGTGAAAGAGAGGGATAGAGGGGAGGGGAGAGGAAGAGAGAGAACTCAAGAACTCAAGAATTTAATTGTATAAGCCATACAGCCCGTTACAAATATGTGGGCAATGAGGAATGACTGGATGTGTTGAATATGGCATTACAGTGGAACAAACACATTGTAAAGGAAACAGCAGTAAATCAAAGGAATCAACAGTGGGTTTCGTACTGACATTAGCGGCGTTTGTTGGCATGATAAACATATCTGCTAAGATCATGGACACACGTATCATCTTGCATTACTCTTTGAAATGAAGTTACTATATTTTTTCGGGATGAATTTCAGTCGTAAGTCACTGAGAAAGAATATGCATTTCTGTTTCTATAGCACTATGACAAAATGAACACTGAAGATCTTACTCAAAACCGGCTGTGTAGCGTTTTCTGTGTGTTTGTAGGTCTGATATCCCTAATCTAAATCTGATCAAAATGTCACGGATATGCTTATTAGGCACCAAGGAAAAGTACGTTTCCATAGATACAGATGATTTACATGTACGATAATTATACACTGGATCTTGTGCTATTGTTAATATGTTCATTCCATTTTTGATAGAGGCAATCGATCAATCTTTGCTTAAGCTGGCTTAAGAACCTTGTTTTTCCTATACAAAGCCGAAACCAGTCTCGTATAACATTTTACAAATATGTGATACCCAACACATTTTATCATCATTATGGAGAGACAAAAGCATGTTGTAGACCGTTCGTGGGAGTCTGGATTCTTCTAGTTCCGGTCAAACCGCAGCCAATATCGGGTTGGTACATACATAACAAGAAATATGTAATGGGTAACGACCCGTTTCACTGTAAACCCTGTCATTTGGAGTTCGGGGCTTACATTTAAAAGTTTTTTTAAGAGCAAATGTGTGGACATTCTCCACTGCTTTCTGTTGAGACAGGCCCCAAATTTTTGCTCCATAAAATAGAATCGTTTAAAATTTTTGAATCAAACAGTTTTGACAAAATCTCTGTTGAAAAAATCTCCCATTTTTTCCCTAGAGTTTCTGAAGATGTTAATTACCCCTTTTCTTGCTAAACATGAGAGTTCACGTACTGCTTTACTGTACGCCAATTTAGTTGAAAGGAATAAGCCCAGGTATTTATAGGAATTTACGATAGCTATTTCATTTCCCTTGTAAAACCAAACCTCTTTCTTAGCCACATGCCCACCGTTTCTGAAAATGACGATATTCGATTTATCAAGATTTACATGCAAATCTAGCTTTTGTGATTGATTAGAAAGAACGTTTAACTGGTTTTGTAACCTGCAACACTGTCCGATATTAAAACGATGTCGTCAGCAAACAACAAAAATAATGAACATTTCTAGTGTATCAGGGTAAAGCTGAACACCGTGTTTACCATTTTTGATAACTTCTTGGGCCAACTCGTTGATGAATAATGAAAATAAGAGAGGGCTGGTTATTTCGCCTTGTTTTAAGCCTTTGAAGCAAGATATGGCTTCTGATATCTTGCTCCCATAACGAATCCGGACTTTAACAGTTGCGTACATGCTCTGTAATATTTTCAAAATATTTCCATTTACACCTTTTTTTTTTTTGCAAGGCCGGCCAAAGTTTGCTAAGGGAAATAAGGTCAAAAGCCTTTTTGAAATCGATCAAAGCGACATACAATTTTCTGTTTCTTAGGAGTTGTCTTTGGATAATTGCAAATAGTGTGAAAATATGATCTACGTGGAGTGATCTTTTCGAAAACCTGCCTGTGAAAGAAGAAATCAAAAAGCGTGTGGGCCCCCAAGAACCTTTGCTCTCCACCATAAAGAGGAGAAAACTGATGTGGTTTGGTCACACCACAAGACACAACACCTTAGCAAAAACCATCTTGCAGGGAACAGTCGAAGGCAAGAGAAGAAGAGGCCGCCAAAAGAAATCATGGGTTGACAACATCAAAGGCTGGACCGCCCAACCCCTGCAACACCTACTAGCCACACAGGATCGTGAAGCATGGAAAAAGATCTCTGTTGCGTCTTCTCTCATGTGCCCCCTACGTCCTTTGGGACATGGGACTGGGTGAGTGAGTGAAGTGCCTGTATTTCACCAAGCATATTTCTGTTTTCTACGAAAGCTGATATTCGTTTATTAGTTATATAGCTTAGGAGTGTACTATATATGTTTAATAATGAGATGCCTCTATAGTTGTCTGGATTGTGGATGGTTCCTTTCTTATGAATGGGGTGGATGATAGCTTCTGTCCAAGATTCTGAATAGAGTCCAGATGAAAAAATCTTGTTAAACAGATGGATAAGAAAGGATATTATTCTTCTATGATTAACTACTGACTTAAAAATTTCAGGGATAATCCCATCGAGACCAGCAGCTTTGTTATGTTTCAGATGTTTAATGGCCTTAACAATTTCTTCCTCAGTGACATCTGAATTTATTTCTATCACATCCTGCGAAATGTCCACTGAGTCAGATAAACTTGCACTGCTGCCAGTGACTTCCTCCTGTTCACCTCCCCCATCACCCAAGAGCCCTTTAAAATGTTCAACCCATTGCTACATAGCTATATTGCCTATCTCTGATGTTTTCCTTGAGAATTTCTTTATGTGTCTCCAAAACTTTGCAGAATCATTTATACTGTTTACAAGTTCCTCTCTGCTTTTTCTTTTGAATTCTTTTTCTTTGGTGGCTAAAAGCTTCTTGTATTTCTACGGGTATTACAGTATACTGTTCTGTCCAATGAAGACTTAGTACGTAAATAACTACGAAGAGCAGAACGAGTGACCCTTCTGGCACGCTCACACTCCCCATCAAACCACTCACTCACTTTCTTTCTTTGTCCCCTGAATGTTTTCTTAAAACAGGAGGCAGCAGAAGACATCATGTTCGTAAAAACATTTACAGCCTCATTAATGTCGGAATCACTGATTAAGAACGCTTCATCTGTTTCTGTAAGTTGTCAGGCAAATCAAGATTGCTGAGAAAAGTGTCCTGTTTGTCCTGCGACCATAGGAGAGGAAGAGAGAGAGAGAGAGAGAGAGAGAGAGAGAGAGAGAGAGAGAGAGAGAGAGAGAGAGAGAGAGAGAGAGAGAGAGATAGGATGATGATGATGATGATGATGATGATGATGATGATGATGATGATGATGATGATGATGATGAAGGTGACCGTGATGACGACGACGACGATGATGATCCTTATTTCATAGATTAGTAGGTATTTGATTGTTGTCTAAAGCTGGCGATCGTTGCACTTGATTTTGGAAGTGCAGATAGTATACAACTGTTTGATGTATCCCTGAGATGTAGCAAAAAGCACAACACTATCTTATACTAAACAATAAAGGCAAAGGTGGTAAAGGAGTCCCATAACCTATGCGGTCGTTGGGAGCGAGGTGTCAGAGACCTCAGCTTCCCCAGGGGCCAGCATTTTGAGGGCGGTGCCCATCTCTTCTCCATCGCACCTTCCCTGACTCTAAAGAGGGCAGGTACCCATTTACAGCTGGGTGAACTGGGATACTGTACTGAAGCCAAGGCTCGCAAACGTTTACCTATCCACTTGGCAAACCACGCTCCATGCTGCTTAACCTCAGCTTAAGGAAAGTGAGTGCTCTGACACCGAGCCACCCCGTCCCCAAACAGTACAGACTGCAGGGCAAAAGAGAAGTGATACTGGTTCAATGTTGATTGCACTCTATTATTTTCTCCTACACAAATATTCCAGAAGTTGAGAACTTCGCTTGAAGATCTTCCCTTGTGCACTCTAGTTCTTTCCTTCTGCCTAGTTTTCTTTCTCTTATATTTCTATATCTATTTTTTCTACATTTTGATCATTTCAAAATGTCTAAGTGCAGTGACTTTTGAAGGAATAATTTGGACCAATATCTGTTGTCAACGGAGTTTCAAAAAAAAATCAGCATTTACAGTTTGAACAAACTGACGTCTTCAAACTGCTAAATGTAACAACTGAACTTTTCATTGCTGTTGAGCATATCATAAGCTTTTAGCTTCCTGTTGCTTCATTGTAAGTGTGCACATAATATGTATGATTTTTTTAATTAAAAATGTCTAAACCAATACTCGACATCGCTTGCGTTTTGCAGTTTCCTGTTCTTGGTTTACTAAATAGCAGTGACCCTTATTACACACAAAAAAAATCAGCTTAAAAACTGAAGCGGTCCATCAACTATTTTCAGCTACTTGCATAATTATGCAAAAGTTCAATTCTTTATTTTTTATGATTACAGTCTCGATACTGACGTAGTCGATGGAAAAGGAAACAGTGTGTGTAACAGAGAGAAAACATCAAGTTCACGCGCCTTTAGTGCCAGAGACACTCTATCCAGAGCGGTAAGTTGTTGTACAGAGAACGATTATTGACTGCACTGGTCGTCATTAGAGTGAGAATGACCCATCAAGAGACAAGGTAGGGAGAGGCTCTCGAGGCTCAATGACGTAGAGTTGATCTCTCTCTCTCTCTCTCTCTCTCTCTCTCTCTCTCTCTCTCTCTCTCTCTCTCTCTCTCTCTCTCTCTCTCTCTCTCTCTCTCTCTCTCTCTCTCTCTTCGCCTCTTTTTTGGTTTCATTGGTTTGTGTAGGTCGGCAATACAAGGGAAGTAAGAACTAAGTTGGAGTTTTTAAAAAGTTTTTTGTTTCTCTTTTCTTTCCTTTCGTGAAAGTATTCTCTCTCTCTCTCTCTCTCTCTCTCTCTCTCTCTCTCTCTCTCTCTCTCTCTCTCTCTCTCTCTCTCTCTCTCCTCTCTCTCTCTCTCTCTCTCTCTCTTCGTGTGTGTGGTGTGTGTGTGTGTGTGTGTTGTGTGTGTGTGTGTGTGTGTGTGTGTGTGTGGTCTCCATGTCTGTATGTCTGCATATCTCTCTGTCTCTTCGTCAGTCTGTCTCTGTCTCGTCTCGTCTCGTCTCGTCTCGTCTCGTCTCTCTCTTCTCTCTCTCTCTCTCTCTCTCTCTCTCTCTCTCTTCTCTCTCTTCTTGGTGATCTGTTGGTCCAGGAGTAGTGCTCCTATCCCAAAAAGCACAAACTCCTGTGCTTGAATCTTGCCCAAAGCCTGACTTTCCCTCCCTTCACTAAACCTTTAGTGGTGGTCTGTGTACGAGTCTTTCGAATCCACGGCAACGAGATAATTCTGCGGAAAAGACAACGTTTCCTAGGGAAACAGATTTTGACGCAGACAGAAAAAAAGTGACACGGACTGTGGATGTGCGCTGTCCCCAGAGAGAGCGGCCATGACTTTTTACATAGAAATCTGTCTTGTCTGTAAATGCTGTTCTATGCAATGCAATGCAACACAATACATGCAATACAATTCATTATAATACAGATCATCTCAACGTAATGCGATGCAATACAGTATTATATGATATGCAATGTAATGCAATCCAGTGTAATGTAATTCAATGCAAAGCAAAGGATATACAACACAATGCAATGCATTAACATGCATCACGACACGACACGAAACGACACGACATAAACAACACAACGCACCACGCCACCCCACAACACTGTACAATACATCACATCATCTCATCTCATCTGCTCCCATATCCCCCTCCAGGGTCGTAGGGGCACTGCAGTGACGAACGTGGCCCCAGTTGGTTCCATTTGCGGCGGTTGTGGGCAAGTGCCTGGGTTGTGGAAAAGCTCTTCCCGGTCCATTCAGTGATGTTGTCTGCCCATTTCTTCCTCGGCCTGCCTCGCCTTCTCTTCCCCTGCACTGTTCTTTGCAGTATGGTCTTGGAGAGCCCATCTGATCTTGCCACATGTCCATACCATCTGAGCTTCCTTTTCTGGACTGTGGTCAGCAGGTCTCCGTACTGTTTTCCTTGTTGGGTGATGGTTTGTCGGACTTCAAAACAACCCAACGCAAAACACTACAGCACAATACAACACGATACAACACGATACAATACAATATGACAACACAATTCAATACAGTACAACATAACACGTTACAATATTACCCAATACAACACAACACAATGCAAACACAATACGTCACCTCACCTCACCTCACC
>CM054136.1:38297305-38312305 GCA_028751875.1 Rapana venosa
TTTTCATGAGAGAGAGAGAAAGGAGGCCTAGGGAACTCGAACAAAAGTATTAGCATTTCTCTTGAGCAGCTCATTTCTTGATCTCCTTTCTTTACCATTTTACCATTATTTTTGCTAAAGAAAACAATCTATATTGTTGCAATGGATACAGATGATACAGAGTGAAAACTGTCCATTCATCTTGTTCATGGATTTATTCAGATTAATTCAAGACAGGCCATTGCTGTAGCTGGCAATGAAACTCCAAAGCTGCTATATTCAGTATACTAACAGTATCAGAAGCAGCTTGAATGACTTTCATTGCACGTGTCCATATAGTGCCAGTAAATGGATTCCTTATTGTCAACTGGAACAAAACTGGAAATCAACCGCGCGAGTCTGGTCAAAAAGTCACATGAAATTATTATTCTTTAACTGTTTTGCGCATCGTTTTTCTTAACGAAAACTTACGAAACAACGACCCACAATACTGCAAGTAAACAGACAGATTCATCATGTTATGCTTGTTCCATGCTTATTAATGAATAAACATTATTAAAACCAAATAAACAGATATTACGTAAACAAACACTCTGTCGAGACTGTGAATATAAAACGAATACATTTCTAACTTCCCTGGGGAAAATAATGAGTCGTTTTACGCGATTAGCAGGCTCGCAAAGACAGGAGGACTGGTCAGATTTGCAATCGTTCGTCTTGTGATTTGCGGACTGTGCACTCATTGGCAGCCCACCTGGTGCAGGAAAGAGGAAAGGTCAGTTTCCACAGGAGTTTCTAGACCCGGGGGAGGAGTCCTTACCTCCGCTGATCCTGACCTCTTTACGACAATCACCACTTAGCGACATTGTGCATGTGTCTTCTGTCACAATATTTTTTTTAATTAATTTTTTTAAATTCCTTTTGTTGTTACAAATACATATATGCATGACAAGCATTATCAATATCAATAAACGTTAACTAGCAATAGTCGCATGTTCATGAATGCACTTCAATATTGTACATAACAAAAAAACAATACAGACTGATGATAACAAAAAGAAAATCAACAACAACAGCTATAACGATGCTCGAATGCACAGACAAAGACAAATTCAATTCACTCATGAGGGTGACTGATTAGTGTGACTGATGAGAGTGACTGGGTGTGACTGGTGGGTGTGACTGGTGAGTGTGACTGATGAGAGTGACTGGTGAGTGTGACTGTTGGGTGTGACTGGTGAGTGTGACTGGTGAGTGTGACTGTTGGGTGTGACTGGTGAGTGTGACTGATGAGAGTGACTGGTGAGTGTGACTGATGAGAGTGACTGGGTGTGACTGGTGGGTGTGACTGGTGAGTGTGACTGGTGAGGGTGACTGGTGAGTGTGGTTGATGAGTGTGACTGGTGTGCTAGTTACTGGTGAGTGTGACTGATGAGTGTGACTGGTGAGTGTGACCGGTGAGTGTAACCGGTGGGTGTGACTGGTGAGTGTGACTGATGGGCGTGGCTGGTGTGTGTGACTAATGAGACTGACCGGGTGTGACTGATGAGTGTGACCGGTGAGTGTAACCGGTGGGTGTGACTGGTGAGTGTGACTGATGGGCGTGGCTGGTGTGTGTGACTAATGAGAATGACCGGGTGTGACTGATGAGTGTGACCGGTGAGTGTGACTGACGGGTGTGGCTGGTGAGTGCGGCTGGTGAGTGTGACTGATGTGTGTGTGACTGGCGAGTGTGACGGATGTGTGTGACTGATAAATGTTGCTGTGAATGTGACTGTTGGGTGTGACTGGTGAGTGTGACTGTTGAGTGTGACTGGTGTGTTTGTGTGTTGTTGTGTGTGTGTGTGTGTGTGTGTGTGTGTGTGTGTGTGTGTGTGACTGGCGAGTGTGACGGATGTATGTGGCTGATAAATGTTGCTGTGAATGTGACTGTTGGTGTGACTGGTGAGTGTGACTGGTGGGTGTGACTGGTGAGTGTGCCTGGTGAGTGTGACTGTTGGGTGTGACTGTTGGGTGTGGCTGGTGAGTGTGACTGGTGAGTGTGACTGGTGAGTGTGGCTGGTGAGTGTGGCTGGTGAATGTGATTGTTGGGTGTGGCTGGTGAGTGTGACTGGTGAGTGTGGCTGGTGAGTGTGGCTGGTGAATGTGATTGTTGGGTGTGGCTGGTGAGTGTGACTGGTGAGTGTGGCTGGTGAGTGTGACTGATGTGTGTGACTGGTGGGTGTGACTGGGGAGTGTGACTGATGTGTGTGGCTGGTGAGTGTGACTGATGTGTGTGACTGGTGAGTGTGACTGATGTGATTTATGAGAGTGACTGATGAGAGCGACTGATGAGTTTGACTGTGAATGGGATTAATGAGAGGGACTGATGAGAGGGACTGATGAGGGTGACTGATGAGTGTGACTTCTGAATTTGATTGATGAGTGTGACTGATGAGTGTGACTGCTGAATGGGATTGATGAGTGTGACTGGTGAATGTGACTGATGAGAGTGACGGGGTGTGACTGATGAGAGTGACTGATGAGGGTGACTGATAAAGGTGACTGATGAAAGTGACTTATGAGAGTGACTGATGATAGTGACTGATGAGGGTGTCTGATGAATGTGACTGATGAGAGTGACTGATGATGGTGATTAATGAGTGTGACTGATGATGGTGTGACTGCGAGGGTGTGACTGCGAGGGTGTGACTGACGAGGGTGTGACTGACGAGGGTGTGTCCGACAAGGGTGACCGATGGTGGTAATGGATGATGGCGACAGGTGAGTGTCACCGACGAGGGTGTGGATGGCGAGGATGACTGACGAGGGTGTGACTGGCGAGGATGACTGACGAGGGTGTGACTGGCGAGGATGACTGACGAGGGTGTGACTGGCGAGGATGAATGACGAGAATGTGACTGACGAGGGTGTGACTGACGGGGGTGTGACTGACGATGGTGACTGACGAGGGTGTGACTGACGAGGGTGTGACTGACGGGGGTGTGACCGGCGAGGGTGTGACTGGCGAGGATGACCGACGAGGGTGTGACGGGTGAGGATGACTGACGAGGGTGTGACCGACGAGGGTGTGACTGACGAGGGTGTGACTGACGAGGGTGTGACTGGCGAGGATGACTGACGAGGGTGTGACTGGCGAGGATGACTGACGAGGGTGTGACTGACGAGAATGACTGACGAGGGTATGACTGGCGACAATGCCTGACGAGGGTGTGACTGGCGAGGATGACTGACGAGAATGTGACTTACGAGGGTGTGACTGGCGAGGATGTGACTGGCGAGAATGACTGACGAGAGTGTGACTGGCGAGGATGACTGACGAGAGTGTGACTGGCGAGAATGAATGACGAGAATGTGACTTACGAGAGTGTGACTGGCGAGGATGTGACTGGCGAGAATGACTGACGAGGGTGTGACTGGCGAGGATGTGACCTGCGAGAATGACTGACGAGGGTGTGACTGGCGAGAATGCCTGACGAGGGTATGACTGGCGAGAATGCCTGACGAGGGTGTGACTGGCGAGAATGACTGACGAGAGTGTGACTGGCGAGGATGACTGACGAGAGTGTGACTGGCGAGAATGAATGACGAGAATGTGACTTACGAGGGTGTGACTGGCGAGGATGTGACTGGCGAGAATGACTGACGAGGGTGTGACTGGCGAGGATGTGACCTGCGAGAATGACTGACGAGGGTGTGACTGGCGAGAATGACTGACGAGGGTGTGACTGGCGAGAATGCCTGACGAGGGTGTGACTGGCGAGGATGACTGGCGAGGATGTGACTGGCGAGAATGACTGACGAGGGTGTGACTGGCGAGGATGTGACTGGCGAGAATGACTGACGAGGGTGTGACTGGCGAGGATGTCACTGGCGAGAATGACTGACGAGGGTGTGACTGGCGAGGATGACTGGCGAGGATGTGACTGGCGAGAATGACTGACGAGGGTGTGACTGGCGAGGATGACTGGCGAGGATGTGACTGGCGAGAATGACTGACGAGGGTGTGACTGGCGAGTATGTGACTGGCGAGAATGACTGACGAGGGTGTGACTGGCGAGGATGTCACTGGCGAGAATGACTGACGAGGGTGTGACTGGCGAGGATGTGACTGGCGAGAATGACTGACGAGGGTGTGACTGGCGAGGATGTCACTGGCGAGGATGACTGACAAGGGTGTGACTGGCGAGGATGTGACTGACGAGGATGTCACTGGCGAGGATGACTGACGAGGATGTCACTGGCGAGAATGACTGACAAGGGTGTGACTGGCGAGGATGTGACTGACGAGGATGTGACTGGCGAGAATGACTGACGAGGGTGTGACTGACGAGGATGTGACTGGCGAGAATGACTGACGAGGATGAATGACGAGGGCGTGACTGGCGAGGATGAATGACAAAAGTGTGACTGACGGTGGTGTGACCGACGAGGATAAATGACGAAGGTGTGACTGGCGAGAACGAATGGCGAGGGTGTGACTGACGAGGGTGACAGACGAGGGTGTGACTGATGAGTGTGACCGGTGAGTGTGACGAGGGTGTGACGTTGATGTACTGTGGGTGTGGCTGGGAGGGGCTGGGAGGTGACTGATGTGTGTGAAAGGGTGAGGACTGAGGTGCTAAAAAATTTGCTGGAATGTGACGGGGTGTGACTGGGTTGACGAGGGGTGTTACGGAAATGGACGAGGTGTGACTGGGAGTGTGACTGGGATGGAGGTGAATGTGATTGTTGGTGGACTGGTGGGGCACAGGTTAGGGTTACGGGGAGGGGGAAGGTGGTGGGGGGCGGTGGTGTGACGGGGGGTGGGGACGGTGGTGTGACTGGGGGGTGACTGAGGGGTTGTGGGGGGGTGAGTGGCTGAGTGTGGATGTGTGTGCGGGAGTGTGACTGGATGTGTTTTAAAATAGAGTGACTGATGAGAGTGAGATGATTTACTGTAAAATGGGAAAAAAGGGGACGATGGTGACTGTAGGGAGGGGAATTTGTTTTGGGGTGTGACTGTGTGTGACTGTGAGGGGATTAGGGGAGTGTACTGTTTGAAGTGATTGGGGTGTGACTGGTGTGTGCTGTGAGGCGGGTTGACGTGGGTGACTGTGAGGGACTGTAAAGGTGTTTGGGGGAAAGGACTTATGGGTGCTGTGATGTGACTGATGGGGTGCTTAAATGTACATGAAGTGATTTGGAGGTGATTATAGTGGACTGATGAGGTGGATAAGGGTTGCCCCGGGGTTGGGATAAAGGGTGTAAAGGGCGATGGGTGACTGAGAGTGTGACTGCGGGTGTGTGACAAGGGTGCCCGTGGGGGAAAATTGATATGGGCGGTGATGTACCGCTGTGGGGGCGGGGTGTAAAGGGGGGAGGAGTGACAAAGGGTGACGGGGAGGTGACTGGGAGGGTGACTGGGGGGATGACTGGGATTTGTGATGAGAGGTGTGGATGGCGAGGATGACTGAGAGGTGTAGGGGAGGTGATGGAGGGTGGACTGCGAGGTGGACTGCGAGGGGTGAAGGGCGGGGGGTTTACTCGGGGAAATGACGGGGTGTGATGGCGAGGGATGACCGCGAGGGTGTGATGGCGAGGAGACCGACGAGGGGTGAGGGGCGGGATGAGACGAGGTTGACGGGAGGTACCGACGAGGTTGTGACTGACGAGGGTGTGACTGGCGAGGTGTGACTGCGAGGGGGGTGACTAGGGGGGGGGGGGGGGGGGGGGGGGGGGGGGGGGGTACTGCCGGGGTGGACTGACGGGTGTGACTGACGGGTGACTGACAAGGGTGTGAACTGGGGGAGGAGGGACTGGACGAGGTGTGACGGGGGGATGACTGACGGGGTGTGA
The DNA here is from genome assembly GCA_028751875.1 of Rapana venosa. Taxonomy (NCBI): domain Eukaryota; kingdom Metazoa; phylum Mollusca; class Gastropoda; order Neogastropoda; family Muricidae; genus Rapana; species Rapana venosa. The sequence goes on from CM054136.1 coordinate 38,303,123, forward strand.
TGACGAGGTTTGACGAGTGGTTGCGAGGGGGGTGACGGGCGAGGAGGGGACGGGCGAGGATGTGACTGGCGAGGGTTTGGGACTTGCGAGGGTGTGACTGGGAGGTGTGACGACGGGTTTGTGACTGCGAGGATGGGGGACGGGCGAGAATGAATGAGAGGGTGTGACTGGCGGGGATGACGGGCGAGATGACTGACGGGGGTATGATGGAGATGTGCCCGGGGGTGTGACTGGCGAGAAGCTGATGAAGTGTGCTGCGGATGTGACTGGGAACGAGGTGTGACTGGCGGGGAAATGCGACTGGGAATAAATGACGAGGTGTGACTGGCAGGATGACTGAGAGGTGTGACTGGCGAGATGATGACGAGAATGTGCTTACGGGGTGTCTGGAGGTGTGACTGGCGAGAATGCTGACGAGGGTTTTACTGGCGAGAATGCGACGAAGGGTGTGACTGGCGGGAGGATGAACTGAGAGAGTGTGACTGAAAAGAATGATGACGAGTGTGACTCGAGGTGTGGACTTGGGTGTGACGGGGAGTGCGGGGGTGGTGACTGCGAGGATCTGACGAGGGTGTGACGGGGAAAATGACTGACGAGGTGTGATTTGCGAGATGACGGGCGGGGTGTATGACTGGCGAAAGCTGAGGGGGTGGTGGCGGGGATTACTGCGGAATGACGACGAGGGTGTGACTGGGAGGATGTACTGGCGAAAATGAATGACGAGGGTGTGACTGGCGAGGAGGGACTGGCGAGATGTGACTGGCGAGATGACTGACGAGGGTGTACTTGCGAGGGAGGGACGGGCGGGGGATGTGACTGGGGAAATGACTGCAAGGGTGTGACTGGGGAATGTGACTGCGAGAAGGGACTGACGAGTGTACGGGCGGAATGCTGACGGGTTGACTGGCGGGGAATGTCACGGGCGAGAATGACGGACGGGGATTACGGCGAGATGACTGACGGGGTTGTGACTGGCGGGGAAGGGATGGCGAGATGACTGACGAGGGTGTGATTTGGCGAGATGTACTGGCGAAATGACTGACGGTTATGGCGAGATGACTGACAAGGGGCTGTATGGGGATGTACTGGCGAGAATGACTGACGAGGAGTGACTGGCGAGGATGTCATGGCGAGTGACTGCGAGGTTTTCACTGCGAGAATGACTGACAGGGTGTGACTGGCGAGGTGTGACGCGAATGACTGACGAGGGTGTGGACGGGCGAGGATGTCCGGCGAGAATGACTGACGAGGTGTCACTGCGAGAATGACGACAAGGGTGGATGCGGGTGTAACTGGCGAGAATGACTACGATGGTGTGACCTGACGGGGTGTGATGGCGAGGAGGGACTGACAGGGTGTGACTGGCGAGGATGACTGACGGGGGTTGTTTGGCGAGGATGACTGGAGATGACTGGCGAGGATGACTGACGAGGTGTGAATGGCGAGAATGACTGACAAGGGTGTGACTGGCGGAGGGATGGACGACGAGGTGTGACTGGCGAGAAGACTGACGAGGTTGACTGACGAGATGGGACGGGCGAGAATGACGGGACGAGGGTGTGACTGGTGGGAGCTTGGACTGGCGAGAATGACTGACGAGGGTGTGACTGACGGGGTGTGACTGGCGAGGGTGCGACCGACGAGGATGAATGACAAAGTGGACGAGGTGGTGTGACCGACGAGGATAAATGAGAAGGTGGACTGGCGGAAGAAGGGAAAGGGGTGACTGACGGGGTGCCCGACGGGGGTGTGACGAGGTGGGGACGAGGTGACGACGAGGGTGTGGACTGATGAGTGTGCCCGGGAGGTGTGACTGATGGTGTGGCGGTGAGTGGGGACTGGATGTGTGTGAGCTGGTGATGTGACTGATGGTGTGATGTTTTTGCTGAGTGATGGGTGTACTGTAAATCGAAGGTTGTGACGGGTGAGGTACGGTGAGTGTGCTGGTAAATGTGACTGGGGTGTGACGGGTGGTGTGACTGGGATGTGACGAGTTGTGTGCTGGTGAGTGTGACTGTGTGTGTGCTGGTGAGTGGGCTGTGATGTGACTGATGTGTTTGGTGACTGTAAAGGTGACTGATGAGTTTGACTGTGAGGGATATGAAGGACTGAGAGGTGACTGATGATGGGGACGGGAAATTGAGTGATATGACTGAGAATTTTGGACTGATAAAGGGAGATTTGCTAAATTTTGATGAGAGGTGACTGATGGGGTGTGACTGCTGAATGGGATTGATGATTTGACTGTTTGAATGTGATTGACGAGTGTGCTGGTGAATGTGACTGATGAGAGTGACGGGGTGTGACTGATGAAAAGTGACTGATGAGGGTGACTGATAAAGGTGAGGTGAAAGTGACTTGAGATGTCTGATGAATGGGGACTGATGAGAGTGACTGATGATGGTGTTGATGATGTGCGATGAATGGTGTGACTGCGAGGTGTGACTGCGGGGGGTTGTGACTGCGAGGTGTGTGACTGACGAGGGTTACTGACGAGGGTGTGTCCGACGGGTGACCGAGGTGAAATGGATGAGGGCGACAGGTATGTCACCGACGAGGGTTTTGATGGCGGGGATGACTGACGAGGGTGTGACTGGAGGATGACTGACGAGGGTGTGACTGGCGAGGAGACTGACGAGGGTGGGACTGGCGAGGATGTCGAGGGTTGACGACATGGGACTGACGAGGGTTTGTGACTGCCCGAGGGTGTGCTGGCGAGGGAGTGACTGGCGAGGGTGACGCGAGGGTTACGGGAGTGACTGACGAGGGTGTGACGGGCGAGGGTGTGACTGACGAGGGTGTGACGGGGCGAGGATGTGACCTGCGAGGAGGGACTGGCGAGAAGGGATTTACGAGGGTGTGACTGGCGAGGATGTGACTGGCGAGGAATTGACTGACGAGGGTGTGACTGGCGAGGATGACTACGAGGTGTGACTGGCGAGTGAAGCGAGGGGATACGAGGGTGTGACTGGCGAGGATGTACGGGCGAGAAGGGACTGACGAGGTATGACGGGCGAGGATGTGCCCTGGCGAGGTGACAGGTGTGACTGCGAGAATCTACAGGGTTGACTGGCGAGGATTGCCTGACGAGGTGGACTGGCGGGGATGACTGACGAGAGTGTGACTGGCGAGGATGACTGACGAGAGTGTGACTGGCGAGAATGAATGACGAGAATGTGACTTACGAGGTGTGACTGGCGAGAGTGACGGGCGAGAATACTGACGAGGGTGTGACTGGCGAGGATGTAAACTGCGAGAATGACTGACGAGGTGTGACTGGCGAGGGCTGCGGGGTGTGACTGGCGAGAATGACTACGGGGGTGTGACTGGCGGGGATTGACGGGCGAGATGTGACTGCGGATACTGACGAGGTGTTACGGGCGAGAATGTGACTGGGAAATGACTGCGAGGGTGTGACTGGCGAGGAGTCACTGGCGAGAATGACTGACGAGGTGTGACGGGCGGGATGACTGGCAGATGTACTGGCGAGAATGACTGACGAGGTGGACTGGCGGGATAAAGGCGAGGATGTGACTGGCGAAATGACTGAGAGGGTGTGACTGGCGAGTATGTGACGGGCGAGAATGACTGACGAGGGTGGTGACGGGCGAGATGTCACTGGCGGAATGACTGGACGAGGGTGTGACTGCGAGGATTCACTGGCAGAATGACTGACGAGGGTGTGACTGGCGAGGATGACTGGGAGATGACTGACGGGGTGTGACTGGGGGGATGTGACTGGGCGAAATGCTGACGAGGGTGTACTGCGGGGATGTCACTGGCGAGAAGGACTGACGAGGGTGTGACTGGCGAGGATGTGACTGCGAGACGATGCGAGGGTGTGACTGCGGGGTGGCGAGGGTGGACTGATGGTGTGCCCGGGAGTGGTGACTGAGGGTTTTGGCGGTGATGCGCTGGGAGTGTGACTAGTGTGTGGTGGGGATGTGACTAAATGTGTGGGACAAAATAAAGTGCTGTAATGACTGTTGGTGTGACTGGTGAGTTGGACGATATGTTAGGTGATGCGACTGAGGGTGGACGTGACGTGACTGGTGTGTACTGTGAATGATGTGATGGGGGACTGAGGGGGTGTGACTGGGAGTGCGCATTTGTGAACTGGGATGTGACCGTGAGTGTGACTGTGGTGTGGCGGGTGGTGTGTGTGTGTGGGCTGGTGAGTGGACGATGTGTGTGATTTGGTGAGTTGGTGACTTGAATGTGCTGGTGATTTATGAGGTGACTGTGAGGTGCTGAGATTATGTAATGGATGAGGGGACTTTTTAGAGTGCTGTTGAGGGTGACTAGGTGGACTGTGATTTGATTGGATGATGTGACTGATGAGTGTGACTGGTGGATTTGTGGTGTGACTGTTGAGTGTGACTGGAATGTGATTGAGAGTGTGACTGGTAAGGGGGACTGAGGGAAAGGGGACTTATGAGAGGGGAATGATGATAGTGTGATGAGGGTGTCTGATGAATTGATGATGAGAGGGGACTGATGATGGTGATTGATGGTGTGCCCGTTGATGGTGTGACTGCGAGGGTGTGACTGCGAGGGTGGGGACTGCAAGGGTGTGACGGCGATGGTGTGAGGGACGAGGGTTGGACTGCGAGGGTGTGTCCGACGGGTGACCTGATGGGTAATGGATGAGGGCGACAGGTGAGTGTCACGGACGAGGGTGTGGATGGGAGGAAGACGGAGGTGGTGACTGACGGGGGTGTGACTGGCGAGGATGACTGAGAGGGGTGACTTGAACGATGGTGTGACTGGCGAGGATGACTGACGAGGTGTGACTGGCGGGGGTTGACTGCGAGGGTGTGACTGACGAGTTGAGAGGTGACTGACGAGGGTGTGACTGGCGAGGGTGACTGCGGGATACTGACGAGGGGTGATTGCGGTGTGATGCAGGGTAAATGGGGGGTTTGACTGCGAGGATAACTGACGGGGTGTGAGGGCCGAGGATGACGGACGAGGGTGACTGGCGAGGATGACGACGAGGGTGTGATTTGAGGTGGGGAGGGGATGACTGACGAGGGTGGATGGCGAGGATGACTGACGAGGGTGTGACTGGGTGGACGGAGAGTGTGACTCGAGGTGGGGACTGGCGAGGATGCGACTGGCGAGAATGAATGGCGAGGGTGTGACTGACGAGGGTGTGACTGGCGAGGATGTGACTGGCGAGAATGACTGACGAGGTTGTGACTGGCGAGAATGACTGACGAGGGTGTGACTGACGAGGGTGTGACCGGCGAGGATGACTGACGAGAGTGTGACTGACGAGAATGAATGAGGATGGTGTGACTAACGAGGGTTTTACTGGCAGGTGGCCTGGGAAAACAGGGGTTGTGACTGGCGAGGATTGAGGGCGAGAAGACTAACGAGGGTGGACTGGCGGGGATGTACTGGCGAGAGACTGACAGGTTTTCGAGGGTGACTGGCGGGGATTTGACTGGCGAGAATAAATGACGAGGGTGTGACTGGCGGGATGTCACTGGCGAGAATGACTGACGAGGATGTCACTGGCGAGAATGACTGACAAGGGTGTGACTGGCGAGGATGTGACTGGCGAGAATGACTGACGAGGGTGTGACTGACGAGGATGTGACTGGCGAGAATGACTGACGAGGGTGTGACTGGCGAGGATGTCACTGGCGAGAATGACTGACGAGGATGTCACTGGCGAGGATGACTGACAAGGGTGTGACTGGCGAGGCTGTGACTGGCGAGAATGACTGACGAGGGTGTGACTGACGAGGGTGTGACTGGCGAGAATGACTGACGAGGGTGTGACTGGCGAGGATGACTGACGAGGGTGTGACGGGGAGATCGAGAAGGGATTTACGGGGGTGTGCTGCGAGGATGTACTGGCGAGAATAAATGGCGAGGTGTGACGGGCGGGGGTGTGACGGGCGAGGATGTGACTGGCGAAAAATGACTGACGAGGTTGTGACTGGCGAAAATGACTGACAGGGTGTGACGGGCGGGGTGTGCCCGCGAGATGACTGACGAGATGTGAGGGCGAGAATAAATGAGAGGTGTGACAACGGGGGTGTGACTGGCGAGGTGGGGACTGGCGAGAAAATGACGGGGGTGGACTGGCAGGATTTGATGCGAGAATACGCGAGTGTGCTGCGAGGGATTGGGTGACTGACGAGGTGTGAATTTACGAGGGTGTGACTGGCGAGGATTGACGGGCGAGAATGACTGACGAGGGTGTGACTGCGAGGATGTACTGGCGAGTGACGACAAAAAGGGGGTGACTGAGCGAGGCGTGACGGGAGGGGGACGACGAGGATGAATGACGAGGGGACTGGCGAGGAGAATGACAAGAGTGTGACTGACGTGGTGTGCCCGACGAGGGGAAAACGAAGGTGTATGGGAAACGAAGCGGGGTGTGAACTACGAGGTGACGACAGGGTGATAAATAACTGAAGGGGATTTGTTGGGACTAACGAGGGTTGAATTGGTGGTGACTGACGAGGGGGACTTGACAAATGGTGGTGACTGACGAGGGGGACTTGACAAATGGTGGTGACTGACGAGGGGGACTTGACAAATGGTGGTGACTGACGAGGGGGACTTGACAAATGGTGGTGACTGACGAGGGGGACTTGACAAATGGTGGTGACTGACGAGGGGGACTTGACAAATGGTGGTGACTGACGAGGGGGACTTGACAAATGGTGGTGACTGACGAGGGGGACTGATGAGGGTGACGGGTGGTGATGAGAAACCTGAGAAACCTTTTGTCTGCTGACTGCAAACAAAAGCGGATAGACAGTCTGACCAGTGGCTTTAGTGGCATCAGCACACGGTGTTTCTGCTGTTTCCACCGACATCCATGCTCCATCTTTATCTCTCAGTGATCCCCAGTGGTCTTGAACAGGGATTAAATGTAGAGGGATATATATAATATATATATATATATATATATATAAAATATATATATTATAAATATAATATATATATATATATATTATTATATATATATATTGTGTGTGTGTGTGTGTGTGTGCGCGCGCGCGCGCGCGTGTGGGGGTTGGGGTGGGGTGGGGGGTGGGTGTAGTGTGTGTGTGGGGGGAGTGTAGTGTGTGTGGGGGGGTGGGGGGGGGGTAGGTGTAGTGTGCGTGTATGGAAGGGGAAGGGTAGGTGTAGTGTGTGTATGTGCTTCGTAAAGATAAGCTCGTTAAAAAGTTCACTTATAATAATAATAATAATAAATGGAACTTATATAGCGCTATATCTTGCAAAGACAAATCAAAGCGCATGCATTCAACCTAATCTTACACAGTCATGCAATCAATGATAAATAATCAAAAGTTTAAACAAACAGATATTTAAAAACATGGTGCAATGCAGACAAAATCTATGAAATAAAGTTTCGATAATCAAATGTTTTTCAAAAGCACACATACACTCGCACAGGCCGTATACTTTAGCAGGGTGATAGAACATGGGTTAGATATGAAACAGGAGGGGGGAAGTCTTAGGTTTGAAATAAATATGTCTTGAGACTGGATTTAAAAGTGTCATAACTAGGTTTCTGGCGAAGAGAGAGAGGAAGGTTGTTCCAGATGGATGGACCAGAAATAGAGAATGAGCGGCGGCCAACAGTGGATTGGTTGAATCTAGGTATTCGTAGGCACAAGGTATCTGCAGTAGAGCGGAGGGAACGTGAAGGAGTGTACAGGTTAAGACATTCACATAGGTAGGAGGGTGCAGTTTTGTGGAGACATTTGTAACAGAGGGTACTGATCTAATAATCTACTCTCTGTGGCACAGGCAGCCAGTGGAGAGATCGCAAGAGAGGGGTAATGTGCTCAGATTTTTTCTTTCTGAGAACTAGTCGAGCTGCGGAGTTTTGTATACGATGAAGGGAGTGGATAGATGTTGCTTGCAGACCAGCTAAAAGAGAATTGCAATAGTCCAGACGTGAGAGAATGAGAGAAGTGACAAGTTTGGCTGTTGCATCAGTGGACAGGTACTTTCAAATTGCACTAATACGCCGTAATTGATAGTAGCACGACTGACAGGTCTGGGTGATGAATTTTTTCATAGAGAGTGTGTTGTCGATAACGACACCTAGATACTTCACGGAAGTGGATAAAGGGACTGATGTATTGCCGAGTTCTATTGAAGTTGTTGTAATGGAAGAGAGTTTGTGTTTGGTCCCTACAAGCATGGCTTCGGTTTTATCTGCGTTTAACTGTAACTTGTTTTGTATCATCCAGTTTTGGATATCTTGAAAGCAGTAGGCCATCTTTGTCAAGAGAGAAGGCAGATTTTCAGGTGTAACACTACTTTGAATCTGAGAGTCATCTGCATAAAAGTGATGGTTGATTTGATGACGGTTTATTATATGTGATAGTGGAGCAGTATAGAGAGTGAAAAGAACAGGGCCGAGAACTGATTCCTGCGGGACACCACATTCCAGTTTGGCAGGTATTGACTGTATCTTGTTTACTGCGACTGTCTGGAATCGGTCAGTGAGGTATGAACTGAACCAGGAGAGGGCTGTGCCAGTAACACCGAATGTATTTTTAAGACGGGAGAGAAGAATTGAATGGTCAATAGTGTCGAAGGCTGCAGATAAGTCGAGTAGAGTGAGAAGGGAGATTTTCCCCGAGTCAGAAGCAAGTAGAAGTGTATTTAGGGTATGGGCTAGGGTAGTTTCAGTGCTATGATTGACGCGATAGGCCGACTGAAAAGGGGGAAGGAGACTATTTGAGTGAAGATGGTTGTTGAGTTGTTTCAGAACAACTTTTTCAAGGACTTTAGAGATAAACGGTAGGTTGGATACAGGTCTATAATTCTTCAAAGTGTTAGTATCTAGGTCGTGCTTTTTTAGTAGAGGTGTAACTATTGCAGTTTTGAGAGCAGTTGGAACAATTCCTGAAAGAAGTGATGAGTTAACCATTTTTGTGATGGTGGGTATAAGCTGTGGAAGGCACTGAGTAAAAAGAGAAGCAGGTATAGGATCTAGATCACATGATTTTATTGTCATTTCTTTCAGAATCGTCTTGATTTCTTTCTCGCTTGTTGGGTGAAAGAAAAGGAGAGGAGTACCAGAGAATTCAAGTCAAACTGGGTTTTCTTCCTGCAGCTTAAAGAGACCATCTCCCCCTACCCCCTACCCTAAAATAAAAACCCAAGCCCTGACTTGTCTCCTCAAAGATATCATTG
>CM054136.1:38317305-38334805 GCA_028751875.1 Rapana venosa
CTTGGGGGGAGGAGGGTGGTCACCAAGAACATGCACTTTGTCTCATTCATCATACCCAGGAATCACTGTGAGACCTTAACTACACACTAGATGAGTAGCCTGTTTCCAAGTACCCCGCCATACAGGCAGCCATACTCCAACTTCAGATGATTATTATTCCTCTCCTTTTAATAGAGAGTGCAGGCTATTACGCTAAGAGCTTTGTCATGGAGGAGGACGATCTCAACACAATATTTTCAAAAGCATAACCACCTTTTAATGTAGACCTGGATACTTTGCTTACATCGACCTCCTCACCTCACCTCACCTATCCCGTAGTCTCATGGACCGTCGGGGTACTAATAAAGATTTTGCAACCAGCTTCCTCCAACCCTCGGCAGTCCTCTGCTTTCCGTAGTGTTTTGTTCCACTGAAGGCCAGTCCACTCTCTGATGTTGTCTTCTCATCGTTTTCTCTGTCTGCCTCCTCGTCTCTCTCTCTCTCTCCTTGCACTGTTCCCTGAGCCTGAGTCCACTTTGGTACGGAGCTTCAAGGCGTACACAGTGCACCAGTGCCAGCAGTGGGCAGCTTGACGTCTTGGCACGTGGCGGCTTGCACAGGCCAGTTATCGGCCACACCACACCGTCCTTCCCTCCCTGAGTCCCCTGACCGATGTCGTCATCAGGGGGGACTTGACGACGCGTCTGCAGCAGACTTGGCGAGGGATCTTCATTCCTGTCTTTGTGGGGGGATCTTCACTCCTGTCTTTGTGGGGGATCTTCATCCCTGTCTTTGTGGGGGATCTTCATCCCTGTCTTTGTGGGGGATCTTCATCCCTGTCTTTGTGGGGGATCTTCATCCCTGTCTTTGTGGGGGATCTTCATCCCTGTCTTTGTGGGGGATCTTCATTTCTGTCTTTGTGGGGGATCTTCATTCCCATCTGTGTGGGGGATCTTCATTCCTGTCTTTGTGGGGGATCTTCATTCCCATCTGTGTGAGGGATCTTCATTCCCATCTGTGTGGGGGATCTTCATTCCTGTCTTTGTGGGGGATCTTCATTTCTGTCTTTGTGGGGATCTCCATTCCCATATTTGTGAGGATCTCTGTCTATGTGAGGATTTCCATTCCCATCTTTATGAGGAATTTCCATTCCCACTTTTCTGAGATATCTCTATTCCCATCTTTGTAAGGAATCTCCATTCCCACTTTTCTGAGATATGTCCATTTGTACCTTTGTAACAAAATCTCCATTCCCACTTTTCTGAGATATCTTCATTCCCACCTTTGTAAGGAATCTCCATTCCTAATTTTCTGAGATATCTCCATTACCACCTTTGTAAGAAATCTCCATTCTCTATATTGTAAGGAATCTCCATTCCCATCTGTGTGAGGGATCTTCATCGCCATCTTTGTGAGGGATCTTCATTGCCATCTTTGTGAGGGATCTTCATTGCCATCTGTGTGAGGGATCTTCATTGCCATCTGTGTGAGGGATCTTCATTCCCATCTGTGTGAGGGATCTTCATAGCCATCTGTGTGAGGGATCTTCATTCCCATCTGTGTGAGGGATCTTCATTGCCATCTGTGTGAGGGATCTTCATTCCCATCTGTGTGAGGGATCTCTATTCCCATCTGTGTGAGGGATCTTCATTGTCATCTTTGTGAGGGATCTCCATTCCCATCTGTGTGAGGGATCTCCATTCCCATCTGTGTGAGGGATCTCCATTCCCATCTGTGTGAGGTATCTCCATTCCCATCTGTGTGAGGGATCTCTATTCCCATCTTTGTGAGGATCTCCATTCCCATCTGTGTGAGGATCTCCATTCCCATCTGTGTGAGGATCTCCATTCCCATCTGTGTGAGGGATCTTCATTCCCATATGTGTGAGGGATCTTCATTCCCATCTGTGTGAGGGATCTTCATTCCCATCTGTGTGAGGGATCTTCATTGCCATCTGTGTGAGGGATCTCCATTCCCATCTGTGTGAGGGATCTCTATTCCCATCTTTGTGAGGGATCTCCATTCCCATCTTTGTGAGGGATCTCCATTCCCATCTTAGTGATGAATCTCCATTCCCATCTTTGCTTGGCAGCTGCAAACAGGTCTAGCATACCGAGTTGCCGCCCTTCATTTAGAGGTGAAAAAGGTCCTGGTTTTATATTAGAGGCATTTTGTATATAAAGAAAGGGGGGGAGTGGGAGGGGGAAAGACGCTGCCGAAGTCACGTTCTTTTTCTTAACAGAACACTGGAAAATAGAACAAGGAAAAAACCAGGACTAATAAGGATGATGAGGACGAGTTGCGTCTTTCGTTAACTACCAATGTTTTCCGTGAAGTCTGTTCCCATTCACCTATGAGGCCTGGCCTGTTTGCTAGCAGCTTCCCGGGTGAAGATGAAGTGAATGACTGTCAACATGACTGCTCTCCCCTTACCTTCCTTATCGTAGCCACACACACCACACACACACACACACACACACACACACACACATACACACACACAACACACCACATACACACACACAAACACCACACACACATCACACACACCAAAACACACATTCGTCATAAGCCATGCTTCACAGAGGATTTACTCCCCTTTGTTGGGTGGACATTATCAGGGAGAAACACTTTGATAACAGGATATTTGTCGATTTATGGGCTTTTTCTTTAAAGAGAGGTCTGGTTTCAAATAAAATACCCACAACTGCTTTAAAAAGTTGTTTCTAGGATTAGCTGGTGTAGAAAAAAATGGACGGAAAAATCTTGCAATCATTTTCCTCTGACAATGTTCCCCAAAGTCAGTGACCTTTAAGAGGCACAGGGAGAAACGGAGTCATACGTATGGAGATAAACCAAAGATATGTACTATGAACAAGACGAAGGACAACTATGTTCAGAAATGTTAGAGCAAATAAAGACTGAAAAGCTGTGAAAGAGAATTCGGGACAGAAGGAGCATGTAGCCCCCATAAATAACACAGAAAGAAAGACAGAGAGACAGAGACAGACAGACAGGCAAAGACAGCGACAGAGACAGAAAAAGGAACACACAGAGAGAGAGAGAGAGAGAGAGAGAGAGAGAGAGAGAGAGAGAGAGAGAGAGAGAGAGAGAGAGAGAGAGAGAGAGAGAGGAGAGAGAAAGAGGGGGGGGGAGGGAGGAAATGGGACACCTGCAGCCTGCAAATCTTCTACTTTCAAAGTCTGTTCTACACTGCTGTAACCAGATCCCAACTCTGAGCATGCCGCGACGTCAACAACCTGTCTGAACACAAAGGTCACTGCCCGTTTCTGTACGTGGGGGTGTTGTGTTGTTGTTGTTGGGGTTTTTTTAACAGAAAAGAACAACATCTCCAAACAAAACCCACAATCAAACCTCTTTTCAAGATCCATTGCAACTTTTCCTATCTTACAAGGTCAGATTACTGACTCGTGGCTAACTAGTGCTTATTCAGAATGCCTCGATGTAAACTTGGATATGACTGTGTCTACCCCCGAAGGCCGAATGCCGCTACCTTCATGGTGGGTAAAAAAAAATGAAAGGTCGCATACGCAAAACCTCACCATTGGCAAACCTGGGAGCTCTAGCCGAGAAACGGGGGTATACTTTGTGTCTGACAGTGCTTGTGCATGCATGGCTAACCAAGAAACCAGTATTTGCGGAGATTTTATCACTGCAGGTGTCTGTATGTCTCGGGCCCAGGCTGACGCAGGGATATATCATGATAAGAAACATAAGGTACAGCCCTGTCAAGTAGTCTTGAAGCATATGTTCCCTCCGCTCTGCTGCAGGTACCTTGTGCTTAAGAAGACCTAGATTCAACCAGTCCACTTTTGGCCGTTGCTCTTTCTCTGTTTCTGGTCCAGTGATCTGGAACGACCTCCCTCTCTCCCTTCGTCAAAAGCCTACTTATGATGCTTTTAAATTCAGCCTAAAGACGCATTTATTTCAAACCTAAGATTCTCCCCTCTTGTTTCATCTCATTTCTGTCCCTGCCCTCAATAACCAACTCTGCCCCCCCCCCCCCTCCATCAGCCTGCCCGAGTGTACAACCTTTGTGGGGGGAGGGGGGGGGGGCGCGCGTGTGTGTTTACATTTGTATTTGTAAAAAACTGTTAATTGTGCGCGTGTGTGTGTTTACATTTGAATTTTTAAAAATCTATTAATTTTAACTGGCTGCATGTGAAAGACTAGGATGAATGAGAGCGCTTTGATTTGTGTTTTTTTTTGCAAGATATAACGCTGTATTAATTCCATGTATTATTATTATTATTATTATTATTATTATTATGATATGTACTTCAATATCAGGAGCGTGACATCACCCTCCTCTTCACTGATCACCCTGCAATAAAAGAAACTTGTCTCTGAATCGGCTGTCCCGATTGCTCTAGTCTCATGTTGACCTCAGTTGTGGTTTGCCCATACACTTCTGTGCCTGTGGTGAGTTTCTTTCAAAGCCTTTGGGGTTGGAGGTTCACGGGGGACGGTCCTCGGAGGAACGTTGTGGTGGTCGCCACCTGGGTGGATGTCTGCGACTGAGCTAATACTGTCGTCAGTGGGGGACTTAGAAGGTGGTGTCCTGTGTGTGTTAGCTCAGAACAGGCACCGCTGAACTTCACCAAAGTGACCCATCAGCAGTGCAGGGACCCTATGGCTGGTGGTCCCACGGCAGCCTGACATTAATGGGATCCTTGTGGACTTTTGATCCCGATGATGCGACATGACAAATCTAGGCATGGCTAGGGCGGAGAGATTGAAATGAGCGGCGTGGGAACAGCATGCAGGACGAGAGCTTCACAGAGAATGAGACAGCAAAAACAACCCCCACCAAAAAAAAACCCCCAAACAAACAAACAAAAGCCCCCTCAGCTTCGGCACTTGTTTCCTTCCAAAAGACTGCTCTAACATAATTTTTGGTACTATAGACCGTAGCTTCACGACATGCATGTGTGTGTGCTACCCCAGAAGACTGCTACAGCACTCATATAACAGCTCTCAGCAAAACGATGGGAATCCTAGAGTGCAGGCTGGCTGTCTGCAGGTGTAGGGTCGATTGCACGTGAGGACCATCGCTGGTGGTGTCCCAGTCAACCAGTGCCTTTCCCCTGAGTTTAAAAAACACAACAACTCTGGAGAAAGGGGAAAAGTGTGTTTGGCAGCGTGCCCTTTCTGTGGGTGCACGAGGTGTGTGTGTGTGTGGGGAGGGGGGGGGGGGTAATGACAGGGGGTGGTGGTCTTTTCCTGAAAGAACAGGCACGACAGGTTGAAGCCTTCCGCTTGGGGAAACTCATCGGACATGCAGACATGCACACAAAAGCGGACGCTTTCACACACACACACACACACAAATTCCATACACACGTGCTCGTGGAAGAGCTATCTGTTTTGTGTGTATGTGTGTGTGAGGGGGGGGGGGATTTTTGCATATTAAAAGGTTTGCACAGTATGGATACGGGATTTTTTTTTAAAAGAATAAAAGAATTTCATCAAGAAACTGATCAGAGAGAATAAAGTATTTTGACAATGTCATATCTCCCTACGGATAGATGGCTATATTGATGGATGGACGAACGAACGCACGGACTGACGGACAGGCATGTGCATGCATCATGTATGTATATATGTATATATGTATGTATGTATGTATGTATGTATGTATGTATGTATGTATGTATGTGTGTATGTATGTATGTATGTATGTATGTATGTATGTATGTAGGTATGTATGTATGTGCTAACTTGATTGCGCGCGCGCGCGTGTGTGTATGCAAGACTGTATAAGCGGGTATTCACGCATGCACGTGCACAAGCACAAAACGCGCACGTGCGCACTCATACGCACACATACGTACATACATACATTCATGCACACACACAAACACCTTGCGCACGCGTGCGCACACACACACACACACACACACACTCATTCTCGTGCGCACACACGCATGTTCTCGAAGAGAGGCAAGTATGTGCACTTTTATGCACACACACACTCACACCCACCCACGCACGCACGCGCGCGCACACACATACACACACACTGATGTTGTCGGCTCAGAGAATCTTACTCCAACAAGTTCAGCGATGATTGATATGCTTCCTGTGTTCATCAGTCTTGGAATGCATGATAAGGACTCCACTCCTAACCTGACCGATTATACCTGGTATTATTATTAGCTTATGATTAATCTGGTGATTAAGGGGGAGGGGTTGATATCCGAGAGGTTAGAGCGTTGACCCGCGATCTGACGACCTGGGTTCGAGCCACCACCGAGACACCCGTTCAATGGGATTTTCCCCCTGGAGTTAACATCAGTGCAGACTCCACTCCCCTGAAAGTCCTTCGGATGAGACTATAAAACGAGGTCCAGAGTGCGAATGCATGCAGAACATCTAGTGCACATTCAAACCCATTCTGCCTAAAGCAAGAGTAGACCATTGCTTGCCGGTAGGGACGGATGACACAAAAGAAAACGCATGCACACTTGTGTCGCGTTGAGACATCCTCTCTGAAGTCGGGATGCAGCTAACTTCATGGTGGGTATTTATTTATTTATACCACTTTAAGTCACGAGATTTCTCTGCGTGAAATTCGGGCTGCTCTCCCCGGGGAGAGCACGTCGCCACAAGAGCAGCGCCACCCCTTTTTTTCTTCTTTTTTTTTTTGGTCTGCAACTGTATTTCTTTCCCTATCAGAGTGGCTTTTTTCTAAGAATTTTGCCAGGGACAACTCTCTTGTTGCCGTGGGTTCTTTTTCGTGCGCTGCATAATTTTCTGTAACACACGGGACCTCGGTTTATCGTCTCATCCGAAAGACTAGCGCCCAGACCACCACTCATGGTCTAATGGATGGGGGAAAAGTTTCGGGCCCAGACGGGATACGAACCCGGACTTTTCGCTTTCTAGACAGGCGCGTTACCTCTAGACCACCGAAAGGGTCGCATATGCAAAATCTCACCATTGATGAATTCAAAGCTCCAGGCGAGGAAGGAAACACGAAACAAGAACAACTGTGGCTGACATGCTGACCATGCTGCCCAGTCTTTGCCAGTTGATTACTCCACTCCTAGCCTGACTAGGTTACAGCCTTTGTCATTATCCTATGATTCAACTTGTGATTCATGATGGGTTGTTTTTTTAAATTTTGGCAATCCCAAAGATTTCGTGTGTGCATTAGTTATACCATGAAGGGTCACTGTGAGCAAGATATTGTGATGACGATGACGACGACAACGATGATGGTGACGAAACTTTTAGAGCATCTGTACATATATGTACGCTATATAAATTCCATACATTATTATTATTATCATTATTATTATTATTACAGGTCAAATTAAAAGCCAAGTTTTTCCCGTATGCTTTCAAATGTATTTAGCCTTTCTAACAGTTAAAACACTCCAGAACAAAGATTTAAAGATCAACCAAAGTCAATTGAAGAACAATAGGAATTTGTACAAGATTATTTGTCAATAATGTATATTTCAAGAAGTCATCCTCCCACCTTATGGAGGCACATGACATGCCAGTACTGTTGCCGTTCCTTCCGTTTTCTGTGTTTCAAAACACAGTAGGGTGGATTTCTTTCATTCGTTCAAACGATAACCTGCAGTAGTTGCTGAAGAAGCATGAGGCCAACACGCATCAGCTTGGTAGATTACCAAGTTCAGAAAAGGTAAAGCTGTTCCCATAACCTGTGCGGTCGTTAGGAAGTGAGATGTCAGAGACCTCAGCTTCTCTAGGGGCCAGCTTATTCGGGGGGCGCCCATCTCCTCTCTTTCGCCGCTTTACTTACCCTGTCCATATAAAGGAGCAGATACCCATCTACAGCTGGGTGCACTGGGTAACTGTACTGAAGCCAATGTGGGCAAACGGTAACCCAACTTTTGGTAACCTCGCTCAGCACTGCTTAACCTTGGCTTGGGGAAAGCGAGTGCTCTGACCACTGAGCTATGCCGTCCTCAAGTTCAGAAATGGCTCCACCAACAAAACACAAGGAAATCAAGCAAGGCTGAGGGTGATGTATGGGGCATATTTACAGGGGGAGGGAGTGGTGTGGTATGGCGGTACGCTCCTCAGATATGGAGTCCAAAGTCTCCACAGATAAATTTTCAGAGAAAAAAAAAATTAAACCTACACACACACACCCCCCTCACACACACACACACACACACACACACACACACACACACACACACACACACACACACACACACACACACACACACACACACACACACATTATTTATGCGACACTGGTAAACAAGCAGGAGAAAAAACCCGATTGGAGAGTAGTACCCTTCCAAGATGACAAGCGTATGCACGCAAGGAACTGATTCCGGGTACGATATGGAATACCGCTGTTTATCTGCCTTGAATACACAGTACAGGGGAGTGGACCACAGAACAGGAGTGAGGTCGAGAAAAAGGCAAAGGTAAAGGAGTTCTCACATTTCTGGAGACGCAAAAGCCGGAGTGGCTGAATGCAAGTGTGTGCTTGCTTAAGTGACTGGGAGGCTGTGTTTAAGTTATGGATATTGTGAGTCATCACCAGTCCTTTAACCATACAGTATCATGCTTTTCTGTACTTCTGACATGTATGCAACAGCATAACCAAGCCCTTGAATAAACAAAATAGTAATATTTTTAAAAGCAGACACAATTGTTGGGTTTTATTGGTTCTACCTCGGCTAGAGTTCCGAGGTGAGATTTTGCGTATGCGATTGTTTTTACCCACCGCATTCCGACTTGCAGGATGGTGTCTAACCCCACACCTGCATTGCGCCATTTTACATGTCGTTATCTGATCCCATCGGCACAATATGGCCTTCTCTTGCGAAAGACGGTCGGGACGGGTTTTCAGCGTGTGTGCGAGATATTCTGCCTGCGTTTGTACACAGGATCTCGATTCGTTCTCTCATCCAAATGACTTCCTGGGGAATTGAGACAGTACTGACGGGGTACATGGTCATTAAGGATGACCACTGGCTGAAGAGGTGGACGGTGTGCCCCCTCCCCCACACCCTAGGATACCCTAATGGGCAGGGCGGGGGGGGAGGGCACAGGACTGTGTGGGCCATGGCAGGGCAGGGGAGGGCAGGGGGGTCAGCACTAACGCCACCCTGACATCTTCCTCAAAGGACAGAGGACGTGAGGTGACCAATGGACAGGGAACTCCTAGGGACAAGGGGGGGTGTAGGGGGGGTGAAGTGGTGGGGGTTGAGACAGGCGGGTGGAGAAGGAGGTGCAAGCTTAAGTGGGTGGAGCGTGGGAGAAGAAAAGTCAGGAAAGACATCATTGTTACAGTGGTTACATGTAGTTTTCCGGCCACTACCGAGATCCCTGTCCAGGACATTTACCGACTCCTCTCCCTCAAAAGTTCTTCAGATGGGGCTATGAACCAGGCGCCGTGTGCGAACGCACGCAGAATATCTTGCGCGCATGTTGAAACCTGTTACGGGAAGATTAAGCCATTACTACATCTAAACACAGTGATAATTATGTCTTTCGTGGCTTTTCTCTCCCACTCTCTACCCACTGAGGCTTACCCCCTCTCTCTCCACCCTCCCGTCTTTTTCTTTCCCAAGAACACTTTTCTGTAATACATTTTTTTAATGGAAATCACTTTAATTGCACATGACAGTCCAGATCCATGTCCGCGTTTTAACCATCCTACTATGCCCTCTACCTGCTGAGTCCAGGAAATGGTGAGCTTGATGAAATGTCAATCTCCCATGACAACAAGAAAGTGCAGAAATGACCATGTTTTACTTCAGATTTCCTTGTACTTCGCTCCGGTTCTCACGATTCTGTATCTCTACTGCTTCTGTAATCTGTTCATTGCCACTTTTCATGTAGCCTATGTACTATTAGCACCACCACTACACCATCGTCTTCGATGACTTCTTTTGAAAATGGAATATTGCAATCGTTTTATTTTGTTTGTTTATTCTATCATTCTTTTGGGGTTTCGATCTTTTAACTCTTTCTCCACATGCAAATCCAGCGGCAAACAACACGAAGCTATGAATGAGTTAATACCGCTTGTTTCGTGCTTTGCCACAGGGGCATCCAAAATTTGAACTGTGTCCAATCCCAAAGGTGAACATATCCAAACTGTCCCTCCTTCGCCCAGTTGACGTATGTGGGTGTCATCAGTCCTGTCCCCTCACCCTGCCCATTAAGGTCACCCAGGGGTGAGGGGGGTACACTGCCCGCCTCTTCAGCTGATGGTCATCCCTAATGACCATGTACCCCATCTCCATACCTATGAGATCCAAAAACACACAGAAAATGAGGACGATGAACTGTCCGTGGGCGTGCAAGTGTGCGTGTGGTGTGTGTGTGTGTTGTTGTGTGTGTGTGTGTGTGTGTGTGTGTGTGTGTGTGTGTGTGTGTGTTGTGCCGTGTTATGTTGTGTGTTGTGTGTGTGCGTGGTTGTGTGTGGTCGCGTGCTTTATGTTTGTGTGTGTTTGTGTGTGTGCGTGTGTGTGTGTGTGTGTGTGCGTCTGTGTGTGCATTTAAATTGACAGGTGCGTGCGTGCGTGCGCGTATGTATGTGTGTGTTTTCTCACTTACTTTTATTTATTCTTTTATTTTAAGTACCCATGTGTTCTCTCTTTTTTTACATGCAGTACATCCTTGTGTACGTGCAGTTTGTTAAATTTTGTCATCCGTTCCTACTGGCGCAAATGGCTTACTCTTCCAAAAGGCCGAACAGGTTTTAAGTGTAAAATGTTGTGCGTGCGTTCACACACGGGACCTCGGCCTATAGGCCCATCTGAAAGATTTTCTGGGGGAGTGGAGTCGGCACTGATATGAACTCCAGGGGACTCCTCTCTTTCCCTAAAACACAGCGTATCTATTTTTCATATTCCAACCCACCCCCCTCTCCTTTGCCCTAAATCATTGTGCGTATTGCATCCCCTTATCTACACCCCTCTTCCCCTACACACACACACACACACTCTCTCTCTCTCTCTCTCTCTCTCTCTCTCTCTCACACACACACACACACACACACACACACACACACACACACACACACACAAGTGTTAATTCTAAATGTAGGTAAGAATTATACCAAAAAAACTGCCAGCATATAATTCCTGTGGAAGTAGTCATATGCGTGGTATGTCTACAAGCTACCTTTTTGTTGTTTTATTTTTTGTTTTTACAGCTGTCACTGATGATGATGATGATGATGACGATGACGACGGAAGAATAAGCCGCCTTCCCTCTCCTTTGATCTACATGTGAATGGTTGTCAGGATTTCCTAGCTTAGCTCTTCCAAGAACTTCATTTTAAACATGGCCCAATGCTTCCTTTTTTTTTTTTTTACTCCCATACCTTTTTAGTTACCCAACTATCCCAGTTCAGCTTGAAGCAGTCGTCTGAATTGTCCACTCCCTTTTGTGTCCTCTATTCAATTTTCCATTTCTGTTTTATGTTCTATTCGTGTTTTCTATTTCTGTTCCATTTCCTATTTTTGAGCAGAAAGTTATCTAAAAACACAGCATATAGACCTAGAGGGGTCTACCTGTAAGGGTTGACTTTAAAAAAAATTCATGTTTGTTTGGGGTTTTCAATGCCCTCACCAATTTTTCTATTAATTTTCTCTTCTTTTTTAAAAGCAGCATGTCTGTTTTGAAGTGCTGCTTACACAGAGCATCCTGTGCACGTCATTGACAAATCAGTTCATAGAGCAGAGCAGCCCACATCTAAAAAGCATTGGGACGGACAGGAGTGGTTTCCCTTTTCCTATCTGGGAAGATTTAGCTATCGGACAAAACCAGAAAAAAACGACGTGTGTGTATATGTGTCTCTGTGTGTGTCTGTGAGACAGACAGACAGAGACAGACAGACAGATACAGAGAGACAGAGCCCAAGTGTATCTATTTCGTTAAAGATTTTAAACGCAGATAATAACTGGTCAGATATCAAACAGAAGCTATGTTGAGTAGAAATTTGCACAGCTTTTTCTGTTTGTTTTTTTAAGAATTTCTCCTGCTTGCAACAAAAATATTCCTTGACATTATTAATTTTTCTGGAAGAGTATTTCTCCAAACTGTTTATTCACCATAGCGGTCTTACTCTGAAGAACGCGGAGGGTCGTCAATGGTTTGTTGTACTGATATGAAAAATGGGTTCATAATAGTTCCTATCCAAAATCACTGGTGCGCGGAACTGTTGAAGCAATCTGATAAAAACAGGCAACTCAACTCAACTGTCTCCATCGCCGCTGTCGTGGGTAGGAGCTCCACGCAATGCCACCAGGGTTCGCCATCTCTCTCTCTCTCTCTCTCTCTCTCTCTCTCTCCTCTCTCTCTCTCTCTCTCTCTCTCTCTCTCTCTCTCACACACACACACACACACACACACACACACACATTCTCTCCCTCAATGACTGTATAGGTTTAGATTTCTTCTTTTGTTTTGTTTCTTGTTTTTATTGTGTGAATGTATGGGTATTGAGTTTATTTCATTATCATGACATATAATTTGAAACGAGTATAATCAAAAATGAGTGTTGATGGTGATCGTGTACTGTTTTGGGGATTATATATGGGATATTATCTTTGAAATACACGCACACACACACACACTCTCTCTGTCTCTGACCTTTTATCGTTTTGCTTATAGTTATGGTGTATCCTGATGAAGGATTCATATTTTATATTTTCAATACTTATTGGACTTGTCCTCTGTACTTAAGTCTTAATGAGTGCCCTATTTCAATATCTTATTGTTATGTTAACAAGTATATGTACCATTTGAGAATGTATAGATGTTTATCTTTATGACTTATTAAGTTTTGCTGTTATTCTTCTTGATTTCGTCGTTGTTGTTGTTGTTTCTTCTTCTTCTTTTTTTTGTTTGTTTCTTCTTTTTTTGTTTGGTTTTTCTTTCTCTTTTGTTTGTTTGTTTTGGTTGTGGGTGTTGTTTTTTTGGGGGGTGGGGGTGGTGTTTTTAGGGTTTTCTTTTATTAGTTTGCTTTCGGGGGGGGGGGGGGGTTGTTGGGGGGGGGGCTGTTTTGAAAAGGGTTATTTCCCCATGTTTCTACTGTGAGACTGTATAAGTGTTGGGTTATTATTAAGATGTATCCCTACGGGCGGGGACTGGATGTAAAAAAGCACATGAGTGCTTATTCATTATCCTCGAAATAAAAGAATTTGTCATTGTCATTGTCTCTCTCTCTCTGAAGGGGCTTAACAAGCTAAACACAATAAAATGTTGTCATTGTCTCTGCCGAGTTCTTCAATCTCCTGTAGTCCTCCCAGACCACTGATCTCAGTGATGTTGGTGAAGTAGGATGTTGGTAGCCTGTCTCTTTTCCTTCTACCCTTAACCTTATCTTGAAGAACTGACGTCATCAAATTTATCTGTGTGTTTCTGTTGACCAATTTTCAGATTCTTTGCCCCTTTTCTCTATGTTAACTGAAACAGAGAGAGAGAAGCAAACTTTTCATTTTAGTTTATGCACACTATGCACATATATATCCTGTAAATCACATCACAAACTCTCAGTCAAGTGACTGGTATTGCCATGTATTTCAAAGAAGACCATATAGGCCTAATGTATATGCACCGATGTCCCATGTGTAACAGAAGGCTAGACATCG
Source organism: Rapana venosa (assembly GCA_028751875.1). Lineage (NCBI taxonomy): Eukaryota > Metazoa > Mollusca > Gastropoda > Neogastropoda > Muricidae > Rapana > Rapana venosa. Next base: position 38,330,910 of record CM054136.1, read on the forward strand.
TTCACAGGAGAAGGTCAATCATCATTCTTGCTGGTGACATGGACAAAGCAAAAATACCCAGCATGCAGTCGAAGCTTTCCTGGCGCATTGAGTTAAGTAGTCAGTGAGACATGTGCAGAGTGGGTGGCTGGCGTGGTGTAGAATGCTGTTTGCCTGGACATTTCTTTGAAAAGATGAACGGTTCTGAAAGCTGTGTAGACTGCTTTGCCATATGTGTCTACCTTTTCTTTTGTGTCTGAGCTATTTTGTTTAGTCACTGTTGCTTATAGTTGACTATTTTTTTTGTTTGCATGCTTTGTTGTTGTTGTTAATGACTTGTTTTCTTTAGAGCAGAAGGAAACAAACAAAAATAGGAGCAAGGATCAAAATATAATTACGTATGACATAGTATGTTTGTTCCATGTGTATTCATTCCTTTAACTTCTGTTTTTGTTTGCTTTTGTTTGGTTGGGGTTTTTGTTGACAGATGTCATGACTGACATTTACAGAAATTGAGATGGCATAAGTCCTTTGGTTGTGACTACAAGTAGGGTCTTGGCGTGCGGAACTCTCACACTTCTTGCATACCCCCGTTAAAACCCAGAAGAGTAGGTCAGCTGTGGCTGTTGTCTGGATATCACCCATAGCCAACACAGTCTGCCGGAGGGGACATGCACGGGCTTTGCCAGGTACCATATGCCCTAATAACTCAGCAGGGAGCAAAGAGAAGAGAGGAGAGAGTTCACGCATGATATAAGAAGGGGACGGGATAGCATGGTGGTTAGAGTGATGTATTCGTGATCTGCTTACCCGGGTTCGATTCTCGTTCAAGAGGATTTTTCCTCTGGAAACAGTGCCAACTCCACTCTTCCCAAAAGTCCTTCGGATGAGATTATAAGCTGAGGTCCTATGTGCGAACGCACGCAGAACACCTTGCGCACAAGTTAAACCCGTTCCGCTTTTCGGAAGAGTAGGCCATTGTGTGCCGTGGGAACGGATGACAAATTGTACAAAACTGCATACACACAGGACTGGATGAAAAATGCTCATGAGTGCTTATTCTATTATCCTCGAAATAAAAGAATAAATAAATAGATGAATAAGTATTGCTGGGTCGTTTCATGAACGCATACGGTTCATCATTGTGGAGGTTAAACGTGGGACGAGGTGACAGCCCTGATGTGGTTTCTGTGGTCGGCAGGGCTATCAACAACAATGATATTATGACTGGGTTGGGTTGGGCTGGGCTGCCTATGGCCGGCTCCTTGCTCTACAGCCACAGACATCTTCCTGGGTATTGGCACACAGCGTGGCTGGTTAGTCAGCTACATGGACACAGCTAGCAGTGGGAGAGGCGGCAGTCATTGCTAATGAAAAGGCAAACATGGCCCGGGTCCTTTCACTTGTTTGTCCCCGCTCCTCGTCCATCTTAACAGTCACCACACACACACACACACACACACACACACACACACACATTCTCTATCGCTCTCTCCCTCTCTCATATTTCTAACGTAGGTGTAGAATTTGGGAATGCGGATAGTCCCCACTTTTCATTTCAGAGATTTGGAGCTATCTCCAGTTGCAGGCATGGAAAGTGAGAGACGCGGCGGGTTCGATCCCCGTTTGAGCCCGAACTTTTCCCCCATCCACTACACCTCGCAGAGTGGTGTGGGTGCAACACACATACAGCACACGCTAAAAGAACCCACGGCAACAGGACACTGTCCCTGGAAAATTCTGTAGAAAAAAGCCACTATCGTAGGGAAGGAAATTGATATGCATGCAGATAGGAAAAGGAGTTTTAAAAACGGGCGGGTAGTGCTGCTCTTGTGGCGACACGCTCCCTCCAGGGAGAGCAGCTTCAACTTCACGCAGAGAAATCTGCTGTGACTGAAAGCGGTATTCAATTCAATTCAATTCCATGTTCTGTATCTACAGTGATTTAAATTTCATGTCAAGAACGAATACATTTTTTGTGTACTCATGATTTTATCTTTTTGGGAAAAAAATGGTCTCAAAAGGTCGCCTCTCAATCCATAAGTATGTTTTTCAGGTTATAAGGTAGGTATCTGTCGAATCATTTTGAACTCAATCCACATCTTTCCTTCCTGCGTTTTAGTTTCTGTACGTTAGCTGTGTAAGAAGCACTGGGCATGCAGTAGTTCTTTCCTGAGAATCTTTTTTTTAGGATTGATATTGAACATTTTTGGCACAAACTTTATTTTTCGCGCACACACCTCTGTGCGTGTGTGTATGCGCGCGCGCGCGTTTGCTGTATATCGTGATTTTATTTGATATTTTTTTCGTTTTTTCCCTTTTCTTTCGAGTGGAACGGAACGGGGGAGGAGGTGGGGTGGGGGAGTAGATAATATGAATGGTATGGGACAGAGAGCGCGCCATTATAAAAAAACAACCAAACATTATTCATCTTTCATTCTCTGACGCTTTCTAATCCCGAATCCTATAACACGGAAAACGAATCTACTCATGGAAAAAAAAACCATCCAAACAAAAACGATGAAGACATCAGAGAAAGACTTCCTTCCTCCCCACCCCCTCCTTCCCATCCTCCTCTCCTCTCCACACTCCCTACACCCCCTCCCCCCCCCCCCTTTCCTCCTCCTCTCCCTAGCGTACGCCAGTGCCTATAGACATTATATCAGCCGGGTTTGCCCGGGCCGGTGTGGAGAGGAGGGCCAGTAGGCGAAGTTCGCACGACAGCCAGGCAAGTGGCCCTGGACAGGGGGCGGCTTTGTTGTCTCACCCTCAGCTCCATCCCCCCCCCCCCCATCCCCCCCCCCCCCCCCCCACCGGCTTGACAGCGGCTCCCGCGACATGAAGGAGTGCCACCCTCCAGTTACAGGGTCACAGTGTGAGCAGCCGGCCGCCAGTCCCGGGCCATGAGTAGTTTGTTCCTTGTGTGGGTCGTGTCTTGTTTACCGGCTTGCCGACCGCCAGAGTCGTATGTATAGTCTTTGGCTGGCCGTGATGATGGAGAGAGCCAGACATGTCTTGGGTGATTTAAGTGATGAAATTCTTCCAGGTTTTTTATTTTTAGCTTTGTATCACTGCTTTCAGTTCGTTTTCTGTACTGTTTTGTTTTGGGTTTTTTTGGTTGGGTTCTTTTTTTTTAATAAGCAGCTGTAATTTCAGTGTGTCCAACAACAACAAAAGCATGACATAAACCTATAAGTACTTGTCTATTTTTCTGGTCAAAATGTGTATATATACATACAACAGTTGTATCTGAAAACAACCGCACCCCCCCTAAAAATACAAAACAAACAAAAGCAAACAAACAAAACCCAGGAAAAACTTTTGGGAAAGGGTTTAATCTACATAAAGTATTTAAAAAATATTGTTTTTATATTGAAAGTTCTGTTACAATGTATCACATACACACACATACATACTCGCACGCTCCCTAGACTGTGCCTTGCTGCATGGCGATCTTTGAAAGGCTGTCCGAACTTTTGACATGACCGGTCCATTCCAATCTGTTGGTTTCTTTTCCCAGCCTACTGTAAGAATAATTGTCTTCAAAACGGTCTGTGGTCTGATTGTCTTCATAACGGTCTGTGGTCTGATTGTCTTCATAACGGTCTGTGGTCTGTCTGATTGTCTTCATAACGGTCTGTGGTCTGTCTGATTGTCTTCATAACGGTCTGTGGTCTGTCTGATTGTCTTCATAACGTCTGTGGTCTGTCTGATTGTCTTCATAACGGTCTGTGGTCTGATTGTCTTCATAACGGTCTGTGGTCTGTCTGATTGTCTTCATAACGGTCTGTGGTCTGTCTGATTGTCTTCATAACGGTCTGTGGTCTGTCTGATTGTCTTCATAACGGTCTGTGGTCTGTCTGATTGTCTTCATAACGGTCTGTGGTCTGTCTGATTGTCTTCATAACGGTCTGTGG